>OX381708.1:70676493-71876493 GCA_947462335.1 Harmothoe impar | reverse complement strand
CCACACAGAGCCTTCACATGTGGCTGACGGCACATTCCCTTCTGCTGCTACTCAGTCATTCATAAACAGATTTCTGATGTTCCCTCCCTGGGGTATTTACTCTGTGAGGACCTACAAATTGGCTGAGGGAGATTAGTCAGCGTGAACTAATGGTTAAAGACGAGAGCAGACATCCTTTATGTTACAGACCGGGAGATGATGGGAAATGGAGTGGCAGTAGAGTTGACGGTAGTAGTATTAGTATTAGTTGCAGTAGAAAAATTATAAAGATACATTTTTGTTTAATATCATAATATATGCCATAAATGAATTGTCATGACTTTATGTGATCAGTAGAATTATATATCTTTCAGACTTCTGAGACAGTAATTTCAACTATCAATGCCAATAGACAATGGATTACAAACCCTGTACAATAAGTCATAATGCTTGCATTGGGATCATGAAAATAACATTTCAAGTGAACTAAAACTCAAGTGCATATCTATCATACCACCCTGTAGAAACTTTGTTTGCTGAAGTGGCCCTGCCTAACTAGAGCAATTCTGCTCAATACAAACCCAATTACGGAATGGTCATGGTGCTCTCACCTTTAAGATAAGTGGAGGGGGGAAGTTCAGCAATGCACTTAATGTCCTTAGATAGTAGCATTTTAGTAGATTTTACATTGGTATAAACTGAGGGGTCATCCCTATTCCAAACCATCTAGGTACATTGCTGAGTGCTCTGAGATTTTATTTTTAGATGGACATAGAGGTAATCTGTAAACTTTGTCCATCGCAGCATTTTCTAATTCTCCCCTCGCTCTAGGGACAGATGACTGTCCCTGCCCCGAGCTGATTGCCAATATACTAGGAGTCTTCCAGTGTGATTTATAAGCTTCAATGCTGGGAAATGACAAGTAGTTAGATTTTTATGATGTAATGCTATGAAAATTGAAAATTGATAACATACCTTTGTACCTTACACATTGTTGTTGCATTACTAACATCTACTTCTGTAGCTGTAGGTTTAATATGATTTTACTGTTACTTTCCTTACCTATCTGATCCTTGATGTTGGGGTAAAAATTAGTAAGGTCCCTAGCTTTTGGTGTCTGAAAATGCAGATCTTTCATTTATCTCTGTTATTCATAACAGTACCACATTTTAAAGGCTATTAAGACTGTTAAACAATATCATTGCTTACCCTTCAAACAGATGCAGTTGCATATTTAAGGTGGAGTCTGACTGATTGTTATAATATGGATGTGCATTGTGGCACACTGTCCATATGTTGACTGTGTCAGGCGGATTAGAGGCAGGTTAGAGGAGGTAATGGGAGCAGCAATAGGTGGTGCGGCCCCTAGAGTCAGTGTCACCCACAAGTCACCCAGCCTGTTTGCATACCTAACTACCTGCCTGGCACTGTTTGCTGCCTGCATTGGTCGGCTCTTTATACATTCATAGACCGAAGTTTGTAGACAATTCTTTTCAAATCTGCATCCTAGTGCAGTGCTATGAATATTGTTGGCTGCATAAGCAGAGGGATATTATAAATAGCAAAGGTTGAATATGTTTTAAGTAAACATTCATCAGCGGAGTTGCCTTTTGGCTATGGGGCTCTCTGATAGAATTTTCTGAAATCTCATAAGGGTAAGAAATACATCATTATTCTGTTGGTATCCTCAAGTCATGTATAATATTATTTATAAATCGTATCCATTCTGTTAATTTGCAGATCTATATATGCTATCTGATATCATGGCAGTTAGTTTTATTACCCAGGGTGCTTACTCTTTTGTGCATTATTCTATATGCTGTATCTTATACCTTTGCATGACTGTTATTGTCTCTACATTATTGTTTTATTTGCCTAGTTTATGAACATTTGCACCATAACAGTGTCCCCTTTGGTGACCTGCCTGCATCATAATAATGATGATGCTGCCATCATGGCCATAGTATCATCATCTTGAGCCCAGTGCGAACATCTGCGTCACATCAATTGTGTTAGATGTTATCTTTACAAACAGCTACATGGTTGGTTGGTGATTGCATTGTTTACATGAGTCATAATGTGCCATCCCTCTGGGAACAACTCCATTGGCTCATTTTTCTGACAAATAAATACTGTTTTTCTAATTGGATTTCTTCTACGATTCCACCCTTGAAATATATAACTCGACACTAAGCTCAATATAACCCAGCCTTTTTATTTATTTGTGATATGCCTACATCTAGTATAATCCCTTCAGGTTACCTATCTCTCCCTTTAACTTGTCGGAAATAACTAATTGAGTTGCTTTGCTGAATGTTTTTGTCATTAGAAGTAGTGTTTTTTACCTTTCAATGTTAGGATACAGCTTTTGATACTGATAATGATAGTACGCTTTATACTGTTCTATTCATCAGTTCATTTCATAGTTCTGACATTTCTAGCACCATATAGACCAGAGACTTAGGATACTAAAGATCTTTAACAAACTACAGACTACAGATACTCGTAGAGCCTTACATCTTTCCATGAGCATTGAATTGGAGTTGTCTTAGCTTGAATGAGGTAGAATACGTTCTGGTAACTTGCATTTACTATTTACATAAAACTTTAATTAGGAGGGTGTCTGTGTATTTGCAAATGGCTTTCACTGTGTTTTAAGAAGTGACACTGCCACTAATTATCTCTAACAAAGCACTAGTAATTACCTCCAACAAACCGTCCCTACTGCTTAGTGTGCCTGACAAGGAACCTGCTTTTATTGTCAATTATTCTGGATTATTTTAGGTATCAGCTTGGTATTTTTCAAGAGTTGTGATGGGATGCAAATATTGTATATCCACACCCTAGTAGAAGTTTCTAGGTATCATAATGTATAGTGCTAAAGACTCCGACCTGTGTAGCACTGGTCATCAAGGGCTTTTACTTACTTGCTTCACTAGCCGTCGGCAGACAGACAAGGTGTATAACATCCCATTTTTGTGGTGGTATGGGCCGTTGTGTATTTGCATATAGGTCCATAATATGTCTAGCCACACTCAGAAACTGTATACATGGTATTGGCTGGTTCCAAATGGTAGCCAGTGCCTTTATGTAACATATATTTCCCTGAATACATATTTTACTGATTAACTATGATTCCCCTGTTGACCATTCAGATTCTATAATTATGATGTTCTTTTAAGTTAGGACTCATAGAGGCAGAGGCAGTGAATAGAGTAACATATTCTCAGTTACTTCAAAGTGATGAATTTCACTTGGCACAGTAGGTGGTGCAGAATACAATGGTTTTCATTGTGTATAATGCGCTGGCGATGGTGAAAAAAGAGTTACATCATTCATGTAACGTATCACATTCTCCATATTGCATTCTCCGTATTCTGGATACGGTAAGACTCAGATTTCAATTTGAGTGGGGGTATGAACAAAACAGTGCTTTCAGTATATTGCATTTAAACTTTGTGGATGTTGACTGGGCTGTGATGGAGTGTAAGGACTAAACTGATACTGTATTTGTTTGGTTTCCATTCAATGCTGGTGCGTTCGTTTTGGAGCTAAATAGACAAAGGTGCACGAGTTTTTGGTCTGTCGGAGGGTTATTTCACGAGTTGACCCTCGGGCCTTATTTCACGAGGCTGCAGCACGAGTGAAATGCGGCCCGAGGGTCAACAAGTGAAATAAGCCCCCAACAGACCAAAAACAAGTGTACCTTTGTGTTTATTTTTTACCTTTTTCGATTCAAATCAAATTATTAGGGCCTCTAGGGGTGTGAAGGGCTTAAACTAGTCTTTTTCTACATCGTTCAAATGTAAACAAACCGCCATTTTGATGACGTCACAAGGCCGTGAAATACGGACATGGGTTATTTCACGGGGATGTGTGAAATACGGCGCTCTTTGGTTAAATCAATGGCATTGCAGTATTTTATAAAAAATAACAACTGGTACTAGCTATTTGGGGGATAGAAATTGAAATTAAATACTATATTCGGGAAATTCTGAGGCAGTATAATTATTGTGCCACAACTGCAGTTGGCTTTGTCTGTTATGAATCAACTCTGATATTGTTATTAGTAGTATAGTATGTATCGGAACGGGACTATAGTTAAGTACTGTTTATTACTCAATCGACATGCAGCCAATCAGAGGCCTCCATTTGGTCACGTGACCGGAAGTGACCTACTTAGGGGATTAGTGGTGCATTCTGGGTAACCCTGCAGCCAATCAGAGGCCACCATTTGGTCACGTGACCGGAAGTGACCTACTTAGGGGATTAGTGGTGCATTCTGGGTAACTTACTGACCTACTTAGGGGACCGGAAGTGACGTCATATGACCTAATTTAGGATCACGTGACCGGAAGTGACCTGATGAGTCACGTGAGCGGAAGTGACGTCACATGACCTAATGGCCGACCGGAAGTGAGTGACCTCATTGAGGATCACGTGACCGGAAGTGACTTGATTGATCACGTGAGCGGAAGAAGAAGCTTTTTGTTTAGGAAGTGAGGGTCTTTAGGATCACGTGACTGGAAGCGACGTCGTCACATGAGTGACGCTTTAAGAGACTGCGCGACTTACTAGTAAAAGAAGACGTATGAAAATAAAAACACAACAATATTTTATTTTATTTTTTTTATTTATTTTTTTTCAATCTTGATAAACACTCTATTTTTGAAAAGATGCACACGCTTATTTTTTTTTTTTTCATATCTCTAAAGGACTCGTTGTCACACCGTCAGAATGCACGCGACGCTTATAATACAAGTAGCGCACGCCGTCTTTCTCTATGGTGTAGGTGACCATTTTGTTTCGCACCACTTTGAAGTTTCTATTTACAGCAATGAGAGTTTTTCGTTGGCGAAGAACATCCAAGAAGTCGTCTGGTTCCTGAGGGTTTTGTTTCTTCTGTACGCCTTTTGCACTCCATTTTTTGGATTTTCTTTCACCGGTGTCGCTGACTCGATCGTAGCAAATGTAAGTCTTAGGGTTGAGACTTAGGATCCCGTCACCTTCCCACTCCGCTTTCATAAGCCCCGAAGTTCTCAGATCGTGAAGGTACCGTCTCTCACAACATCCGCCGGGCGGCGGACACCATTCTCGCACTCTTTCCGTTTTTGTCTTCACGAAAAGCTCTAAGTGATTGTCGCACACCGCTGTTGGAAGCCACTTTCGTTTCTCTCTGAAGTACGTCTCTCTCAGGCGAGGTTTGACTAGGTCATCCAACGTGTCACCGCTGAGAGCCATGTAAAGACTGTCGGTGTCCATTTGACAAAGGGCATAATCGCGCCGATCGACGAATCTATCCAAGAAGTCGTATGTGAACTCTAACATTTTCAACTTCGCGTACTGGTATACCATGAACCCTATTTGAATAGGGAGGTTGTTGTTGACTGTTTTCGGTTGTAGTTCGACTTCAAACAGATCGGAACTCAACTCGGACGCCTTTTTGAAGCGCCACGAATTGGCCAATAGTTCGAACTTCCGACTGTCAGTGTATCTCACCGCCGTGTGTTTTTCTTTGTTGCAGATTGTTTTACCGTACGTAGCGTTTCCCATTAACTTGTAACAGTCTGACAGAATTTTCTCGTTCTCGTTCACGTCGCCACGTCTTCGCGCCGCCGTTACTTCGTCCGCGAAACCGGCAAAGGAGCGTTTAGGTAGGTATTCTACCACCAGCTGCACTTTGGTGACTATCAAACCGTGCTCTAAATACCACTTGAGAAGCGGCGTTCCCAAGAGAATATTTTTTCCGTGGTAACTCCCTATCAGACATCTCTGAGGCGTGTTCAACAGCTTTTCTTCCTGCGCAAAGTCTGACATGTGAGGTCCTATGTCCGATTTTGAAACGGTCGCGTTCTTGAAAACGGGGGTCATTTCTTCGAAGTAGTCTCGTAGGTGAGGCGGCGTAGTGATGTCCACTTGAACTAAACCGAACATTTTCTCCTCTTTCACAGCGGAAAGGATGTCGCTCTCGCTCATCGCGTTTCGAGACACTTTCAAAGCGTCAACCTTCCAGCGTTGTTGGGAGGCCTTGACCCGCTCATCTCGACGCTTCATCTCTCGCCATTCGCACTCCCACACGACGACCAGCTTGTGACCTAGCGCTTTCAAGTAAGCGCTTACTCTGGTCGTTCTGTCGCGTCTCTCCTCTCTCAGTGAAGCGCACTGATATCGGTGCGACGGTATGCACTCGTGAGCGTGGAACCAACACCCGTGAAACTGGAAAACCGTATTAGAGGCCGCGTGAAACCCGTCCACGCGAATTCTCCGACAGCCTACAACCATCTCGCCGCCGTTCAAAGCGTGGCGCAGTTTCACGTCGCGGTCGTGCTCTACGAAGCGTAACCACTCCAAAGCGCTGTGAGAGTTTCTTTGCCTAATTTCAGGCTTGAACTCGGTCTCGGGCCGTCTCACCGCGTAATAGCCCGTGCAGTGCGCTTCGCTCATGCAGCGCAAGTACAGAGAGTTAGCGTCTAGTCCTAGGATGTGTTGGCACGGTCTCGCTTCTTCGCCGTACTTGTGCTCCCTTATCCGCGTGGTGCCCTTCTCGTGAAATCTATGGAAGATGATGGAAGGACCGCCGACTAGATTTTCTTTGATCAGAGCGTGGAGGACGGCGTCGAACTGGGGGAACGTTGTGAACGCGTCTTCTAGGTTTTGGAAGAGGAACCGTAAAGTCAAACGGGCGAGAGAAACTCCGTCTTTCAACATGTCAATGCCGCGATCTTGGAAAAATTTAGCGTGATTTTTCAGAGCTTCTATGAAAGGTTTGACGTCTTTGTTGTTGTAGTGGATCAAGTAGTCTTCCATAGTTTGCATCTTCTCGTTGGACCAAACTTTCTGACATGCGGCGTAGTCGGATTCGGACATTTTGACGCCCGTCAGCTCGCTGTCGAAAGCCGATCTCGGTGGCAGCGTTCTGTTTGCCAGTTTCCTGGTAGACGTCATCCATTCGTAAGGAAAGTGACCTTTCTCTTCGTTCCTGGTGAAAGCTCGCAAATAGGTCGCGTAGTTGTAACCGGGTGCCAAATAGTTGACTACGTCCAAGAAAACCGTGTGCTGTGTGTAAACCGCCAAGTATTGATTGCTTCTCTTTATGACGCTGAATTCTTGGTTTCTTCGGTCTCCGGAGGCGAAGAACGAGTGAAGGCGTTTTTTGATCAGGTTCAAGTCGTAACGCCCCGAGTTGAAGCCCACGACTGGAGCTTGACGGATGTATCTCAGAAGACGCTTCTTCAGTTGAACTAACGGGTGTCTGGTCTGAGCCGCAGCGAAGCCGCCTGGAGAAGGGGTGAACGTCGCCTCCTCCAGCAGGAGAGCTTCACCTATCGCCGCATCTAACTTCGCTAAGGTCGGTCGGTAAAGTTCTAGCACAGCTTCCCCGATGACTTTGGCGTTCTCGTTTATGTGATTTAAAACTCGGTCCAACAAGGGGTCGGAATCTGCGTCGGATTCTCTGACGAAGCAGACGGGCCCCTCCCACCCCGGAAAGTCGGATGCGACGCTAGCCGACAAAGGGACGTGATCCCACAGCAGGGACACGTGTTCCGTCGACGGTTCTTTGCACGGTCTGAAGAAAGCCTCGAAATCGAAGGCGATCTTGTAAGGGTAGATTCCGGAATGTCCGTCGGGGGGAAAAATGGAGAAGTCTGCTAGCGCTTCGAAAATCGTTCTCGAATTTTGGTAGATGCCACCTACGTAGCGCAACTTGACTTGTCGGCAAGAGGAAAGCTGGTTCCTGTGTCTCTTCAGCAAGAACTCGGTGGTGAACGCCGCCTTACACTTGCAACATTCGTATATGCCCGCGTACGCGTTGAAGTCCGTGACGAGAGAGACGTGCAAACCGCCTTTCGCCGTCAGGTGTAGGTTGACTTTACCTCGGGCGGCCAGAGTTCTGGAAGGCGGTCTGATCAGAGTAACGCGTCTTCTCAACTTCCGCCCCGGCACTTGACGCGACGCGGTGTAAACCGCTATCTGTACGTCAAACAAGTTCTCTAACGCGGGTAAGTCGCGGATGTTCAGACCCGGAAAGGATTCAGGTGTGGCAGCGGGACAGAACTGACGTAACAAATCTGAAGCGCGCTTGCTGGTGTTGTATAAGTGAAAGGAAATGCAGCGGAAGATGCAGAGGTTGTCCTTGTTGGGAAAATCTAACACGCCGCTTCTCTTTCCAACTCGACCAGCCTGAGTGATCCTACCGCCTATGGGGAATTCCCCCGGTCCCATGTAAACGCAAATGTTCAAATTGGTAGGAAAAAGAACGTGCCACTTGGTGTCAGCGTCGCAAAGTTTCCGTACTTCCTCGCAAGCGACGGTGTTTCCATCTTTGAGAGGAGCTCTTCCAAAGTTTCTGAATTAGTTATAGTAGGGAGCGGTTGTATGAGAGTTGCGTTGTTCTGGGAGGCGTGAAAGTAGCGCAGTTTGCTCTTGTCTTCTCTGTGTTGTAAGAGTAAGCCTACCGAGAAACCCACTTTGTATCTGAATCTTTGTGTCAAGTGAATGCGACGCATAGTATCTACAGCGTCACTCAACTCGCCGGTTGGTAGCCTGAAGTTTGTTACACTCACGCGAGTCCCGTGCATCCTGACGCCCGTTTGTATCGCAGGCCAATTCGCCGTGAACGTTTCCTCCCCGTTCGGTACAGCACATATGCGCGGAGGGACGGTCACCCCGTCCAGAGATTCGCGTCGACAGGCGATCTTTCGGCAATCGCCTTCGCCGCATAGAGGGCAAAACTTAGGTACTACTCTACAATTTTCTACGTGTCTCTCGTGGTTGTACGGTCTTTTAAACATTTTGAAACACTTTTCGCATACGTACTGTGTCATGTTTTTTTTCACTCAGTTACCAACTACTTAGCCGTCTAACTATCTATCTATCTATCAATCTATCTGTCTATCTATCTATCTATTTATCTTTCTGTCTGCTGTCTGTGTATCCGTCTGTCTGTCTCATACAGCGTACGTCAAACGCTGTGTGTGTGTGTGTGCGCGCGTGAGCGTTGAGCGTCTCTCATTCCGAATCTATGCCGAGATATTTCAGAATGATCTCTGTTTTGTCATCCAACTCTTTGAGCGCTCTGGCGGACAGCGTCACTCCCTGCTGTGTGGGTTTTTTGTCAGGACCTTCGTACTTGCGCACGTGGACGAGGTTCTTACCGCTGTAGTAGCTCACAGCTGCGTACACTTCGCCCTCATCATCCAGCACTGCGAACCAGGGGGTGTGATTAGGTTTTCCTTGCGCGGCCGCTGTGTCGCGTATGCGCACCACTGCGCGGATATCGGCGATGCGTGCTATTAGCTCGCGCAGCGCGTCGGCCGTGAAGTGCACTCGCTTGCTTCTGGTCAGAGACGCCTCTTTCACCTGGCCCACTTTTGTGTAGCGCGGCCTCCTAGACAGTCTAGCCACGTCCTCCCAGATCTCCAGCGTCAAAGCTCCGTCTAAGCAGAACTCTAACCCGAGAAGACGGGAGAAGGTTTTCTCTGCTTCTTCTCGTCCATCTCGTTCTTTTTCTTGTATTTTTCTCTTCTTACTAGGCCTTGTTGTTCTGGAACTCACCTTAGAACGTTTCACACCCGCAGGATGAGTAACACCATCAGCGTGAGCTGAATCAGCAGCAGAACCGATAGCAGGAGCAGCGTCAGCGCTGGTGGTATCCGAGGCCTCGTTGTTGGAACAGCGCAGCCACACGCCGTCGGTGCTGAGTGTAGCGGTAGAAGATGAAGCCGCCCTCGTAAGGTGGCGGTGAGGGCAGTCGCCACGGACCGGACGGGACGCTACTAGTGGAGGAAGTGAGGTCGAAAGGTCGAAGAGGGAAGCCGAAAAACGTACCGCCCACCCCTTTCCCTTCGGGTTGTTCGTACGCCTCGTCGTCAGCGTCGTTCTCTGTCTCACCCTGTTGCTGCTCCTCCTCCTCCTTCTCCTCCTCTTCTTCTCGGTTTAGGGGCTGAGTGTCCGAATAGCTATCACTCTCAGCGCGAGCGGTGTCGAGGGCGTCGGTCGATGTAGTGGTGGAGGAGAGGGGCTGTGCAACGTGCGGCAGGTCATCAAAGTCATCAACAGTAGTGGGGAGGTAAAAACCCGGTTGCCAGTACTGCGCTGTGCCAGGAGCGTTGTCGTCAGTAGTAGTAGCGGTAGCAGCAGGTGCAGCAGAAGCAGCAGCAGCAGCAGCAGCAGCAGCAGCAGCAGCAGACGCAACAGTAGCAGGCGCAGCAGCCTCAGCAGGCGCAGCAGTAGCAGGCGCAGCGGTAGCAGGTGCAGCAGCAGCAGCAGCAGCCGCAGCAGGCGGGGCGGCAGTAGCAGCGGCAGCGCGCTTAGCAGCAACGTGTACCGTCGCGAGTGTAACAACGTCGCTAGCACGACGACTACTACCAGTAGTACTACTACTACTACTACTACTACTAGTACTACTACTGCTACTACTACTGCTACTACTACTAGTACTGCCGCGAGCGCTCGCTACAGCGGGAGGGTGATAAGACCAAGCGGCTGCGGCGGTAGTCTCATTTTCAGTAGCAAGAGGAGGCACTGACGCTAAACGAGCGCTGTTCCGCGTAGTCTTCTTGTTCTTGGACGGCGCTAGGTGTTGTCTTTTGCTCATGGTGGTGACTGTAGAGAGCAGCAAAAGAATGAGTGAGTGAATGGAGGTTTCCAGACCCCTTATATACGCCTTCTCGCTTCTAGAGCTAAGCTACTTACTGACCCTGTTCAGCTGCCGCCGGCTGGCCGGCGGCCATTCACAAAGAGAAACAAAAGACATAAGGCATGACGTTTTCAGCTGGATCCCTTTCCCCCCTTTTGAGAGATCGACTGTCATGAGCTAAGCCGCTTACCACCCTGTTCAGCAATTCAACGCGCATTAGCTGTATAAAGGATTAACCGGTTGCTGCCGTCGACTGACCGGCGGCCATTCACAAAGACATAAGGTATGACGTTTTCAGCTGGATCCCTTTCCCCTCTTTTTTTTTTGAGGGATCCACTGTCATGAGCTAAGCCACTTACCACCCTGTTCAGCCATTCAGCGCGCGTTAGCTGTATAAAGGATTAACGGTGATGAGCTTAGAGTGTGTATACAAAAAAAAAGCAGGACCCCCCTAAGACGAACGTGTCTGTCTGTGAGTAGAGGCGTGTGCATGTGGTGAGCGACTTAAGTGTAAGACAAAAAAAAAATCACCACCTCCTGCCGTGGTGAGTAGACCGGGCCGGCCAGGCGGCGGCCGGCTAGTTCAATAGGGAGGGGTGACAGCTGACTAAGGCTGTGCATGAAAAAAATCCGATTTTCACCTGACCTCTGACGTTTGTTACAATGAATGTCAGAGGGAGGGAGACGTCCTCAGGTAGGGGGTAGGAGGTAAGGCTATGGATGAGGAAGAAACACCGTTTTCAGCTGGTCTCCACGGATAGCGATGACACACCCCTCGTCATCTAAGCTCTTAAGGAGCGGAGCGGTTGAAAAAGCGTCATGCGGACAGGTCGCTACACAGCTGGAGTGCTGTTGGAAATGGGATTAAACTCCCTCTGTATAAAAAGCTCTGATTTCTGTTGGAAAAAAAACATATCGCCTCTGACCACAGTAACGTCTACTACCACCACCGCCGCCACCACCGCCGCCGCCGCCGCCGCCACCGCCGCCGCCGCCGCCGCCGCCGCCACCGCCAAGACGAGACGAGATGGCTCAAGCTATTCCACTTTCAAGCTCGCCTTCACCGCCTTGTCCACCTGAAAAAAAGTTAATGCAGCTTGACGACGTGAGACGCGCGAGGCAGACCGATGGGGAGAACAGAGAGGTAGGACAGCGGCGGTTAGCCTATAGCGACGCCTTGCTTCGTCAACTAGGTAAAGAGTTGAGCGGCTGTTGGAGAGAGTTGGGCAGTAGCTTAAAAGTTACCGCCGCCCGTATGGATGCTCTAGTAGAGCGCAGTGTCAAGACACCGGAGGAGCTGTGTACGGCGATGTTCCGAGTCTGGTGGGGTGAAACCCCGCATCGTCATAGATGGGGAGAGCTCGGTCGCGTCTTCACCCGCATTAGACGCGTGGAACTGTTGGCTCAGTGGATGTCCCTTCTCCACAGACAGGGGTTGGATTTCGAAAACCCCGACTCGCGCGCGATGCATAAGCACTTGGGCACCCTCGGCAGACGTCTAGGTAGCAGGTGGAAAGAGGTGGGGGACCATTTAAAATTGTCGCCTGAGAGGTTAGATAAGATCGCTGAAGAATGCGAATACGGAGGAAGTCCCGCTGAGTGGGCCTTCCGAGTGTTGAAAATGTGGCAAGATGAAGCTGACGGTGCCGGCGGTACACCTTTTGAACTCCTTCGAGTGTTGACTGAGGACATGGGAAAGTTTGACCTCGGCATCGCGATATTACTTGACTTTATCAAGCAAGAAACAACGAGAACGACGGACATGTGAATTGTTGTGTTTTATTTTCATACGTCTTCTTTATTAGTAAGTAAAAAAAAAAATATCATAACAATTAAGACGCGCGCCCTCTTAAAGTGTCACTTCCTCCAGTCGCAGCTGATCGCCTCATCGAAGCACGTGATAAACAAAAAAAACCGAAGAGACACGCTTCTTCCTCTCGAGAGGAAGAAGCGTGTCTCTCGATTGAAATCTTTTTCTTTTCTTTTTTTCTTAAAAGAGACAAACGCCCCTTAGAGTGCCCCCCCACCCCCCTAGAGTGCCCCCCTCCCCCCTCCCCCCCTCCCCCCCCCCCCCACCACTCGCCCCATGCATCCTAAAAGCGCCCCCCTCCCCATGCATCTTAAAAAGACCCCCCTCCCCTTCCCTCCCCTCCCCTCCCCTCCCCTCCCCCCCCTCCCCCCCCTTTATACACTCTAAAGAACGCTTCTACCTAGTTCAATAAGTCACTTCCAGTCGCTCGTAAAACAATAAAAAATGAAAAAAAAAAAAAAACTTATATCGTAGTGTTTTTTATTAGTTTACCGAAAAAAATAAGAGACTCGCCTCCTCCTCCTCCTCCTCCTCCTCCTCCTCCAAAAAAAAGATATCACATTTTAAAGCGCGTGACCCCTTAAAGACGCTCATCTCTTCATTAAGTCGCGTGACGTCACTTCTTCTTCTTCTTCTTCTTCCGGTCACGTGATCAATCAGGTCACTTTCGGTCACGTGATCCTCAATCAGGTCACTCACTTCCGGTTGGCCATTAGGTCATGTGACGTCACTTCCGGTCACGTGACTCATCAGGTCACTTCCGGTCACGTGATCCTAAAGTAGGTCACTTCCGGTCCCCTAAGTAGGTCATATGACGTCACTTCCGGTCCATAAGTAGGTCATATGACCTCACTTCCGGTCACGTGACCAAATGGCGGCCTCTGATTGGCTAACTAGGTCACGTGACCTCACCACTAATCCCCTAAGTAGGTCACTTCCGGTCACGTGACCAAATGGAGGCCTCTGATTGGCTGCAGGTCGATTGAGTAATAAACAGTACTTAACTATAGTCCCGTTCCGATACATACTATACTACTGTTATTGTGTATGACAAATTTCAGAATCCTATGTGTATACCGATCTGAACTATGAATGTGCTCAACATTTCCACATTTGCTGCTTGCAAGTTTCATGAACTGTACAGTTTGTATTCGCCAAAATGACAAAAACCTTTCTCGGCTTGTTATGATACTCAGAAATCTCTATAACCCCAGTATTAATGCGGCCCTGTAGACCCATAAATGTATTTTACATAGGATGGGGCTGTAGATGATTGCTGTGGTAAAAACCAGGTCCTGCCAGTTTTCCCTGAAATTCTTGTTATTTGTGTGATTTGGAACTCTGCTGCATAATTATAAATTACTAGAAACCATTGCACACAAACTATCTATTGGTATGAATGCAATCATATTGATTGTTGTAGATGTTTCAATTCCATGTGCTCTGGTTTGCTCCTCTCCTAATTATTCTATCAATATCTATGCTTAATGCATTCCATTTACTGTTCCCACTACCAACATTAACCCTGTCTCTTTTGATGACCTAATAGCACCGTAATAATGATGGTGCTGTCATAACATCGTCATCTGTACCAAACCAGTGCAAGCATCACAGCACGGGCACCCATTGCAGATCTTCTCTCAACAGGCAGATACATTTTTGGATGATGATTGCATTATTTGCATGAGCCATAATGGCCCTCCTCTCAGGAGATATGAGAGTGGAAAAATGTCAAAAAAGGAATGCAATATGTGAAGGTCCCTTCATTCCTTCCACCATTCCTAATTTGCATCAGACTGTTCTGTGTTGGTTTCTTTATAACCAACGCTTCTCCTAATTATTTCATGAAGTCCATGAATGGTGGTATCAAAAATATGTATTACTAAAATGTCTTGAAGGGGGTCAATATACTGCAGAATAATAAATGTTCATCAAAAGTTTCAATACTTTCAATTATCAAAGAAGACGTGGATATCTTCACTGGTATAAATTTTCCCGAATTTCCCGGTTATAACAATGCCACATGAATTGAAATTCAATGAATTCTGCAAATTGTCAAAATTGTATAAATTTTGACGTATTTTCGCGAATTTTAAAGTCCAAAAGATCTGTGAAAATATGTACAGTGCAGAATATAATACGTTTACAGTATCGAGCAGATGGATGCTGTCCAGCATATTATATGATTTTTGCTGTGCTCCTTACATTCTACCCTGTAGCTGAACTGTCCTGGTTACTCCATGAAGAACAATATCTCATTTGTTTGCAATCAGATGCCATTTAAACAATACCATACCTGATTAAAGGATGAATTACGTTTGAGCTATATTGAGCTAGGAATGTGCTTGCCAGTGACTGGGAAATGCAGTTTTAGAATCGATCTTATAGGGGCGCAAACAATTTCACATATTCACGGTCAGCTTTTTGAAAAAACAGCATGAATGAATGTAAACTATTTTTTAAGGTCATTATACATAGTAGTCTATGATAGGATGTTTACACAGGAATCAAATATTCACTAATTCGGGGGGACAATTCTGTGCAACGTTCTGAAGCTAGTAACCATAGTTTGTATCAAATCGAATCCCTCTGCTGTTAATGGACTAGGTTATAAAGTGCACAATCTCATTAGGTCTGTAAAGTAACTAATAACACTAAGATGCTCTCTATTTGGTAAATTTTTATTTAAATACCTTTAAGTCCTGGGTGCTGACAGGTCAGCCACAGAGGCAGACCTATGTGTGGCATGTATATAGGCTGAACAGTTGAATGGATTCAAAATCTAGCGATTTGTCATCCATAGTTCCTTATAATAGTTAAATAGTGCACTGAATTTAATCACTCAAATCCCAGCTAGGGCCTATCATTCTGTGACTCAGCCAGTCTGTGCCTATCCTTCATTCTAAAACTAATGACAGATCACCTAATGCTGTGTGTTGATTGAAAGCAATTTGTATTCGAACCTGACGGCTTGACCCACTTAGAAAAGTCAGTATTTAACTTGGTTCAAGATTTTTTGGTCATGATGTCAAGTTTTGGATAAATCTCCTCATGCAGTACAATCCAGGGGGACAAGTGATTGTTTTTGTACCAGAGGCAAAACTAAATGATCATTATAAAGCGAAAATAGAGCATAATGTTTCTTTAGGTGTCACGGTACAAATAGCCGACAACATTTCTGGTTCTGACCCTATATTCCTTCTTCAGACGGGCAATATGTTGGGTTCTTTTGAGTGGGCAGTAATAAATGACCCCTTTAATTAAAGCTTAACACTTATCTGATTCTTTTATTTGCATCCCCCATAAAAAAGTATGTTCCGATTTTGAGCTAGTTGCCATGGAAACAGACTTACCCAAACTGGAGAAATTTTACAAGTGACCTTGACCTTTGACCCCTCCAAGCACCACCCAGGGTTACCATGGCAACAACAGACTTTTTATATTTCTTTTACCAAGGCCTTTGGGAACAATTAGGGCCGCAGATTATGATTCTGTGACAAATTTAAGGCCTCCTACCACTGATTATATGCACAGTAGTACCGTTTTTTATTGGCACTATTTACGACTACAACATTCTGGGGGCGAATTTGTACTGTGACACCTTTATCTATACTGAGTGGACAAAGAGGTTGTTGCATGGCTTCTGTGTCCCACTGTGATTCTTCGTCCTAAAGGACAAAGATAAAGTTAAGATCTTTATGTAAAGTTACATTACCAATATACAAAAGTTTATTTCATAGGTCTTTAAGAGGCAGTCATGTAAAACATACTGTGTTGCTATTAAAAGATTTACTCAAAAAATGCCAACCTGATGTTATTACCTGTACCATTCTAAAATATGAGACTAATTCAATACTTCATACAAATTGTATGTAGCATAGTGCGTATCCATTACCCACGGTGCTACACGATCCATAGATTGATGCAAATAAGTGAATTCATGAACATAACCTTTGTCCAAGTCCAAATAAAGCCTTTTCAAGTCTATTTTCAGCTAGAGGGTAGACACAGTGTCCTATACACTTATTCTGAAAGCATCTGTTAGACCACTACGCCGGGTAGCATAGATCTTGTGACAATGGGATGAATCCCAACGTAGCCTAAGCCATAGTCCATAGAAGGAACCACATCCCGATTATATGCACATAGGTAGTAGTCAATTATGGTGTGGTCTACCGTTGTTGATATAAAGTGGTACCGTTTATTGGGTATGCAGTCATTTAGGTTCATGGACTATATTCAGGAAATCTAGATGGACCTTGCTTGCTGTGGTACATTTGCAGTAAAATATTTTCCGTTGCCATTATACACTGATAAATCAGCTACCATTGTGTGATTACGTAGTCAAATGTGCAAAATTGTATTTATATATGCGCCATAGATGCACTCTAGGCTGCCATACATTTTAAGAAATTCATGAACCATATAGATTGTACTTGCCAAAATGGTAAAAACCTTTCTCAGCTTGTTATAAAACTCTGGGGGTTCTATAACTACACAGTGACTCTTGCACTGCACATCCATCCATACATTTGCAAACAACTGCACACTATTGTTATGGGTAAAATGAAACAAAACTCTACCCTCACAATATTATGATTTCTTTGTGTTGGATTTCTGGTGGATGTATTTTCTAAAACTATTGCATAAAAAGAATACTTTCATTTGCATTTCAAATTAACTGATAAAACTTTGACATGTATATTGCATACTGTAGAAAATAGCAGATATCAATAGTTCTTAGAAAGAGAGGTAACTCAACTCAATTGTTGCCTTCAGAATACATACCTGATTAGAGCCTGGTAATGTCGCTATCAACAATGCTGTAAGACAATATTATTATCTCCTCCATACCCGGAAACTAAAAATTGATTGGTTTAGAAGGTACCATCTGTTGAGGCATGTTAACAAAGTAGGTTGACGGGGCACCACTGGAGAATAGTGATTGCCTCTGTTACTTCATCATTACAATAATGAACATTAATCCCCCAGGTTCACATATCCTAAGTGATTTTGACCCAATGAGATTCACAGGACATGGTGTGGTTAAGGTCATCAGAGTGAAATATAGAACTCTCCTTGTATGTCAGTTAGACCAATTGGCATTGCTAATTCAATACATACCTAGCTGGTATGAGCCTTTGCTGTGTTTGCGGTGAAAGCCTCCATTATTTGTGAGTGCGTAACATTCATTAAGGCTAACAAGGCTAGTCATGATCGGGGAGTAGAGTTGCCTCACAACACAGAAGCCATTTGATGAAGCCATTAACACAGAGAACACTAGACGAAGGTAGTTTGGAGCATGGCTTGAGAACCAAAGCCTAATCCTAATCCTCCTTTGCCCTTCAAGTCGAACTCAACGCTACTTTCTCCTAACCGTTACACACCCTTGGAATGGGATCCAACAGAAATCTACCTGTACCTGTATATATATATACATAATTGTATATTAATTTAAATACCAGAGTAGACACTCATCAAATACAAACGAACCCAGCTCACCTCAACAATTCACAGTCATCATGCTCCCGCTGTCCCTCCCTCTTTCTTCTCCCTTCCTCCTTCATTCTCTCTGTCTTCTGAGCACAATGTAATTCGTAATTCGGATGTGTTATCAATTTGCCTTCCTCTCCTGTCTCTCACAATTTCACTTCACAGTTACCTTGTCAACCACTGCTTCACTATGTTCCTTCCTTATAATCCCCCAATGTCTCTGCCTGCATTCTAAACTGCCCGTCTAATGATTCTAAGTATTCTCCTCGGTACCTGCCCACAACCCCACATTTATTCCATTACTGTCCAAGAGTCCGGTTCTGCAGAAACCTGTCAATGTCCAACTGTAAGGATTAAAACTGTGAGGCCTTGACCTTTCCTCCCACACAGCTTGACCTGACTCAATATATCATGTCACCATCCGCTGGACTATTCCTGGATGTCTTCTGATGTCCTACCCATCTGGGCATGGCATTATAACACTTTCGCCGTTTTGTAATAAAGGATGACATTTGAATTGATTTTAAGTTTTAAAAGTGATTGTAAATTCTGAAAATATATATACAGTGATCAGTATCCTCATGTGCCTGCCACCAATTCTGCAAAACCAGTGCAGGCACCTCCCAGCCAATCAGTGTCCAGCTCACCCTAGGGTCCCAGAGGTCACTAGACAGTGCTAGACATTCCTAGGTCTTAGTAGACTTGGTGATAGTATTTAGCCGGCTCCATCTATAATCATATAATGGGACATTTTTTCAGCCATAATGTCAGGATGTTTAAGTAGGAATCAACATTTATAGATTTAAGATGCATATACCCAAATGCATGTGTTTCCTCAAAAAAAAAAAGAATTTCATACACTGTCCATGCTGCACTTTATAGCAGAATATGAATAGTATCTTTGTACCTGTTGTTGTCTGTATCTGTTTTTTGTATGCAATGTTACATTTAGTTAATTTTAGCACACTGGGTTCAAATAACAAGCAATCGATCATCACCTTTAACCTCAGTGCTGGTGTAAGTTATATCAAATGTCACTTACAGAATTCAGTGAGGATACCACTAATGAGTTAATATCATTAAACATTAGCGTTTTTTTGGACAGTTCTTAATACCAACACATGACTGCCTATGAGTTGTCTGTTGGGGGAGGGGTCTGTTGCTGACCATTCCTATGTTTGAGGGCTATTGCTGTAACAATGCCTCCTGCAGACTGTACTGCGTTGGCATGCTCCTGTTGAACGGACAGTTTGACGCACCAATGCAGTATGACTAATGTCTCACGAAGAAAAATGTTACTTCATTGGAATATGCCATTTTGAATGGTTTAACCCAAAAAGTTGTCTACCATTTCCATCGGCATCCACAGGAAGCAATGAACCTCGGAGCTGTAATTTTAATACTTTTACACCCAGGCAAATATCAGCGTCAACCAATGTCGCCAATACTACTCTCATACAAGGGTCAGACACTGCTGGACTATAATAGATGGGTCAAGGGCCATTCTAGTGAGGGTCAGGCTATGCTGGACCTTCATCTAGAACCTCTACTCACCCTAAATTGCTTGATAGTCTGGCCCTGCTGGATCCTCATCACTGGACACGCCCCCTAGCTAACAGCTTACATTAGAGGGACAACTGGAGACAGTTTGGCGTAAAATAGTTATATTTTAATTACCGGTATTATGAACATTGGAGTACATGTATAAAACATTATTATGTAAAACGATTTATGATAATATAATATTATTAAGAACAGGTAACATGTACGGTGAATTATGACATGACGAGAATAATAAGAACATGTGAATGTAAATGTGCCCCTATAGGACTGAATAATGATAATGGTTATTGATATGATAATAAATAACTATTGATGTATATGAGTATTGAAATATGAGGAGTGGGCGGGTGGGAAAACAACCTGCTTAGTTGAGGAGCGACTATGGACTGACGCGGGGTAGGTGTGCAGGTGTGCCGAGGAAGGGAGCAGCCGTGCATGGCTGACCAATGAAGGTGAGGTGGGGTGTGTGTGTGAGGGAGGGGGCTGACCACTGGCAGGCGGCCAGTAATGAACCACAATGTCGTGCCGACATTGTAACACCATGCTTGAGTCTAGCAATGCTGGACTCTGGGGAGAGCCTGCAAGAGCCCAGCATTGACAGACTCAAGCATGAGGATCCAGCAGGGCCAGACTATCAAGCAATTTAGGGTGAGTTGAGGTTCTAGATGAAGGTCTAGCATAGCCTGACCCTCACTAGAATGGCCCTTGACCCATCTATTATAGTCCAGCGGTGTCTGACCCTTGTATGAGAGTAGTATTGGCGACATTGGTTTACGCTGATATTTGCCTGTGTGTACCGTCGCACTGAGGATATTGTGACTTGGGTTGTTGCGGTCAGTCAGTGATCCCTGCACCAAGGAAAAGGATTGTAGTACGACATACGGTCATGCATCAGGGAGATATGTTTGTCTGAAAAGATGGTCACACCCATGTAGAATCCTTCTTACATCCAGACTAGAATTTCAGATTCTGAGATAGCGAGGGAAGGTGATGCTCCTGCTTTTATATATGCTACATTAGTATACATTTTGTAGTATACCATTAACATGTTATGAAATTTGTTCCCGCCATTTTTAAGGTAGTTTGAACCTTGTACTTTTGTTATTCGAAAAAGCAAAAAAAAATCTCATAACAAACGATCATCGAAACACTTTGCTCCAATACACCCGCATACCTCCATCCTGTCAGTTTAACGAGTGTTCCTCTCTTTTGCCGCATTACTAAGAAGTCAGATGTTACAGGTGGTAGCAATCATTATTCTGATGGGAAAATAACATGTTTGAGTCACTTTGGGGGAAGGATTGTTCAGGATCACAAGCGATATTTGTAATGTTCACCCCACTGCCTTGCCATAAAATATTGTAAATCAGGATTCCGTCCATTTTTTTGTAAAGGCAACATTTTTGCATTCCCCTTAGGACAGGGTATATTTCCAACCACTTGCAATCCCATGCCTCTTTAGCTCTTGTTACTCAAATCAAATTATTCAAATAGTAATAAATATCAGTATTGAATGACTGCTGTGAAATGGTTTGATATTGCACACTACATCTCTCAAAGAGACTTTTAGAGAGAGGCACTCTTTACACTACAGACACAGGGTGTTAATTGGGGCTCCACTCTCTTGGTAGCCTTGGGTCCGTGGAGACATGTGGCCATTTCATAATTAGAGACAGGCCGCTCACATAACTACATGTTAATACAATGTACACAGGTAGGAGAGTAAACTGTCTCCTCCAGGTGGGCAGGGCTAAGGGAGGGTTAATTTTTATGACAAGATGGAATTGCCCCTAACACCGTTTAGACCACATTTCATATTTGCGCATGAGTACCATTACCAAATAGCCTATTATTCAGCATACCTCATGAGGAAAGCGAAATGAAGACTATATTTCACTGTGTCTTGAAAGGAAAGCGGCCAGGTGCCCAGGCTAGAGCAGTGTATCTACCTACTAATTGTATGTATATTGGCCCTCTCAATGCAAGTATGGGTTGATTCTTGTAAAAAAGGATAGCATGACAAACACTTTGAAAAGAGAAATATTACACTTTACTTTGCATGAATGTATTTTTCAATGCATGTATCAACACACCATCATACAACGTACATTTTTACTGGGGAAATGCTGACTTATACAACTTTATTCTCAATGTATGTAGTTGTCTGATCTCCCATGTGTCCTATATATAGACAGAGCTGCGCGCTAAAGTGACTGAGTGAGTGGTTATTGCACTCATGGTGATTGGGCCGTATTGCACGCTGGCCGTAGGCCTAGTGCAATACGGCCCAATCACCATGAGTGCAATAATCACTGTGAGTGACGCTCTGTATTTATTTCAGGGTTTTCCATGAAAATTCGACCAAAACTACTCATAATTACATGAAAAAACATGAAATTAAACTTTTCCATTTGTCACGTGACCCTCAGAGCGTGCAATACGGCCACAGCGTGCAATACGGCCCAGGGTTTTTGCACGCTGCCCTGGGGAACGCCCTCCCATTGCTTTAGCATTGATAGACCGTATTCACCATGAAATAAAATACAATATTACCCTTGCAGATCCACACTGCCCAGCAGGCAGCTTCCTGTCAAGGGTCATTAGCTCCTTCAATCATACGAGTAGTATTATATGTATCGGAACGGGACTATGCTTAAGTACTGTTTATTACTCAATCGACCTGCAGCCAATCAGAGGCCTCCATTTGGTCACGTGACCCCCTCATTTGCATAATTACGTAATAGGCCACGCCCCCTCATTTGCATAATTACGTAATAGGCCACGCCCCCTTACTCACCAGCCAATCAGAGGCCGCCATTTGGTCACGTGACCCCCTCATTTGCATAAAAGGCCACGCCCCCTTGATCACGTGACCCCCTCATTTGCATAATAGACTACGCCCCTTTGATCACCAGCCAATCAGAGGCTTCAATTTGGTCATGTGACTCCCTCATTTGCATAATAATGGATCACGTGACCCCCTCATTTGCATAATAGGACCACACCCCCTTGGTCACGTGACCGGAAGCGCTCTTTATTTGGAAAATAGACCACACCCCCTTGGTCACGTGACCTGAACCCCTCCCTCATTTGCATAATATAGATAATAGACAGACCACGCCCCCCTTTTGGTCACATGACTTGGACCAGCCAATGGGAGGCTTCTATGGGGGGGGGGGGAGGGGGAGGGGGAGGGGGGGAGGGGGGCACTTTAAGATGCATGGGGAGGGGAGGGGGGCACTCTAGGGGGGTGGGCGGGCACTTGGGGGGGAGGGGGGGCCTTTGGGGTCTGCTGGGGAGAATTTTTTTTTTTTTATCTGATCTCTAGGGAATCGCCTCCTCCCTACCCCCCTTTAAGGGGGTAGGGAGGAGGCGAGTCGGAGGTGGCTGTAGAGGAGTTTTTCGGTGACTTGATGACTTTCAAACGACCATACTGATAGTTGATAAATTTGACTTTTGACTTGAATATTCTTGCGACTTTGCGACTTGTAAGCGAAAGCGAAAGCGACTTTGCGACCTGTAGCCCCTTAAAAGAGGTGACTTTGTAACCTCAGGGGGGAGATCCTTCTACACCCCCACGGAGGAGAAAGGATCTAGGTTGATTGACTGTACTTTGACTTGTTGTTGTAAACAAAAAAAAAAAAAAAAATCAATGAATAGAACGACCCCCTTATTGCTAACAAAGGAACGACTTTGAATTACACAAATGAGACTACCCTCTTTTGTAGGGGTTAGTGGTAACTCGACTTAAATTAGAGTAGTAGGGAGAGCAAAACGCGACTACACGCCGTCTTAGACTGTCTTACGGACCGGATAACAATAACCATAGTTACCTTGGTTACTGTTGATGACGCGGAATGAGCAACGTCGTCAAAATTAAGCTGACGTCAGCGGTCGGCTAGCCAGACAGTTTTTTTGTCAAAATGACCTGAGCAGGTTACGTTGCGGTCGCTCAAGAGACGGTGATGGATCTGGTCACGAGGATACTGAAAGAAGGTCTACCTAGAACCACCACGCTAGTTTGAGCGCGGCGGGTATCAGTCATCATGGGGCCCTTGACGGGTGGGTCCTCCCCATGCAGCCGTATGTCGAATTTAAGAAATGCCCATGTCACATGTCACTAAGGGAGAAACGTTTTTGAAATATTTAGAACCCAAATTTGAGCATTCTGGTACATTTTTAAGGACCCAGACACTGCAAAGTCGGGTACCATCCAAGAAAAAAAAAATTTCTGGCGAAATGTTTAGGCTTGAAATGGTACTTTTCTGATGCACTCTTCGAACATTTTTTTTCTCATGTCACTATGGTCCATGTCACATGTCGGACTTAAGAAATGCCCCATGTCCCATGTCACTTAGATGACCATGCCCCATGTCAATTTTTTAAGATATGCCCATGTCGTCGTATCGAATTTTAAGAAAATGACCATGTCACCATATCGAATTTAGGGGTCTAGGGACATCAGCATGTCCGGCTATCCTCCACAAATTTAGCTCTAAAATGTTTACTTTTTTTTGGGCTGATTTTTCATCATTTTAAAAAAACAATAGGATGTTGAAATGTTTGCTGTTGTAAATGGAAACAAAACAAAACAAGCGCATGGTAAGATTATGTCACATTGTAGTCGCGGGTCCGCTCGTGGCTTATCCAGCCTCTTCGTGGATCCGCGACTGACAATGTGATCATATACTAATCACCCGGCGTTTACGGTATTATATACTAAGGTATGAGACAGACCTTACAGAAAAGGTGTCTAAAAGCGCTGTGACCTGATTAAAATGACGTCAGCGGCGTCTGCTCGCCAGCGCCAGCTGTAGGACATACCATCCTGCTTTGCTGGATGTTTTGAAATATTTTGATTTAACTGATAATACCTGATAACAAGCCTCTGAAGCAGTTTTGATCGAGTACGTGTTCTCTACTTTTCCATTGATAAGCTGCTTCAGCAAAAAAATCGCGCGCGCACGGTCTAGATGACGGAGGCGCTAAAGCTCTGTTTAGAGAGTGGAAGTTGACTATAGACTCAGTACTAACTGAACGCCCGGGGTCACCCCTCATGTGGGTATATGTACAAGCTCAGGTTCTTCACTTTACGGCTTGACTAAAACTGAGACGCGTCCATGATAAACTCTAGCATTTTTTTTTCTTTTCTAGGATCGAGAGATTTTAAATGGGGCGGTTATCTAAATAGCGTGGAACTAAAATCAGGCTGCGGCAGATAGTATCTCTGTGCACCTCAAGACTCAACGTAGCTTTCACTCTCCAGCAGAGGTTTAGTTGTCACTAATTATGGGCGGCGACCATCATGCACCGGCGGATATTGGAGAGTGTTGGAGAGCTGAAGCCTACAGACATATAAATCAATATCAATCGCTCTGGTGGAGACAAGTGTCGGAAATATCTCGCCATAGATTGGAACCAAATACTTATCTAATGGAATCGTTATCAGTTTTCAGTTTTCTTGCCGTACAAAATTTATTTCCCACTCTTCACGTGGTGATAGCTGAAGGTCACTGGTCGTAGGTACGTGTGACCGGAACACCCTTTTGGTTTTGGCGCGGGTTGACATCAGATTTGTACTGTACTGTCGCGATTAAGGGCTCTGAGGGAGCGCTTTTCAATTCGGTGAAGTTCTTACTCAGGAGCTATATACAAGCCAGGCGCTGGCGCTTATTCAAAGTCACGATTTTAGTGCTTAAGAAAAAACATTTAGAGGCTCTTATACTCCGGCGCTTATTCAAGACCGGCGCACTTTCAACACTAGTTGCTTCATCTCGACCGTACGGTATGACGGTATGTCACAAGGTCCCAAACTCCAAATAAGGAAGTGAAACGACGTCGCCTGTCTACCTCGTGCGCGTCATAGCGTCGTCCAAAATAGTGTGACGTCAGCTGCTCTCAGGCGGTTAGGAAGTCAGTTCGACAAAACGGCTCACCGAGTGAACTTCGTGGCCGTTTCTCAATCTATGATCGATGCGGCCGTGGAGAAGGAATTCGTAGCCGCACTACAGAGAGAGGAGGCAGAGAGACAGCGTGCTGCTGCTGCAGAGGGTGTGGCCGATGACCTGATCACGGAGGTCGCTGATCAACTCATCCGGCAGTGCGTCGAAGAAGTCAAGCAGCAGGTCTGCAGGGAGGAAGGCCTACCGCTCGCTGTCCTAGAGATGCTGAAGGACTACGACGTGATATGACCACACCCTCCGCCTCAGCAGCAAGGTCCCTGCGATCATCTCTACTAAACGGTCCTTTTCAGGACCAACCACTGGTCACAAAAGTTGAAAATCAATCTCAATATAATATACGCATCAGAAAAACCCCTAATAGGCTCTACACTGAAACCCTCTTGAGTAGGTAGGTCGGGTTGGTTTTTTTTTTAGGAAGGGCATCAGGTCATCATGTGGAGGTCATCAGGTGTACTGTGTGCTGTCTGTCTGTCTGTCTGTCTGTCTGTCTGGGTGTGTGTGTGTGTGTGTCTCTGTCTGTCTGTCTGTGTCTGTCTGTGTCTGTCTGTCTCTGTCTCTGTCTGTCTGTCTGTCTGTCTGTCTGTCTGTCTGTCTGTCTGTCTGTCTGTCTGTCTGTCTGTCTGTGTGTCTGTGTGTCTGTGTGTGTGTGTGGTGGGTGTGAGCGTGTGTGAGAGAGCGTGTGAGAGAGAGCGTGTGTGAGAGAGCGCGTGTGTGTGTGTGTGTGTGCAGTGCGCGGCGTGTGTGTATCATGGTGTATGATGGTATCATGATGAATGTGACGTCGTATCGGGTCTAATCATGAGGGGAAGGGGATAGGCCGAACAAAAAAAAGTTGTGTTCCGGTAACCCGACCGACCCTATCATTTTGGCCCGACCCTAATCGTTTTAAATTTTTTTTAGATTCTCCCTTATGTAGAGGGGGCCCCAGACGGGTAAAAAATCGACAAATCGACATGACCCTAGTGACAAGGGAAAAGACATATTCCTTAGAATCGACAAGTGACATGGGTATTTCTTAGAATCGACAAGTGACATGAGGGGTAGTGACATTTTTATAGTGTCAGTGACAAGGGACAAATCGCTTTTCTTAAAAATCGACAAGGGACATAGCCATTTCTTTAAAAAAAATAAAATCGCCAAGTGACACAGCATCCCCCCGTCTAGGGGTCTATGTAGGGTATCACCAAAAGGGTTTAAAACATACATAACGGCCTTCAGCTATCTCAATTCTTATCCTTTGAAAAAGCCTAGAAGGGTGGGAAAATTCTTTTGTATGTAAAAACAGAACTGATAAGGGTTTTTAATTAGACAGATATTGGTTCTACACTATCAAAAAATAACCACTCAGTAAAAAAAAAAATATGAGATTCCGACATATTTTGGCATAGAAAAGAGATGGAATCTGGCGACCTAGATATATTTTTCCTCTGTCTATAGAACTGGTTCGGGCTCAATTCTATATTACTATAAAGTTGCACTCAATAAACCCTCCCAAAATACAACACAGTTATCGCCCTCTATTTTTGAGTTACTGCCTATTCTGACATTTTGAAAGGAGGTTTTGGTACAACATATAAGCTGCAAGTTATACAAAGGGATTAATAATAAGACCCCAGACGGGTAAAATAGCCAAGTCAACAATGTCCTGTTTTAGCCAATATGGACAAAGAGACACGGGGGTGCTGGGAGTTGGCGACAAGGGGCAAGATGGGCAAGACTACTTCTCAAAATAGACAATGGACAAGACCTAGTTCTTAAATTCGACAAGGACCATTGTCATCTCTTATATTCGACAAGTGACACATGTGCCCCGTCTGTGGTCCTAATATAGATTTTCTAAAAGTAAATTTTCTGCACCGTGTGACAACGACCGATCAGCTAGATAGCAGAGATTTCCCCAACCTATTTTGGTTATTTTTCTATTCAGTTTTTGATCAGCGCACTATATTATCGTGTTTTTTTTTTAATTTTTAATCATAAATAATATGTAGACTTGGAAAAAAAAAAAGAGCTGACACGCAAACTCCGACTCTCCCCCCTCCTACTCACATGTCGCTGTTTTGTCACTAAACCCAAAGACCCATCCACCCCATAGGAAGGGGTGACGTTTGTGAACGTTCCCTTAGTCTTCTATTCTTTATTTATTGTGTGGCCCCTAAAGAGGGGCCAACCAACTGGCACTGCCAGTTGGTTATATGCTGCACAACATCGGCGTAATTAATTACGCCGCGTGTTAAGCAGCATGGATCACTCTGGCCTCAAAGGTCTCAAAGGCCCCGTTGGATGGGGGCCCTTGTGGCACAACGAGTCAAAACGAGTTGATCCGTTTTTCAGATTACCGACTCGGTGAGAGGTTCTGACTATGTATACCTTTTATAACGCCTTAGATATGGTGTGGTATTTTTCATCTCGCTATAGTTTAGTTGATATTTAAAGAAACTGACTCATTTCTATCAGAAATACACAATATTGAATTGTTTTTTATATTTTAATATATTAGAAGCGTGCTTTGTTGCCTATATAGCTCATTATGCGTTAAAATGTTCGTGAGCATCGTAGGAATGTACAAAATTCCTATTGTGGCGCCATCTGACGAAAGAGCGGGGAACTAAACTAGCGCGTTCGTTATTTGCATCTTTGACAGCGACTAAGAGACGCTCAAACTGTCTCTTATTTAGTTTGAACTTATCACAAAATTGTCTTTGATAGGTCGTAGATTGACTTCTGACTTTTTTTTCTTTATTTTAGTTAGAATAAAAAACAAAAAAAACAGTGATGCCAACACAGACCTGCGCATTAACGCGCTCCACCGTCTATAGTACAGTAGATTCTACTGTGTACTTACACTAACAGTGCTACATATACATACCCGAGTTCTAAGTGGGTTTTTTTTTTTAGGAAAAAAAGTGATCTACTCACCCAAACCGCTATTAGTAGGTAACCTGTATGAACCATACCGCAAACATCTGCCTCGTGACTGATAGTGTACCGGTGGTGAAGTGCTGTTGCAAGAACAATTGAGGCTCTTTATATAGCTGAGAGAGCGAATGTCCTAATCTTGTTTTTACCTTGAGCCCCACCCTATTCCAGAGAGGATATCAAAAATCACATGTACATGTATATGGGCTTATAGCTGGTGAATAGATAAGGCGGGACAACTGTGTATACAAAGACTACAGGGGGCGTTTTAACGACAGGTGTGACGCGCCAGCCCGTGGACGGAGCTTTTGTTTTCACCTAGAGAGGAGATCAAGAGTGTATACAAAGCCTACAGGGGGTGATTAACGACAGGTGTGACGCGCCAGCCGGTGGACGGCTGACTGCATCTTCTAAGCTTTGTTTTCACCTAGAGAGGGGATCAAGAGTGTATACAAAAAAGCCTACAGGGGGTGTTTAACGCGGCCGGATGCCTGCATGTTATGGTCTAAGCCTGTTTTCAGCTAGAGAGGGACCTAATCACCTAAGCCCTTTCCACCCTTAAATCAATCTGATAATTGCCATAAAGGGGAGTAATGCGCGTTACATGTATATGGGATTATAGCTGGGTAAGAGATTAAGACGCTAGTCAACTGTGTATACAAAAAAAACTACAGGGGGTGTCTAAGGCCGAGTGTCATGCACCAGCGGGCAGACGGATGTCTGCCACTCTAGCTGTGACTACAAGCGCGTGCGTGTGGTAGACAGCTTAAATCAAAAACAAGTTAAGCTCCTTATAGCTTCCTACTGACTGCGGATTCGAGTGCTTGAAAGATGGTCTTTTGTTTTTTTCAATCTATTTCCTCGGGGAGTCGAACAGGATTAAAGATGTAACGAACCCGCACCTACACAGGTAGACAGCTGGTCGCCTTCCTAGTGAGAGTTTTTATCTTGAGTTAAGAAGCTTATCTCGGAGCCTAGTACATAAGCGAGAGTGAAACATGGATCCCACACACTTCTTCTACCACCTTCAGCATGGCGTCATCAGGAATCACTCTACGTTCTACCAAATGTGAGCATCCCGACACTACTACAGAGCCGCGACAACACCACACGGAGGAGACGTCCATGGTTACTGATGAGTTAACAAGTAGCAACGTGGAGGTTCGTTTTTATCAAGATTCGTACGGGTGGCTGGATAGTGTGAGGGCTACTTCTGCAGCTATTGCTGCTATCGTGCAAGACGTGAAGCTCGTACCGCCGTTCGTGCTACACATGCTGCATACGAAGTCGCTAATGTTGCTAACAACGCCGCTGTTACTCTCGCCGCTGCTGCTCGTGCTGCTAATGTTCTTGCTACTGTTACCGCTCTTGCTGCCGATGCTGCTGCTGCTGATGCTGCAGCGACTGCTAAAGGTGACGCTGTTGCGGCTGCTGCTAGGGCTAGTGCTATTAATGCTTGTACAGCTGCTAAAAAGATAGCCTGTTTCGCTGATGCTAGTCGCCATGTCGCTGTTGCTGCTATGGCTGATGCACATGATGCTAAGTTACGGGCTGTTGCTTTTGCTGATGTTGCTGTTGATGCTGAAGATGCTGCTGCTGCTGCTGCTGCTGCTGCTGCTGCTCTAGACACTGATGACGCTGCTGCTGCTGCGGCTGCTGCTCTAGACACCTATGACGCTGCTGCTACTGCTGCTGCTGAAGATGCTGCTGCCGCTGCTGCTGCTCTAGACACCTATGACGCTGCTGCTGCTGCTGCTGCTGCTCTAGACACTTATGACGCTGCTGCTGCTGCTGCTGCTGCTCTAGACACCTATGACGCTGCTGCTGCTGCTGCTCTAGACGCTTATGACGCTGCTGCTGCTGCTGCTGCTGCTCTAGACACCTGTGACGCTGCTGCTGCTGCTGCTGCTGCTGCTGAAGATGCTGCTGCTGCTGCTGCTCTAGACACCTATGACTAAACTTAGTAGGTGTTATTTACAAACAAAGAGAGCCACGTGGTGTTGTTGTGGCTTATTATGCAAAATGAAGAGGTCGCGTGACCACGGGCTGTTGCTTTTGCTGTTGATGTTGCTGCTGCTGCTGCTGCTGCTGCTGCTCCTGCTGCTACTGCTGCTGCTGCTACTGCTGCTGAAGATGTTGCTCCTGCTGCTACTGCTGCTACTGCTGCTGCTGCTGCTGCTGCTGCTGCTGCTCTAGACACTTACGACTAAACTTAGTAGGTGTTGTTTACAAACAAAGAGAGCCACGTGCTGTTGTTGTGGCTTATTATGCAAATTATGAAGAGGTCGCGTGACCACGGGCTGCTGTCTGCTGCTGCTGAAGATGCTGCTGCTGCTGCTGCTGCTGCTGCTGCTACCTATGACTAAACTTAGTAGGTGTTATTTACAAACAAGAGAGCCACGTGGTGTTGTTTACAAACAAAGAGAGCCACGTGGTGTTGTTTACAAACAAAGAGAGCCCCGTGATGTTGTTGTGGCCTATCAAATTTATCAACTATCAGTATGGTCGTTTGAAAGTCATCAAGTCACCGAAAAACTCCTCTACAGCCACCTCCGACTCGCCTCCTCCCTACCCCCCTAAAGAGGGGTAGGGAGGAGGCGATTCCCTAGAGATCGGATAAATTTTTTTTTTCTCCCCAGCAGACCCCAAAGGCCCCCCCTCCCCCCCAAGTGCCCGCCCACCCCCCTAGAGTGCCCCCCTCCCCCCCTCCCCTCCCCATGCATCTTAAAGTGCCCCCCTCCCCCCTCCCCCTCCCCCTCCCCCCCCCATAGAAGCCTCCCATTGGCTGGTCCAAGTCATGTGACCAAAAGGGGGCGTGGTCTGTCTATTATCTATATTATGCAAATGAGGGAGGGGTTCAGGTCACGTGACCAAGGGGGTGTGGTCTATTTTCCAAATAAAGAGCGCTTCCGGTCACGTGACCAAGGGGGTGTGGTCCTATTATGCAAATGAGGGGGTCACGTGATCCATTATTATGCAAATGAGGGAGTCACGTGACCAAATGGAAGCCTCTGATTGGCTGGTGATCAAAGGGGCGTAGTCTATTATGCAAATGAGGGGGTCACGTGATCAAGGGGGCGTGGCCTATTATGCAAATGAGGGGGTCACGTGACCAAATGGCGGCCTCTGATTGGCTGGTGATCAAGGGGGCGTGGCCTATTACGTAATTATGCAAATGAGGGGGCGTGGCCTATTACCTAATTATGCAAATGAGGGGTTACGTGACCAAATGGAGGCCTCTGATTGGCTGCAGGTCGATTGAGTAATAAACAGTACTTAAGCATAGTCCCGTTCCGATACATATAATACTACTCATACGGTCTGGCTAGGTGGCTTTGACCACAACAAATAAACAAGGGCATTTAAGGGGCTGCTATACTTGCTGCATCTTATACAATTTGGTCAGGGGCATCTAAGTCTGCCGGACAGTTACTCAAATTGTCTGTTTTTTTGCCAATTTCCAGTGATTAGATGATAGCAAATTGCTTTAGAAACTTGCAAACAGTGTGTATATTATGTTGATAATGGGCACACTATGGCAACAGAAATTGTCCTAACATTACGTGCGATTGCATCTTTTAACTGAACGGGTATGTAAGTGGAGCAACGGTGTGTTAGTATACACCAACATAGTTTAATAAAGTGGAAAACGATATCGATCTAGGGTGGGGGTGGGCGCTTCTTCTTTTTCACTTATTCCGAGGGGGGGGCAAGTCCCGGGGGGGGGTACTTGAATTTTTTCTGATAGGGGTGTGCGGCTGGACCAATGACAACCCTTACCCTTGCTAGGGAGATTTTGTTTCAAAAACCTACCCTTGCTAGGGCATTTTCGGCTGGAAAAACCGGGTTTTGAAGAGGAAAAACACTAAATGTCTTATGGATCAGTAATTTCACCAAGAAATTTTACCCGTGTCTGCAAAATTTCGAGAAAAAAATGGGCAAAAATACAGCAAGCCCTCTAACCCTCCTTCTTCCGACCTTCTAACCCTCCCCCTCCCAGCCTTCTAACCCTCCCTCTCCCGGCCTTCCATCTCCAAGCCTTCTGACCTTCCCTCTCCCGGCTATATGCTACTGGAATTTACTGGGTTTTATGCAAGTCAGTAAATTTGCCTTTAGGTTTACTGACATTTACGTTTTTGTAAACTCATGCAGTGTACTTTACAGTAAATCTGACTATGTTTGATATCCTTTTCCATCAGAATCTGTCACACTTTATGGCTATGCAGTAGCAGGTGGAAGCTAAAACTGACGTTTTACCCGTACACATATAGCCACATGAAGCAAACATACATTTAATTATCACCATAAGTATGCATGTACACTAATGACAGCTACATTGCTGCTGGGCAAGAATGATGAATTCCTTTCGTTGGATATCATTCTTGAGAATTAAAAAAACTATAATGTTTTGTTTCAGGAAGAACGAATTCAATCATTCAACTTGCATTTGCAGTTTTGTATTTAAACTTCTTCACTATAAACTCAAATCTGCACTTAATCTATTAAAGAAAATTGCATTCAAAGACTCTTTGTGGAAAGTAAAGCACACTGCATCACACAACAGCATAGTAACAGATTGATTGTGATTTCTATCAAAAAAATACCTTTCCGAGATTGTGACATACCTATGGATAGCGGAGTGTTATCACTTTATGATAAATGTATAATTGAATGGTATGATAGTATTGATCAACTGAATATTCTCTGTCAAAAACTGATAATTTCAAAGGCTATTTTCAACTGAAGTCGGACACTTCAGAATTGTATAGTTGCTGTACACAAGTTAAAGGTATATCAACTTATTAATTGGAGAGGAGAGATCTTATAGGTCAGGGCTATAATTCTCATCACATAAGACATTTTCAAGGGAAATATTACTTTAACATTCCTTTAACTTACATATGTTGCAAAAGTGTATAATCTCATTTCACAAAATAACGGTTTAGTAAATTTTCATATTCTCCTGGTAGAACGCAAGATAGAATTAGTGATACTTGATAAAATCAACATTTAAGTCATAAGATTGATTACTCTATTATGTGGAGGATGAAGAAAACAAAGTAGATATTGGTGTCCGACTTCAGGTGAAATGGGACTACCTCTTCACAGGGGTCTCATATCTTTATTCCTGGTAGTTATCCCTATCTATTCTATATCAAAAACTTGTAAATATATGCCCTTTATGATATAGAGAGCCCAGACATCAATAACGTACCCCCCAAATATAGCATGACAGTGGTTATGTCCGAAATGCGGTCCTATAGAAATCTGCAGATTATAAATCAGCCACTGAACCTAAAACAGGGCCACTTGGAGGTATTATTTTATATGTATATACTCTTTGTGGATGCTTGGTTTTACGTTTATTGTTGAATAGAACACTTCAATTTTACTTCCATATTCACACATATGTATGACATATAATGCTTTATCATAAAACATAGGCCGTCAAGTGTCGGACTTAAGGTGTGTGTCCGTCTTTGGGTGAATCTACCCTATAGCCTATAGGTCATTCTGTTTGTACCAGTACATGTAGATTATACTCATATTATACTCATGTAACATTATGTCCGTTTACAAAATTAAAATGTGTTTTTTGAATTATGCTGACATCAGGGGCCATTTTCTTAACCAATAATTGATAGAACGAAATTGTTTGGTGTTTTATAACTCAACATAATTAGTAGTCTTGCTACATCAGTGCTACACTAGGGTTCATTTCACTAATAGAGCCTGTTCTCACTAATATCACTACTTCATAATATGCTGCTAAACCTATTTTTATAGTTACCCCAGCATTGTATTAAGGTCCCTAATACATCATTTAGCCTGTTGCAATATAGCTGAAGTCCATGTCCAGAGGTGGACGCAAACTTCTAAGAATTGGTTAATTTAAAAAATAATTTCACAGATCTTTTTTACATTTTAAGGTGATATCCCAGCCATTTTTTTTTTTGGGGGGGGGGGGGGGGGTGGTGGCGGGGAATTAAATATCAAAGTAGTTATGTACCTGATATGACACATTCTCATTCTATTGAGATCCTGATTGCCCTGTTAATTGTTATATCAATTATTATTGTTGTTGTTTGTGGTATTTATCATTGATGGTGGGGCCTTATTGACTGATCTAGTTAGTACTATGGCCGCCAACATCAAGGAAAATTTCCACTGCTATACGCCCAGACAGCAGCACGGTTTTGTGCATGCAGTTATTCCGGCACTGGGGAACCCTGTACAATCGCTAGGTGTATCATAACCGCTATACCTATCAACAATATAATTATACACAATTATTTGGCTGTATCTAGCCCCAGCCATTGTAAATAGACTCTTTCTTCCAGAAACAGACACACATTTTTAGTATAGGGGGTGCAGACCCAGCATGCACCTCCCCACCTTTTTGGCCCAAATTATTTTTGCTGATGGGGATAAGGGGGCAAGGACCCCATTTTCTATAGTAACCATGTGTGTATGCCTATGCTATTCTTACTATGGCACCATTGTAGTGGAGGCCAATTTGGTTAAAGCACCGTCTTTTACATAAATCACTTTAGGTTTTCGTTTTTAAACTTTGACTTATGAATTTGAAATATTAAATTACACTAACTCTCTAGGCCACTGTGCTACACCAAGCTACTTCAGTTGACCTCTAGTTCCTAATGCTATTTTTACTACGTCTATATTTATCCAGGTAAATATCCAAGTTAGTGTCAGCCTTTGTGACACCATAGTCTCTATTTATAGAACTGTATGCTCCAAACCCCGTTCTGACACTGGAGGTTATCTGGAGGGTAAGTAGAAGAGTACTATGCACCCGTAAATAGCATTCACCATTTGTGACCCCAGAGTCTCCATTTATAGAATTTATGCTTCAAACCCCATTCTGACACTAGAGGTTGTCTTGAGATCAAGGAAAAGACTACTGGGGTAAAGTGTCTTTGAGTCGGCCATGTACCTTGAGTCAACCATTTTATCACGTTTTCTACACCAAATTGTGACTTTAAACACCTCCCAGCTAGCAAAAAACGTCATTTTTAGACCATTTTTACTATGGCCAAATTTGTTCAACAGTCGCCGGGTCACTTAAATTATGGTAACATTTCAGCCCAGTTCGCTAGGTCGTGTTTGACCCCTTCTATGAGCCCTTTAGCAAACCTGGGAGCAAATCCGACGTAGTTCATTTAAATCATTTATCAACTTTTACGTGGTTGCTAAAGGTCCCTATTAACCTAAATCAAGGTGAAATGAATATGTACGCATGGAAATGGGGGGGGGGGGGGTAGTCCAAATGCATATATGGTGCAACAGTGGGTATCGGGGGGGGGTCTACGCAAAAATGTGTGTATGTAAGTAGGGACCTTTAGCAAACCCGACGTAGCTCATTGAACGCAGACGTAGCAGTGCTAAAGGGATAGGCTATGTCTGCGTTTAATGAACTTTATCGTGGTTGCTAAAGGTCCCTATTAATGGATGGCCCCTTAGGTATAAGCTTAATTAGCAGTGCTGGATGAGTAGGTAGGCTTCTTCTCATGTGCAAATACGACCACCCTGCTAGCTCAGGTAGGAAAGCGCTGGACTTGGGATCAGGAGGTAGGGAGTTCAAGCCCCAGTTATGTTTCTTAAAATGATATTTAAGAACTAACACTTTTTTCCCCCTCATGTATTACATTAATGTTAAAATGTGTTTTCAACGTTTTATTCAATTCTAAGGGGTGAGGGTTGTATTTGTACATCACCAAACATCTAAGTATAGTTCAAGACCTACTAAACATAGCAAAACCGGAAACGTTGGTTTTCAAACCATATATACAAACGTTTTAAAACATTCCAACACAAATGTTTGTTTCCAAACTAAATACAAACGTTTTAAAACGTCCTGGAAACGTTTTTTGTTAGCTGGGCTGTTCAAATGGGATTCCCCATATTTCTATTGAAATGATGGGGGGAAATTGAGCTTTCTGCTATGTTACATTTTCTTATCAGCTTAATTGTTCCGCCCTCCACCATAAGACTAAATTACTGTGTATTGCCACTTCTCACCACAATTTCCAGCTTACAAAATGTATAATTCACGACCCCAAATATAGGTCTTCTGCTTTAGATCTGTGTTCATGTAGCCAATGTGTTGTTCGTTGCTATGTATACTTGTAAAAATTATTTACATTATAGAACGGTATGTTCTCAAATAAAACAAGTTAAAAATAAAGATTTGTGTCTGATTTGGCAGACCAGTGGCCTTGACAAAAGAGTGTCAATCTACCAATGTGGTTGACTCAAGGTACCAATGTGGTTGACTCACGGTACTGATGTAGTAAAATTACATACATCAGCCATTGGAAATCCATTAGGGGAAAAACTGTCCCAAGGGGCCGACTCATGGGCAGTTTACCCTATGCCCCAACAATCATACAGTAGCTCGGGACCACATATTTCTCTTTTAATTATCCATTTTTTAAATGATTTAGGGTACCCACAGAAAAAGTGGGAATCTGGGAAGCAATTGAAGAGGAAAGACAATGGGTAAATACCTGGTAGATAAAGATGAGAGAAAAGAAATACGGAAACCTGTTCCATAAACAAGAGTAATGAAGTGATCTGTCTCATACAAACAGTTATGGGAATTTAGGATATTTTATGAGAAAATAATTATAGGCACTTAGAACGGCATATAACACATCCACTTTAAAAATTCTGAAACTTAAAAAATACCCTTTATTAAAGAAATTAGTGCAGACAGATACTTTGGGAAAAATATTGGCTTTTTCTCATGTCCCGATCTACAATGGGATAGAGAGTGAAAAAAAGCCTGTCTCCCCTGTCCCCGCCCTCATCACTTTCCCTCATTAGACAGGTTTATGCTAACTTCTATTACAATGAGCACTTTGTTACAACAAGGCTATTACTGTGGTAACAGGTACCTCGTTGTAACCATTTTACTGTACTTTATGGACAGCCCTTTTACACTGGCGACCTTGGTGTGTTCTATATATAAGTCCTGAGACTTATTTGGACTTCCCTTTCACACTGTGGTTGAGGTTAGCCAGGGGCCAAACTGAGTTCTAATTTTGTGCACTTGCAACCAGCTGTGACCACCAGGTTGACCAATGAGACCCAAGGGAGGGAAAAATCATGCATAGTATAAGTCCAGCTGTAAAATGCCAGCAGGTTTGGTGGGCACTTTTGTAGTTGTGGTTGACGATACAACACCTTGTACCTACACTCATTTTTATTGCTATTTTTCTGGATTAGTAACATGTCAAGGCTATCACCTCTAAAGTGGATAAGACGCTGCTTCTTCTTGACACTGACAGCTTTCCTGGTATATCTGTTCTGGAGATGGAATATAGAGGAGATAACAGAGCTGGCAGTGAGGAAAGATCATCCTCCTGAGGATGCTTCCAGCCACTTCCTCCCAAGTATTCACTCACCACTACTTTGTGACCAGAGACTTAATCATTCCAACAAGGCTCATCCAGTAAAAGGCCATATGACCTACCTTGATCCCAAGTCGCCACCACCATGTAGGTCTGTGTTCCCATACAAATACATGCGTGCCCCCAAGTTGGATCCAAAGGAGAATTACATTGGTAACGAGCAGATTTCTGAAATGGTTGATCTTGTGAACTTTGTTTTGCTGGAAATGCCAAAGTGGAAGCCGAAAAGGAGTAAGCACCTTTTAGCAATTTTAAATAAGGACAAAAAGAGAATAGCAATGACTTTGAGGAATAAAACAGATAAACTGTTGAATTACATCGAAAGAAGTAATACTTGCACAATGGGTGAAGTTCAGCATTTTTTGTCTATTGTTAAGGGGAGGAAATTCCCAACACAACGCAGACCATTAACTTGTGATAAGTGTTTTCAATATGATTTCAAGAACATCATATCACCCAATGGTTTATGTCAGCAAAGGAATGTCATAGACACAGTGATAATAATCACAACTGTCCCAAACAATGTTAAGGAGCGGCAGGCCATCAGAAGGAAATGGGGGTCAGTTAAGTTAAGAAAGAAGTATAATTATGAAGTGATCTTTTTGTTTGGGGTTGGGTGGCCAGACAATCAAATTGACCTACTGAAGAAAGAGAATGTACAGCATAACGACATTCTCATGGATGATTTTATTGACAATTATTACAATCTCACCCAGAAAGTGCTAATGGGATTTCGATGGGTTCTGCGAGAATGTCCCAAAGCACAGTTTGTAATACGCTCTGCTGATGATACACAGATGAATATTCCAGCAATGTTTGGACTGATTCACACATATGGCAAGGATGAGGCATTCCAGAAATACCAGGTCGGAGAATGTTATATAAACTCACAAGCATGGAGGGTAGCTGACTACAAAGGCTACCTTAGTACATTAGAATATGACAGGGATATATTCCCTCCTTATGCATGGGGGACTGTATATTTGACGTCCATCAATCTCACACAGGAGTTGGTGGACATATCCCCAAATATTCCCTATTTGCCGATAGAAGACTCTTACTTTGGCCTGGCTCTGGAACAACTTGGCAGAGGTTGTCATGATGTTGCCCGCTGGCATGGACATTATATAACACATATAGATGGAACAAGCTTAATTTGAAAAGAAGGGACGCAGTTAACATTCTAAATCAATGTAATATTGTGTGATTTTATCTTATAACTGAGTACTGGTAACAGCATATATTGTGAGTAGGTAGGTAGCTTTGGTGCCTTGCACTCTGTTTTCTTTTTTTCTAAGGTTAATATTGTACTATTGTTATTAAGAGCATACTTATGATTTTTGGTCGATAAATGGAAACTTGTTTTTAAAAGACCTAGTATTAAATGTATATTTGTCTAAAAACAAAACTCATAAATAGCACTGTACAAAAGTCTTCTAAAATTGGAAAAAACGGGACCAGACATATTCATTTTGACCTGGGAGATTCACAAATAGCACTTAAAAGTGTGTGATAAGTCACAGTTTTAGGATTTTCACATGCTCTTGTTGTGTATAACCCTTTAGAGCTGATACACTATTCAATCAAAAAGTACGGGAAACTTTTTTTCCATATAAACCTTACTTTAATTTAGTTGAATTATTGGTATATTACTGATCTGTTATAGAAATAAGTACTCTTGGTGAATAAATAAGTATAAAATAACACTTTGAAACATATTTATAACTAGGCTTAATAGGGGTCGCTTTATGTTCCTATTGTATTGGACATCAGGACCATCCCTTAACATATTCAAGCAATGTACCAGGCTAATGTTTCATGTACAATTAGGTTATATGGTCAAATATTCTAATACCAGTATACCTTTTAGTAGAATATTGGTTCTGAGAGGAATTTGCAAAGCCTGTTTTGAGGTTTACAGTATTGGTGACATTTCTAATGTACTAGAACCAATATCCAATATTTTGAATGGCTGTCATGGTAACCAGAAACTGACCTTTGTACCATTGAATTCATTCATTTCTTAAAATCGACATGGGACATTGGGCTTAGTGACATGGATATGAATAGCAAAGTCTTACACCAGAATGCACCATGTCAAGTCTAGACAATTGAACCAAACCCCCTTTAACAGAAATTATTCACAAATAATCCTCAAATATCCATCCCTGGTTGGTATATATACACTAGTAATGGATACCCAACATAATTTTTTAGTGACACTACACTGTGAAAAGGGGTGTTTAGGTTTGAAACATGTTTATGCCTAAACATGTTTGTATGTTTATGGATTAAACACTCTCATTCTAAACACCAAAACGGTTATGCTAAACATCATTACTGATACCCTAGATAAGTATAGTAGACGGAGGCAGGCATAGGTAATAAAGGTTTATTAAAGTGGCATGGTCCGATTTTTTCCATGTTTTAAATTCTACTGAAAAGAGTTCAAAATGGCATTGTCATATCATATTCGGAGGATGGGGCCGATAAAATATCATTGATGGCCAATAAGAGGCAATTAAGAGGGTCCTATGCACATAGGCATAGCATTTTACAGTGCATTTATTAAAAGGTGGACTCATAGCGTGCCCTCCAAAAGTCTCAAATTGAGCATAATGTTTAATAAAGTAGATAGGATATGAAGTATGCCTATATTGAACATCCTGGTTCATTTTTAGCAAAATTAATTTTTGAGTTCTTATCATCGGACCATGCCACTTAAAGTAGCAAAACATTTAAGGTTCATGTTTAATAGAGACAACTGGTAATGTTATTAAATAGATACATATGAATACATTGAATAAGAATATATGGTACAAAGTGTAAAATGTTGTTTGAATGATAATGAAATGTATATGTGAATCAGTATTGGTTTGTCATGATATTTTAACATAAATTTATGAACATACATACATTGATTAGAGGTGTGGGTGGGTGGGGCTTTTGGTAGATGTTGAGCCAATGATGGCTGAAGGCGTGCAAGGTGGTATAAGGTAGAGTATGGGATGTGTACTACACAGGGAGTGTGAGCAGGGTACATGGTAAGATGTGGGTAGGTAGGTAGGTAGGAAGGAGGAGTGATTGTTGGGAACATGGTAGAGGGCTCTAGAGAGTTGTATTGTTATATATTGGAGGGATGGATATGGGTCAGAATTTTGAAAAATGTCACTTTTGGGTGTTTTCTAGTGTTTTCCACCTTCCATCTGCTATATAATAAATATTCCTGCACCATACTGTTTTTTCATGATTTCATGTTAGAGGGGACGACACTCGAGGCTTTCAGAAAAATGTAAAATTTCATGTGTGGATTGAAATTCTTTTGATTTATAGCCCTTCAAAGTTGAAAAATAGCCCAAAAACGGGTTTCCAGGCCATTTTTACTTTTTTCATAAGTCCCCCACCTTAACTGAAGCAATCACAACCCTTCCTATTCGACATATTTTATTAGGTATATGTGTTACCTCACAGAATCAGGAAGTTTTATCGAGATATTTCTCCCAAACTTTCCTCCACAGCCCTTCTATCACGAAATGGCACTTGCGTAAGGCCCGACACTTTTATTTTTAGAGCATCAAATGACACACTAAGATAGTTCACTGAATAATTTGTTTACATTCCATCTTGAGGGGCCTATGGGTAGTAAAAATTCTGGGAATGCGCTCATTTGTCACGAGCCCAGACCCAAAAGAGTGATTTTGGAACAAAATACCAGTGTCGGACCTTATGTCTTAAATCCTCTATTAATTAAAGAAATACCACAAATATATCAATTCTAAGCAATGTATATCAATAGTGTGTACATGTTTGCTCAATTTGGACAGTAATAGCAGACTATCTTTGCTTCTATATATTGGGTAGGGCTGTTTTCAAGGATTAATGTAAGGTCAAACACTTTTATGTAAGGCCGGACACTTTTATACTTTTTGGCCTTTAATCAGCCACAGTATATACATACCTTCACCAATATTGTTCTTTGTGATTGAATGTAATAGGGAACACTATAGGCTTTCAGAAAAATGTAAATATTTACACCTCTAAAGGAGATCATTTGATTTCTGACCTCCCGAAGTAAAAAAATGCTCCCAAAATGAAATTTTTCACCTAATTAGACATGGATTTTATATCCTCCATGTCAATTGAGATGACCACATCCCTTTCCAAACAGCATATTCTATCAGATATATACGTTACTTCCCAGATTTAAGAGTTTTAACTGAAGTATTCCTTACAAACTTTTCACCATTGCCCTTCATATATGTGAAATGGTACTCATGTAAGGTCCGACACTTTTTTATTTAGAGCCTCAAATGACCTTCATATAAAAGCCACCAAATACCAATTGTACTTTGAATCTTGTGGGGCCTAAGGGTACTAAAACTGGAAAAAAAGGTTATGAGGCTAGGCATATCATTCACTAGCCCACAACCAAAAGAGTGATTTTGGATGGTGATAAAAGTGTCGGACCTTACGTCTTTAATCCTCTATAAATCGCAAAACACCAAACACCTATTGATTCTTAGAATGTATATCTATAGTAACTACATGTTTGTTCAATCTGGACAGTAATAGCAGCATAACTATCCTTCTGGATATTGGGTAGGGCTGTTTTCATGTATAAATGTAAGGTCCGACACTTTAATGTAAGGTCCGACACTTTTATATTTTTTACCTTAATGCAGCTACAGAATTAAAGTGCCTGCACCGGTAGTGCTCTTTGTTATTTCATATAGAAGGTAATACTGTATACCTTCAATTATCACAAGTCCAATCAAAATTCTTTGATTTCTGACTTTCCAAAGTCTGAAAATTCCCCTCAAAACATGATTCCCACCCATAAATCATATTTCATTATTCCCCCATGTCCACTGAGACAACAACAAACCTCATGTCTTTTTAGCTATAGGTGTTCCTTCACATATACAAGAGTTTTCACCAGGTTATTGATGACAAAATTTTCACCATAGCCCTTCTCATAAAAAATGGCACTTGTGTAAGGTCTGACACTTTTATCATTTGAACCTCAATTACATGATTAATATATGAAGAATAATCTATATACATGAGAATGATACATGAAATTAAAAGTTTGCATAGTGAAGATAACACACAGTGAGCTAGATGATAAGCAAGGCACTTTTAAGCTATGTAAAGTAAAGTTGGTGATATTTGGTAAAGGTTTCAGCATTTCCAAGGGTTTTACAAAGTATGCTGATCCACAAAATGAAAAGTTTTTGAACTGTGATTATCAAACCTGGTATGCATGATTATATATATACTGTGGCAACTTGAAAACACAATAAGGAGTTAATGTGGTGTTTTCCAGACATTTTTATACTGCTTTGTGATTTTTTGTAAGGTCCGACACTTTTATTCTAGATTGTGTTCGCTGGTCGATAACAACTGCAATCCTGGGAATTAATTGTGCCAATTAGGGTTTTCAGACACCCAAGATATGTGTCTTTCAATATACCAAACTTTTTTAAGATTACTTGAGTTTTTTTAATTTTAATTTTTATTCCCTTTTGGCCCCAGAAAGTGACATTTTTCAAAATTCTGACTCATATAGTCCCTGCCATGGTACAGGCCTGCCGGACAAAGGGTGGGCATCAGCCATCCATGACCATGGGAGAGGCTATATTCATCCCTCCAATATGGGACGGATATGGTCCCCCCCCCCCATGGTCATGCATGGCTGGTGTCCACCCTTTGTCCATCAGGCCTATACAACCATGGGAGGGACTACAGTAAAACTTTGTTATTACAAACTCTGTTAAAACAAATTTTGTTTACAACGAACTAATTCTAAAGATTGTGTGTCGTGGCCCATATTGTCCACATATGCATCTTACAAATTGTCCACATCACAGTATGTCTACAGCCTTCCATCACTAAGTGTCCACAAATTACAGTTTGTCAACAGCCTTCAATCACAAAGAGTCCACAAAATGCAGTTTGTAACTATGCCCTTAAAAGTTAACAAAGCCCAATGAAAGAAAGTTCTATTCACAATTCACACCCTATAAAATAATTTGCTATTGTGCCCCACTTTAGAGAAATAAGTAAGACTCTAAGGTGACTCTAACAGGAGGAGGAAGAACAGACATGGGAAGGTGTGATGAAAATATTATGGAGTTACAGTATATAAATTTTGTTCTATGGACACTTTGTGATGATTTTGTGTGGACAAAGTGTTTTCTGTGGACACTATGTGATGGTTTTCTGTAGACAAATTGTGCTACGTGGACACATTCTGATGGCCCTGTGTGGACAATATGTGTTTTGTGGACACTGCAGCTCAGAATGCATGGTGTGGACAAACTGAGTTGCAGACACTTTGTTATGGCCGGGTGTGGACAAACTGTACTTTGTGACCGTTTTGACGTTAAGTGTGGACAAACTCTTTTGTGGACACTTTCTAAGAGGAGGATGTGGCCAAACTGTCATTCATGGACACCTTGCGATGGAAGGCTGTGGACAAATTATATTCTGTGGACACTTAGTGATGGTAGGCTATGGACATGATGTGACGTGGACACTTTGTAACATGTGGACAATATGGGACACAACATTCTGACTCTCTCTTATACATTTCTATAACAAAAATACCCCTTTATAACGAAGTACTTGTTCTTTTATCTCGCAATCTTGAGACTATCTAGCCTGAGGATTACGAGATACTTACAAAACAATAGTATTTTGAGACTATCTCGCAATTTTGACACTATCTAGCCTGAGGGTTGCAAGATACTAACAAACACTATAGTATTGTGAGACTATCTTGCAATTCTGAGACTATCTAGCCTGAGGGTTGCAAGATAGTCTAAACATTTTGAGACTATCTAGTCTAAAGTGTGTTAAGACACTATCTACCCTAACACTGCCTATTACTTCAATACCTGATCAGTCCCTGACAATAATGCCATGAGAATATAAACTCCTTATTACCTAGGGATCGGAAATGGAGTTGGTTTATTAGCAAGGGGGCTAGGGCAAGTTCCTTGCCGGGGCTGAATTCGAACATCAAGACTACCACTGGCATAACCCATTGAAGCAGTATGTGGTTTGTTAGAGATTTAGGTGTTATACTTATTCAGAGTTGACGTCTGTCATTGGTGACCATGTAACCAGGGTGGTTTATCCCCCAAGGGAATTCAGTGTAGTATAGAAGATTATAGGGCATGAACAGACGGGAAGATGGGGTACAGGTTGTGAGGGGACAGAGCGGGAGCGAGAGGCATTGGTGGGAAGGGGGGAGGGTATGCAGCTGATGGAAGTATTAAAGTATAGGGTAACATTAATGCATTGAGGAAAATGGAAGAAAGATCTTGGATAAATAAGTAAAGGGATCGGAAAAGAAAGAGCTCAATGGAGAGGAAGGTATACAGAAATATATGAGGCCAGAAAACGTAATGCAAAAAGAAAGGAGAGGTGAGGAATAAAGAATCTAATGGTAATGTGAGATGGTAATGTGAGACATGAAACTAATACGGTCAATAAACCTTTCTCTAATGGCACTGCCGTCGCAAAACTGCAATATAACATGAATGTAGTCATATTAGCAACATGACAGAAAGTGTCTTCACTCTCCCTGAACACAACCTCATCATGTGCAGACTTTATCTCTGATCAAATAGTAGTATATAATGTATCGGAACGGGACTATGCTTAAGTACTGTTTATTACTCAATCGAGATGCAGCCAATCAGAGGCCTCCATTTGGTCACGTGACCGGAAGTGACCTACTAAGGGGATTAGTGGTGACGTCACATGACCTAGTTAGCCAATCAGAGGCCCCCATTTGGTCACGTGACCGGAAGTGACGTCATATGACCTACTTATGGACCGGAAGTGACGTCATATGACCTACTTAGGGGACCGGAAGTGACGTCATATGACCTAATTTAGGATCACGTGACCGGAAGTGACCTGATGAGTCACGTGACCGGAAGTGACGTCACATGACCTAATGGACAACCGGAAGTGACTTCATGTGACCTCATTGAGGATCACGTGACCGGAAGTGACCTGATTGATCACGTGACCGGAAGTGACGTCACGCGACTTAATGAAGAGATTAGCGTCTTTAAGGGGTCGCGCTTTAAAATGTGATACATATTTTTTTTGGAGGAGGCGAGTCTCTTATTTTTTTTGTATACCAATAAAAAACACAACAATGTAAGTTTGTTTTTTCATTTTATTTTTTATTAGCGACTGGAAGTGACTTATTGAACTAGGTAGAAGTGTTCTATAGAGTGTATAAGGGGGAAGGGGGAGGGGAGAGGGGGAGGGGGGGAGGGGGGCCCTTTTAGGATGCATGGGGTGGGTGGGGGGGAGGGGAGGGGAGGGGGGAGGGGGGCACTCTAGGGGGGTGGGGGGGGGCACTCTAAGGGGAGTTTGTCTCTTTTAAGAAAAGATTTTTTTTAATTTTAATCAAGAGACACACTTCTTCCTCTCGAGAGGAAGAAGTGTGTCTCTTAATTTTTTTGTTTAGGAAGTGATGGTCTTTAGGATCACTTGACCGGAAGTGACCTGATGAGTAACGTGACTAGAAGTGACGATGTCACATGCCCTAATGAGGAGATCAGCAGCGACCGGAGGAAGTGACACTTTAACAGGACACGCGACTTAATTGTTATAATTTTTTTTTTTTTACTTACTAATAAAAGAAGACGTATGAAAATAAAACACAACAATAATTTTATTTTATTTTTTTATTTTTTATTTTTTCAATCTTGATAAACACTCTATTTTTTTAAAAGATGCGCTCAATCAATCAATAAAACACTTTTTCTTTTTTTTTTCATATCTCTAAAGGACTTGTTGTCACACCGTCAGAATGCACGCGACGCTTATAATACAAGTAGCGCACGCCATCTTTCTCCATGGTGTAAGTGACCATTTTGTTTCGTACCACTTTGAAATTTCTATTTACCGCAAGGAGAGTTTTTCGTTTGCGAAGAACATCCAAGAAGTCGTCTGGTTCTTTAGGGTTTTGTTTCTTCTGTACACCTTTTGCACTCCATTTTTTGGATTTTCTTTCATCGGTGCCGCTGACTCGATCATAGCAAATGTAAGTCTTAGGGTTGAGACTTAGGATCCCGTCACCTTCCCACTCCGCTTTCATAAGCCCCGAAGTTCTCAGATCGTGAAGGTAACGTCTCTCACAACATCCGCCGGGCGGCAGACACCATTCTCGCATTCTTTCCGTTTTTGTCTTCACGAAAAGCTCTAAGTGATCGTCGCACACCTCTGTCGGAATCCACTTTCGTTTCTCTCTGAAGTACGTCTCTCTCAGGTGAGGTTTGACTAGGTCATCCAACGTGTCACCACTGAGAGCCATGTAAAGACTGTCGGTGTCCATTTGACAAAGAGCATAATCGCGCCGATCAACGAAGCTATCCAAGAAGTCGTATGTGAACTCTAACATTTTCAACTTCGCGTACTGGTATACCATGAACCCTATTTGAATAGGGAGGTTGTTCTTGACTGTTTTCAGTTGTAGTTCGACTTCAAACAGATCAGAACTCAACTCGGACGCCTTTTTGAAGCGCCACGAATTGGCCAATAGTTCAAACTTCCGACTGTCAGTGTATCTCACCGCCATGTGTTTTTCTTTGTTGCAGATTGTTTTACCGTACGTGGCGTTTCCCATTAACTTGTAACAGTCTGACAGAATTTTCTCGTTCTCGTTCACGTCGCCACGTCTTCGCGCCGCCTTTACTTCGTCCGCGAAACCGGCAAAGGAGCGTTTAGGTAGGTATTCTACGACCAGCTGTACTTTGGTGACTATCAAACCGTGCTCTAAATACCACTTGAGAAGGGGTGTTCCCAAGAGAATATTTTTTCCGTGGTAACTCCCTATCAGACATCTCTGAGGCGTGTTCAACAGCTTTTCTTCCTGCGCAAAGTCTGACATGTGAGGTCCTATGTCTGATTTTGAAACCGACACGTTCTTGAAAACAGGGGTCATTTCTTCGAAGTAGTCTCGTAGGTGAGGCGGCGTAGTGATGTCCACTTGAACTAAACCGAACATTTTCCCGTCTTTGACAGCGGAAAGGATGTCGCTCTCGCTCATAGCGTTTCGAGACACTTTCAAAGCGTCAACCTTTCAGTGTTGTTGGGAGGCCTTAACCCGTTCGTCTCGACGCTTCATCTCTCTCCATTCGCACTCCCACACGACGACCAGCTTGTGACCTAGCGCTTTCAAGTAAGAGCTTACTCTAGCTGTTCTGTCGCGTCTCTCCTCCTTCAGTGAAGCGCACTGATATCGGTGCGACGGTATGCACTCGTGAGCGTGGAACCAACACCCGTGAAACTGGAAAACCGTATTAGACGCCGCGTGAAACCCGTCGATGCGAATTCTTCGACAGCCTAGAGCCATCTCGCCGCCGTTGAAAGCGTGGCGCAGTTTCACGTCGCGGTCGTGCTCTACGAAGCGTAACCACTCCAAAGCGCTGTGAGAGTTTCTTTGCCTAATTTCGGGCTTGAACTCGGTCTCAGGTCGTCTCACCGTGTAATAGCCCGTGCAGTGCGCTTCGCTCATGCAGCGCAAGTACAGAGAGTTAGCGTCTAGGCCTAGGATGTGCTGGCACGTTCTCGCTTCTTCGCCGTACTTGTGCTCCCTTATCCGCGTGGTACCCTTCTCCTGAAATCTATGGAAGATGATGGAAGGACCACCGACTAGATTTTCTTTGATCAGAGCGTGGAGGACGGCGTCGAACTGGGGGAACGTTGTGAACGCGTCTTCTAGGTTTTGGAAGAGGAACCGTAAAGTCAAACTGGCGAGAGAGATCCCGTCTTTCAACATGTCAATGCCGCGATCTTGGAAAAATTTAGCGTGATTTTTCAGAGCTTCTATGAAAGGTTTGACGTCTTTGTTGTTGTAGTGGATCAAGTAATCTCTCATAGTTTGCATCTTCTCGTCGGACCAAACTTTCTGACATGCGGCGTAGTCGGATTCGGACATTTTGACGCCCGTCAGTTCCCTGTCAAAAGCCGATCTCGGTGGCAGTGTTCTGTTTCCCAGTTTCCTGGTAGACGTCATCCATTCGTAAGGAAAGTGACCTTTCTCTTCGTTTCTGGTGAAAGCTCGCAAAAAAAATTCGCGTAGTTGTAACCAGGTGCCAAATAGTTGACTACGTCCAAGAAAACCGTGTGCTGTGTGTAAACCGCCAAGTATTGATTGCTTCTCTTTATGACGCTGAATTCTTGGTTTCTTCGGTCTCCGGAGGCAAAGAACGAGTGAAGGCGTATTTTGATCAGGTTCAAGTCGTAACGCCCCGAGTTGAAGCCCACGACTGGAGCTTGACGGATGTATCTCAAAAGCCGCTTCTTCAGTTAAACTAACGGGTGTCTGGTCTGAGCCGCAGCGAAGCCGCCTGGAGAAGGGGTGAATGCCGCCTCCTCCAGCAGGAGAGCTTCACCTATCGCCGCATCTAACTTTGCTGACGTCGGTCGGTAAAGTTCTAGCACAGCTTCCCCGATGACTTTGGCGTTCTCGTTTATGTGATTTAAAACTCGGTCCAACAAGGGGTCGGAATCTGCGTCGGATTCTCTGACGAAGCAGACTGGCCCCTCCCACCCCGGAAAGTCGGATGCGACGCTAGCCGACAAAGGGACGTGATCCCACAGCAGGGACACGTGTTCGGTCGACGGTTCTCTGCACGGTCTGAAGAAAGCCTCGAAATCGAAGGTGATCTTGTAAGGGTAGATTCCGGAATGTCCGTCGGGAGGAAAAATGGAGAAGTCTGCTAGCGCTTCGAAAATCGTTCTCGAATTTTGGTAGATGCCACCTACGTAGCGCAACTTGACTTGTCGGCAAGAGGAAAGCTGGTTCCTGTGTCTCTTCAGCAAGAACTCGGTGGTGAACGCTGCCTTACACTTGCAACATTCGTATATGCCCGCGTACGCGTTGAAGTCCGTGACCAGAGAGACTTGCAAACCGCCTTTCGCCGTCAGGTGTAGGTTGACTTTACCTCGGGCGGCCAGAGTTCTGGAAGGCGGTCTGATCAGAGTAACGCGTCTTCTCAACTTCCGCCCCGGCACCTGACGCGACGCGGTGTAAACCGCTATTTGTATGTCAAACAAGTTCTCTAACGCGGGTAAGTCGCGGATGTTCAAACCCGGAAAGGTTTCAGGTGTGGCAGCGGGACAGAACTGACGTAACAAATCTGAAGCGCGCTTGCTGGTGTTGTATAAGTGAAAGGAAATGCAGCGGAAGACGCAGAGGTTGTCCTTGTTGGGAAAATCTAACACACCGCTTCTCTTTCCAACTCGAGCGGCCTGAGTGATCCTACTGCCTATGGGAAATTCCCCCGGTCCCATGTAAATGCAAATGTTCAAATTGGTAGGAAAAAGAACGTGCCACTTGGTGTCAGAGTCGCAAAGTTTCCGTACTTCCTCGCAAGCGACAGTGTTTTCCATCTTTGAGAGGAGCTCTTCCAAAGTTTCTGAATTAGTTATAGTAGGGAGCGGTTGTATGAGAGTTGCGTTGTTCTGGGAGGCTTGGAAGTAGCGCAGTTTGCTCTTGTCTTCTCTGTGTTGTAAGAGTAAGCCTACCGAGAAACCCACTTTGTATCTGAATCTTTGCGTTAAGTGAATGCGATGCAAAGTATCTACAGCGTCACTCAACTCACCGGTTGGTAGTCTGAAGTTTGTTACACTCACGCGAGTCCCGTGCATCCTGACCCCCGTTTGTATTGCAGGCCAATTCGCCGTGAACGTTTCCTCACTGTTCGGTACAGCACATATGCGCGGAGGGATAGTCACCCCGTCCAGAGATTCGCGTCGACAGGTGATCTTTCGGCAATCGCCTTCGCCGCATAGAGGGCAAAACTTAGGTATTACTCTACATTTTTCTACGTGTCTCTCATGATTGTACGGTCTTTTAAAAATGTTCGCAGACGTACTGCGTCATTTTTTTTTTTTTTTTTTTGTTTTTTCACTTAGTTACCAATTAAAAAAAAGTTTTTTTTTCCCAACTACTTAGCCGTCTATCTATCTATCAATCTATCTATCTATCTATCTATCTATCTATCTATCTATCTATCTATCTATCTATCTGTCTGTCTGTGTATCCGTCTGTCTGTCTCATACAGCGTACGTCAAACACTGTGTGTGTGCGCGCGTGAGCGTTGAGCGTCTCTCATTCCAAATCTATACCGAGAAATTTGAGAATAATCTCTGTTTTGTCATCCAACTCTTTGAGCGCTCTAGCGGACAGCGTCACCCCCTGCTGTGTGGGTTTTTTGTCAGGACCTTCGTACTTGCGCACGTGGATGAGGTTCTTACCGCTGTAGTAGCTCAAAGCTGCGTACACTTCGCCCTCCTCATCCAGCACTGTGAACCAGGGGATGTGATTAGGTCTTCCTTGCGCGGACGCTGTGTCGCGTATGCGCACCACTGCGCGGATCTAGGCGATGCGCGCTATTAGCTAGCGCAGCGCTTTGGCGGTGAAGTGCACTCGCTTGCCTCTGGTCAGAGACGTCTCTTTCACCTGGCCGTCTTTTGTGTAGCGCGGCCTCCTAGACAGTCTAGCCTCGTCCTCCCAGATCTCCAGCGTCAAAGTCCCGTCTAAGCAGAACTCTAACCCGAGAGGACGGGGGGTTTTCTCTGCTTCTTCTCGTCCATCTTCTTCTTTTTCTTGTATTTTTCTCTTCTTAGTAGGCCTTGTTGTTCTGGAACCCGCCTAAGACCGTTTCAGACCCGCAAGAAGAGTAACACCATCAGCGTGAGCTGAATCAGCAGCAGAACCAATAACAGGAGCAGCGTCAGGGCTGGTATCCGACGACTCGTTGTTGGAACAGAGCAGCCACACGCCGTCGGTGCTGAGTGTAGCGGTAGAAGATGGAGCGTCGTTGCCCTCGTAAGGTGGCGGTGAGGGCAGTCGCCACGGACCGGACGCGCTACCAGTGGAAGTGAGGTGGAAAGTAGTGGAAGAGGGGAGCCGAAAAAACGTACCGTCCACCCGTAGCCCTTCGGGTTCGTCGTACGCCTCGTCGTCAGCGTCGTTCTCTGTCTCACCCTGTTGCTGCTGCTCCTCGTCCTCCTCCTCCTCCTCTTCTTCTTCTTGCTTTAGGGCATATATGTCTACTACGTGCTGCTGGGGCTGAGTGTTCGAATAGCTGTAAGTCTCAGCGCGAGCGGCGTCGATGGCGTCGGTTGATGTAGTGGTGGAGAGGTCCTGTGCAACGTGCTGCGGTTCATCAAAATCAGCAACAGTAGTGGGGAGGTAAAAACCCGGTTGCCAGTACTGCGCTGTGCCAGGAGAGTTGTCCTCAGTAGTAGTAGCGGCAGCAGCAGGTGCAGCAGCAGCAGCAGCAGCAGGCGCAACAGTAGCAGGCACAGCAGCCTCAGCAGGCGCAGCAGTAGCAGGCGCAGCAGTAGCAGGCGCAGCAGCAGCACGAAGAGCACCAGCAGCACGAGGATCACCAGCACCAGCAGCAGCAGCACGAGGAGCAGCAGCAGCAGCAGCAGGCGGGGCAGCAGTAGCAGCGGCAGCGCGCTTAGCAGCAACAACCGTCGTGAGTGTAACAACGTCGCTACCACGACGACTACTGCCAGTAGTACCGCTACTACTACCACTACTACTACTACTACTACCGCTACTGCTACTACCACTACTACTGCTGCGAGCGCTCGCTACAGCGGGAGGGTGATAAGACCAAGCGGTTGCGGCGGTAGTCTCATCTTCAGTAGCAAGAGGAGACGCTGATGCTAAACGAGCGCTGTTCCGCGTACTCTTCTTGTTCTTGAACTTGCTTAGATCCTTGGACGGCACTAGGTGTTGTCTTTTGCTCATGGTGGTGACTGTAGAGAGCAGCAAAAGACTGAGTGAGTGAATGGGTGTTTCCAGACCCCTTATATACGCCTTCTCGCTTCTAGAGCTAAGCTACTTACTGCCCTGTTCAGCTGCCGCAGGCTGACCGGCGGCCATTCACAAAGAGAAACAAAAGACATAATGCATGACGTTTTCAGCTGGATCCCTTTCCCCCCTTTTGAGAGATCGACTGACATGAAATAAGCTACTTACTGCCCTGTTCAGCAATTCAACGCGCACTAGCTGTATAAAGGATTAAGCGGTTGCTGCCACCGGCTGACCGGTGGCCATTCACAAAGAGAAACAAAAGACATAATGCATGACGTTTTCAGCTGGATCCCTTTCCCCCCCCCCCCCCCTTTTGAGAGATCGACTGACATGAGCGGGCGGTGTACCGACTGTGCTAATTCAACGCGCATTAGCTCTATAAAGGATTAACGGTCATGAGCTTAGAGTGTGTATACAAAAAAAACTACAGGAGGCGTGTGGCGTGAAGCAGGACCCCCTAAGACGAGTGTGTCTGTCTGTGAGTAGAGTCGTGTGCATGTGGTGAGCGACTTAAGTGTAAAACAAAAAAAATCACCGCCTCCTGCCGTGGTGAGTAGACCGGGCCGGCGGCGGCCGGCTAGTTCAATAGGGGTGACAGCTGACTAAGGCTGTGCATGAAAATCCGATTTTCACCTGACCTCTGACGTTTGTTACAATGAATGTCAGAGGGAGAGAGAGTCGTCCTCAGGTAGGGGGTAGGAGGTAAGGCTATGGATAAGGAAATAATGCCATTTTCAGCTGGCCTCCACAGATGGCGATGACATACTCCTCGTCATCTAAGCTTTTAAGAAGCTCTTAAGGAGCGGAGCGGCTGAAAAGCGTCATGCGGACAGGTCGCTAGACAGCTTGGGTGCTGTTGGAAATAGGATTAAACTCCCTCTGTATAAAAGCTCTGATTTCTGTTGGAAAAAAAACCATATCGCCTCTGACCACAGTAACGTCTACTACCACCACCACCACCGCCGCCGCCGCCGCCGCGGCCACCGCCGCCGCCGCCGCCAAGACGAGACGAGATGGCTCAAGCTATTCCACTTTCAAACTCGCCTTCACCCCCTTGTCCACCTGAAAAATTAATGCGGCTTCACGACGTGAGACGCGCGGTGCAGGCCGATGGGGAGAGTAGAGAGGTAGGACAGCAGCGCTTAGCATATAGCGACGCCTTGCTTCGTCAACTAGGTAAAGAGTTGAGCGGATCTTGGAGAGTGTTGGGCAGTAGCTTGAAAGTTACCGCCGCCCGTATGGATGCTCTAGTAGAGCGCAGTGTCAAGACACCGGAGGAGCTGTGTACGGCGATGTTCCGAGTTTGGTGGGGTGAAACCCAGCATCGTCATAGATGGGGAGAGCTCGGCCGCGTCTTCACCCGCATTAGACGAGTGGAACTGTTGGCTCAGTGGATGACCCTTCTCCACAGGCAGGGGTTGGATTTTGAGAACCCCGACTCGCATGCGATGCATAAGCACTTGGGCGCCCTCGGCAGACGCCTAGGTAGCAGGTGGAAAGAGGTGGGGGGTCATTTAAAAATGTCGCCTGAGAGGTTAGATAAGATCGCTGAAGAATGCGAATGCGGAGGAAGTCCCGCTGAGTGGGCCTTCCAAGTGTTGAAAATGTGGCAAGCTGAAGCTGACGGTGCAGGCAGTACACCTTTTGAACTCCTTCGAGTGTTGACTGAGGACATGGGAAAGTTTGACCTCGGCATCACGATATTACTTGACTTTATCAAGCAAGAAACAACGAGAACAACGGACATGTGAATTGTTGTGCTTTATTTTCATACGTCTTCTTTTATAAGTAAGTAAAAAAAAAAAAATATATTATAACAATTAAGTCGCGTGTCCTGTTAAAGTGTCACTTCCTCCGGTCACTGCTGATCTCCTCATTAGGGCATGTGACGTCGTCACTTCTAGTCACGTGACTCATCAGGTCACTTCCGGTCACGTGATCCTAAAGACCATCACTTCCTAAACAAAAAAATTAAGAGACACACTTCTTCCTCTCGAGAGGAAGAAGTGTGTCTCTTTATTAAAATAAAAAAATTCTTTTCTTAAAAGAGACAAACTCCCCTTAGAGTGCCCCCCCCACCCCCCTAGAGTGCCCCCCTCCCCCCTCCCCTCCCCTCCCCCCACCCACCCCATGCATCCTAAAAGTGCCCCCCTCCCCATGCATCTTAAAGGGCCCCCCTCCCCCCCTCCTCTCCCCCTCCCCCCTTATACACTCTAAAGAACACTTCTACCTAGTTCAATAAGTCACTTCCAGTCGCTAATAAAAAAAACAAGAAAAAAAAAACTTATATTGTTGTGTTTTTTATTGGTTTACAAAAAAAATAAGAGACTCGCCTCCTCCAAAAAAAATATATATCACATTTTAAAGCGCGTGACCCCTTAAAGACGCTAATCTCTTCATTAAGTCGCGTGACGTCACTTCCGGTCACGTGATCAATCAGGTCACTTCCGGTCACGTGATCCTCAATGAGGTTACATGACGTCACTTCCGGTTGTCCATTAGGTCATGTGACGTCACTTCCGGTTATGTGACTCATCAGGTCACTTCTGGTCACGTGATCCTAAATTAGGTCATATGACGTCACTTCCGGTCCCCTAAGTAGGTCATATGACGTCACTTCCGGTCCATAAGTAGGTCATATGACGTCACTTCCAGTCACGTGGCCAAATGGCGGCCTCTGATTGGCTAACTAGGTCACGTGACATCACCACTAATCCCCTAAGTAGGTCACTTTCGGTCACGTGACAACATTATTATTGTCTCCATCTCTTTCATTGGTCATTAGTCCACATACCTATATTGTTTCCCTTGTTTACCTGACAACAACATATTACCTACCAAGCGTATATGAGGTTCAGATGACTAAGGAAAGGTATCCATACCAGGGTGTTGCTTGTTTCTCTCAATTTATGAATGACTAAGGATGTGTCTCATGATTCGGGCCAACTGAAACGTCTTTGACAGGGTGCCAGCTTCGACCGGGTGACGCCTTTGACCGGGTGCTAGCTTTGACCGGCTGACATGGAATGGTTTATTTAGGGCAGGCAAAGCCAAATATGAAAATACAACCACCGCTATTTTCTTTATTTTATTCCTTACATATCAAAAAAGAAAATTATTTTTCTTAAATATCTTTTTTCATGGTGGCCAGTCAAGGCTGGCACCCGGTCAAAGCTGGCACCTGGTCAAAGCTGGTACCCGGTCAAAGACGTTTCGATTGGCTCAATCTAATGAGACACAGCCCTAATGAAGCTATTGGGATATATGTTTCATTAAAAATCACTCTTGATTTATTTTTAATTCAAGTACAATGCAAAATAATCATTGATTTATATCTTCCATCGAACCCAAAGGATATTCCACCACCTACAATTATACTTTACATTCCCCAGAATCACACATTTTGTTTTGTAGTTCTACTGTGAGGTAAATGTTGTAGCAACTTATATATGCGATCTGATGAAACAAACCCATAAATTAGTATGTATTTGAATTTGCAAACACTTGTTTCCTCCGGGTAACTCAGCTTGGTTACCTGAAGGGAACAAGTGTTTCAATTTTTACTGCCTTGCCATAAGAGAATGTAGAACAGTGATGGTCCTGCAGGTCCTGCCATAGATCAGACTCTACACCGAGCCTGGTCTAAGGCCAGCTTAGCTATACATGGGAAATGTCTCAATTTACTTGACTTAAGGATGTTTTATATGGGGGAAGGAAAGTGGGATAGCCTCGACTCATGGCTACTGCACTATTCATGGTAAGTCCATACCTTCACTTCAATAAGGCTTTTTTTGTTGCTGTTTGCTTGTTTTGCTTCACGATTGAATGTTTCCATACATTGCTCTTGACAGTAAATAATGTTGCATGGTTTCACTATGTAAGTAATACTAAGTAATACTTCAGAATTCTTTCTTCTGTTGACAAAAGGATTATGATGTATCCATCACAAGTAGTACATGGTCTTTCAGATAGATATATGCTTTTAACAGGAAAGACAGCTATTGATACATTCCCTTCCACGTCTCTTGAGTAAATATGTCATTAATTGATCTGAAAAAAGGCTCTATTTGGCTCAACATAGCGGTTTCCGTTATAAGGTCCTAAACTGAGGTAAATTGACAGCATGCAGAAAGCTTGATGTAAAGGCGCTTTGGGGTCAGATGGATGCCACGTGCAGCTTAGTGAAGGTAAGCTGTTATATTTAGGAGTTACAGAGAAAAACAGAAACATACGGTAAGGATTCACTGTTTATATTTTAGAAATACAAGATCTCCTATGCTTTAGAACTTGAAGGTCGTATTCAATGTCCCCCATTGAATACAATGCGGGCGAATTGAATGGGCTAAGAAAAAGTTGTTTTTCCTTCATTAAATGGTTTCAATTAAAAAAATAAATGCAAATGCCAACTACATTGATTCCTCCCTGCCGTATTTCATTCTTTGGGGCTGGGGCCATATCCCACTCAGCCTGTGGCTTTGTGCGATATGGCCCCAGCCCCCCACTCGTTAAGTATGGCAGAGACGATATCAATGGGCGTTGGCATTTGTCTATTTATGTGTTACTTAATGCAGGGTCAGTAGAATTTCTCATATTTTCTGCAATATCAAATCATATCACTTGTTAGGAATAAGGACAGACTTAATATTGTGAGCTTTGAGAGAACCTCATGGAATATCTTTTTTATCATTTACACAAGAATTTTAGACAAACACATTGTTTATATCTGCTTCACTTGCAATTGCCAGAAGAGCTTCCCTCTCTGCATTCATCCATTGGTATGTATGGTGAATGTTAATCTATCCCTGTTCACTGGGGATTCTACATTATAGCATTGTGTGCATCTTCCTTATCCCCGTATCAGACCTCCTACGAGTGTGTCTACTATTGACCAAGGAGCATCAGTTTATCTAGTACCAGCAAACATCATATTGACCAACCGCATTCCAGATGTCCTCTTTCCAAGCAGATACATGATGATTGCATTGTTTGCCTAAGCCCGCAAGTGCAAAAAGCACAGCTAATTTGGGTCATTTAATAGAGGTCATATTTATCAACCAGTGGATAATGGCAGCTAATTTATTTCAATCTATGCAGTTGGATTCTAGTCAACACCGAACACCGAATGGAGAGTGAGAGCTAGGCTTGGCGAACTGAAGCATGCACCGACTACCACTGCAGATTGCCTGCTTAGTTGCATCTGAATGTATAGATTTGTTATAAATGAAGCTCATTTTGATTAAGACCCAGAGAGAAGTTGTAAAGAAAATCATCCAGGCTATAATGACTTAAATCACTGCCACTCCATCAGCCTGCCAACAAATTAGACACACTGGTTGCATACAATATAATGGTGCAGAGGATTGGAACCCCTGATTCCTATCAAAATACAAAAAACCTGTATCTATAATATATATTATATGCACTGAGCTTAAACTATACAGGACTATACATGGACATAACATTTGAGAACATTTAGTTATAATCATATGAAGTGATTACAGAAGTAACAGGGCATTTGTGACAGTATCCTATAGCCAATTTCTATAAATATTTTAATGAGAATTAATCTGAGGAAACAATGGAATATGATTTTACAAAAGCAGATCTTTCTGAGGGATGGATCTAGCACATTCCAAAGGCTAGAAATATTATATTCAATTCTGCGTTTATAAGCCCCTGTGTGAGGCAGTCTATTCAACAACATTGTAGCTTCAGATGATCTAAGATTAACAGTTATTCTTCTTGTATACTATCTGTTTCTTTACCTTTATAACCCTCAATATAAGCATGAGTCAATCTTTTATCATTCAAATAATTACCTTTTGTCTCTTTATGAATCCAAGACGTAGAAGTGTGCATCCTTGCTTTTGTACATACCTTAAATGCCCTATTTTGCAGTTCATCTAAGAACTTGCATGATGATTTCATGAAACCTTGCAATTTTTCTAAGTTGATATGTTCTATATGCAATTGTACGCATCTGATTTTTCAGAAACACTTCATAACTAAGTCTTGGATCCAAAGTGATACCCAGATATTTATAACTATAAACTCTTTTTAGCTGTTTTCCATTAATAAATAGAGTAGATTCCTCAAAACACTTTTTGTAACCAAAACCCATACATTTTGTTTAATCAATATTGACAGTTAGTTAGTTTTTTGTATATCAATTAACAAAGTTATTGATATCTTCTTGCATATACTTTAAAGACACTAATGTGACCTACTACAAGCCATTATCTGCAAAAGCCCATCAAAGGTCCAATGGGCTGCTTTATTGGTCCGGTCCTAATAGGGATCAGAGAAGGCATAGGCTATACAGTTAAGTGTCAATAGTATATCCGTAGCTGTGATGGTAATACGGATTTAATCAGCTCTGTGTAATATGAGTATAATTATATATCAATCAGAGACTGCAACAAGCATTGTTGCACTTTCACCATGCTCCCAGTGGTATTTAATAAGATGGATAATGTGTTGTACATTTACAGCATTTTTTGCTGTAGTTGGTATTACAGCACTATTTGCTGTATAATCACAGCATTATGTACTGTAAATTGGGTCTCCAGCAATGTTGCTGTACCTGTGCTGTAGATGTCTGCTGCTAGGTGGCAGCAGTATACCATTTATGTAGTAATAATTCCACCCAACCCTTTCCTGAGTCAAATAAAGCCTCAAAAACTCTTAAGCCATTGTAGAATAAGAATGGATGAGAGAGACTGAATGCAGTTCTCATAAAGTGTATTGATATTTGCATAATTGTGTTGAATAGTTCAAAAACAGCAAAAGCAAATCCATTACATTGTGTAGTGTGCATTATCCTAGCTGAAATTGAACTATTATGCAGGAAAGTACTCTCCATGCATGCATATTAATTGATATAATTTGATGACAACAATAATGTGAAACCCAACGGTAGAGGTTGCTGTCAGTTGCTGTACAGCTACAGCAAGATCTACTGGAACAAGAGTTGCCAGCAACGTTTGCTGTAGGTGTGCAGTACTTACTTCTTACAGTGTATTCTTTCTACAAGCATGCTAGCTTAAGAGATTACACTGACACCGAATCATAAAACCTTTGTGGTGAAAAATAAGCATGAGTTTTTTATTATCATTGAAATCTCTGTTGGCTTTCAGAATGCAATTATACTATTTGCATTCATAAATATTGAACTGAGTGGGTGTTTGGTGAAAGGAACTGAGAGTAATTAGCTCCAACAAAGCAGCTCTCATCACCTCAAACAAGAAATTCCTCCTTCTTTGCGTGCCTGACACCACGCCTGCATTCATTTATTCTAAATTATTTTTCATGTATTCAGGTTGGTGGTTTTTCAGGGTGAGTGTGGGAGGCGGGTAAGGGATTGGCTAGAAGCCTTAACTCCCTTTGTTCGCATAAGACCAGTCTCTATAACTACACCTTATTTTGTGAGTTACCTCATTGAAGCTGTTGTTAGCCCAATTGATTTGTTACCACAGGGCATGTCATACCCACACAATCGTACAGCTGCTTATCCATCTCTACTCATAATTAAAATATTTGAAATTGTATACAAATGCCACTTATGACTGAGATATATTTTAGATTCAAACAAAATGGCTACAGAGCCCCTAAGTACTTGCATGAGCCTCTTGTATTGCCTTTTGTATGGTATCTGAGTGTGGGGGGGGGGGCGTGAAACCATCAAAGGAACTTCATGTTGGGTTTGAATGCAACAGGTTTTATTCATGTGCGTATTCAAATCAGGTACAAAGATTACCACAGATATGCAAAGGTATGGTCACGGCCACTGGTCAATGCCCCCATTATTTGTTTATAAATATATGACAGCTGAAGACTCTGCGCACAACTAACATGACTTACATAAGCCTATGGATCTAGGCCATATACCTGCTGTTGGGCTGTGATTGGTCAAAGGCCATGTGACTACCAGAACTGGGGGCTAGGGAGCCAGTGACTCATTCACGCAGCCCCACATTCCAGCCACAGCACACGCACCACCTTTGTCTCAACATGAACTTGACATATAATTTATTTTAGGTTACAAAGGTTTGTGAAGTGGTGCATACTGGGTCTGAGCTTGTCCTGGGATGAACTCCCTAAGGTAGCTGTTTGTGGCTCCTTCTACACTGGGCTTGCGGACGATGCCACCGGAAGCCCCCCATCATTGTAGTCTTGGCACCATAATCACTGCCACCTGTCATACCTTGGACAAACCTAGCCCGGATAATGGTGTTGACATAGAATCATAGGCAGGGGGGGGACTATACCAGTGATGCAGTCTGGCCCGTATTTCCAAGCAGCCTGTTAATTCAGGCTGAGTAGGCTGGTTTAATAAGCCGGGAGTCTTTACAGGCAGGGTGTTTACAGGTCCGGGAAATGAAGGAAAATCCTCCCCAGAGCCATCATTCACCCCAGTGTTAATTTTCACAACGCAGGAGTGGGGCTCTTATCTTAGTCACCATGGTGACACTAAGGGCTCACTGCCTACTGGGTGAAGTGGAGGAACACAGAGGGAAAGTCTATAGAAATTGCTTATTTGTATGTGATTTCATGGCAATACCATGTACGATTCACTATTCCCCATGTATGATTCAAGAGCACACACTAATCTATCTTATGGGATTAATACATTTAACCCTTTGGGGCCGAGCATCGACTATAGTTGACACCATGGGGGCCGAGCATTGACTATAGTTGACACCATGGGGGGCCGAGCATCAACTATAGTCATCATAACTCTATGGGATGCAGCAATGGCTCGGCCCAGGGAAAGTTCCTGTAAAAATGTCCCAGCCCCATCTTTTATTGATCAGCCCTAAAGGGTTAACAGCAAATCGATAGAAAATTCAGCAAATGGGTTAAAAAAAAACGTTGCTAATTTTAGCCCCGTACGTAGTGTTTTACTACAAGCAAAACCATTGCTAATTTTAGCCCTGCAGTGTTTTCACACCTACCTGCATTGTGAAATTTAACACTGGTGTAAATAATGGCTCTGGGGAGGATTTCCCTTTATTTCCTGGACCTGGTTTGGTCAGGTTGTTCACACTCTCCCAGCACAAGACACAGGTACAGCAGGCTGGGGCTCAGGCTTTCACACCTTCTCCAAGCAGTGGCAGCTGTTATGCCCGCTCTTATAGTTGTCCCCATCAGATAAAATACCAATTTAAACATGTTATTATTCAAAAATGCAGTGGACCAGGCACATAATGCATCCATAAGTTGGAAGGTGATGTGCTGATCTACATCCTCTATATAAGTTTATTCTTAGCAAATATCACATAAAAATCGCAAATATGATTATATAAAAGCTATAGTGAAAACATAGTGCTGCTTATGAACAGCCCTGTATTCTAGGCTGGGTGACCTGTGAAATCGGGCTGGATGTGTTATGCAGGCTGTACTGTAAGTCCAGGCAGTCTTGCAACTGATAGGTGCCTCCATCTGTTAGCACCTGAGAGTACCGTGTCTTTCCTGCATAAGCAGCAAACCTGTGTCTTCTTTCTTTCTTTCTTTTTCTTTTTTTCTCTTGAAACATCAGAATAGCCAACTAGCTAAATAGGGCCAATGGTGGTGAAGCATTGTCCCATTAGACATAGTTAAAAGTACTGTTAAGTTAGTGCTGCTGTCAAATAATAAGGGGGCTCCACCCCCGCACCCTCATTTTCTTTCTTTTTTTTTCTTTTCTTCTTTTTTCTTGAAATATTAGAATAGCCAAAGAAATGTATATCAGGCATACCAAAAGTTCTGCTGGACATGGGATTCAAACCCAGCTTCTGGAAGTCCAAATCAGAAATACCATGTACTCAAGGATGTTGACCACTATGTCTGGCTGTGGGTCTTGGTTCATATGCATATGCTATGGTCATTGTATTTCTATGAGAACACACAGAGTACGTGTTTAATGATCATATCACCTCCTAGGAAGGTTATACGAGATATCCTCCAAGGCCACATGTGTGGGAAAAGAGCTGTAATCAGGTTATCATACATAATCTATCTATGCAAGGGGGATGTATGTCGGTTATACTTTTGGTGTCTCAAGTCAATATCATTGATATAAGCCTTAGCCTTCGGCTTTGGCTTATATCAATGATATTGCCTCTTGACCCCCAGGAGTATATCCAGTACATACTCATAGCGCTTCACTACCAGCTTAATGTTGTGAATTATCCATCGGAGGTATTGTATCCTAGATCTGTTTATGAAAATTAACAACACATTGGGACACTGTGAAAAACATATAGCACCATGAGACAACACAGTACAATAAGAGATTTAGTTTTGCTTACAGACCATGTTCAGATTAGGTTGTATCCAATGCTCATGGTTCTTTTCTGGATACCAATTTGCAATGTATCAGGATATGCTTTGAGTTTTTTTTGTTTGTGGATTTATTGGATCTAGTCATCCTTGCGAATGAAAACTAGCTTGGGCGCATTGCCCTTCTGCCGCCAGCACCCCTAACTATACAAAGTCGCTTGACGGTCTGAAATATATTTAATGCTATGTCGTCCATACATGTTTGATTGACTAATTGTGAATAGTATAAAAGAAGTTGCTATTAAGTTATACAGGAATTAATGATGAGATAAGATGAGATGAGGATACATTTATGTCGTGTCAATGTAATAAAAAATTACGGTACATTCATAAAGCAGTGTGGATAATCCTTTTTTATAGCCAGTTTAAATTTCCAAAGGGTATCAATCAGGGTATAATCAGGTTTCAAATCATTCCAGCGCATAATAGCCCTATACAAACAGCTTCTGAGCACAATTGGTTTTAATGAGTGTGGAACTAACAATCTTTTCCCTTGAAGTCTATGAGTAGGGATATTCCTATTATCTACTAAGTCATCGCTCTTGGCTAATGAGAAAGCATAGTATAACAAATGCCTGTCGCGTCTCTCTATTAGTTTACAGCACATACTTTTAACATGAAGTTGGTCTGTATCAAAAACAGGGTCCTTTTCCAATTTAACCTTATAAACAACCCTTAACCGTTTATTTTGCAGGCGTTGTAATTCCAGAGTCTCCCCTTCATTCTCCCTATCCCATATAAAATCTGCATAATCGAAAGTGGGTAAGACCATCGATTTATATATTGTGAGCGAAGTGTCCTCATCTGCATGATCCCTTACTTTACGCAGCTGACATATTTTATTTCTTATATTAGAAACAACACTCGAACGGTGCGCTACAAACTTTAAATCAGGGTCTAAGGTTAGACCTAGGTATTGAAAGGTATCTACTCTCTCTAATACCACATTATTCAATTTTAGTACAGGGTTAACATTGAAAATATTATTGTAAAACATCCATTTAGTCTTTTTTTCATTGACAGTTAAGCTGTTCTGCTTGCACCACAATCCCAGTTTATCTAGACAAGTTTGCATTGAGACTGGGTCTTGCACAGAAATAACGGCATCATCTGCATATAGGCATATATCGAAGTTTCCTTTGTCAGGAAGTGAATTTATATAGAGTACCGTGGGGTATTACTGGCAGGGGGGGCAATACTGGCACCCTGGCAGTGTTGTGCGGATTTCTTGATAGGCAAATTGGCTCAGGGTAGCCAATAATAATTCAAGACATTTTAGGGACGTATCTTCTTATCCTAAAAGACAAAAAAAAGTTGTAAGTAAAACTTTGTGATTAGGATAATCCCTTTCAAAATGATGATCATTGAGTCATTATTCTCAAGATTGGTGAAGTTATAGGTTTTGCCAAGATGTTAGAGGAATTGGATACAGATTCACAGCTTCACCTATTTGAGTTTTCATAAACCTTTAGCAGAATTCCATGGCCCATTTATGTCCACCGTCTGCTAGAACAGTCATTTTTGAACTGGGTCTCAATGGCCCCTAAGATGGCAGGGGTGCCAGTAATACCAACTGATTTGTACAGTTGTGGGTATTACTGGCACCCGTCTTACCATCATCCTTTCTAGTTAAGATGAACATGATAATAATCAGTTATTGATTCTTTCTCCAATACTGTATTGTAGATTTATATGTTTGGTTTAAGAGCAAAGCCATTTCCTTAGTAATTTGGATTCTTTGGGTATCCAAAACAACATTCACAAATAATTTCACTGCAATTGTATGAGGTCCAGGTCTGGGTTTGGGTGTATATCATTGACATATGAGTGTGGTATGTCAGGATGTCTCTGACTTTAATTCCTTCATGGATAACACATAATTTTGTACCCCTAACACGGTCGATTTATATTTTTGTAAAATTATGGCTTTTTCTAAGGAAACCATAAGGGTGCCAGTAATACCCACAGACATGCCAGTAATACCAACAAAATCCTGAATTTTTCCAACATAAATATTCATATGACAACATATACTATTTTGCCCATAACTGATGGAAAATGTAACAAAGTCCATGCTCCATGGATGGGAATAGAGAAGTTCTCAAAAAATCTCACAGAAATCGCACCAGGGGGAAAAACTCCTTAGGGTGCCATTAATACCCCACGGTACTCTATATGGAAAAAAGTACAGGGCCTAGCACAGACCCCTGTGGAACACCATACACTACCTCCTTAAGGCCTGACAAACAATCATTAGCAATAGTACACTGTCGCCTTTTGGAAAGATAGCTATTGAACCAACTGCAAGTTTTTTCGTTAAGTCCAAAACCCGATAATTTTTTTAACATAATTAAGTGAGATACTGTATAAAAAGCTTTTTTATAATCTAAATAGAGGGATAGAGTTAGTTTGTTATTAATTATATTTATTATAATATTATTAAGATGTGAGGGGATTGCCGAAATAGTAGAATGTCCTGCCCGGTAACCATGTTAGTGGGGCGTCAATAGTTTATGTTCTGTCATATATGCTTGCAGTCGTGTACAAATAACCCTCTCCAACATCTTACCAGGAAGAGGTAACAGACTTATTGGGGGTAAGTCACTAACGTCCAATGAGTTGCTTTTCTTAGGTATAGGCACCACAGTGGCAGTCTTCCAGACAGAAGGGAATACGCGATGTTCCAAACATCTATTAAAAAGGCACATAATAATATCAGGTATAATTAAGAATGCATCTTTAAGTACATATGACTTAATATGTTTAATACTAGAAGGCTTATTCACCTTTATCTTTTTAATTACTTTTATAATATCCAGATACCCCATGGGCTGCATCAGGCACGACTTGTACGCGGGTACATTTTTTGGGCGGCGTGTAGTTTTGATCAGGGTCTATGGGTGGTAATAAACCAGCTAGGTCTGAGCCCACAGTAGCAAAGAAGGAATTAATATAACTTGGACATTCATTAGGTGGAATCATGTCTTTAGTAAAACAATTACTCAATTTTAAAAAGGTGGATTTAGTCTTTACCGGTAGTAGCTTTCCCTGCCAAAATTTCACCGGGTCGTCTTTCCTATGGATTAAAAGCGTGTTAATTTTTTTTTTTCGACTATAAAATATTAATGATTCCACCCTGTTCCTATGGAAGTCTGCTATTCTCCAATCATCCTCATCATTAGATTGCCTTGCGTCAGAGTACAGAGCGTCTCTATACTGCATGGCATTAATAATATCAGGTGTCAGCCATTCTGGCGTATGTACCGGTAGCACCATGGTCCTTATAGGACAGATAGCATCAAGGCATGCTCGTATAACCCCAATTATTTTATCCCACATTAGGTTTGGATCCTGAATGGCTACAATATCATCCCATTTTATTTCTAAAAGCATATTTTTAAATCTTAAAATATTGTATTTCTTGTATGAGCGTGCCTTTATCACTTTCTCTTTAATCTTAGTGTGTTCGCATTTCACCAATAAGAAAACAGGAGTATGATCCGCTATGTGGTAATCAATAGTGCCAAATTCACATACATTATGTATCCTATCATTTATATAAATGTGATCCAACAATGTGCCTGACTTAGGGCGTGTTATTTCATTAATCAACTGACACATGTCGTTGTTTGTACAAAAGTTATCAACGTCTGAGTCTTCAATGTCTTTACGTGTAAGCAAATCTACATTAAAATCTCCCATAATAATTATTTTCCTATTTTTTGTAACGTCTTTAAGAAGCCCACTGAGTTTTTTATACAAAAGTTGCATGCTCTCTTTGTCCTTCTTAGGTGGACGATAACACACATAAATCTTGTATTTGATATTACCTATTTCTATGTCCACACACAAAATTTCATAATTGGCATGTATACAGCTAGATTCATTATCTACAAGAGCAGTATATGTGTCTCGCATGTATAACACTAGGCCTCCAGCCGTTTTGTCTAGTATAGGATACCTGTCAAGCCTTAAGAATTGATATCCATCTAGATGCATCATGGTATCAGTGATAGTGGGATTTAGCCAGGACTCACATACCCCAGTAACATCAGCGTGTGAGATGAAGTTCTTAATGTTAACTCTCTTAGGGTAGGCTGAACGAGCGTTAATACATGTAAATAGTAAACCCTTTTCATTTGATATTCTGTTAAGAATTACCATTACGTATCAACGAACACGTCAATGCGTTACATTCAATGAGATGAATGATTTATGAGAACGATAATATTGCATGTGTCAGCTGTTCTGTTACATCATATATGTGGGTCAGTCACTCTACGGGTGCCCGCTGTACATATGTTATTTATAGCAGAGTGGGTGGTTCCTTGGTACACATTGAGGGGGACTCTACATTATACATTTTACTTTTAACACAGCTATTCAGCTGGAGCGTTTACCACATTTATATATATTTACCGGTAATGAGACCATCACATTAGTGCATAAACATATGTCATATGGATCTCATGTACATTATATTACAGCCAGTTCTTATTACTTGTAATATGTATTACATATGAAATGTTACACTTTAGGTGGTGTCTTACGACTGGATATGTAGTTTTTAATCCTGCTGGTGAGTTGGAAACTGTCTTTCGTCTTCTTGTGTGGGTCTAGCTTGCTCTCACGAATGTTCACTTTTGTACTTGAGCTTGACGCTGCTGCTCCTGCTGTAGCACCCTCATGCCTTCTTCTCTCGGGGGTAGTGATATGTGGCGACAGTTTTTTGTTAAGATCAAAAGGTATTCCACCTCCCACCCTATAGCCTCCTGCAGCATCTCTGTACTGGGTGTTGGCACTGTCTTGTAGCATGTTTAGGATCGTCTCATTCATATACCTTACGTCCTGCATTGGTCTGTCGCTGCTGCCTGGTGGTGGCGGTGGTGGAGAGGTAGGCTTCTTGAGCGTGCCTTGGTCAGGGGGCGTGGCCAACTCAGTCGTGTCTAAGCGAGTGGGCGTGGCACTTTGGGTGGGTTCATCCTGTACCGTAGCAATTGGGGTGGTCACACTCGCCGTTGTTGTTGCTGTTGTTGTTGTTGTTGCTGCTGCCACCACCGTTGTTGCTGCTGGTGTTGCCACTGCCGTAGTTGACACTGTTGTTGTTGCCGGCCGGGGGTCTCCATTTGCAGATGGATTATTGAAGCCACACAGCTGCTTTCTCACCTCCATTAGGATGTACCCCCCCCCCTATTTCGTCCCTTCCAGGTGCCTTTTTGGAGTGCTTTGCTGCCTATCCCTGCTCCTATACCCCAGTGTCTAGATCCTGTCGTCTCAAGAAGAAGACGAGACTGTGTGGAGTGTAGTATCTCTTTCAGGTCCTTGTCCTGCGTATACTTAAGGACATTTAGCTCTTTGAGGTACCTCTTGTCATGATTTTTCCATTTTGGACAGTCTATGCCTTTTGCTAGCGTCATGGCCCTCAGTTCTGTAAATGAGTCCATAATTTCTCCTGCCTTGATGTCATCTTTGGCGAAGAGTGCTTTCTTGTGTGAGAGTCCCTGCTCAACAGAGCTATATATGTAACCATCACATTCAATCCTACATGGATAGAAGTTACTTAGTGGCGCTAGATGAGAATTGTAGGCCACATAATGGTCTGTGACCACTGTACGCGCGTTGGAGAGCTGTATGTTATCTGGGAGGGCAGACATATTGCTGTGGGGATAGTATTTCCCATTATATAAGATGCCACGCCCCCTCGGTTTTGCATCTATATTGTCCTCATGTGCTAACCTAGCCACTGTCGACACCTCTGCCTTCTGCTTTCGTATGAGTGGGTTCGAATCCTCATTCACAAACACGTTCTTGTGATCTCTGGATGTTTTTAGGCAGCTCTTCTTAGACATTATTCTGTCCCTTGTGGCCGTCTTCGTGAATACCACTACCATCGGTCTCTTTGTTGTGGTCGGGGGACCTTGTCGATATGTGTAGTCTACCTCATATATATCTAGTTTATCGTCTACCTTTTTTAACAGACTTCATCAGTTCTCTCTTTCGCTACATAGGGCAGTCCCTCAATGACAATATTCTTCCTGCGTGCTGCATGGTCTTATACTGCCAGAGATACCCCCAACTCTTCAAAGTCCAAGGTATTAACCCTCACCTGAAGCTGTGTGCGAACCATGGCGGCCTTCAGCTGAGTCACCTCTCCCTCGAGCTTGCTTTTATCCTTTTTAATGTCACGGATTTCATTATGGGCAAATATGAGGGATTGGTGAGTGGTATCGTACTCCTTCAGTAGGTAGTTTAAAGCCTGTCCAACCTTACCACCTAGATTGTCTGTATGACGCAGCACCTTGGCATTCTTTAGATCGTTGACCAGTGTATCCACCTCTCCTCGCTCCAGTGATTCCGCCATTTTGTGTTGTGGTCAGTCCCTTACCGGTGGTCAGCTATTTCGGTCCAAAGTTCTTCAAATGTGTATTATACACTATATTTAATCCGAACCCTCGTGTCTCTATACCTTTGTAAGTACACACAGTTCTCATCGAAAACTGGAGGTTAATAGAGCTTTTAATCACCTCTGTGGGCTGGATATTCCTGGACGGTTCACGGTATGCGTCTACTTGACAATGGACGCCATAGCCATTGATCAATTAGTTAGTTAAGGAAATAGAAAATGTGGCTTATTTTGAACGACAAATTGGCTCTCATCAGCTGTGTGGTTTCAAAGGCAAAAATGATACATGAAAATCATTTGAAATCATTCAGTCCTTGGTTATCGCTATAAAAATGTTCAAACTGATGGCTTGCAGACTATAAATCATTTGAATAAGTACTGTTGGATTTGGTATCATATTGCATCAACTTTTCAGGATGTATGCCCTGATACTCATGTATACGTAAGCACGCTGTCCAGTCTTCCATAAGTATAATGTGTGGGTGTCAGAGATTTTACACAGCTGTATGACTTATTAACTCAATACATCATCATTAATATATCTTCTGTAATCTACTCCTGTAGATTCATTGACAGCTTGTCATCTGAAGCTTCTTAGATAATTCCTTATCGCATATAGGATCTTCAATCAATTGAGCCTCATAAGAATCGGAAGAAGGATAAATTTAAGAATAGTATGGGGAGGTCGAGTATACAGAAGAGTCCGATCACCTTAGAAATAAAGTTGAATACCACGGTACTTATATATTTCCTGAAGATACCACTCTTTTCTGTTGATATTGATGTATGGAATGGAGTGCACAATGTTTCAGTAATTACTTTTAAATCATATCATTTGGATGACTGACATAATCATGACTAATTTACAATAAAACCAACTAATACATAAATCTTGCCAACAGCCTCAAAACTTTGAAAATGGGTGCTAACAAATAAGCTTATTAATGCGTAGATCTAGGGTTATTTTTTTGGTCCAGTGTTTATGCCGTCCAGAATACTGCAATATTTATCTGCGCCTCCCTGTGCACAGAGCGCAGCTCCCAGCAGGAGAATTAACAGTGCATAAAATGGCAATAATTCAAAACCTGACTGTCCACCAAAATACCACCCTTATAATCTGATAGTAAATGCTATATCATAGATTTTCACTGTCAAACAACATGCGGGTTAAGGCGTAACAAGTACCCGATGCCAGGTTGAAGAGAATTACCTACTACTCTACAGGGATTATTTACATGTTGTCCAAGTTTAATCATCTACAACACTGAGCTTGTTTGCAAAATACTATTTCATAGTGGGAGATATCTGGCATAATTTGACACAGAAACGGAGGACAAAGAAGTGTAGAAGTAGCAACATTATTTTTCCATAAATGTGACCCGTTTTAACAAAATGGGTTGGAAGTCGCACATTAAAAATGTTGTGATTATGACATATTCGTGTGCAGCTCATCAAGAGCTTTTATTTGGTATGTGACAAATAATATATGAGCCAATATTTTCTCTTAGGTGATATTTTTCATACATTATTTGTTAATTTAAATGGAAATTAATTAAAATGAGATAATTAAGGTTTGAATTAGATACTATCTATATTATACAATACATAAGTTAATCCTATGGCCATCATTTTGGGGGAAATGGGATTTGATGTGTGGTTTATAAGTTAGTATGTCAGAAGAAAAATGTCAAAAACTCATTTTTCAAAAACAATATTTTTTTTCACCCTATGCTACTTAAATAGCCCATATCTAGGCTCTTAAAAGTGTGACTTCAGACCCATTTAGTTAAAATTGGTCACAAATGACGGTTAGGTTTGAAATTGCAGTTATATAGACTAAAGTGAATGGGTGTCAGTGTTCACCATGCCTTTCACAGGTCCGGGAAATGGAGGAAAACTCTCTCCAGAGCCGTTATTTACACCAGTGTTAATTTTCACAACGCAGGTAGGTGTGAAAACACTGCAGGGCTCACTGCCTACTGGGTGAAATGGAGGAGCACAGAGGGAAAGTCTGTAGAAAAAGCTTATTTATATGTAATTTCATGGCAATCACCTGTATGATTCACTATTCCCCATGTATGATTCAAGAGCATACACTAATCTATCTTATGGGATATATACATTTAACAGCAAATTGATAGAAAATTCAGCAAATGGGTTATAAGAAAACCGTTGCTAATTTTAGCCCTGCAGTGTTTATGCTACAAGCAAAACTGTTGCTAATTCTAGCCCTGTAGTGTTTTCACACCTACCTGCGTTGTGAAAATTAACACTGGTGTAAATAACGGCTCTGGGGAGGGTTTTCCTCCATTTACAGGACCTGTTTCAGGGTGCTTTAGTGCATCAGGTTTGTAAATAGAACTGGGTCTGAGCTTGTCTTAACAAATAACTCCCACCCCATCCCCCCCTCCCTGCTTGGTGTGCCTGACACACAGTCTGCTCTGATTGTTAGTTAATCTGAATTATTTCACAGTTATTTCAATGGTAGTGTGCAAAGCAGGTTTTCAATAGTAGTGAGCAAAGCAGGATTAAGGTGAGAGATATGGCCAGCACCACCCATCTCTTTTGTCTCTCTACAATCTTTGAATACACCTTTTTTTAGTTACATCACTTAAGCTGCTGTTCATCCAAGATTCCTCCTTTCAGGACCTGAAAATGGACCTCACAAAACTACTCACAATCAGAACCTGCCACACCCAGCTACTTCTCAACTCATTTTTTTCTTGTTGTGTCCAACACTTTTTCTGTGGTGTCCATGATAGGAGACAGATGATACCATGTCTTCCTCAGCAACTCATCATCCCCTCTACACTCTAAGGACTGCGTGTTACGTTTACACACTTATCAACACGCTTTTCTGCAGCCACTTTTAACACAAATTTGGCGTAACACACTATGCACTACACACTCTTTGCCAAACATGTGTTGATCTCAAAAGTGTGTTGCAAATATGTATGCATTATGCATGTTCCCGCAACTGTATGTATGTGTAGTATGTTTAGTTTTAATGGGAACTTTCCACAAGTAGACAGGGGTCCCACTGGTAACAGGCATTTTGAGCCAGGTACTGATTTCATGTTTGGAGGTGAACAATGTGGCTGTCCTCTGCTGCAGGAAGGCTAGAGGTTGGCATTTCACCAGCTTATCACTTTAAGGGGATGTGAGTTTATAGTATTATGGGACAGCAAAATGAAAAATGCCATCAGGGGAAGAAAGGAGGTCTAGCAGATAAAGCATACAGCATCCTTCCAAAACAATAAAACCAAATGGCATCCACAATTTAGAATAATAATCATTGCAACCTAAAATGCTGGTTGTCTAGGGACCAGGGGTGTATGTCTCGCTATACTAGTAAAGGGTGCAGATCAACGGACACTTAATATAATGGAGCAGAACTAAGCTCACAGATAAGAAAACCTGACTGATTCTCTAGAGTTAATCCCAACCTATTTGAAAAGCCACACAATGCTAAAGTATGTCTGCAATTAAAATGGAGGCACTGTATTCAAACTGCAAATGTAGAATAGTATTTCAGTATACGTATCAACCTCTTCTGTGACTCCATGGAAACAAATATAATATCTTTTGAAATTATAGACTTGAGCCAAATTGATTTGAATTGATGATATTTGTACTATATTTATACATTCAGATCTAGAAGGGTTCTAAGCATGGAGTGGAAAATATGTGGTTTATATGTTTGGTGGACATTTTGGAGTTAACTGCTCCTTAACGTTAGCGCCTGTTATTGCGGACTATGTACCAAGGGTGTTTTATCCCTCAAGGGAGATGTAGTGTAGAAGATTATAGGGCATCAACAGCGAGCAGGTTGGAGTAAAGGTTGGGATGGTAGGAATGGGAAGGTGAGGGGGAGTTGTGGGGCTGGGGGATGCCATCACATGGCAGGGCACTAACATCTAAGTCAACTGATAATGTCACAAAGGATGTGTATTCACCTGGGTAACATTACAGGGAGAGGGGGGAGGGCTTCTCAAAGAATGACTTTTAGGATTCACACATTCATCATAGTGCTACACTAGGGCTCTCTCCACTAGTAGAGCCCATTCTCACTAATATCACTATTTCATGCGGCCAAACCTATTTCTTTTGTTACCCCAGCAATATATTAAGGTTACTACTGTAAAACCTCGCGTATAAGCTGCGGCTAGTATGTGAGTAAAATCACCAGTGCGGCTTGTAGGATCAGCCGAAAGTCAGGGTGGGGCTTATACACAAATTTTTCCAAATTTCTATTTAAAAAATCACCATAAAATGACCTTTACCTTACTCGGGAGCTACAGAGAGGGGGGCTGTAAGAGCCTGGGAGTGGGCAGTGTCAATGTTTCCTATTCGCACCTCAGCCCTAAGCCACCGTTAATCCCTCAGTATCCTGCAACAAAGGGGGTGGGCGGGCGGTGACCACCATATGGGGGGGGGCTTACTAGAACTACAGCTAAGAAAGTTGTCAACACCCATATGAGTCAATGTATTCATAATCTAATTTGAGATCTTTCTGACAAACTAGTGAGCAAAACTAATGCTGTAACCCTATAGGTAGATGTCCCTTCTAAAGATGTACTGAGTTGATTCTGTATTGCATTCAGGAGAATGGATTTAAATTGTAGGTCATACATATACCTCTACTCAGGACGCCCCCTCCCCTCTCCCTTGTACAGTACTGCATGTCACAGGGTGCATGTGTGAGTGTCCAGCCACCCCCCCCCTCCACACACCATCTCCCAGCTTTCCCACCTCGGCTGCCGTATTCATTGGGGGTGTTGGGATGGGGGGGGGGGTCATGCAAAGCTATACAGCCACGGTATATGATGAGATGGTGTACATCCTAATGGAGCTGTGGACTATACCTGATGTGTTGGTGCTGAAGTTATGGTGCGGCTAATACGCAAGTGTTTACTTTATGGTCCATTCAGAAGGCCTCTGCGGCTTATACAATCGCCTCAAAGTCAGGGTGCCGCTTACATGGGAGTTAGGCTTATACGTAGGGTTTTACAGTAATATATCATTTAGCCTTTTTTTTAGAGGGGGAGCGGGGAATTAAATATCAAAGTAGTTATGTACCTGATATGACGCAGTCTCATTCTATTGAGATCCTGATTGCCCTTGTTATCTTAACCCTTTGAGGACAGCATAATGCAATAATGAATTATGCCTTGGTCGTCATGATGCATGAATGCAGCCCTGGCGAGTAACTCTAAATTGAAGAGGAAAGACAAGCTGAAACTTGAAAAATAACTTCATTTAAAAAATCGGTGTATACTTTGGGGAAAGATACCCCCTTTTTCTCATGTCCAGATCTACAATGGGAGAGAGAGTGAAAAACAGACCGTCTCCCCTGTCCCCGCCCTTATCACTTTCCCTCATAGACAGAGGTTTATGCTAATTTCTATTACAATGAGCACTTTGTTACAACAAGGTTATTGCTGTGGATACAGGTACCTGGTTATAACCATTTTACTGTACTTTATGGACTGCCCCTTTACACTGGCAACCTTGGTGTGTACTATATATAAGTCGTGAGACTTATTTAAATTTCCCTTTCACACTGTGGTTGAGGTTAGCCCAGGCCAAACTGAGTTCCAATTTTGTGCACTAGTAACCAGCTATGACCACCGGGTTAACCAATGAGACCTAAGGGAGGGAAAAATCATGCATAGATTAAGTCCAGCTGGAAAGTGCCAGCAGGTTTGGTGGGCACATTTGTAGTTGTGGTTGACGTTACAACACCTCGTACCTACACTAATTTTTATTGCTATTTTTCTGGATTGGTGTACCCTATTAGAATTTAGTAACATGTTGAAGTTATCACCTCTAAAGTGGATAAAACGCTGCTTCTTCTTGGCACTGACAGCTTTCCTGGTATCTGTATTCTTGAGATGGAATACAAAGAAAACAACAGAGCTGCAAGTGAGGAAAGATCATCCTCCCAAGGATGCTTCCAGCCACTTGCTCCCAAGTATTCACTCACCACTACTTTGTGACCAGACACTTAATCATTCCAACAATGCTCATCCAGTAAAAGGCCATGTGACCTACCTTGATCCCAAGTCGCCACCACCATGTAGGTCTGTGTTCCCATACAAATACATGCGTGCCCCAAAGTTGGATCCAAAGGAGAATTACATTGGTAAGGAGCAGATTTCTGAAATGGTTGATCTTGTCAATTTTGTTTTACTGAAAAAGCCAGAGTGGAAGCCGAAAAGGAGTAGTGATATTTTAGCAATTTTAAAAAAGGACCAAAAGAGAATAGCAATAACGGTGAGGAATAAAACAGATAAACTGTTGAATTACATTGAAAGAAGTAATACTTGTACAATGGGTCAAGTTCGGCATTTTTTGTCTATTGTTAAGGGGAGGAAATTCCCAACACAACGCAGACCATTAACTTGTGATAAGTGTTTTCTATATGATTTTAAGAACATCATATCACCCAATGGTTTATGTCAGCAAAGGAATGTCATAGACACAGTGATAATAATCACAACTGTCCCAAACAATGTTAAGGAGCGACAGGCCATCAGAGGGAAATGGGGGTCAGTTAAGTTAAGAAAGAAGTATAGTTATGAAGTGATCTTTTTGTTTGGGGTTGGGTGGCCAGACAATCAAATTGACCTACTGAAGAAAGAGAATGCACAGCATAACGACATTCTCATGGATGATTTTATTGACAATTATTACAATCTCACCCAAAAAGTACTAATGGGATTTCAATGGGTTTTGCGAGAATGTCCCAAAGCACAGTTTATAATACGCTCTGCTGATGATACATCGATAAATATTCCAGCAATGTTTGGACTGATTCACATATATGGTAAGGATGAGGCATTCCAGAAATACCAGGTTGGAGAACGTTATATAAACTCACAAGCATGGAGGGTAGCTGACTACAAAGGCTACCTTAGTACATTTGAATATGACAGGGATATATTCCCTCCTTATGCATGGGGAACTGTATATTTGACGTCCATCAATCTCACACGGGAGTTGGTGGACATCTCCCCGAATATCCCCTATTTGCCGATAGAAGACATCTACTTTGGCCTGGCTCTGGAACAACTTGGCAGAGGTTGTCATGATGTTGCCAGCTGGCATGGAGATTATATAACACATGTAGATGGCACAAGTTTAATTTGAAAAGAAGGGATGCAGTTAACATTCAAAATCAAAATAATATTGTATGACTGATGATAGCATATATTGTGAGTCGGTAGGTAGCTTTGGTGCCTTGCACTCTGTCTTCTTATTTTTTATTATTATAATCTTGTATTATTGTTATTAAGAGCATACTTGTGCTTTTTGGTTGATAAATAGAAACTTGTTATTCAAAAACCTAGTATTAAATGCATATTTGTCTAAAAACAAAACTCATAAGTCACACTGTATAAAAATCTTCTAAATTGGAAAAAACGGGACCAGACATATTCATTTTGCCCAAGGGAATTAGCAAAATAGCACTTAAAATTGTCACAGTTTTAAGATTTTCACATGCTCTTGTTGTGTATAACCCTTAAGATCTTATACACTATTCGATCAAAGAGTAGGGAATAATATTTTTCATATAAACCTTACTTTAATTTAGTTAAATTATTGATATATCACTGATCTGTTAATGTTATACTCTTGGTGAATAAATAGGTATAAATAACACTTTGAAACGTATTCATAACATATATATATACATATATATATATATATATGGTGAATGTTAAAGTATCCCTGTTCACTGGGGATTCTACATTATAGCATTGTCTGCATCTTCCTTATCCCCGTATCAGACCTCCTAAGAGTGTGTCTACTGTTGACCAAGGAGCATCAGTTTATCTAGTACCAGCCAAGAGCAAACATCATATTGACCAACCGCATTCCAGATGTCCTCTTTCCAAGCAGATACATGATGATTGCGTTGTTTGCCTAAGCCCCTAAGTGCAAAGAGCACAACTCCCCTTGGGGGAATTTATTAAATGCCTAACAATTGCAGTACTTCAAGAAATGATGCTCATTTTCATTAAGTCCCAAAGAGAAGTTGTAAAGAATAATGACTTTAATCACTGCCGCTATACTACAAAATGAAACCCTGTAGATGTAGAGTAGATGTTGCTGTCAATTGCTGTACAGCTAAAGCAAGATCAACTGGAACGAGAGTTGCCAGCAACTTTTGCTGTCGGTGTACAGTACTTACTTCTTACAGTGTATTCTTACTACAATCATGCTAGCTTAAGAGATTTCAGTGACACCGAATCATAAAACTTTTGTGGTGAAAAACTAGCATGGGTTTGTTTTTATCATTGAAATCTTTGTTGGCTTTCAGAATGCAATTATGCCATTTGCATTCATGAATATTGAACTGAGTCGGTGTTGTTGTCTCTTTAAAATTTGCCTCATGTTTTCCAAAAAAATGGGACTGAGAGTAATTAGCTCCAACAATGCAGTTCTCATCACCTCCAACAAAAAGTTCCTCCATCTTGGTGTGTCTGACACCCCGCCTGCTTTTATTTATTCCAAATTATTTTTCATGTATTCAGGTTGGTGGTTTTTCAGGGTGGGTGTGGGAGGCAGGTGAGAGATTGGCTAGACGCCTTAACTCCCTTCGTTTGCATAAGACCATTCTCTAGAAGTACACCTTGTTTTGTGTTACCTCATTGAGGCTGTTGTTAGCCAAATTGATTTGTTACCACAGGTCATGTCATACCTACACAATGGTATAGCTGCTTATCTATCTCTACTCAGAATTACAATTTTTGACATTTTATACACACGCCACTTATGACTGAGATATAGTTTAGATATAAACAAAATGGCTACAGTGCCCCCAAATGCTGGCATGAGCCTCTTGTATTGCCTTGATATCATAATGAACATCTCTCTCTCTCTCTGAGCCTCTATAGATAATCTATGTAACCATATATATATGTGTGTGTGCGGGGTTGTGAAAGCATGAAAGGAACTTCATGTTCCAATCCGGTTTGAATGCATCAGGTTTTATTCAGGTAGTTATTTGAATCAGGTACAAAGAGTACCACAGATATTCAAAGGTATGGTCACGGCCACTTAGGGCAAATGTAAATATAACTGGTCAACTTAATTAACTCGAAGTACAATGCAGCAACAACTGAGTCGAAGTCCAGCTAGGTTGATACGAAAGTTCTACCCCAGCACTATAAGCTGGTTCAGGTTACGTGGCAGGGTCTGTAGGAGCCCCTAAGGTCACAAAGGTTTGTGAAGTGGTGCCTATCGGGTCTGAGCTTGTCCTGGGATGAACTCCCTTAGGTAGCCGTTTGTGGCTCCTTTTATACTGGGGTTGCAGACAATGCCACCGGAAGCCCAGAATCCGTGTCTACGTGGGACCACAGACACTGCCACGTGTCAAACCTTGAATATACCTAGCCCAGATAGTGGTGTTGACGTGGAATCATTGATGCCTCCATCTGTTAGCACCTGTTAGTACCGTGTCTTTCCTGCATAAGAAAAGAACCTATGTTACACCAGGATATTAATGAACACCAGGATATAGGTGCCCCTACATTTATACATATATATATATATATATATGTATATATATATATACATATATATCTATATATATATATATATTTATACATATACATATATATAATTTGAACACCAGAGGACGCACAGGTTTAAAGCTGTTATGCTCACACATTGGAAATGTACATTATTAGGACTAGTACTTTTTTACAAGTACACATGTAATCATCATACATGTAGTCATGTGTAGCCAATATACATATATCACCACATAAGAGTAGATATGAGCCTATGACAGCCACATCATTGATCTAGGGAATTAATATTGGCTTCTTTATATGCATGTTATGGATTGCACTCTCAACTTTAAGAATGTATAATATTGTGTTATCTGGACTATGTGATTATTTTAGTGGCAGTTGGTGATCTGTATATACTCATAGCGCTTCACTACCAGCTTAATATTGTGAATTATCCATTGGAGACTTTGTATCCTAGATCTGTTCATGAAAATTAAAAACACTTTGGGACACTGTGAAAAACAAATAGCACCATAAGTCAACATAGTACAATTAGAGATGTAGTTTTGTTTACAGACTCAGATTAGGTTGTATCCAATGCTCGTGGTACTTTTCGGGATACCAATTTATATTGTATAAGGATATATGCTTTTTGAGTTAGTTAAGGAAATCGAAAATGTGGGTTACTTTGAATGGCACTCTTTAGCTGTGTGGTTTCAAAGACAGAAGTATACATGAAAATCAGTTGAATAATCATGCTCATTAAGTCCTTGGTAATCGTTATAAATATGTTCAAACTGATGGTCTTGCAGACTATAAATCATTTGAATTATTTATAAGTACTGTTGGATTTGGTATCATATTGCATCTACTTATCAGGATGTATGCCCTGGAAGGCGTTTCACCGTATGTTGATATAAAACCCAACATGCAGCTGCAAGATGCGGTCAAGATGCGGCAATCATACACCAAAAGTACTTTTTCTGTTTCAGTTGGTCCTCCGTATACCCTCCGTATCTTTTTTTACAAAATATCAACATACGGCATCCAACATACGGCCCTCTAAAGATACGGACATTGTCACCTGTCCCTTTTAGAAAAATATGCAAAAAACAGTCTACATTCCGGGAAACCCCTAGGGAATTCCCTCTGTGACGTCATAATATGTAGCAACATACGGAGGTAGGCTGGGGAGGGTATATATAGGGTCCGTATGTTGGGGGAAGAGACAGGGGAGGGACAGGAGAGGTTTGGGAAGGGACAGGATAGGTCGGGGAAGAGATAGAAAAGGTCGGGAAAGGCACCTCTGTACTCTGATAGCTATTGTCTGTTTAAACACCAGGAGTCTGTGGGCAAAGTTTCAGCTGTGTAGGGCCATTATTTACCGAGTTACAGAAGAAAAGACATTTTTGGGTATAATTTTGATGAAAATCAATTTTTTGAATTTATCTTTTTTTGATTATAAAGGTAGAAGTTGGACTTTACTTATCTAGTCATTAAAACAATCATAGAGACATTCTTTTACATATATATGTGCACTTTAAAAAGGTCCGCATGACCTCCAACACTTGGCTTGCGTTCTCCATTCCCTTATATATATATGAGAGGAGTTGAGGCCAGCTTGACTTAGCCTCTAGGTGGCAGCACCAACACAGGCCGGAATTTGCAGTCAATGGCTATACTAATGCTGCACATATGGGTGTAACGATGGCCTGTTTGGTCAGTAAAACATGGATCCACACACAATTATAATTATAATCAACATACATTTGCTATGGCCCTTAGCCAGCTCCATGTACACACCAGTATAATCATATATATGCAAAAACCCTGTGTAAATGTAATGTAATCCTGTCACACTGCTACAATGTAAGTGTTGACTGGGTATCTGGAGTGGGCCACCCCTGTACCACGGCGAGTTCATATCCATCCACACAGGTGCAAAACCTCTTGAGTGCTAACATTTCAACTACTACTACTTTTAAAGTGCTATATATATATATGTAATAAAATGGCCCTAGAATCATTTTAACGAGTAAATGAGTTAAGTCCAACTTCTACCTTCATGATAAAACAATAAATAAAAAATTATATGGATTTTGGGAGAAATTACATGAAAAAGAGTCTTTTCTTCCGTAACTCGGTAAATAATGGCCCTACAGAGCTGAAACTTTGCCCACAGACTCCTTGTGTATAAACGGTGGTAGACAACAGAGTACAGAGCTGGCTGTAGTGGTGACCAAATGGTAGTAGTGGCTCCTACCATTTCCTCATGGCCCCTACCATTTTCTCACGGCCCCTACCATCTCCTCACGGCCCCTACCATCTCCTCAAGGCCCCTACCATCTCCTCACGGCCCCTACCATCCCCATCTCTTTGTCACCATTACGATCTGAAGTGATATGACACATACGGAGCAAAAATACCACATACGGCACACAAAAGACACATAAGGCCCTAAAAACAGGGTATATGTGCATTTTTTGACATAGCACCCCCCCCCCTACCCCTCCGTATATCTTGTACAAAATACGCCAAAGATGCGGAATTTTTGTGCTCTGCATGTTGAGCTGAAACGCAATTATCGCCGTATGTGAATACGGAGGGCCGTATGTACATACGGCCTCCGTATCTTTTTCCGTAAGATGCGGACATGTCGAGCTGAAACGCAAAAATGAACTGAAACGCAAAAAAACGTCATACGGACCCTCCGTATGATACGGTGAAACGCCTTCCTGATACTCATGTACATACATGAGCCCGTTGTTCAGTCTTGCAAAGAAATCAGAATGATTTTTTGTGAGTATTATGTGGCAACAAAATTCTCTTCGCACCACCCGTTGTACAGAGCTCCCGGATAAACTTCCACATTTTCGTCATAATTAATTTGACCATGTAGAACAGAACCTGAATCGCGCGGCTCGTCAACCCGGCTCGACGCGATTCCCACAATTTCAACATTTCCCGTACAATTTTCGCCAGAAATTCCATTATTCAATCCATCCTGACAAATAATGTCGGCAGGTTTACTGGCGACATTATCCCCATTACAACAACCTCCGTTCGAGCCTACGGGCGAATTTCTACAATTTTCAACACATTTTTCATCGTCAAGTACACAGAATTCAGAATCGCGCTGCGGCCGTTGTAAAACATGGCGGCCCCCATCAGAATCAACAAAGTTAGCACAAATCGTTACGGGTGTGAAAAACAAGCAATCTTCCCGAACACAAGGGCTAATCCCGTCAACAACACACGTACATGGATTAAAATCACAGCTTGTAATCCGGCTTACGTCTTCGTTTGGCTTGGAAAGTCACGCTGAGCCGCCCTGGTCGCCGTTCTTGTCACCACCCCGACGATAATTGGGGCAATTCAGCATACCATGGTCGTTGGATCCACAGGTGCAACTGTGTCTGTACCTACAACCATCACATCTATGTCCTTGGGCATGGTCAAAACAAATCCCTCTCTCTGATGCAATTCTCCTCCAACCTGTCAGGGGCTGGCGTCTCCCTGACCCGGACCCCTGGCTGTATCCCTGGTTCCTGCTTCCTCGAGGACTGGGACCTTTGCTCGACTGGTACCTGTGTGCCTTCGTACCACTGGGACCCAAATACATATTGGATAAGTGAGTGTCACCCTCCACAAAGGCCTTGCATCCAAATTCTCTGGCCCTATCACGCATCTCATAATTGTACTCGACGAGGGCCTCAGTGGCATATATCCCCGTAGATGCCATCCAAGAAATATACGAGATGTGCTGGAGAAGGCCCGTGACGTTAAACCCCCTCATGGATAAGTCCTTCATCAATCTGGTTAAAAGATAGATCAGCTTTTCAGGGTTATCCACTTGAAGTGGGCACCTCCTTTCAGCGGCGGGTAAAAATCTGCGCAGATCGAACTTACTCAGACTTTGAATGGGTCTCCCACCCAGATTGTCGATTCCAGCGTCGATTTCAGCACCGTCCATGACTGCAGGGTCAATTCCATCGTCCCCAGGTTCCTCCAGGTCTAGGACCCTGGTTGGAGGCACCTCGGGCTGGGCAGGGTGGGCGCCATCTTGTTTCTCGGGCATACGAGCCATCATCTGGGCCATCATGCCCTCCATCTTAGATATCCTTGCGTTCAGATCAAGAGAGAGTTTGTTAAACTCTTCAAGGACTCCGGATAAGTCCTCCAGTTCGTGCAAAGATTGATCTAGATCAGTCTTGGTAGTATCCTTTGTGGTCTTAGGCTTAGCGCCTCCTGAAGCACCTCCTGTAGCCGCCGGTGGAGTCTCCTTTTCCTTCTCCTTTTCCCGGTCTTCTTGTTCACTTTTCCTCCCCTCCCTTTGCTCCCTGTAATCACGATCGTCTTTACAGTACGGGCAATCTGACCTACATCCGTCAAACTCTTCTTTACAGCCCTCACAAAACTTGGGCATATTGACGGATAAATGACGCACAGAGAAAATTTGAACTTATTCCAACGGCTAACTACCACAGACTGACCGAGCGGTGGGCGGATATGAAACAGGTGGGGCCAGCTTCGGCGCCCCCTGGTATGTACCTTAGGAACCACCATTTGCCGCTGCTTCCAAATATATTGATGTTATCCAGTCAGACTGATACCATACATATATACATATATATAATTTGAACACCAGAGGACGCACAGGTTTAAAGCTGTTATGCTCACACATTGGAAATGTACATTATTAGGACTAATACTTTTTTACAAGTACACATGTAATCATCATACATGTGGTCATGTGTAGCCAACATACATATATCACCACATAAGAGTAGATATGAGCCTATGACAGCCACATTATTGATCTAGGGAATTAATATTGGCTTCTATATATGCATGTTATGGATTGCACTCTCAACTTTAAGAATGTATAATATTGTGTTATCTGGACTATGTGATTATTTCAGTGGCAGTTGGTGATCTGTATATACTCATAGCGCTTCACTACCAGCTTAATATTGTGAATTATCCATTGGAGACTTTGTGTCCTAGATCTGTTCATGAAAATTAAAAACACTTTGGGACACTGTGAAAAACATATAGCACCATGAGTCAACATAATACAATTAGAGATGTAGTTTTGTTTACAGACTCAGATTAGGTTGTATCCAATGCTCGTGGTACTTTTCCGGATACCAATTTATATTGTATTAGGATATATGCTTTTTGAGTTAGTTAAGGAAATCGAAAATGTGGGTTACTTTGAATGGGACTCTTTAGCTGTGTGGTTTCAAAGACAGAAGTATGAAAATCAGTTGAATAATCATGCTCATTCAGTCCTTGGTAATCGTTATAAATATGTTCAAACTGATGGTCTTGCAGACTATAAATCATTTGAATTATTTATAAGTACTGTTGGATTTGGTATCATATTGCATCTACTTATCAGGATGTATGCCCTGATACTCATGTACATACATGAGCCCGCTGTTCAGTCTTGCAAAGAAAATCAGAATGATTTTTCGTGAGTATATGTGACCAGGCCAGTGAAAAGGGGTATCTTGGGGGGAATTCCTAATTAAAGTTCATGTCAAGATCCTTTAAATAAAATATCATTATGCTTAGATACTACTGGTAGTTTTGCGGGAATCACATCTCAAACATGAGTGGTTATGTGTAACTGAAAATGAAACATATGCCCTAAATGCCCTGAATCCCATAATAAATACTAAAATAGATGAAAAAGTCAGATTTATCAAAAATAACCACTTTTTAGTGCAGATTTGGTTCTAGGAGGAATTTCAGTTTTGAGTAGCTGATGTGATTCCCAAGAAATTGGGATCAAAATGCTTCATATTGGATAATTGAATGGTTTCTATGGCAACCAGAAATTGACATATGCCATTATTTCTCATAGAAAATGTTCCATTTACATTCCAAATACAGATTGTTAGGACCAAAAATGGAATAATTCTCAGGAGACTAATGTATTCCCCATAAAAAATTACCTTAAGGCATTTTTGGGTCTAGTTTCCACTCTTTTGCCATTATAATGCCCCCTGGTGGCCAAACCCAGAACTAAAAATCCCCCCTTGAAGGCTGGTTTTCTGAGGATGGGTCACATATGTATATATATGTGGTTGTCAGACATTTCACACAGCTGTGACACTTATTAATTCAGTACATCATTATCTATATATCTTCTATAATCTACTCCTGTAGATTCATTGACAGCTTGTCATCTAAAGCTTCATGAATAATTCCATATCCCATATAGGATCTTCAATCAATTGAGCCTCATAAGAAAGGGAAGAGGGGAAAATGTAAGAAAAGTATGGGGAGGGGAGTAAACAGAAGAGTCTGATCACCTTAGAAAGAAAGTTAAATATATTTCCTGAAGAAACCACTCTTTTCTGTTGATATTGCAGTATGGAATGAAGCGCACAATGTTTCAGTAATTACTTTTAAATCATAGCATTTGGATGGCAGACATAATCAAGACTAATTTACAATAAAACCAACTAATACCGAATCTTGCCAACAGCCTCAAAACTTTGAAAATGGGTGCTAACAAACAAGCTTTTTAATGCGTAGATCTAGGGTTATTATTTTTGTCCAGTGATTATACCATCCAGAATACATCAGTTTCTTGATACCCCTGCATCCATATCATCTCCCCATTGATCATACAGATACATATCTAAATATTCCATTCGATCATCTTTTTAATTTAGAAAAATAATTGTTTATATTCTCTTTGCTATTGCCCAAAAGGATATGCCCTCTGAGCATTCATTTATTTGTATTCACGGTTGATATAATTCTCTTTGTTCACTGGGGATTCTTTCATCATCACTGTATACATATTTTTTATCAGCATATGTATCCTCCGAACTGTTTCTCTATGGTTAACCCAGAAGCCTCATCTGTTACAGGCCAAGTGCAAACATTATAGATAACAGCTGCAATCCAAATGTCCTCTCTCCAAGCAGATACATGGGTAAATGGTGATTGCAATATTTTTCCAAGCCTCTCAGTGCACACAGCACTGCTCTCTGCAGGAAAATTAACGGTGCATAAAATGGCAATATCTCAAAACCTGACGGTCAACCTAAATACCACTCTTTATAATTGCATGTGATAGTAAATGCTACATTTCTTAAGGGCTATCAAAGATTTGCATTGTCGAAAAACATGCGGGTTTAATCATCTCTTACACCGATCTTGTTTGCAAAATACTATATCATAGTGGGAGATATCTGGCAATATTTGGTACAGAATCGGAGGACAAAGAAGTGTAAAAGCAGCAACATCATTTGAAATTGCAGTTATAAAGACTTAAGTAAATGGGTGTCAGTGTTTGTTCACCATGCCTTTCAGGATGTACTAGCCTCTATTCAAGGCCTAGATAAACCAGACTGAGCTTGTCTTAACAAGCGACCCCCTCCCCCTTCTTGGTGTGCCTGGCACAGAGTCTGCTCTGATTGTTAGATAATCTGAATTATTTCACAGTTATTCAGGTTTTCAATGGTAGTGTGCAAAGCAGGATTGAGGTGAGAGATATGGCCAGCACCACCCATCTCTTTTGTCTCTCTACAATCTTTGAATACACCTTTTTTTTAGTTACCTCACTTAAGCTGCTGTTCATTCAAGATTCCTCTTTCAGGACCTGACAATGGACCTCACAAAACTACTCACAATCCGAACCTGCCACACCCAGCTACTTCTCAACTCATCTTTTTCTTGTTGTGTCCAACACTTTTTCTGTGGTGTCCATGATAGGAGACAGATGATACCATGTCTTCCTCAGCAACTCATCATCCCCTCTACACTCTAAGGACTGCGTGTTACGTTTACACACTTATCAACACGCTTTTCTGCAGCCACTTTTAACACAAATTTGGTGTAACACACTATGCACTACACACTCTTTGCCAAACATGTGTTGATCTCAAAAGTGTGTTGCAAATATGTATGCATTATGCATGTTCCCGCAACTGTATGTATGTGTAGTATGTTTGGTTTTAATGGGAACTTTCCACAAGTACACAGGGGTTTCACTGGTAGCAGACATTTTGCGCCTGGTACTGATTTCATGTTTGGAAGTGAACAATGATGGCTAAAACCATTATCAGTTTGGTTGAATGATTGCCAGATGGTGTTTATATTATGAATGGGAGAGGCCTGCTGCACAATGTGTATCATGGTCACTTTTAAGTCCACTCCTCTAACTGTTTGCTAAAAAAAAGGATCAGAGACTCCTTTATCAATGTATGTAACAATGCAATATTCCTGATACAAGTCAATACTGATTATGAAATGCCTGTCGTATAGTATATCTATTCAAATTTTGAAATCCATGTTTATCAAAGGTATACTAGCCGAGGGAAGGCCATGGGGTACCCAGTTGGCACAAAATCCGGTCTAACGTTGAATCAACATTGTATCAATATTGAGTCAACATTGACAACCATTTATCAATGTTGATTCAATGTTCAGTGCCCACTGGGTAATGCTAGTTTTTGATACAAGCATATTTACTTTATATTTTGCAAGTGTTATGGAACTGTCAATAGTATAGTTTATAATAATATTAGACATCCCAAATCCTTCAGGACCTATATTATGGACTAGATACCATTCTCATCGTGTGACCGGAACTAACACCTTCCTGTCGCCATACTTTCCCACAGAGCAGCTCAGAACACTCATTTAACACCTATCTGTAGTCTATACAAATAATTGTCCCACGCATAGAACCAGACTATTGGAATGCATGGGAACGCAGCTCCCATCAACTAATTAACATATCTCCATGGACATGTATCCATGCCCTCCATGCGCATGTCCTATGATCCATGTAGATATAAACATCATGCATGCAGGACCGACGGTCAGAGTGCGGCCCTCCAGCCTAGAGATAACACCTCCAAATAGCTCCCATCTTTACTGTCACCAATGCCACTTTTTGGTGTTTTCTAGTGTTTTTCACCATCCATCGGCTATAGAATTAAAATTCTTACAACATATTGGTTCTTCTTGATTTCATGTTAGAGGGGACACTCTAGGCTTTCAGAAAAATGTAAAATTTCAAGTGTTGAGTGAAATTCTTTTGATTTATGGCCCCTCAAAGTTGAGAAATAGCCCAAAAACGGGTTTCCAGGCCATTTTTACTTTTTTCATAAGTCCCCCAGCTTATCTGAAGCAATCACAACCCTTCCTATTCAACATATTTTATTAGGTATATGTGTTACCTCCCAGAATGAGGAAGTTTTATTGAGATATTTCTCCCAAATTTTCATCCACAGCCCTTCTATCACAAAATGGCACTTGTGTAAGGCCCGACACTTTTATTTTTAGAGCATCAAATGACACACTAAGATAGTTCACTAAATATTCGTTTTATATTCTATCTTGAGGGGTCTATGGGTAGTAAAGCTGGGGAAAAAATTGTGAGAATGCGCTCATTTGTCACAAGCCCAGGCCCAAAAGAGTGATTTTGGAACAAAATACAAGTGTCGGACCTTACGTCTTAAATCCTCTATTAATTAAAGAAATACCACAAATATATCAATTCTAAGCAATGTATATCAATAGTGTTTACATGTTTGTTCAATCTGGACAGTAATAGCAGACTTATTTTGTTTCTATATATTGGGTAGGGCTGTTTTTAAGGATTCATGTAAGGTCCGACACTTTTATGTAAGGTCCGACACTTTTATACTATTTGCCCTTTAATCAGCCACAGTATAAACATACCTGCACCAATGTTGTTCTTTGTGATTTAATGTAATAGGGAACACTATAGGCTATCAGAAAAATGTAAATGTTCACACCTCTTAAGGAGATCATTTGATTTCTGACCTCCCGAAGTAAAAAAATGCTCCCAAAATGTGATTTCCACCTAATTAGACATGGATTATATATCCTCCATGTCAATTGAGATGACCACATCCCTTTCCAAATAGCATATTCTATCAGATATATATACGTTACTTCCCAGATTCAAGAGTTTTAACTGAAGTATTCCTTACAAACTTTCACCATAGCCCTTCGTATATGTGAAATGGTACTCGTGTAAGGTCCGACACTTTTATGTTTAGAGCCTCAAATGACCTTCATATAAAAGCCACCAAATACCAATTGTCCTTTGAATCTTGTGGGGCCTAAGGGTACTAAAACTGGAAAAAAAAGTTATGAGGATAGGCATGTCATTCACTAGCCCACAACCAAAAGAGTGGTTTTGGATGGCGATAAAAGTGTCAGACCATACGTCTTTAATCCTCTATAAATCCAAAAATAACAAACACCTATTGATTATAAGAATGTATATGTATAGTAACTACATGTTTGTTCAATCTGGACAGTAATAGCAGCATGACTAAGCTTCTGGATATTGGGTAGGGCTGTTTTCATGTATTAATGTAAGGTCCGACACTTTAATGTAAGGTCCGACACTTTTATATTTTTCACCTTAAAGCAGCTACAGAATTAACGTGCCTGCACCAGTAGTGCTCTTTGTTATTTCATATAAAAGGTAATACTGTATGCCTTCAAGAAAATGTAAATTATCACAAGTCCAATCTAAATTCTTTGATTTCTGACTTTCCAAAGTGTGAAAATTTCCCACAAAACATGATTCCCACCCATTAGACATAATTCATCATTCCCCCATGTCCACTGAGACAACAACAAACATCATGTCTTCTTAGATATAGGTGCTCCTTCACAGATACAAGAGTTTTCACTAGGTTATTGATGACAAAGTTTTCACCATAGCCCTTCTCATGAAAAATGGTAACTGTGTAAGGTCCGACACTTTTATCTTTTGAACCTCAATTACATGATTAATATATATAGAGAAATCTCTATACATGTAAAATGATACTTGAAATTAAAAGTATGCATAGTGAAGATAACACACAGTGAGCTAGATGATAAGCAAGGCACTTTTGAGCTATGTAGAGTAAAGTTGGTGATGTTTGGTAAAGGTTTCAGCATTTTCAAGGGTTTTACAAAGTATGCTGATCCACAAAATGAAAAGTTTTGGAACGGTGATTATCAAACCTAGTATGCATGATTATATATACTGTGGCTACTCGAAAACACAATAAGGAGTTACTTTTGTGTTTTCCAGACATTTTTACACTGCTTTGTGATTTTTGTTGTAAGGTCAGTAGTATAGTATGTATCGGAACGGGACTATGCTTAAGTACTGTTTATTACTCACTCGATATGCAGCCAATCAGAGGCCGCCATTTGGTCACGTGACCCGTTGCCATGGTAACGTGACCTACTAAGGACTCTCAGCCAATCAGAAGCCAGCATTCTGGGTGACCTACTGACCTACTTAGAAGCTCTCAGCCAATCAGAGGCCGGCATTCTGGTAACCATGGTAACGTGACCTACTTACGTCACGTGACCTACTTAGGCTCAGCCAATCAGAAGCCGGCATTCTGGTAACTAGGGTAACGTGACCTACTTAGGGTTTGTTTGTAAACAACACCACGTGGCTCTCTTGTTTGTAAACAACACCACGTGACACGTGACTGTTTGTAAACAAACAAACAAAAAAGTTATGTAATTTATATATAGAAATAAAAACACAACAAGATAATTTCTTTTTTTAAATTTTATTCTTTATTTTCATTTCAATCAAAAAACACACAAGTTTATGCTTTTTTAGCTTTTTTAGCGCTGCCGTCACTCGCACCACACCCCTGACGTCCTCTCTCCAATAGACATTGCACAACTTTGGATAAATCAAACACCATTTCGGCAAGGCAGAGAATCTTTGCCTCCATGAAACGTCCGCCATCGCAACAACCCGTTATTTCTGTCACAACAGCATCATCGATAGCTTCTGACTCACTGTCCGGTCGCTCAGCTTTGGGATTTTGCTCATGCGCATGACGCACTTCTTGGGGTTTCTTGTTCGACATGCTTCAATTAGGAAATGAACGCAATGAGGTCCACAGGTGTCAGCAGAAGTGTCTTGTAGTTGAACGCGGTTTCTTTGCCACTTGAACGGAGCAGAGCGTTCCACGAAAGACAAGAACTCCGCACTCAGCGGCGGTAAGCCGAAGGAATCAAAGTAGTACACTTCACCCGTGCTCGACACGTAAAACGCTACCCAATGCTGACCTGGTAAATGTTGCGGATCTGTGTTGCTTACGAAACAAGTGTCTTTGATAGGGTGCTTCGGAATAGTGTCACAAGAGAAAACACCTAGGAAACGATGTTTTGTGTGAACGTTTTCCTTCAACACTCTACTTATTTCAAGCGTATTCATACGATACGCTAAGTACCGCTGTCTTGTCTTCAGTTCATGTGGTAGTCGGTGATGGGATGTCGATCTCTGGTCAGCTCTACGACGTTGTCGTACACCAAGTAGAGTAGCACCGTTGTTGTCGCTTGTAGCGCCGAGCGGAAACTGACTTCCACCCTCAGCTGACCCGCTCTTATAAGGTTCACGCGACACCCGTCGTGCGATCGTTCTGGGGTTAAATCGAGGGGGAACACCGTGTAACCGTTCAGGAATTGATCGTATGAAATACCACAGGAGCGCACGCCCTCGTACATCCCCGTTTTGGTGTGTAGCGCCAAGTACTCTCTCACGGCCGCTTTGGTGTTAAAGTCGGGCACGTAAGTGTCGTTCGGCACTTTCTGATCGTTCACTATCACTTGAAGCGAGCTGATGTCGTAATGCTTCATCTCGAACGGGTTCTTGGTGTAGCTACCGTTGAAGGCGTCGTGGTCCAGGAAGCAAATCATCATCGACTTGGGAAGCTGGCCTGTGTTGGAGTGCGTGTAGCTGTGATCTCTGTTACCTTGAGGGATGGCGTACGTCGTCACCTCCACTCTGTTCACCGGGTAGTCGAAGAAGCCGTGTTCTATCACCGCTCTCTCGTGCGTTTCCGCTACAGCGTCCGCCACCAACACACGTCGCACGTAGAGCTTTGCTTTGTAGATCTTCAAGCTGTAGCCTGCGTCAGCGGCGCACATCAGATAGAAAGAGGGCGCTGCCTGTTTCAGAGTGAGATTGATTTCTGTCTCTCCAACAATGAGCTTCGGTTGATGAGCCAGGTCAAAGTGCAGTCGCGCCATCAGCGAAAAGCGCTTGTTGGAGATTAGCTTCCTGCGCGCTTTGTACCCCACATTTGCGTTAGTCAACGCGTCAAACTTACCAGGCGTATCTTCATGCCACCCCTGGGCGCTCATGACCCCGCACTTCACGTCTTTGTTGTAGTTGAGTAACCCTTCCAAGTAAGCTCGGTAAGGGTAGGTCTCGGTGTTGCCAGACACTTTGAAACCGCCGATGGAGACTTGGACGTCTTTGAAGAGCGAGTGAGCCAAATTGTTCACCGGAGCTACCGCGTCGGTGTCCTCTATCGCCGCTCCGTTCGCTTTCAGCACTTGACATTCCAGATGAAGGTAATTCTCGTTCAGGTCTGTGTACTCTTGCGACTTGTTGATGGTGAAATTTATGTTACCTCCATCCTCTAAAGAGTTTTTCGTTTCTATCCCGAGGAAAGACGACTTTAAGATAGTAGTCTGAGTCGGCGCTACGGTGTGCAGGTCAAGCTCAGAGAGCGAGCACTCGTTACTGCTCTCGTGTACGTAAGCCATTGTGTTCTCTCTTCACGCGGACGACAGACTGACGCCGGCCGCCTCCAGTCTTTTTATTCATACCTGAGGGCCTAGGCGCTTACCGGTCGAATACATCCCCTCTACGTCTCTTGCAAGAGCCACCGCCCGTCTGAGGAGAATGCCGGCGTCGTTTCGACCCTTTCTTAGACGCGACAGTCGTCTTTCCTCCTGAGAACGCCGTACTCGCCAGTCTCTTCAGAGCGCCTGCGCCTCGGTCTTTCACGCTGCTCTTTAAAGTCCGACCCGCCAGCACATCTTTAGCTACGCCCACACCAGTGCGGAGCAGCGTTTTTCCCACTGACTTCAATAGCGGGGTAGCCGAGCGCATCAGACCTAACAGAGCGCCGCCCAAACCGTGCCCGCTCTGGAAAGAGCGCCCGCTGTACACGTTGATGCCGTTGCCCAGCTGCGCGTTGTAGTAATCGCTGTACCCTCTGCCGACGGTGCGCCTGGGTGGAAAGTACGGAACGCGTTGACGCATCATTTTTTTTTCTTTCAGCGCTCAATAGGTCTCAGATGAAGTGTCACGGTCACCTCGCCTCTATCGAATGGGATGGAATGGCCGGATCGGTCTCTTAAATAGATGCCGACCTCGGTAAACCTCTTGGATTTCAAGGGGAAATAATCCAAATGGGGAAAACTGATAGCTTGCACCCCACCTCGACGCTTTCAGCCTCTGTCCACCGCGACGCAGCGTAACAGCGGCACTTGCATGTTGCCCACACGTCTCTCCTGGATCATGTCGGTGTATATGTACACAGAGTGCACGTCCCCGAAAACATCCATCGAGTAGGCGCCGGTAGTCGGCGACGCGAAACACGTCTTCTCTCCGAAGCCTAGAACACATGCGAGATGCTGAGTCAGCAGGACAGCACAGTGTCTCGGCGGTTTGATGGTGACGCGTTTCGTCTTGGAGTCGTACGATAAGATCCCCATCGGTTTGAGCATAAGCTGGAGCCCTCTAGTCTGTCATCTCGCATCGTCTCACTCAAGCGCTCGACTAGGGTGTGGTTGCTTCCGGTGAAAATAGGAGGTATCTCGAATATGTTTGGCATGAAACTGCGCACTCCCATGTCTTTCTCCATCTTTTCGATCATCTGTCTTGCTTGATCGCTGATCGCCTTCTTCTTCACGGCCGGGGACAAGAACTGCTTGTATACGGCATTCGGCTGTCTCAAGTCGACCTCTCTCTTGAACCTTTTTGCTTCCGGCTTCAATCCCTGCTCTTCCGATGTGTCTGACATCTCTTCCACCGTTACATAGCTAGCTTCCTTCCAGCTCAGCGGGTATTTTGAGCTGAACGTCAGCTTGCTCAGACCCTTCGCGCTTTTCATTCCCCTCCAGTCTACCTGCGGTTTTCTTCTTTCGGCGAATTTAGTGTCTTTTAAAACCTTGATCGCCTCCTCTAGGAAACCCTTGGTGCGCAGAGGAACAACGATGATCAAGTCGTCGTCGTGCACGTTAGTCCATTCTGTAGGGAGGATGATCTCAGTCAGAGCCGCTTCGTACGCTTCGGGCAGAAGGAGCGGCGAGTCGAAGTGAGTTCGGAAAGACGTCAAGCTGTTGTCAGGATAATACTCCATAGAGCTGTTGCTAGGTAGGGTGATGTTCATTTTTTTTTTTTTTTCTACGTTATTTTTTTGACGGGGATCCACTCGTTGAACTTGTCGTCGTAACCTAACCAACGTACGAAAGCTAGCTCTTTACCGTCACCGGTCTTGCGGCGCAACACCTCGTCTATCAGGTAGTTGTTGTCGTAACGACTCTTGTACACCTTCTGAACCTCTTCCGGGTAGAAGACGACTTTTATCTCCTCGCCCTTGTCGTCTTTTAGCTCGAACCCTCTGCTTCCCAATGTCTTAGCAACGTCGACCACTTCCTCGCGCCAGTTTCCCTCGTACCCTTTGTCAAAGGCGCCTTTAGTTCTCAACATCCTCACTCTGTCACCTGGAGCGATGACGTCGACGGCAGACGTCTTTGTTTTTTTCTTCTTTTTCCATATTTCGTCGATTTGTTTGTTAGTTGGGAGATCTTGTCGGTAGAAAACTGTTTCGCTGTTTTCCGAGCTGACTTGAGCCGGCGCCATTTTCAACGTCTTGTGGTGAGTGCGATTGTAAGAAGACACTACATGGTGCAGTACGTCTACGTAGCGATACGTGCGCTTGTGTGTGAAATAACGCCACAGCTTCTCCTTCAGACTGCGCTCCACTAGACTAGCTTTGATGTCGTCGTTCTCGCCAGTGAAAAACTCTATGCCCTCGCTCTTCAAGTGATCTTGAAAGATCTTGTTCAAAAACTCTTTCCCCTTGTCTGTCTGAACAGTGCGCGGTTGTCTCTCGCCAGTGTCTGTCATCTTTTGGAAGGCCTCGGTAACATCAGCACCACTCTTGGATTTAATGGGAACGGCCCACGCGTACCTAGAGAAAACGTCGATCGCCGTCACCACGTACTGGAAGCGGTTGTTGTGAGACGCCAAAGCCTGCATGTCCATCAGATCTATCTGCACCTGTTATAGTCTTGTTCCTTGCGAATTTTCTCCGAATGGGTTTATGTTTAGTGTAGGCGTCCAGCGACACTAAAGCATCTCGGATGACGGCCGGGTTTAGGTGGCGAAAATGATGTTTCTGGAGTTTAGTCACCCTAGTGAAACTGGAGGGTGCTTTGACGTCGGTATATCTAGCTACTACGCGCTTCTTTTCTTTTTCCTTCTTGGTCAGTCTCTTCACCGGTTTCCCCATCGTCGGCCTGATGCAGGAGTAGCACCAGGAGCGGGAGTGAACGACGCCGCCTCCGCTAGGCGGTTGCCCCTTTTCCTTTTCTTACTCGCCGCGCTCCTATAGGCCGACAGGGGTCTCAGTGTAGTCGGAGTTTGGAAAAGTTCACTGCCCTCGTCGTCGTCAGAGGATTGATCGTCCACCTGGAGAGAAGAGTCTGCTGCTGCTACTGCTGCTGCTGCTGCTGCTGCTTCTCCTTCTTCCGAGTCGAAGCTCGGTCGTTTCCGACCTCTGTCAGTAAGCCGTGTGTCCAAACTTCGGCCAGGTCCGCTCGCTTTATACAGATGGTTTCCGATCAAGGAGTCTGTGGGAACTGCTTCGCGCAGCGCTTTTGTGAACGGAGAGTAGCCCGCCGGTCTGGTCGCCGTCTTCCTGAACCTGGCGGCGTCGCTCAGTAAGTCCACTATGTTGATGTGACGCTCAGGTGGTATTCTCTGACCCGACATCTCGTGCACCGCACCGTCCTCGTTCCACTTGACCACACCGGATTTCTCCAATTGATTGTACAGCGCAGCGGTCCGGATGCGATTCCTCTTGGGAACTTGCTTCACCAACCGCTCAAGTAGGGACATGCTGGCTTCTTCAGCAGACTGACGGAGGTGAGCCGGTGGCGAAGAAGTGTAGGACCAAGAGATGTTGCTGTTGTTGGGATTCGCGAGAAAAAATTGCAATCTATTCAACAACCTTCGGTATTTCAACATTTTCTCGCGGGATTCCAAAGTGGGATCGTTCAACACTAAGTCTAAGTCCCTGTAGATAAACTGTAGCACCTGGTGCAATGCCGCGTCGGGATGAAGGGATTGTTCTGCCTGCTTGTGGTAATAGGCCTTATGGGCAGGTAGGCGGGCGGCGGTGGCAGGGGCGGAACTCTCGTTCTTTTCACTACGCTCATCAGGAAGAGGAGGAAGGATTGGAGCAGTAGAAGTACTAGCAGCAGCAACTGCAGTAGTAGCAGCGCTAGTAGTAGCAGCAGCGGGCACATGATGAAGTAGACCTGCTCGTGATGATTTGTAGAGCGTCTCAGGATCCACGAGCGCTAAGCGTTTGTAGTGTTGTTGCTGCTCTGAGTCCGTCATGGGGACGACGGTGGCGATGATGCTGGCGGTGGCGGTAGTGGTGGTACTGTCGGCGAGTAGGTGTCGAATGAGGTGTCTCATATACGGAGAATGCTCTTTATAAGCGGTAAGGCCATCCCTATGAGAGCCGGAATGAGGAAACCTCCCTCTTGTACCAAGATGCGTCTCTTTTTTTTGATGGGCGTAGATTTTTTGCCGACCTCCCTCAACACGTCAGCCGATTCTCGAAGCTTGTCCAGTTGTTTGTCGCTGAGCGGGATGTTCCCTACGAGTAAATTGTGACAGATCTCACTCAACGCTGCGATCAGATCGTCGCTTCCAGAGTCTATTAGATGCGAGCAGTCCTTTGGCGAGCACTTAGCTAAGTGCTTGAGAGTACCAAAGTGTCTTTCGAGTAGATGAGAAGACATTTTTGCTACTACTTTCTCTTGTTCTTTTTTTTGTCTAGCGGTACGAATACTAGCTGAGAGTGTATGGACGTCAAAGAGGAGCGTATTCTCAGATCGTCAGGTGTTGACTGCTTGAAGTCCAGAAGGAGGTATGAGTGAGGTCTCTTGAGTTCATGGGTAAATATACTAGAGAGGGCCGCCGTGTTGGAGGGAAACACCTGGCGAGACTAGCTATTTGCCCCATGTCGCGCGGGTTCTTGAAAACGATCATGTAGTGAGCGTTCAGACTCATAGTTCGAAAGTCGGGTGATTTCTGGAATAGGTTCTGAGTGATATATATGACGCTCACGTTCCAGTGATGGGAGTATTTAGTAAAGATGTCGGCTACCACTTGCTGATTGGAACTGCTCATCAGATCGTCCAATATCAGTAGAGTGTGTGGTCGTAAAGCGTCTTCTGCTACTTCCACGTCTCCCGCTATAGACTCTTTGCTAGGAAGACCTTCTCTGAATTCCACACCGTACTGATTTTGCATTTTTTCAAACAGAGGTTGCCACTCGCCGTAATGGTAAAAAGTCTTTTCCACCGGCGGCGTAACCAAATTGTTCACGTCGCTCAGAAATTGATCCACCAAGCGCGATTTTCCACAACCCGACGGACCGCTAATGATACAACTAAAGGGTCCTTGTAGTCGAGCGTTGAAATGAATTTCTTTGAAGAGTTTGCTTTTACTACTCGACATTTTTTGGGTTTTTTTCAGCACGCGTCAGAGAGTAGTTGTGTGTCTGACTGTCTGCTGTGTTTCTCACTCCAACGGTCGGTAGTGAATGGTTGTGGAGAAAAGTCAGCCGACCTTTTTATTGATACCGGCCGGTGTCACAGTAGCGGCGGCAGAAGTGACTTTTTTTTCTTTTTATTTTTGCGATAAAATTCTATTTTCACTCAATAGTCATAAATGTTTGTATCAGACTCCAGAGGAGTCTGATACAAATTTTTTTTTTTTTTTTTTAAAAGAAGAGGAGGAGGAGGAGGAGTAGGAGGAGGGGAGGAGATTAATTTTTTTTTTTTTTTTTTTTTTTTTTGATCATTTAGGCAAAGCTTGTCGCTTTGCCGCTTTTTTTTCTATTTCTGTGTTGTGACACGATCGTCTCGAAAAAGCAATAAGGCGTGTGAGCGCGGCCGTGACAAATACATATTGGAGCGTATGGTTTAAAATAGTGCGTCCCTATCTTCTTCAATTCGGCTGCGTTGCAATATGCGGGATAACAAGTGACAACATCGAAACATTTAGAGACCGTGTTCACGTCGGCCACAACGCGCGCCCACCGAGTGGGAGCTGCAGTCACTCCCAAGAAACCGATCGGTTTGTCGAATCGTTTCATAGCGCTTATTCTCACTTTATAAGAGGAGGCAGGGTGAGGAGAGTAGCAGCGCTCTTTCTTTTCATGAAACGCCCAACGAGTGGGGGCGCTGAGAGCGGCTGTTATGCAATGGTAGAGTAAATACTGTTCTGAGAAGACGGCTCTCGGCCATGTCGCTACGTTTTCCTTTTCCGCTCTTGTATAATGACGATTTCTTTGGCACTCGGCTTTGCTTTTCTCGAGAATTTGGTACGCTTCAAGAGAAGCGTGAACCTCAACTACGTGACGCTCTCTCCTTTGAGATAAAAAAATAGCCGGGCAGTTGAGGAGGGCGCTTTGTTAGCGTGTCCGTCTTTTAAAAACTCGCGCCCTCTGCAGCGCCATATTTCTTTCCTCCGAAACAAAAAAGACTGAGTGAAAATAAAAATTTTAAAAACAAAAAGCTCAAAGAAAAAAAATAAGCAATAAGCAGACTCAGCTCGAAATTCCCTGCTGGCGTGATGGCGGTGACGGTAGGGGCGGCCGGGTGACTGCAGGCGGTGGCGGCGGTCGGCTGGCCGGCGGTGGCGGTGTTGGCGGCGATGGTAGAAGGGGGTGTGGAAAGAGAGATGCATCTCAGTCTTTTATAGGAGCGGCAAGAGTTCGACTTAGTCTGACATTTTCAGCTGTCGCATGCTGACCTGCTGCTATCATAAGAGAAACAAAAGCCCTAATCACGCTTTTCAGCTGGATCCTTCCACCCACCAGACATGGATCCAGATGGGAGGGTGGTTTAAAATTAATCTGTGTACCGACTGTCATACAATAGTGTAATTAGTTGAACGCGTGTTACCTGTATTAAAGGATTAGCAGGTCATGGGCTTAGAGTGTGTATAGAAAAACAACTACAGGTAGCGTGAACAAAGCGACCCCCTCCCTTTCTGTCACTCTGTCTTTGACTAGAGGGTGCGCGTGTGGTAAGCGGCTTAAATCTAAAGAAAAAAAATCACCCTCTCCTGTCGTCAGTAGTCAGCTGGCCGGCGGCTGGAAAATGCGATTAGAGGGATGATGAGCGCGTAGTAAGCGACTTAAGGCTAATCTAAAGACCTGTCGTGAGTGGGCAGCTGGCCGGCGGCTTGAAAAAAGGGGGGAGTAAGGGTATATAAGGGGGAGTGAAACCGTATTCGTCATCGTCAATCATCATTCACTCTACTACTACTACTACTACTACTACTACTACTACCACCACCACCAGCACTAAGCCTCAATTTGCAGATCCCCATGATGGAAAGTTGCAACCGTGACATGAAGCAGTATGACGAAGCGGCGCGCAAATGTGAAGCTGATGCTGTAGCCTCTGCTACTGCTGCTGCTCATCGTGCTACTGCTGCATTTACCGCGGCTGTTAGTGACGCTGGTTGTGATGACGTTGTTGTTGTTGCCGCTGCGGCTGTGACTGCTGCTGTTGCTGCTGCCGATGCAGCTACTCATGCCGCCGATGCCGAAGCTGCTGCTGCTGATGCTGTTGCGGCTGCCGATGTCGCCGCTGATGACGCTGCTAGTGTACGCTCTGCCGCCCTTGCTACTGTCGCTGCTGCTGTTGTTGCTAATGCTCACGCTACTGCTGCTGCCGCTGCTGCTGCTGCTGCCGAGGCTGCTGCCGAGGCTGCTGCCGCTGCTACTGATGCTGCTGCTGATGCTGCTGATGCTGCTGATGTTAGTAGTCGCGTCGACAAAGAATCGTCATTTGTCACTCTTAAACCTCCAGTTGAACGCGCGACGGGTAGTAGGGCTACCAACGCGACGGCCGGATGGTGCAAATGGTGTCGTCGCTTCTGCTCGTGCTCTTGCTTTTCTTCCGGCCCTACCTGCTGCTGCTACAGTATAATAGTGTTATAGTGTTTGAATGAGAACGCGCATACTTACACATAGACACTGTAACAGATGTGCTTTTTGAAAATATAATTTTAGCATAACATGGAACTTGTTGTGTTTATTTTCTATATATAAGTTACATAACTTTTTTGTTTGTTTGTTTACAAACAGTCACGTGTCACGTGGTGTTGTTTACAAACAAGAGAGCCACGTGGTGTTGTTTACAAACAAACCCTAAGTAGGTCACGTTACCCTAGTTACCAGAATGCCGGCTTCTGATTGGCTGAGCCTAAGTAGGTCACGTGACGTAAGTAGGTCACATTACCATGGTTACCAGAATGCCGGCCTCTGATTGGCTGAGAGCTTCTAAGTAGGTCAGAAGGTCACCAAGAATGCTGGCTTCTGATTGGCTGAGAGTCCTAAGTAGGTCACGTTACCATGGCAACGGGTCACGTGACCAAATGGCGGCCTCTGATTGGCTGCATATCGAGTGAGTAATAAACAGTACTTAAGCATAGTCCCATTCCGATACATACTATACTACTAAGGTCCGACACTTTTATTCTAGATTGTGTTCGCTGGTCGATAAAAACTGCAATCCTAGGATTTGATTGTGCCAATCAGGGTTTTCAGACACCCAAGATATATATCTTTCAATATAACAAACTTGCATTAAGATGAATTGAGTTTTTTTAATTTTTATTTTTATTCCCTTTTGGCCCCAGAAAGTGACATTTTTCAAAATTCTGTCATTACCATGTGCCAAAGTAAATAAAAGATGAAGAACTATGTCTCAGTGTTTTGTTGATTCTTTTACCCATGTCAAAGACTTGACATTTGGTGGAGAACCTTCAAGATCCTTGTCTTTTCACAATAAAGAGTGCATATGTAAAGAACTATTTTATATGGATATTCTGCTAAAAAATGTCCACACGGATCAGCAACACTGAACACTACCATGGGAGATAAGGCCTCACCACCACCACCGGGCCACTACCCAGCACCAGCCATGTGATGCGGGCTACATGCTGTATATACAGTTATGCCATGGAGGCAGCATCATTAAGTTAAGTATACTTATACATGTATTGCACTTACTAACAGCCATATTTATTTCAGGACTGGACAATGTTAAAGCCTTAGAAGAACACTGTTACCCCATTTGTTAGAGGCAGGTTATATGTATAGAAAATGCAGTAACATCTAGAAATCTGACAATAACAACTGTTTACTACACTGTATATTTTTGGAAATCTGAAATTCTGATACTAAAAGCATGGATGTGTGTACTTTAGAAGAGAAAATCAAACTTTTTTACCAATTTCAAATAACTACTGAAAGTTTGATACATGCATTACCAGGTTCGGATAATCTAGATGAGGGAACATTTATTAATTATCTACATTTGCTGCTTGAGGATATTATTGATTACCAATTTGCTCATCGGGATAAAGTTTTTGGTATTGCATTTCCCATATTGATGAATGCCTATCGAAATGTGTGCATTATTTCTGAAAAAAGCAGTGAACTTATGGGTTATCTGGATGGTTGCTTTGACAATGCCAGAACTGAATTAATTAGGAGAAGTATATATCAGTTCTTGAATTTATCTTTGAATTGCTTTAAAGAATACCAGGTTTATTTGCAAGGTGTAAACAGCATTGTTACCCAACCCACCAATACACATACACACAACCTTCCCAATAGAGAAAGTCCCCCTGTGTCCCCCCATTACAATATAGACCAGGAGGCACACACAGCCCAACCTACACCAACACACCACTCATTGCCTGCCCTATCTGAAAACAAGATATCCCATCGGATACCACAGGAGCCCTGTGAAACCTCCTACCCTACAACTATTAAAACACACACACATAGTTATAATAAAGGTCAGGACAGCAGTACAGCCTATCTATGTAAAACAGACAGGGTCAGTGAGTTCTCTCAAACAAAAACAAACCAGTCCCCATGCACAACTAAACCTGTAGTATTAGACTATCACACATGTATATTGAAACCAGAGGTCTTAGAGGTACCATATGTATCACAAGAGTGGGGCAGCTATTCAAATACAGAGGATGGATTTGACTCAAATGATTGGGAAACATGCTCAGAGTCCTCAGATACAGATGATTGTGAAATACCTGTAGATTTTCAGAGACAGGCAATTGGGAAACAGCTTCAAAATATACCACCCCACTACACCTAGAGCCTTTGAGCTCACCAGCAGAACCACAAAACCAAGAACCTCTAGACCCCGAACCTGAAGCACTAAACCAAGAGCCTTTAGGTCCAGAGCCAGCCCCATCATTCCACAAACCCTTAGACCCACAGCCAGATCCACAATGGAAACAGCCTTTACATACACAAGCAAAGCCCATTTCCCATACTGAAGGCCCCATACCTAACTCCTCATGTCCACAAGAGGAAAGCCCCATACTTGTACAAAGGGTCCACAGTTCTGTGTTAACATTATGCAGTGCATATGACATGCAACACAGAAGGCCAAAGAAAAAGGAAAAGCCTAGGGTAAAATTCAAATATATAGGTGGTAAGAAACTCAAGAGAAAGACCTCTCATAATTGGAGAGAAAGTCCTTTTGTCAAAAACAGAAATAAGCTATCACACCAAAACATGACTCTGTATCGTAGCAGAGGCAATAAGTTCAAAAAGAAGGGCATTTCAATTAGTATGTGTAACATTGGGAACACACCAGTGCCCTCATTTCAGCATAGGTCCCACAATAACAATAGCAGAAGCCCAAGTGACAGAAATAAAATAATAGAACCCTCTCATTCCCAATAGGGAAACCAGGTTTGTTTGGCATGTCACTGTAAATAGACTATGTATTATAAATGAAAACCTTTACACTTTTAAATAAGCCATAGTGTGGATCTCTCAGTTAGATCTAGAGTAACATGTGCAGTATAAACAATATGAATCCACACACACATTTAAATCTATTACAGCAGAGCCTTATCAGCCAGGAGTCCAGAGGTAGTAACAGAATACCTCCCCACACCATAACACACTGTATCAGACCACCCATGCCCCTAGAGCTATGGAAAGCCATATCTACCATAATGTGGGAATTGAATTTGAGTAGATACATAATGTATTGATTATACTGGTTTAGTTCAATGGAAATAATGTGCAGCAAGTAACTATATCAGATGGACATATTTTGGAAAATTAATGTGTTTTTAATATTCATGCTTATGGAAAAAAAGTATTAGATTGGCTTGGATGGTAATAAAGTTGCTTGTGGGAATGCTAGCTGAATGCAAGTAGAGGGATAGGGAACATTTCATTTATTGATGTTTTTGAATTTTGAATTTTTAAATTTCATATTTCATCTCTATAAAAAAAAAATCAAAAAAAAAAAATTTCATAGAGGTCATCTTAAATTTTCATATTTAAAAAAGAAAGTTCTATAAAGATTGAAAAAGATTACGTAGAGCTAACTTCTCTGCACCTAAAACACTCTGCACCCAAACACAATGTCATTCTATGAAACTGCCACAGTAAAACCAAATTGTACAAAATGGCATAACATAATATAAAAGAACATGAAATAGCATCAACATATATACCTATAAAAAGTCTAATAAAAACATAATTACACGGTTTATATTTTTGGATTTGGAGTCTTCACACACCCTATGACAGGCCATTATGACAAATACAAAAGAATTCCAATATGATAGGAGTAAACTAGAGTTGGAAGCTGTAATGGCCGTAGCACCCACATATGCCTGGATTCAGACGTATTGGGGTAAGAGTCATGGTGAAACGGCACCACCTAGCACTTCTGTTTTGAGTTCAGAGGACCTAAAGTATGTCGAACCTCCTGTTTTTATCGAGTCTTGGCATCGAGGATATTCTTGGCTCTTAAAGTGAGGAGAGCAAATTACCTATTTTCATAAAAATATTTAACTCCAATAAATAGGGTAAAATCATGAAATATCTTTTAACCACCCTGGAGTCAGACCTGACCCACCATGAGGGGAGAGTGTCCGGCCAGGCACCTCAACCACATCAATATATGTTAATTAGGTACTACCGTCAGACACGTCCATTAGCAGACAGTTATCAGAATTAGCCAGCTGACGTATCATACTGCTAGACGGATAGAAATCAAAAATCTTATCACAAATATTAATTGTGTGGTCTACCGCCGCAAACCGCATTCTGCAAACTGCATTACCAGGTCTCTCTGTCATTTTGCCAGACCCAAGGTATCACTGAGTATGTCAGGTGCTAATCCCGTGGGGGCGTTTAGCCAATAGGTAGGAGTTGTGACCTCGATAGTTAGCTCATGACAGAGGAGTTTTGATTACCTAGTAATTGACGTTATTTTCCAGTACGATCCCAGGCGTGGAAATAAGACTCATAAGTCCATGTGTGTAATCCACTCCCTGCTAGTGGCCACTATTGTGAATTAGTTATTATACATATATTTTGATAAGCGTTTGTCATCTTAGGCCTCATACAATTGGTGTGAGAGTAGATTTTGAACCCAAAATATCAATCAGCCCAAAGTCTAGTAGCAGCCATAGGCCATTTTACAGTTCAACCAGCACAAAGTAAACTAGATATTATAGCTATTAATCTTATCACAAATGCCTTATTTTCTTTATGATTAAATGCATAAAAAATCAATAGGATAGAGCAGAGACCTCTATTTCTTGACCTTCATGCTATGGGAACCAATCTCTCAGGCATCAAAATCTGAGCATAGACATGACCTCTTGCGTTTGGTATAAGCATCCACTGTACTGGTGTATACATTACATAGCTAAGATATTAAAGACCGTGGAGTTAGGAATCCAAATCTTTGATTCGGACAAAACCATAATCCACCAATCAACATCAATAAGCATTTCCCCATACATATCAGGCACATTACAAATATGTGTCTATGAGAACTGTTCAATATGCAATGTGAAACTATGGAAAAAAATAACTATGTCATGAAAGATCTTTATCTAAATTATGTCTGCGTACCATAGCATCAATTTATTCAAAACCAGGTTTACAGATAGCCTGAACTTTGCAGTTAGTTATATAATAATTATTACCAATTGATTGCATTTATAAAGGGTTAGACCAACTTTAAATGAATATGGTCACATTTGTTATTGTTAAGCATTGTTATTTTGCAGCATGCTGTATAGTTGCAACATACTGATTCCCAAAGACTAAAATTTTTAATGAAACTAATACTATCAGAGATAAGTTTTGCACAAAAGGCATCACATATTTGATTTTAGTAGTTTTGATCTTAAATTGATATAACCTTGTTCATGGTGAAATAATTGAACTACTTTTAGAGGTACATAAGGATGTTTTACCAATATGAATTAAACGGTAGTTGTGTTTTGTTTCAAATCACACGTAATGTATTATAGAAATCAAATAACTGCCTACATAATAGCGTCACGAATAAATATAGGGTATCCAACAGTCTCAGTGGAGCCATTTCTATGAAATATTCACAATCATACTAAAGCAAATAATAGAATGCTCTATTTATAAGAATTGCATTTACTTTTAAGAACTAAAAGATTTGATATAAATCAAATATATCAGATTATCAAATGTATCAAATATCCAATTAGGTCTTTAGTTTCCAGACCATATCATATGAATGACAATAATATCATTGAGCAAAATAATATATGAATTCGCAAATTTTGTAAATTTATCAATATGTCAGAAACTTAATTTTGTAATTATTCACTTTCATAAATCACTGTCAGCATTCATTGTATAAAAAGTGTTAAAAAGCCTCAAACACTAAGTTTAGGGCCAGTAATGGTAATAAAGTTAGATCTCTCTAAAAACCATTGTCAATATCAGAATCTGACACTGTATGTAAAATGTTTAATCAATACCTTTACCTTACAGTAATATTTAAAGGTTTGTTTTACACAAGGTAAATTACTGTTAAGGCACCCTTAGTAATTAGATAGCATGATTCTTGTCTATTGTACATATATATAATTATGTCATTTTCTATATTTAATATAGTGCTGATGACACTCCTGATGACAAGAATGGCCAAAGGATAATAGCTCGTTGTGCCCACAGCATTAACGCCAGCCTGGACGTTGTGCTGTATGTCAACGTATGTCTATGGGGTAGGCGCAGTCCCCATAGGCCTGACATGCAGCTGACCAGGGTAACCACCCTGGGTAACGGTACCTCAACAGCAGACCCAAGGAACCATGTCCCCACATGGTGACCAGATAGCCATATATTAAGGACTAATCAGTTTCCCCAGGGATGAAGAAACCCTATTTTGAAGTGTGCTATCTATGACATTGTGCTGTTGTGATGCATAAACACAAAAAGGCTCAGTGTTATTAGCAGCCTCATACACACAAAAAGGCTCAGTGTTATTTAACAGCCTCATTGACTGGAACATACAGAGTATAAGTGGTTGGTCTATCGTACCAATATGCAGACTATAGCATTAGGTGCTGGACTAATATGATCAACTATGTGTACATTAACATTGGAGTCAAGGACCTATAGCAGAACTGACATTGCTATTATAAGAATTAACATAAAAAATGTAATGCATATGGATATGTTTCAAATCAAACTTAAGTAATATAATGGACAAGTGAATGACAATTATAGTGTGATATTCATCACCAATGAACAGTGCAGGAGTCCATGACTTACCAATGAACATTGATTGGATTTCTGCCATATGGACTAAGCAATGGACATTGTATTGCATGTAATGTGATATTGTGATATAATTATATTGTTGTAAAATTGATTGTGTAAAAATGGGGAGGGTGGTGACAGCCATACATATCTATTCTAAGTCATGTAGTTCCCCCCTCTTGTGTTCAATATTTAGAAATACATCCTTAGTCAGTTTTGAGACCCCTAAGTATTCCCTTATGTCTATTGAACATTGACTCTGTTATGAACAACCTTCTTTTCTTTAAATTTTTGAATTACTAATGCATATATATGCCTGAGAACCGACTGGTGCCAGCTAGCAGATATAGGGACTTTGATCAAACACTGTTGACTGATCAGGTACCATATACCGCTTCTCACATTTGGTTGATGCTTATTTTCGGATTGAGAGATCACTAAAAATGCCTGATAAGCCACTGTAGCGCTGTTCAGTGTATTTTATCCATAGCACAATATTAATCAAAGAGTCCACATATAACCAGCCGTGTCATTAGAACAAACTTCTGTTATATTTGGAAGTGGCCTCTTAATATGACTCCCTATATAGAGTTTGCCTTGCTATATTAGAGGTTACTGACCCAATGTACCCGGGTCTTAGGCTTAATGCAATACTAGTCTGTTATTTGTGTGCCCTTGTAGGCACAGACACAGTAAACTTACAAACAGTTCTATATACAAACACAATTGGTTGATGACTCTATGTGCATTTATATAATCACCAAAGTGATCTCTCTTTTTCGGATATATGTATCTAGCTTGTAATATGTTGCGGGATATCTGCCGGGTGAGACTAAGAAAGTTCTTTTCGGTCAATTTTGTTTAGTTAATTTCCAAAATTAAGGAAGGATAGAAAAACTATACTATAGACAGGTATATTCAAAATTAAGGAAGGATGGTTTCACTTGAAATGCATTCTATATTTAAGGAAGGATAAATTTTGACATTAAGCTGAGTTAATGATTTTAAGGAAGGATATTTGTCAATAGTATAGTATATAATAATATTAGACATCCCAAATCCTTCAGGACCTATATTATGGACTAGATACCATTCTCATCGTGTGACCGGAACTAACACCTTCCTGTCGCCATACTTTCCCACAGAGCAGCTCAGAACACTCATTTAACCCCTATCTGTAGTCTATACAAATAATTGTCCCACGCATAGAACCAGACTATTGGAATGCATGGGAACGCAGCTCCCATCAACTAATTAACATATCTCCATGGACATGTATCCATGCCCTGCATGCGCATGTCCTATGATCCATGTAGATATAAACATCATGCATGCAGGACCGACGGTCAGAGTGTGGCCCTCCAGCCTAGAGATAACACCTCCAAATAGCTCCCATCTTTACTGTCACCACTCTCACATATAGACATGTCATTACCATGTGCCAAAGTATATAAAAGATGAAGAACTATGTCTCAGTGTTTTGTTGATTCTTTTACCCATGTCAAAGACTTGACAGAACCCAATTTAACATTTTAATAAAAGGGGTCAGTACACAGGAAGATCTATGTGGATATACACTATTCCAACATATTACACATGTTGAAATAAATTGTCAGTACTAGTTTTAGTACACATACATGTATACATGTACATTATGCAAAGCCACATGAATCATGCATACATATGTATATCCCTCCATAACCATACCAAATTCACCAAGAACAGCTACATCATGGACTCCAGGCATTTGATTCTATTCATTCATGTATTTCACATTTTACCTCTCTATTTTATATAGGGTATCCCTCTCAACTTCAAGCAAGTATTCATTATGTAGTGTTGCCAGGAATAATCCATATTAGTATTTTGTATATTCATGCTGCTCGACTATCAGCTGACTGCCGTGGATAATTCATCTAGATAATGTATCCTAAAACTGTTTGTGGAAACTCACTACACATGGCATTGTAAAATATAACAGTACAGCTATAGTTGCATGTGATTCCTTTGCAAATAAATCTTTTTAATATCTAGTTCTATTTAGAGCTATTCAGTATACAGAGTATTTCCGCAGTCCAATAAAATCAGTCTGAAAGCATCTGCCAGCTTTAACAGAGTGCTAGATATATAGTATACAATAACAAAGGGTGGACCGACAGTGAGGCCTGATTTAAAGGTTCTGTCTGTACCAGTGTATACATGCAGACTGCCCTTATATTGGATGATGCTAGATTTATATCCGATGTTGGCGTGTTATTTTTCCATGAATATAAATGGTGATATATTTGGTGTACGCACTATATATTGAGTTAGTTGAAATCAAAATATGGCATAATTTCCGATCCAACATATGTGCACTTACCTGCTATCAGGCTGTGTCTCAGACGGCACCCGGTCAGAGACAAAAACATTGGCCCAGGGTCGTGAGACACAGCCATTAGCTATTGATATCCATTCATTTTACTCTTTCTAACTGTGATATTAAAGACAATGGTCAGATTATATATGGAAATCATTCCGATTATCACACTTGATACTGCCCTTGATAATCATAAGCAAATATTCAAACTGATGGTCCTTCCAGACCACAAATGCAATTGTTTATCTGCCTATGTACAGTTGGATTTGTTATCATATTAATTTAAGATGTGCGTCATGCTTTGCTACCATTGTTCCCTTACATGCTGTGTTATGAGCCTGCCTTTTACATTAATACATGATTAGCCCCTGACAACATTGCCAAGAGACAATTAAATCCTCCATACCTATGGAGAAGATTAAAGAGTAGGTTAATTAGGCAGGAATGGGAAAGTAGAATTAAGGAGGTTTAAGTTCCAGCAATTCCTCACCCACAACATTCACATTCTTCGTTTTTTCCATTGTCATTGGCATACCTCATAACATATTGAGTTGTTCTGTTCCAGACCCATTAAGTTACCAAACAGCATTTAGTTCCTTATTTCATGCTAAGTCAACCATATTGAGGCAATGTCAAATCTTTACATAGGTATAACCAATAAGAATATTACCCTCACCCATCAGTAATCATCACATGTGCATAGCCAATGTCCTTAATTAACTATGTTTACAATTTCATAGAGTCACTGTATTGAGATACGATTCACTATCCTTAAGTAGTCTCCACCCCATGTCAGTGTTATTTCACTCAAATTAAAGCAACTTGTAGAGGTGGGAATCTCAACTAACCCTCCCCCAAACTTCACTAATACTTACACATGATTGTCGCTTGTCACACAATTTCCGTATCAATTTTCTGAAGTAAATGCCATTAATGTAGATGTCTGAAGCATTTAGTATGTATTTTTTACCAAATACTACAGCACCATTGGTTTAGCCAAGGAGCGCCGTATTCCACGACCCCCGTGAAATAACCCATGTCCGTATTTCACAACCCTGTGACGTCATCAAAACGGCGGTTTGTTTACATTTGAACGGCCTAGAAAAAATGCTATTTCAGCAAAATAAGGCCCTCCCCCTTAAACAATTTAATTTGAATCGAAAAAATGTAAAAAATAAACACAAAGGAACACTCGTTTATGTCTGTTGACTGGGTTATTTCACTTGTTGACCCTCAGGCTGTCCTATGGCACACTTATATAGTATTGAGTGAACACATGACAATCTCTATGAAATGAGAGATTATTGAAAGAACTTATGAATGTTTAATTCAAATCAATTTTAAAATTGGATAGATACATTGCTCATGTCTAGAATTTCTGTTTAACTATAACAGACAATGGTCATATTATATACAACAACATGAACAAAAAGCTGTTATGAATGAAGGTAAACATACGAAAGAGGTGGTTTGCCAAATGCCCCCAGGAGTGTGGGTTTGTATACACAGGGTGTGTCATACTAAATAATTTAGTCTGAAGAGGCCTCATTAGTGAGCGACCTTAGCCGTTCTGAACTGAAAACAAACTCTCTGCTGCAGGAAGGCTAGAGTTTGGCATTTCACCAGCCAGGCTCTGTCACAATGTTAGGTCTTCATGATCAAATTTCTGCCGCTACCAATACCCATTACTTGTGTAAATTGATTGTCAGGGGGTACAAGAGACAACCGCTTCAAACCATTCATTTTGGACTAGGGGTTTATGTTACCACAATATGATATGGTGCATTATGGTGCTATGAGTTATAGTATTATGGGACAGCAAAATAAAAAATGCCATCTTCCATAGTAATTAAACCAAATACTGTGCCGTCCAATAATTATCATTGCAGTTTTAATTGTATTTTAGTTGGGTCATGTTGGAGGGCACAGTAGTGGTTCAGGAACAGGAGGGGTTTGTCCAGCTGAGTAGGCCCAACTGGTCTGGGCTTTAGTACTCTGAAGAATAGGTGCAGGTGGCCTGTAGCAGGGGAACATATATCCTAAAGTGCTGGCTGTCTAGGGACCTACCAGGTGTGTGTCTGGCTCTTCTAGTAAAGGGCTTGGATCAACAGACACTAAATATAATGATGCAGACAAAAGGTCACAGATAAAGTAAAGCTTACTGATTCTACAGAGTTAATCCTAAGCTATTTGAAAAGCCACGCAATGCTAAAGTATGTCCACAATTCAGATGGAGGCACTGTATTCAAACTGCAAATGTAGAATAGAATTTCAGTATAAGTATCAACCTATTCTGTGACTCCATGGAAACAAATATAATTGTTTTGCACTTTTATTTGTTTTAATTATAGACTTGTACCAAATTGAATTGAATTGATGATATTTGTACCACATTTTTAGTTTCATATCTAGAAGGGTTCTAAGCATGGAGTGGAAAATATACATGTGGTTAATAGGACCTAGTATGTTTGCTGGACACTTTGGAGTACACTGCTCCATAAAGTTGACGTCTGTTATTGCGGACTAAGTACCAAGAGTGTTTTATCCCTCAAGTGAGATGAAGTGTAGATGATTATGGGCATTGACAGAGAGTAGGCTGGAGTAAAGGTTGGGATGGTAGGAGAGGGAAGGGGGGGTGGATGTGTTGGGCCGGAGGAGGGTCATGTTGATCAATTTCTTTTATTTGCTTTCTTTGTGTACTGCATTGAGACATCAAAATATGTGCATTGGGTATGTACATGCATGTCTGATATGTTACCTTTATTGTCCAACAGATGTATCAGACAGCATCATATCACCATGTGGATGAACCATCCTTGTGCAAACGACAGTGCCAGATATCACAATTCAGATCTCATCTAATAAAACAGTTACATCTATGAATGAATCGTATTGTTTGCCTGAGCCTTTCTGTGCAAGGAGAACATACTCATTATGTGAATCTCTTCATAATTATGGGGTTTGACACAGTGCAAAAATGTGAAGACAGAGTTCCATTATTGAACACCCCACTGTTCACCTCAGGGCCCAGTATCTGCTCATGTTGATTTAGTTTTAATCAGAATTTCCTCTTCAGCGAAGTCCACAAAATGGGAAAGTACTATTCAGCATTGAATACTTAAACCACTGGCATTTAGTAAATATTACACCACAACAAAAATGCTCATTAAAGTTTCAATGACAGGAGATTCTAGAGCAAAACAGTAATGTTGCTGAGAATTCGTAATTGGTCCTATTCCATTGGTTGTCTATAAGATGATGCATATGCCATACCTTGACTTCGGGACAACCCAATAGGCCATACCCGGGGTTTTATTTCTTTAGCACTCTACCTTAGTAGCCAAAAGCCTTGTATTTGAAAACAGCACCTAGACTACCTGCAAACCACTTAGATTGGATTCTGACTCTTGTACAGGCTGCCGCTTCTATGCTTTAATTGACCGTAGATATTCTTGTGACTATTTTGCGACAGTATTGTGGCTTATCGATGCTATTTCAAACAGCCACGGCAAACATCATAGGCAGGAACTACATATCAGATGTACTTTCTGCAAAGGTTAAAAAGTGATTAGCTGTTCTAGGAACATATTCTTATAATGTGCCTCCGCCATGGATGGTGATAGTGGAGAAAGGTTCCTAGTAAAAGTTACAATATTTAAACGGCCAACTGTTCATATCAATGCTTCCCCTAAAATTGGTTCTGATCTTCTTGATTTGTTTTCAATCAAAGCTTTACCTGATTAAATCAACAAATTTATGTGAGCTTGTAAATATCATCAAAGCAATGATTACCTGCATTGCCAGCACAAAGTAAACATGCTGCCAGATCGGAAAATTTTTATCAAAAATGTTTGTGAGGACACCATCATGAAGGGTGAATCCACTCAGGCAAATCCATTGGATCGGATGCACGTTCATACTGTTAAATCTGTGGACGAATTTTCTCCGATTCATGTCCGTGGATTCAGCCCTTTTGTTAACAACCTACAACATGCCTGTGTTTTTTTTATGCCAGTTTTAACATGGTACAGGGTAGTAATTAAGATCCATGTCACCCAGCCGTGACTTTAAATCTCTCAGATTTCCTGCACTGTGTCAGATGTGCCCTCAGCAGAAGCTATCAAGCACAGTACTTGCGTGCTCTTGGAGTGCATTACCAATTACGGGAGATGGTTAAAGGTAGAATACTGGGAATGAAATACATTACTGAATTCTGCGACTTCCCAGGTGCTCACATACAGACAGGGCCAATTAAAGAATGTTGCATGACCCTGGCTATTATCCATAAAATAAAGGGACGCAGTTCCATTTGACGCTTCTGAATTACAACAATTGTTTATAACTTTGATGTGACTAATAGAAACACTGTTATTCATGAACTGGATTCTTTATTTATAGGTAATATCATTCTGAATGCTTCAAGATGCCTCATCCTAATGGTTTAAGCATTCCTATTTCTTTAATTTGATGTTTCTATCAGAGATACTTGTCTTTCAGGTATGGGTCATGCAAAAAACCATGGTCAGCCAGGTCATCTACACAATACTAACAACTGATTTATCACATTTCAGGGCATTTTAATATCATTTTCCCTATAACACATGATTTTCATCAAAGCAAGTAGGCTCTAGCATGCTAAGCTACATACCACATTAACAGGACCTGAAATCAAGTTTGTCGGGTGCACTTGCAGGGATTACTGTAAAAGGGGCTATGCCGCGAGCATCTTCCAACACTGGCTGCTGCATATAATATTCTTCTTTTGGGAAGAGGCTTGGGATGCTATTATAATTTAACCTTGTCAGAGTGAGTTGAGGCAAATGTGACAAGACTTGGAAGGACAGGTCTCCCCTCCCTACACTTGTGTAAGATCCCTAAATCCCTGCGGGCTCAGAAATAGGTTTGGAGTGAGAGTATGTGTTGTCAGAGCGGAGGTTATGTAGGGAAACCTGGAAACCTGGAATAAACGTAAATTTCCTACTTCATTGTAGAAAAGCAGTTGACCAGAATGACATTTTCATTCATCATCAATGTAATCTTGATTGAAAAGCTATTTCAAATATCAAATATTGTTGGAAAATAGGTCAAAGCAATTCTTCGGCCGCCCCTTTGCATCAAAATATGATGAAGTCAGCTATTCCCAATGAAGTATAGATCCATGCGAAGTGTCTCAATCAAATCAAGAAGTGATTTCAACTCACACCTATTTTGACACAGTGCTCTTGAGAAACAGCCAGATGTGGTGTGCAATTAACACAATGATCAGGTGTCCATTCATTCAGAAACTAATGACAAATCATAAAATGGTTCGTCCTGAAAAGATTAATCATTCAAAGATCCCACAGACCTGGCCGAACTAAAAGGCGGTTATAAATCTTCAAGCTTTCTTCATTCTCAGCATAACTCAGAAACACACTAACAGAGCCATAAATTATTTTTGAGTTAAAGCTTGTGTAGTGTATGTTTAAACCATTTCTATCCAAATCGAAGCTTTCAATCTTTACTCCTATTAAAGTCTATGCTTTATAGGAGTAGTTACCCCTCCCATGCATAGAACCACTCTGATAACACCTGTCACCACCAACACAGTGCTACATGTATCACGTAGCTCTGTAACAAAGGGTAGCAGCCAAACATAGCCTGTCCCATAGGTCATTCTCTTTGTTACGGTTGCTAGGGAGTGCACCCAGATTGTATGTTGTTGGACAGTATCCAGTGGTCACAATTTGACTATCAGTAGGGCATTGATGGATTTGAGTAGGGAGGTTAACCTCGCTAGAGCGGGTGTGGGTGACTAGAAAAAATGTCAACCTTTTTAAAAAATACCCAAAATATTATTATGCTTCAAAGATGGGTGGAGGAGAGGTAGAAAGATACAGATCCTTCCACAGGGGGCCTGTTAATTGCACGCACGGGATAGCTCTCCCACGTGAGAGGACAGACGTTTAGAACGTTATCTTAATAAGACAATTAAGACAGTCTTAAAAATCTTAACGTTAGTTCCACGCAGACCCCCCCCCACCCCACCCCCTCCAGATAGTTGAACGTGCTCATCATCTGACAGGTGCTCCTCAACGAAATTGGTCGCTATCATCTGACAGGTGCTCCCTTACGTTGAGCTTCCTGGGGCTCATGCTTTTGTAGAAGCTGCGCCCCCCAACTTTGGGCGCACTTGTCTGCTTTTGTTCTCAATCAATATGCATAAAAGTTAGCTTTCTGAGTAGGGGAAGCCCTTCCCTTGACCGCTGGGTACATTTGATTGACATTATATTCTTTTAAACTGACGAAAACTGCATTTTAGAAACCCATGCGGCCTTCTAAAGTTTCAAAACAAAGATGGCGGCCACGAGATCGTGAGACTGAACTCGACCAACTTTAAACTCTTGTACCACATTAAATATGGCACTTTGTGTTTCCATCTTTGGTGAAGGGCTAGGGATGTCGACTTTGACAATAAATGGATATCGATACTTGACTGTATGGGGGGCTCTGCCCCCCAACCCCCGTTCTTATTTTCTTTTTTCCCCCTCCCCCCCCTTCTGATCGCACGGAAACACTGCACAGCTTGACCAGCCATAACATACTAAATGGAGTGGTGCAGCTCTTAAGACACTGAATTAAGACTTTAAGACTTAATATTAAGATAACACTCTAAACGTCTGTCCTCTCACTTGAGAGAGCTATCCAGTATTTGCCTGTTAATTGGTGTGCTCTTACACTGAAATTATATAATTACTTTACTGTAAGATGGGTCATTTGAAAAGAAATCCACCAACACACTGCTCTGTAACCCTAGGAAATCAAGCATTATGACGTTAGATAGGTACAAAAGAGCTAGTGCAATTGTAACATAGATCTATACAGCCACCATCTCTGCACACACAGAGATGTAAAGGCACCACCATGACCCGTTTATCATAGTCAACTCTAGTTGACTCTGGTAGCAGCGTCATGATGATTTTACTGGAAGGGTCACAGCTACTCCAGTCATACCCCTTGGCCCTTGCGCAAATTGACTTCACCTTTAGTGCAGAGTCAAGTGCAGCTGACTCTGCCTACAGCAGAAAGTATCTCAAAGGTTAAATGTTGTAGCTGACCAGAGGAATCCATAGAAGAGTGTGCCTAATCTTAACGAATATACCATAGGTGGTTTACCATACGCCTGAAGAGGGCACATACACTGGTAGTGTGGTACTAAATAATTTAGTCTCTCTGGTCCTAATAAGTGAGCAGCCTAAGCAGCTCTTACTGTTGTGCAATTGCACTGCAAGGCTAGAGTATGGCTTTTAATCTGCTGAACATTCAGAATGAATCATCTTACAGTGTTATTGCTTTAATATGGCCAAGCTAAAGGTTAAAATAATGGTGATGGTGCCGGGGTCAACCTAAGTAAAGTGAATGGGCTCAAATGGTCTGGGCTGGTATATAGATACTCTGAGGAATAGATGCAGGTGGTCTGTTGCAGTGGAGCATATATTCTAAATTGCTAGGAGTCTATGGAGAAGTTGGTGTCTGGCCACTCTAGTCATGTACAATTAACCCTCACTTCTTGGGATGAAAAATGCAAGGAACAATATCTGAGGATGCAAATTATTTGAAGAATTAAGTCCAAATAAAATGGAACATATAACAGCAGTTGCCAGGCAACTGTCTAAGGAAGTGAGGGATCCAAGGAAACAGATGTTCGAGATAGTGAGGGTGCACTATAAAAAGGTAAAAATCCAAACCATATTGTAGGATTATATTTGAACTCAGAATTCGTTTTGCATTGATATGGTGATAAACCTTAGATGGTAGCATAGCGGAACTTTCTTTTGAGAACCTTGACCATGTTATTTGAATAGTTTAGGGGAGGACTTTGTAGCCACTGTGTTTTATCTCACAGGGGAGATGAAGTATTTTAGGATGACAGTTGAAAGACAGAGCTGGGGTCGGGAGCAGACATTAGGAAGGAGAGGTGGAGGGAGGTAGAGGTTGAGGCCAAGGGTGCACAGGTAACAGAGGGAATGTATGATGGGACAGAGTAAAAATGTGATTCATTGGAGAAAGTTATATTATAGTAGAATATAGAGAAAATCAGAGTGGATGAGTGTATGTGGAATAAATGAGAAGGAGTGGAAGGGAACAGGTTTGTAGAAAATCTGGAAGGAGGTAAAGTATGTAAAAACATATATGAGGCTACCGGACATTATGCAGATAGAAGGGACAGTACAGGGGCACCACCGAATGTGATAAAACTAACTATTACAACCAAGTGCGACCAACTCTTCTGTAATAAGGTTAACTTACCCATTAACCAAGCTCATTCGTCCATACAATATTTGAATTAAACATCAATCTTGCTATCTATTTCTCATCAGGGATAGTTAACTCAGTTTCAAGCACCTTGTAAAATTGGGAATCTCACCAAACTCATTCCTTCACACTTCACCAATCCTTACACATGACTGCTGCCTTCCTCCTTCCTCCCAGATTCATATTACTAAATTGTCGCTCCACTTCCTTCCCAATTTCCTGAAGCTAGTGCCATTAATGTAGACGTCTGAAGTGTTTAGTATTTATTAGCAACGACACCATCCACATTTGCCTCTCTCCTTCATACACAGATACTATGACTAGACACAACCATGAACCATCGAAATTGCTTCCGATTAGCATCACCATCAGGTTGTCCCATTGTACGTAGGGAGTGAACACATGGCAATGTTTATCAAATTGTTTGAATCTTAGTGAATAAATACATTACTCATGCCTAGACTGTATGTTCGACTATAATGCACAATGGTCAGACGGATCAGGTTTCTTGGGTTATGTACAATGACAGACCCTGTTATTAATAAAGGTGTACATACAAAATGTTAATCTTAACTTTTACTTTTGCCAAATGGCCAATGGAGTGTTTCATAGGGTGTGGTACTGAATAATCTAATCTTACTAGGACTCATTAGTGAGCAACCTTAACTGTCCTGAACTAAAAAAACAACTCCAGGAAGACTATCATTTGACATTTCACCAGCTAGGCTGTGTCACTATGTAAGGTCTGCATTGTAACTCTGTTATTATTTCATCATTTCTGCGACAACCAATAACAAAGATCCTGTTTATAGATTTTACATTATTATGGGACAGCAAAATGGGAAATCAAGGAAAGAAGGGAACTATTGCAGAAATTGAGTAATGTAAGCCTGAGTATTAGTGTGAGCCTTGCATTATTACATCCATGGAGGGAAATATTTTTTAAATATTCAAATTACAAAGAAGTTGTGTCCCAAGACTACAGCCAGTTCCCATTGATGGTGAGTTTAGTTTAGTTAACTACAGAAACATGTGGTCCTTCCAATCATGCCATCCATTATTTTACTATTTATGAGTGATATTCATTCCAATTCCAATTGCATTTCAGGTGGGTCTGCTGGAAAACACAGTAATAGTTCAAGAGTAGGAGGGGTCTATCTAACTAAGTAGGCCCAACTGATCTGGACTTTAGTACTCTGAGGAATAGGTGCAGGTGGTCTGCAGCAGCGGAACATATATCCTAAAGTGCTGGTTGTGTAGGGACCTGCAGGGTTTGTGTCTGGCTGTTCAAATATAAGGCCCTGACCAATGGACATTGAACTGAGGGCATTGTTAAGTAAGTAAGGCTGAGTTGATCCTACCATGTTATTTGACAAGGTGGACACTGTTGAAGCATGTCCACCAAACAAAGTGTATGATGATATTTTTAGTTTGGAAATTAGATGACTTTAAGCATACCGTTAAAACGCTTTGGTTCATAGCAGGATTTACATTTGAAAGGCCTAGTCTGTTTGGTGGATACTTGGAATTTAATGCTGCCTAAAGTTGATGTCTGCTATTGCGAACTGTGTACCAAGAGTATATGTTACCACTTAAGGGGGATGTATTGTAAAAGATCATAGGGAATGGACAGAGAGTAGGTTGGGGTAAAGGGCCATGAAAATAGAGACTTATTAAAGGAGGACCGAAGTAGGGCTTGTGAACAAAATGGAAAGGGTAGGACGGATAAGTAAAGAAGTGAGAAATGTGTCAGGATACCAAGTAGCAACTTGCCTATACAGGGGAAGAGGGCATTTAGAAAAAAATGAGGCAGGTAAACATAATTCAAAGAAGGGGGATGACTTGGGTAATAGCCATTGTACATACATTTTCTTTGTATATTGCCCAAGTATATCAAGCTCTGTGATTCAGTTGTGAATATGCAAGTCCACCAAAGAACAACACTAAATTAAAATGTGACCTATTCTTTTAAATCATTAAGCTAAATGAATAATCTACCAGCATCATACCACATGGGGGCAAGTACAAGCCCAGTGCAAACATCTGAGCCAGGTATTGCATTTCTGTTGTCCTCCATTCAAACAGTAATATTAGTGAGAAGTGATTGCATTGTTTGCCTGAGTCTTGCTTTGTGAGAAGTACATTTTCATAATTTGCCTCTACTCTTAGTTATAAAATGTGATGCAGTGCAAAAATGCTTAGACAGGGTTGCAATATTTGAACACCCGGCTGTTCACCTCCAGGCACCCTCCTAAATAGAAACTGCTCAGCTTGATTTCATTTTATTCAAAGTTTTTTTTTCCACCAAGTCCACAAATTTGAAAATGGAATGTTATATTCATGTTGAATCACTGACATCTAGTAAATATTGCACCATAATGGAATTGCTCATTAAAGTTTCAATGACAAAGGAATCTAGAGCCAATACTGCTTATGCTGAGTACTTCCGTCGAGCCATACTTTGGGCTTATTACTTCAGTAATGCACTATACAAGCCAAAACGCTTTTATGAGCCGCATCTAGACTATCTGCAAATCCTACGAGCATAATTCGATTTCTGGCTATTATACAAGCTTTGGCTTCTAGGCTTAACTTTACAGCAGAAGGGTGTTTTTCCCATTGGTTTTTGTGTCCGTACGTGTCATACGAGGGTCCCGGCAACCCATACGGGCAAAAAGTGTTTTTCCTCATCGGATACGGACATCCGTATGGGCATATGGAAAAAAAGTGTTTTTCCTCATCGGATGCGGGAATTATTTTCCGCATCCTGTCCGTATAAGTCTCGTCAATTCCTGAGCTATCGGAGCAGCATAAATTCAAAAAAAGGGCCCCATATGCAGCATACGGACATCAATTTCTCCTTTAAGGGCCGCACAGTGTAGAATGCGGCCCTTAACGGTTTGGGAAGGGACAGGAGAGGTTGGGGGAGGGACAGGAGAGGTCGGGGAAGAGATAGGAAAGGTCGGGAAAGGCACTGCATTTGGAGTGTTTTCTTCACCTCTGGCGCCCAGCCAGCTCTGTACTGTGATGGCTATTGTCTCTATGCAGAGTTTTAGCTCTGTAGGGCTATTATTTACAGAGTTACAGAAGAAAAGACTTTTTTAAATTTTTTTTATTTCTTTTATTATAAAGGTAGAAGTTGGACTTTACTTATCTATTCATTAAAACAATCCTAGAGCCATTTTCTTACATATATATGTGCACTTTAAAAAGGGAGAAGGGAGGTTGGGGACTGTACTAGCTTACAGAATAATGGTTTAGGTCCACATGACCTCCCGCAATTGGCTTGCGATCTCCATTCCCTCATATATGTATGAGAGGAGTTGAGGCCAGCTTGACTTAGCCTCTAGGTGGCAGCACCAACACAGCCCGGAATTTACACTCAGGCTTGCTGTACATGGTAGGCAACACATGCTCTGTACTCTGATAGCTATTATCTGCCACCTCCACAAAGACAGTAAAACATGGATCCACACAGGAGAGAAACCTCTCTTGTGTTGCCTACCATGTCTGTAAACTCCCCCTTTTTAAAGTGCTATATATATATATGTAATAAAATGGCCCTAGAATTATTTTAACGAGTAAATAAGTTAAGTCCAACTTCTACCTTCATGTTAAAAAATTAAAAGAATTATATGGATTTTCGGAGAGATTACATGAAAAAGAGTCTTTTCTTCCAAAACTCGGTAAATAATGGCCATACAGAGCTGAAAATCTTCCTATAGACTCCTTGTGTATAAACAGTAATGGACAATAGCTATCAGAGTACAGAGCTGGCTGGGCGCCAGAGGTGAAGAAAACACTCCATTCCCCACCCTCCCTTCTCCATTCCCCACCCTCCCCTCTCCATTTCCCGACCTCCCCTCTCCATTCCCCACCCTACCTGCTCCATTTCCCGACCTCCCTTCTCCATTCCCCACCCTCCCCTCTCCATTTCCTGACCTTCCTTCTCCATTCTCCGCCCTCCCCTCTCCCTTTCCTGACCTCCCTTCTCCATTCCCCGACCTCCCCTCTCCATTCCCTAGCATCCAAAACAGAATGCGGACCCTTTCCAGCCTACCTCCGTATGTGTCTCTATATTATGACGTCACAGAGGGAATTCCCTAGGGGTTTCCTGGAACATTCAGGTAGACTGGTTTTTGTACATTTTTACAATTAGGGCAGGTGAGTGCCGCATTGGTACCCCATATGCAGCAGAATTTATGCCAATCCCATATGCACATACGGACGTGATACGGAGGGGGAAAAAACTGTTTTTGGGCTTCCCAATATGGGTCCCGTATATGGTCCGTATTTTTACTCCATATTGGTTCCGTATTGGACCAATGGGGAAAAACGCCCTCCAGGCATATGTTATAATTGATACAATTGTGGCTTATCAATGTAAGTTCCAATGGGCACTTTAAACATAAGGGACTTTAGTTCAGATGTCCTCTCTACAAAGCAGATACATGGCTGAGTGATGATAATGATTATCTGGGCTAGGAACCCATTTAATAATGTGCCTCCATCCAGGAAATATGAAGTTGGGAAAAATGCCTACACACAATTCCAATATTTGGACACCCAACTGTTCAACTCAATGCTCCCTCTGAAATTAGTTCTGATCTTCTTCATTTCTTTCCAATCAATGCTTTACCTGATTAAGTCCACAAATGTGGGTTCAAAATTGGCATTCAGGCATTAATTACTTGCACTGCGAGCGCTTGGTCTCCAGAACGCTACGAGAATGGAGATGTTTATGAAAAATGTTCATTAAGTTTCATTAATCAGAGGAGAAGACCCATCACAAAGATCTGTACTACTCAGTGGCACAATTAAGCAGTTATATATCTAGTAACATACAATTCCATTTAACAGTTAAATTCCTTCTGCAGAAGTCATTGAATTGACCTGTTGTTGGTGTTTATTCAGCATACTCATCCAACCTGTAGCATGACTGTGGCCTATTAATGTGAGTTGAAATCTGAAGGAGTGTAGAAATTATGAGGTCTGTAAGCCTGCCCCAACTTTGAATAGGTTCCCTCTCAGATTGCCTGCACTGTGCCAGATGGGGCCTCACCAAAGGCCCGGCGGTATGATGCTTCATTTGCCTGCCCTCAGAATGCACTGACACATTATTGGAGATGATTAAAGTTAGGATTCCGGCAATGAGTTCATTACTGTATTCTGCTACTCTCCAGGTGCTCACATACAGACAGGACCAATTAAAGAATATGAAATTACCCTGAGTAGGTGAAGCAATATGAAGGCATGCAGGCATCTGAAGAATCTAAAAATCAGTATGGGTAGCAATCATTCATAGCTTCATTTTGACTCGGTAGAAAAATTGTAAGTCATGAACTAGATTAAATATAGAGGTCATATCATTCTGAATGTTTCAAGGTGCATATTGTTCAAGTCCTGATCTTCCTGTTTAGACAATCCCAGTTTTTAAGATGTTTTTTCTCTTTCAAATATCCTTGTCTTCAAGGTTGGGCTATGCTAAATATCATGCTTAGCCAGGCCATCTACTAAATTCTATCAAATGATTAGGCATTTATCTGATGCAGTATGTTTTTTGTGCTTTTAATTGCCACATTTCAGGATTTATTTCTATTGTTCTCCTTATAACACATGATGCCACCACATCAATTAGGCCCAGCATGCAAGGCTACTACGGTCTCATCCTGGAACATACTACATTGATAGGGCCTGAAATCCTTTGTGTAAGATGCACTTACAGGGATTACGGTAAAATGGGACTACGCAACGAGCCTGTACCAACCCTGGATGCAGCCTATATAGTCCAAGATTTTTAGCTCAAAATAGGACCTAAGGTTAAACAAAATCGGAACAAGCCAATTTTTGGACAGAAGATGCCCAGAAGGGTACTGAACCACATACTAAAACTGCTTGGACATCCTCTTTGTGCTCGCTCGGATATTCAAGATGGCGTCCAGGATGGGCAATATGCACTATTTCCCTAATTCTATTCTATTTTGACTTTCCATAGGCCAATTTGAAGTTTACCTAGCCCTCCTAAACCAATTTCAGGCTTTTCCATGGTCTTATCCTTTTGTTGCTAGGGCTGGTGGTTGCCTAGCAACAGGTAAATTTCTCATTGGATTTCCCTAGAAACTAGGGCAATTAACAGTAAGAAAGGTATTGTACCCATACTTACTGCATCTAAAGTGACCCCAATGGAGCAACGGTGATATAACTGATTTGCTATAGTCCATTGTAGAGGTGTTTCAAATATCAACTTTTGTTTGAAATTAGGTCAATGCATGCCCCCATTCTGAATCAACATATGAAATCAGGAGGTTCTAATGAAGTACCTGTGCAATGTGTCTCAATCACTTGAATCAAATCCAGAGCTGACACACTCACACCTCTTTCGACAATGCTCTTGAGAAACATCCAGATGTGGTGTGCAGTTCACACAATCAGTAGGTGTCCATTCATTCAGAAACTAATGACAAATCATCAAATGGTGTGTCCTGAAAAGATTCATAATTCATACCTCCAACAGACTTGACCAAAGTGAAAGAGGCACAAGTTAATCTTTCATCATTCTCATCATTATATATAGAAACGCAATAGCAGAGCAATAAAGGATTAACATGACTATTTCAGCTCACTCTGGGGTAGTGTATATTAAACTGCTAATTAATGCGGTAAATTATTCAATGAGGACGCTACAATATTATGTACAAAAGCTTACAATATACTGCAGCATGACACAGCAGAATGCTAGAGCATAGCAAAGTTAGACCTCTTGATGTGTGACATTTCTATCTGAAGCAAAGAACCTTTCAATCTTTATTTCTATTCAGATTTGTGTACAGTACAGAGAAGTTCCCCTTCCATAGAATCAGTCTGAAAGCACCTGTCACCACCAACACAGAGCTACATGTATCACGTAGCTCTGTAACAAAGGGTAGCAGCCCAACATAGCCAGGCCCATAGGTCAGTCTGTCTATCACAGGGCCTGAGCCGTATTTTATACTGTTAGACAGTATCCTCTGATCACTATTTGTCAAAGATATAAAGCAACCTCTACAGCAATCAAATCTGTATCACATCTATGTCACGGAAATGGTGTTACCAGCATATTTCTAAAGCTGGTTCCAGAGGGCTGCTACCATTGTTGGAGGCATGTGAAGTATCTTTATCACCAACACTCCTATAATCACCTAGCACCTCCTTTGCACTTTCGCACACAATAGACCATAACTAGTACATGGCCCATGAAACGTATTGCCTGTGCTATGTATCACTATGAGATAGTCCTATCCCATAGTCTCCACCTGGATGGACACTTTTCATAAGGCCAAATAAAAACAAGTTTTGTTTCAGGTAACATGGGAAGAAACTCTAGGGTCGGTAGGTCGGATTTTTTTTTTTTTACTTTTTTTTTTTACTTTCCCTCTAAAAGTGACCCAAAAAAGTGTAAAGATGGGGAAATCTTTTTCCCAAATTTTGTAAACCTAAAATTGACCCCAAAAAGGTTTAAAAAAATAAATTAAAATTTCTTTAAAATTGCATTAAAAAACGTAGGGTCGGCCCTGTTCAGATAGGGTCGGTCGGGTGACCTGAAACAAACCTTCTCTTTTTTTGGCCTAAGGTCCGATTAAAATCACTGTATCTACAGTAAATAACATGTACTGGGAAAAGGGACCTTAGTGCACCCTGCACTAAGGGCCTTTTTCGCAGATTATTGTTTATATTACTGAGGGAGGACAATGACGGCCAAGAGATCAGGTCAACAATTCATGATAGCTGAGTGGAAGAAAAGGTTGATGAAGACTAATCATAACTTTTTTAAAGAAAACATTTATTACTGGGAAAGGAACCATAAAGGTATTCAGATTTATCCAACTATTTATAATCACATCGTCATCACATACTTTGACAGCTTTTTAATTTTCAATAACCTCATGAGTTAAAACCGTTGGCTTACCAAAGGGTATTTATAGAGCGGTTCGCCCAGTCCTAGTAAATAGGGCCATAGGTGGTTTGCCATATGCCTGAAGCACTGTGGCATATACAGCAGGTGTGGGGTACTAAATAATTTAGTCTAGCCTGTCCTCATTAGTGAGCGGCCTGAGCAGCTCTGTACTGTAACTTCCTGGTGGAATAAGCTAGCATGTGGCTTTTAACCTGATGAGCAGGGATTACTAGCTAAGCTGCATTCACCCCGAGGAATACACAGTTTTTGAAACACATTGAGATCCAAATTCATTTTTTTAACCTTGCAGAATCAATATTGTTGCAGTTTTATCAGTAAATAAGTCAGCCTCAACGTTAAAAGTATTGGGATGGTGCAGCTCGGGTCAATTTAAGTGAGTAGGCACAAATGGTCTGGGCCGGTATAGGCTCAGTTTCATGAGTTTGTAACAGTTGATCTTTGACCGGTGTCGTCTTTGACCGGTGTCGTCTTTGACCGGTGTCGTCTTTGACCAGTGTCGTCTTTGACCGGTGTCGTCTTTGACCGGTGTTGTCTTTGACCGGGTATATAGAAAAGGTTTGTTTTCCATTAAAAAAATTGTTTTTATATGTATATGATGTAATGTACTTGGTGGCACTTCTTATTGCATGATACTTTGGACAGTGCAGCTGTTTAAAGTATTATGCAATGATAATAATAAGCTGTTTAAAGTTTAAGTAAAATTCCAAGTGACGTCTTTGACCGGCTGAAGAAAAAAGCCCAAAAGGGACACTTAATATGTGCATAAAAAATTTTAAAGAAAATTGGGTAAAACAACCAAAGACTGTTCATTACATGAAGAAGTTGAAGCTTAAATTTCTTTACTATATACTACTTTTTTCTTCATTTTAATCCCTACCCAGTCAAAGACGACACCGGTCAAAGACGACACCGGTCAAAGAAATTTCAACTGTTACAAAGTCATGAGACTGAGCCTATAGAGATACTCCCAGGAATAGATGCAGGTGGTCTGCATATATCCTAAAGTGCTAGTGGTCTAGGGACGAGTTGCTGCCTGGCCGCTCTAGGTAAGGGTCTACACCAGCTGTAGACCAAAGCATGCTGAGTGTAATAGTGCACTGTCAGATAGTATCCAAACCATAGTGTATGATTATGTTTGAAACTCGAAATAAGTTTTGCATTGACATGAGTTGGGACATGATGTGAAGCATAGAAGAATTGCTCTTTTGAGAACCTTGACTGTTTATTAGATTGAATGATATAGACACATATTGTTGGTGCTATGTAGCCATGGTGTTTTATCCCACAGGGAAAATGTTATGTAGAGGATAATAGCTCATAGACAGAGCGGGGGGAGGGGAAGATTAGGAAAGAGAGATAAAGAGAGGTAGAGGTTGAGGCCAAGGATGCACAGCTAATAGAAGCAACTAGTGATAGGACAGAGTAAAGTGTGATTCATTGGCGAAGGATAGAGTTATATTATAGTAGGATATAGAGAGAAAATCAGAGAGGGTGAGGGTAAGTGGAATGAATGATGAAGAGTGGAAGGGGAACAGGCTGGTACAAAATCTGAAAGGGGGGAAAGTATGTAGAAACACATGGGACAACTGGACAGTATTTAGATAGAAGGGAAAGGACAGGGCAGCTAATTGGTACACTCAAGTGCAGCTATTTCTTTTGTAATGAGGCTAACCTTACAGGGCAGCCACTTTACTACCAACTACACCATTATGTAGACATACTGACCGGCTATAAAGCAGCAACCTACACATAATGCTGTTTTAGAATATATCTCTTTTTCACAGGTTTTAACCAATGTAGAACAGTTTATGATAGAGGCTTGTAAATAGTCATAATAAGGATGGGCAGTCTTGTACAATGCCAATGTACTGGATGTGTCCTGGGATTAGAAGGATGAAGGCAAATAATGAGAGGTAGACCGTGAGTTATAGCGAATGTGTCACCCCCTGTTGCCCCAGTCTGTTTGAATGAATAACTAGTTGTCTAGACAGTTTGTCCCATGGGTTGACCATGTGTGAAGTCAGAAAACCACAGGTGTAGAGTTAGCTTTGAGAAATGTCAGGCAATAATCATTTGTGCAGCACCTGGGCCAAAGGTTACACACTTTGCTCAGCCGGTGTTAATGTATATGTCACACAGATGGCACAGTTTGTAATTGAGGGAGCTGTAATTAAGGCACCCTCTGTTAGTTATTCTGCATATATTGCTATGGTTCTGCTGTTCTGTCCCTCAATATGTATGTTTGATGTATGCCTTTTAATATGCCATGGAGATCCTGTAGTACCATTGTTATCCTCATTTAGCCCCATAATGGTGTCTCCTTTGTTGATTCTGCAGCATCATCTCATCTGACACTACATTGCGGATATCCTCTCTCCAGGCAGATTATAACATGGCCGCATGATGATTGCTTTGTTTTCCTCAGCCTTGCTGTGCTAGGGTGATGTTTTCATAATGTGCTGCTGCTCAGGAGATTTGACAGTGTGGAAAAATGCCTAGACACAGTTGCAGTATTTGAACATATATCATTCACCTCGATGCTCCCTGTGAAAATTGCTGCTGATCTTCTTAACATCTATCCAATCAAAGCTTCACCTGATTAGATACACAGATGTGCATTTAAAAATATCATGCAAGCATAAACGTATTTTTGTAGTAAATTCCCTTCTTTGGAAGTCATAGCATTCAAATTCTTTTTTATGGGTGGGGGGGGGGGGGTCAAAAAGCATAACAATCTTAATTTGATTTCTAAAACATGATTATGGTCAGTCTGAGGCGCATCATCAGCGTGGAACCTGCACCATACCCCTGTTCTCCCTCAGCATTCCTGTACTGTGCCGATAGGGACCTCACCACCATATATGGAGTACAATACTTCATTTGTGGCCTGGGAATGCATTAAAAGATGGCAGAGGATTAAAGGAAGGAGGCGTCTAATAAGCTTTATTACCGTCTTGTGTATTACTTACATGTCGTGAGACGTAGGGAGGCAAGTAGGGCATACATCACCTGGACATGAAGCCGAATGACTTAATGAGTGTTTCAGTAAGGAGGCAGAAGGCAAACAAAGAATCCATGATTAAGACAGGAATTGCTCATTAGAGAATGTAACACAGCCATGGCTAGGTCTTGTAATATGGAGGCATGCGGTGCCACTCCAAGCCTCCAATAAGCTAATGAACGCTTCACATCCTACACAGCCTGGCAGAAATCTTAGCCCTTAGCAATTATAAGGAACTCCAGAACATCCAGCTTAATTATAAGAAGTCTATGATCTCACAGGATTGGCTTCAGGAATTGCTCCAACTCTTAAATTGGTATGCACAGCTTTCTTTGCCTCCAGTCTCTAGATATGCAGTGAGTGTACAATGGCACCAGGGCCCATAGGAAAGCTACATTTCTTTAAACAAGGTTACTATCTGAGTAAGGCCAATGCTTCCTGCATTATGCATTCTGACATAAAAGCAATGTCAAAATACATGAGATTGAAAGCTTGCAATCTTGAATATATGGGTGATATGGTGTTTATCAACATGGCCAACCCGAGAATGAAATGTGATGCTCCATGAAATGTGATGCACTATTTTTAGATCTGTCATATGACAAACATGTGCAGAACTGTCATCCTAACGTTAAACCAACTACGTTATACAATGCTGCATACAGGCTCAATCCACAATCAAAGCCATAAAGTATCCAACACTAAGCCTGCTGCATACTTGATTGATAATGTTCATTATTCAAAGGCACAGATCTAATTATTGAACTATCAAAGAAAGCGTGAGACCTGTCCTATCTAGCCACATTACAAATGTCCCTGTCAGACCATGCTGTGGTTTGGTGTTGAGTTCCACAATTGGCTCAGTTATACTTTTTGAAAGCTCATGAATACATACTAAAAGCTCATGAGAGGGACTTTGGGGGACTTCTATCCTGAATACCATCTCTAGTTGCAGATTGGCTATTGAGATTCTCTGAGTAGACATGTCATGCCAAACCTGCTGGCGAATGTGGGCACTGGAAACTATCGAAGCCATTTTGGGCCATTTTCTCTGACCATCCCTTCAACAATCCTGCAACGTCTGATTGGGCTTGAATATATAATATACTGCAATTAGGCTTTGGAGCTGTGTTGTACACCAGGTAGTAATACTAGCCACAGTAACAAAATCCATGATCACTATCTCAATTCATATGGTATAATTGACCTGATGAGACTAATCTATTAGCTTTGAAACAGGTAGATCCTAATTATGCTCCCCACAAAATCAAGGATGTTGTACAAAATGGTGGGTTTCTGAAAGACCCTCTCTGTGAGGTATCGAGGATAGAAACATTATAAAGTGTGTAGCAAGGCCGCTTTCTGAATGCTACCAGAGGATTATGCGTTTATCCAGTTTGCTTGCTGCACATTTGACGGCCATATTACACAGTCTAGGCCATTAGTATCATCCTCTCAGCTTCATGTGATACTGTCAGTCTAAGCATCCCATTACTAACTACAGGCTACACTGACCTACGACGTACAGCTTAGTTGAGCACCCCTCAACTTTCATCTGCCATGGGAAGGGGAAAGTAGGATACCACATCAATAGGGCCCGGATCCTGTTTGTTTGGGGCACTCATCAGGTTTTACTATAAAATGATACAAGCCTCTACCAACACTTGCTACTGGCTAACATTTTCTTTATGTGAGATGAGGCTTAGGATAGTATTAAAGATAAGCCTTATGAGAGTGTGCTGAGGAAGATGGGGAAGACTACATCTATTTAAAAGGTTTGCACTAAGGGTCAAAATATAAGTATATTTTATCCATGATGCTTTTTTTCACCAACATAATGATGCTGTACGTATATTGTTGTAGAACAAAGTGATTTTAAAGTGAAGTTCATTGAAGTATCAATTGTTGTGTTAAAGACTGGGCTTCCTTCTAGTATATTTAGCCCTCTTCATTTTGCTAAATGGAGGATAGGCAGTGTTAAGTGATATCATTCTCGACGTCACAGAGCCTAATACATCGGGTGATCTAAAATATAACAAGCTCTATACATCGTTGAAATGAGCGAAAATTTCCCAATTCTGCCAAGTTGATAGCTGACAAAAAAAATTAATAGATCACAACCCTCACAGAAGGCTCAGACATATGATGACACACACAAGTAGACACAGCTTTTTATAAATAGTTTATTTTTCATGACCTTGTACGTGTACAATTATCATCTCACCACTCGCGCAAAATGTTGCAAGTGCTTTCATCCATCAAACTTGACTCTTTGCTAACAAAATATTGAACCAACATTTTCTCCAGGAATAAAGAAAGAAAAAGTTATAATAATATATGTAATATAGTGATGATAACAATATAAAGGTTCTTGGCCCAAATCGGGTAGAACAGACCTACAATCATACAACAAACAACCATGTCAATGTTTGGACAGCTTTGAGTTTGGTAAATATTCCACTTGAGCACCAACTTATAAATAGAAACAGGTAAAACTCGCATGGCTTCCATTTCATTCAAAATAGTCCGCAGACCTGACCAAAGTTATCACCTACATATAAGATGTAGGTATCTGTGATTACCTAAAATGCATTTTTTACACTTGTCAAACCTGTGTAGAAAACCTTTGAAGTTAATGATAAATAAAAAAGGATGTAGTGGTCACGGAGAACAGGTCCGTCTAAGCTATTTTAATTGTAACAGCATGTTGTCAGACGTTTGAGGGTTAAGTATGACGGAATAAGCCAAATCAAATTTAATATAATTGAAAACATCTAAATTCAAAAATTATGAAGGACTGCTGTGGAAGCAGTAGGTAAAATCAGTTTGTTTGTTTTATTTGATAAATTAAGTTAAATATATCATGATATTACTTGAAATCAAAAGGGTTTAAAAGAACTCTTCATTATTTTCAGTAAATGCTGCACTACATCTGTGAAAAATATAAATTACAAAGATTCCTCTTTCCATACTCATAGTGGACAGTACTAGAAGGCAAGGGTTATCAGGAACAAACCACATACAAAAGGTTATTTAGTATTGATAACATTGGCACCATTTGTTTTGAAAAATTACAACAATACTTCAGATCTCATAACATCATAGAACTATGTCTGTAACCCTTGATCATTTTGTGACTCATGTTTATTATTTCGTACCTCTTCCCTCTACAATGCAACATAGTAATTTGTTCTTTGTTATATCATGTAGAATTTGATGCGGTCTACCAAGAACATACCTTCTGAATCTATATGCATTTATATACATTGCTGCAGGCATTTCTTCCTTCGGGATATTAATCAGTAAGACAATTTTCTCATCTGCTTGTAAGGTGTCTGTTGACTTGGTGGGACGCCTGTGAAATGTTGTATGAGCATTAGGACTTTGGATTTGTGTTTTCTAATCTTCCATCTATCAATGTATAGCTTTGGTCAGTGCTTTGCCATATATATGCAGCAATGTCAAATAATCGGCACTTAACCTGGTACAATGTCACTTAATGCATGCATCTGAAGTTATTTCTGCTGAACACTATATGAAGACCATATAAACACTTTTTTTTATATAGTAAAGCTTCCCGTTAATTATAGGCCCTATGCTCCGATGGACAAAACCCTAAGCTGTTATAAATACCTGGACGAAAGGACTGTACTTGTACTAAGCCTGGACAAAATCATTGCTAGGGCAACTGGTTTCAAACACTTGTACTAAGCCTGGACAAAATCATTGCTAGGGCAACTGGTTTCAAACACTTTACAGGCATGCCTATACAGTAACAGAATAAAGATATCAACAAATAGGTAATGAATTCCATGATGCTTCTCTTGTATTACCGCTAGATGTCAATGAAAGTACACACTGACAGTGTCGTAGCAAGATATAAGTAAAGAAAAGCTAGAGACATTTCCAATTCTATCATTTTGAGTCTACAAACAAATAACATTTGGTCATAGTTTGAATGCTGAGGATGGTAAAGTAGATCAAGGTAGTATCTTCCTGGGGTAGGGGTCGATTGAGTCAGAGAAAGCCACACGGTATTCATATCACTGCGTTTCAAACATCATAATATATATCTCACATTTTTGTAAATATAATCATACCCATTCTTCTTTATCTTACATATGTACATCCGTCACAAGTGTCAAAGCAAGAACTCCTGTCCATAGCAATAAAATAGCATTATGTTTACTAGTTCTCTCATATACATTTGAGTCAATATAAATAAGCCTTTTAACAAATGTGCAACACATCACTGAAGACACTCCTATAAATCTGTGTTGTATTAACACCAATGTTGATGCACTGTGAACGTTCAAAGGCAATGTGAAGTGTCTATTCGTGTCTTATCAGTAGTAGAAGGCATGTATATTTATTATATCTACAATGCTGAATATTGATGCTGTGTTTATAATTGCTCTCTTGGTGTTTATAACTGTTGCTCCAAGTAATAGGTGTTGGGTAGATGCATGGATGTCCTTTTTATCAAAGATGTAAAACAGTTATTTCCTGATGAACGTCAAAGCTCAAGGTTCTTGAAGATTCATTCGTATGATGTCCAAAATACTTCTCTCTGGTCCTTCTTGAATGATAATGTCAGCACAATTATTTTTTCCTCAGACGACTAAAAGAAGCCACAACAGACGTTGTACATACTCCGTTACCATCTTCAGAAGCCCATCCTACAGTTCCTTCCTCGGACATCAACCACCGGCCTCCAACCAGACTTAACAAAGTACTCCATTTGTAGTAAGCCGTAGGGACAGTACACTCGAATATAAGCTGCAGAAATACCACCTCAAACCTCTTCATATCAATAATTCTCCATATATGGTGTTCAAAATGATTCTGAGGAAAAATCTGTATGCATGACATAAAGGTCCGACCGCTTGTTCCCAAAGCACTTATCATAAATTGAAGTAAGGAGTTGAGTATAATTACAGAATCTACCCTAAAAGCCTTGCTTTCTGAGGGCAAAATATCAGGTCAAATTCACAAACCTAGAGGTAATTGTCGGACACATTCTACAATATTTCCCTAGATAGGTTACTTTTTAGTTGTAAGGGAAAAATAGCATAATCTCCAGATAATACTCCCCTGATGCTTGTAATCTAAAGGCCGTAATCCAGCCCCCTCGGTGGTCCAATATCCACCAACAGGTAATCCTCACATTGGTAGTGTTTGTGTCATGCTGCGTCATACTACTGCATGAGCAGCTCTATAATTGGTCATTTACAGGTTATCAGGAGGCACTCAATAAGCACAGATCACGTGGTAGATACTCCTATTGGAGTGACCATAGTAGTAGGCAAAGGGCCTAAGTAGGCAGATATTATACTGTTATAAATCCAAGTGGTAACGTTCATGGGTAGGGTAATACTCCCGAAGTATCTGTTACCAACTTCATATAAGAGCATATATAAAATCCTATTTCACAGTGTGGCCACCTCAGTAGGCAAACAACATACTCTCGCTGTGGTTCTGATCCTGCATGAATAGTGGATTCTGCTGAGCTATGCCCCCATTGACTGAGGCTATAGGAGGGGGAGGTGGGTAGGTAGGGGCGGGTCTGCTGCCCACTGTCATGGTGCCCCTGGCAGGGTCTATGTGGTGGTGTCTGGGGAGGCTGGGTGGCTCGGGGTCGTACGGCATGGTATAGTAGGTGGGCTCCTCATAGATGTGTTCTGTGGAGAGGGTGTCACCGGGGTAGGCACTGCCGTATGGACGTTTGGACTGCAGCCTGCAATGATAGAAGTATGGAGTATTTAGTATAGGTTTAGCATATGATGTAGTTAAAAAAATTATGACGTATTGATATTGGTTGGCTAGACTTGAGAATCGTTGTCTAGTCTCCAGGCTTGATAGGCAGTAAAGACAGGCTTGTCAAATGAGTTCCATTTTGAGCTTCAATTGAAAGGACATCCTATTTAGTAAGCCCAAGTTGTTCATTTGATGTATTACTTTTATATAGCCCTTAAGTAAATATAAACAGTTGACTAAACACTTGCTAGCCATGTGGTTACACAAATATTAGCTGTTCCACATTGATACCTGGGTGAGAATGGATGTATCGCAGCACTTTCTATATCATATAAACTTATGTCTTTTTCAATAGGATGTATCAAAGGTTCAAATTAGCGTAACTTATTCACTGATACATGGAACATGAATACTATTGACATGGTGAAGAAATATGAGGAGAAGTACAAACAACATCAACACATATAAAATAACCATCAACGCACTTTATCACCTTTTATAGCTCGATAATGTACCTGGTGGTTACAGGTAAGTTCTAACTCAAGGTACAATATCAAGGGGCTACACCTGAAGGCCTAAGGTGTGAGAAGGTGAGTTCAATAAGAAATGGGAGGGTGTGGTAAGCATGCATGCAGCCCTTTGATATATGTATGGTTCTACACTTCAACTACTGTTGTTAACATCTTGTTAGAAGCGAGGAAATCTAACCAAAAGTCCAGATATGCTTTGCTCTGTATGCTGATTGAGGACATATCGTGTGAAAAGTGTATGAGCGATAAAGGCCGCATCGACAAGTACCTTTGTTACACACCACTGTAGGAGGCACTACAAGAAGGGAATAAGAAGCCAAGGAGTGGCCCTCAGCACCTTACTACAGAGGGGCTGCTGCAAGGAGAGATCTGAGTACAGCAAAGTGGGTGGGGCATCACCTCAGCTTCTGAAAGGTGGGTGACTGTGGGGAGGGGGGAGGAGATACTCTTGTCCTGCATGACCTTTAAGTACGTCCTCCCAAGTATACTTTCTATCAGAAATACTTGCAATGGGTCCTAGAATGTCATATTTTATTCCCATTATAAACTCCCTGGCCCAAACAGGGTTGTACTACTCCCCCTAGGTGAGATCTCATCAGAATACCACAGCAGAAGAATACCATCTTTATTCCTATTGCATACAAAGATTATCAAAAGCTATCTACTCCCAAGTGGGATTACTACTTTCCCAGGTGAGATCTCATCAAACCGACACACAGGTTAAGTAGCAGTATATTGTAATCTACCCGTAATCTCGATGTCACCTGAGCTCACATCAGGGTATAGGTCCAGAGGACAGGCCAGTTTTGCAAATTTCTACACATCCAGGGTGGTATAGACTTAAATCTACTGGTTGCTGAAGGTTTGTATTGATGCAGCTCACCAATATACTCCTAATTGGAAATTATATTGGTGCAGTGCTTTATGCTTAGGATGCAAAAGATGCCAAGTGTAAGACTTCTTCATTGAGGGCGGGGCTCATGTAAGATATGATATACCTAGGCGTGGTCGGCTTCAGCTCCTAATCATTATTGTGTTATAAGAGTACAGATCAATGGGAGTGTGGGAGACGAGACTCAGTATTTTTCTATATCCTGCTACTCCTAGCCGCACCCACTGTACCGGGTAATGAGGCAAAGTATAAGAGGGGTAGGACTCAACATAGAGATGGGACTCATAGAACATCAATCCTACCATCTATTTTGATGAATATTGAAATATAAAAATGAAATAATGGGGAGACAAAATATATACTTCAGGAACAGCAACCATTTTACAACACCATCTAGAATAATATAAGAAACGACATCCGAGATGATAATTGACAACATGAGACTACCACACCAAGTACATGAAGCAAAATAGATAATACAAAGTGAAAAAGAGAAGTAAAAGTTGGACATAGTTACAAAACATATTGTAAGACATTCTTCAGGGCGTGCAGTGACACACATTGCCAACCATCTTCTAATACTTTTCATTTCTCATTCCGTAAATGGACATGGGGAGGAACTGGAGGAAATAATTACGTCAAAACAGCTTGGTGAGACCAGGAGGACTTACATTATGCACCTTCCACTGTAGTGAAGCTGAGGAGCATGGAGTGCTTTGTATCAAATTGTGGTGGGTTTTGTTTTTTTCCAGAACTTGAGGGTGAATTTCAATTGCATGTGAGCTCATGATCAGGAAGAATATGCAGTTTTGATTTTTCTTTTTGGTGTTTTTTCAGTTTCATGTTTTGGGTATTTAATTTCATTACAGTTAGGTATTATTTTTCAGGACATTTTCTATTTTCATATTTTGTTTGGATGTAGCAGCTGTTGATTGAACTCCGATGGATGGTGGGTTGTGGATTGGGATGGTTGGCAACAATTAGAAGCTGAGTGCTTGATAGCAGGCATGATGGTATCTGTACATGTGGGGTGAAGGCTCAGGCACATGGTCCGCGGGAATCTCGCAGTAGACATTCTCTTCATTCCCTCCTCCCCCTCCGGGATCCACAGGTCCGTAGGGCCCGTATCTGGGTGTGGCATACGGATTAATGGCCATAGGCGGCGGGGGCACTTTGTGGACGGTTGATTCGTATGTGTGGCGACTCCGTCGGCTGCTACCAGAACTAACTGTAGACGCTGCGGCCGACCCACCGGACTTCCGACGCCTGAAAGTTGTGTTAGTAATTGGTAAGGTTGTTAGTGAAAGCAAAGTCTTATTTTTAACTGTTACGAGGTTAATCAGTGATTACAGAAATGAAAACTCATATGAACCATATCAAAATTTGCAACAAACCACAATCAATCGTTTCCAATTTTAGTGAAAATACTCTATTTTTTTATTGGTCTTATTGTTATTCTGAGGACATTTTCATAGATTATGGAAGTCAATTGGGACCAATGCCTATGAAGTATTTTCACGATCAAAGTATGCATTATACTTCAGACAATTTTGGGTACAAATGATATTTTGATGTCAGCGGATTCAAATTTGGACAAAATGGCCATTGATCTTCCCAAGTTCTTACATATCTTCATCTTGGTTTCTTCATGACCTCGTGTGTATCAATCCTCTCTCTGTGCAGTAGTGGACAAGAATGTGTATCAAGCTCACTTGCTATATTTAACTCCTGCCTGCTGATGATGAATTTCAAACAGATAGCATGGTGGTATGGGCAAGTGTGTATTTGCATAAAGGTCTAAAACTCTGGCAGACACCACTCAGAAACGGCATACATATGCAATCAGGTGTTTCCAATGGTGTATTTTTTTCCTAGAGAGTGCATATCTCTACCAATCAATCTTCTTTGCAATATGAAATATGAATTCCGAGTCGACAAATAATGGTGAACATGAAAGCAAACATTTATGATTTTAAAATCTGACAGACCAATTCAACTAAAGAAAATCGTAAATTAGTATTCTTTAGTAACATTATGTATAAACATCAAAGTGAAAGACGGATATCTCATTTGATTCTATGATTTTGAATTGATGTAGTATTTAAACATATATATACTGATGCTGTGAACTCATCAATTAAAAGAGATATTTGAAAACTGTTAAAAACTAGTAGAGTTTGACTCTCAATGCTTGGTATTTCTATCAAAACGTAACCTTTAGATCATTATTCCTACTCAATCTATTCAAGGTACAGAAAGGTTCCTCTCCCATAGAATCAGTCTGAAAGCACCTGTCACCACCAACACAGTGCTACATGTATCACGTAGCTCTGTAACAAAGGGTAGCAGCCCAACATAGCCAGGCCGATAGGTCATTCTGTCCAATACAGAGTGCAGGGGCTACACCCAGATTGTATGTTGTTAGATTGTATACAACTTTGGTGTTTTCTACTGCTTAGGATGATAAATGGTTCTCAATGTACTTGTATAGTATAACTGTTTAAATTTAGGAAATGACTCTGTTGACTCTCTGTCTCGAGCAAAATATAGGGCATTCTCCTGCCTGTTGAGGCTTAAATAAAATTCTTTGACTTGAATTGAATTGGTTACATTTATTTTGGAAACCGTATATTAAGAATTAAATAATAAAAGTACTTTATGTCGGTTTAATTTCCTTTTTGGAATTTACCTAAACCCACTGGAGAAACTATTCCTACATATTTTGGAAAATATGAATCCAAAGATCTGGTTGAAAACTAAATAATTTTACTTCAAACTGTATTCAATAAACCACATTTGTATGGTATACTTTATGTATGGTGAGAGGCGTAAACCTAGTTGGATTATTCTGCATGCTCCAAGCGATGCTTTGCATAGAGCTTGGGGTATGTTTGATGTAATTTGTAATTTATAATGTAGCACGTTATCATATGGAATGTATCTATGTATACCTATTTAAGTGTGAAGAAGACAATTTATTTCGAAAAAGCCAGCAGTCAACCGCGTTGTGTCAAAGACCAATCAGTAAAACAAATAAGCCATGCACCTGGCATTGCAACATCATAGACAGTACAATTTCCTGGAGCGAGAGCTGGGTATCCACATAAGTGCAATAACTATCGGCAGGCTTGATGCCTTATCAACGAGACCTGTCCTCTGTACAAGGCAACTTTTACAAGCAGCTATCTTATCCCATAAACCGAAACCAACTATCACCTTCCTCTCCTTCCCAGCATTCATTTTTAGAAAATTGCTATTACACCTAACCAATTTCCTGAAGCCGCTGCAAGTGGAGATGCTTCCATTGTGTATGCATGTACACTAGAGGCCAGTGAGGCAGTTATGCTGTTTCTGTATGGTATTCCTATCAGGTAGTCAGTAGGTGAAAGCATGTTATTCTGTATACATTCAGCTACTTTCCTCAACCATACTACTCAACCGGTCAGATTGGATGTTCAATTATGCAAAATTTCTGATATCCAATTTAGAATTATTGTGAATTAAGTAAAATGATGTACATTACCTGGCGCAGCCAATAGCTATGGCAGTTACTATGATGACCAAGAGGACGAGCCCGCCAGTGGCGCCACCTATGATGATAGCTGAAATAAGGAGAAGTAAGTAAAAACATTAATATTATTTTTCAAAATGGATGACTGAACAGACAATGCCTTTGATCCTTCCTCACAATTAAGATGTTTACAAATACATCCATACAAACGATATGTGATATAGATACCATCATCTATAGGAGTAGACATGTATCTGCCTCAAAGTGTATCACCTCAGCTGAATATTGCGGCTAACCGGCATGTCAACAGTGGCAGAGGTATTAGGCTGATGCTGGAAAATATACCATCGGTGGTTTGTCCTATGTCTGGAGGACCTTGACATATACACACGGGGTGTCTGGTACTAAATAATTTAGTCTCTCCAGTCCTCATTAGTGAGCAGCCTGAGCAGCTCTGTACTGTAACTCTCTGGTGGAGTAAGGCTGGAGTTAAGCTTTTAACCTGCTGAACAAGGATTTATTGTGCTGTTTTAATACTGAGAGATAGACGGGCCATTGAACCCATTGAGGGTGGATATAGACTATAGTCCACAACATCCCAGGGTGGATGAAGACTATTTACTACGCCATGAGGGGCGGATGTCGACTATAATTGACATAACTCAATTGGATTTAGTAAATGCTGCCCCTAGCGAAATTCTCTTTAAGAAACACGTCCCCAGGGCTAGAATTCAATGTTTTGGCCGCTTTTACAGGGGTCATGACCATTTTAGGTCTAGTTTTATTTTTTCGACTTTGCAGTATGTTGCCAAGTGAACAGTAATAATGTAGGGTTAGGTCTGGGGAGGATGAAATAGTGGGATGGCTGCTGGTGGGGCTATTGAAGTGAGTAGCCGCAAATGGTATTGGCTTTAATACTCTGAGGAATAGGTGCAGGTGGTCTGTAGCAGCGGAGCATATATCCTAAAGTGCTGGTTGTCTAGGGACACGTCGGTGTCTAGTAGCTCTAGACCGACTGTAGGCAAAGGCAAGTATAGCAGTACACTACCAAAGTCGCTGGGAACTGAATTAGGCAATCATATCATTAGATAACATCCTAGAGCTTCAATTGGAAATCATTTTCTGAATGCTTTTTGAAGAAATTTTCTTTTCAATCTCATATATGACGATGGCTAGCACCGATCTTTTTCCCATGCATTCAATGAAACCAACCCGACAGGGTTGCTATGGATACGTTGCTTAGGATTTAATCTGCAGCAAATTGGTAGCATGCAGAAGGCTTGATGTTAAGGCGCTTTGGGGTCAGAAGGTAATGTCCTGTGACAGCTGGTGTCACGGCAGCCACACTAACCAGGGATAATTAGGTGCTACCAAGAAATACGGTGAAGACTGGCTATAATGGATTTTTTTTTTTCTGAATAAAACCAAGGTTAAGTGTGTATGTGAGTATATATATGGCACAAACTCCTGACTTATGCAGTTTTGGGGCTGAGGATGGTCAAACTAGAAAATTCTTGATATGTTTAAGCAAGTCGATTATATTGAAAGGTATATATCTTGGCTCCTCGGAACACTTTTCGATACAACCCTAGCATTTAAGTTTTTATTGCCTCACGAAGCTGATCGTCATTATTTCGGGTGATTTCGAGATGGAAAATACATGGATATTGATATATTGGTGTTTAATACATCATAGCAACTCCTAATTTTGTTTACAACATGGCACACAACGTATCTAAAATCATACGAAAAATTGATATCCTCAAGAAAAAACTTCTTTCAAGAGTTGTAGCCCAATCAATTTTGAATATTAGCCAAAATTATGACAATTTCCATCACATACGTTCAACTTTACACTATTTTCCTCAAAATGGTTCAATTAGTCCTCAGAATCAATCTACCATATCCTCACCACATAAACTTCAATATAATGGAGCATTAAGACCATTGGTTGTACCTACTATGCACAGTACTGGCCTAAAGTATGGCCTGATCACTGATTTTGTATCTCAGAATCACCATATGATTTACCAATTAAATTATACATAAAGGTCTCCCATCACTAGCAAACTCCACACAACCTCTTTAAACTATCTATATATATACATACATACCGTAAATTCTTGCGTATAAGCCTAACTCTCATATAAGCCGCACCCGAGTTGGGAGCCGATCCTATAAGCCGCACTGACCATCTGATTATGGTGGATTTAATACTGTACTATAATAGCAAAACTGGTGTACACCACACCCTGACTCTGGGCCAATACTATAAGCCGCACTGGCGATCTGACTCTTGTTCTAGCTGTGGCTTATACGCGAAAATTTATGGTACATACATACATATACAAACAGTGAAATAGAGAGTTTAATTTCTGTAAATAATTCAAGCAGACCTACCATTATAGTCCCTTTCATCTTCTAAAGGACCTTGACTGTTGCCAGTCACATCCTTCCTTGGCCCCACAGCATTAGGGTCCCTGCTAGTTGTAGATGATAAAGATGATGTTGATGATGTTAACGATGATGTTGTAGATGAAGAAAGTCTTTCTGTACTAGATACTGTGGATGATAATGTACTACTAGAGGGTGATGCTGTTGTTTGTGATGTAGTAGATTGTGTTGTTGTTGTTGTAGGCTTTATTGTTGTGGTACTTGTTGTTGTAATTGTTGTTGTGGGAGATGTAGTTGATCTTGTAGAAGGTGGTGGTGGTCTTGATGGTCTTGTGGGTCTTGATGGTCTTGTGGGTCTTGATGGTGTAGATTTCGACGGGATGATATGCGGTGATGTTGTGGTTGTTGTTGTTGTGGTTGATGTTGATGTTGGGATGGGTGTTGTTGTTTCTGTAGTTGTTGTGGGCCGTATTCCACACTTAAAGTCCAATTGTTCTCCAGTTGTTGCTGAAAAGTGAAAAGGAGTAATGTTCCATGAATAGATTATCCTATACTCCTTAGGGTGAAACAGAAATGGATACTAAGTCCAAGTATATTAAAGCACAACAGTTTTCACTAGTATATTCAGGAGAGTACCCTCATAAGTTCCAATCATAAGGTTTCAAAACCTAATTCACAATGTGTCACATCTAATGTGGTATAAGTCAAGTCAGAGCAGAGAATGTGATTAAACCTACTATTTTCTCATGGGTTAATTGGTGAAAGACTGTTTTCACTCAAAGAAGCAAATGATTTATACTTAAAGATTTTGCATGACAGGGGAATTCAACCTAAATGATTCAGCGTCATATTAAAATGTTTTTCATGTCTCTAAGTGCCTGCTTCTCTTCCTCCCCTAACGGGAGGGTAGACTTCCCCTTCTTAATGTGTCCTGTTCCAACTAAATAATTAATAGCTGCATAGGCATCCAGTTTACGGTTAAATCTACGTATTGCTTCTGAATCCCTCTATGTGCTCGAGCTAACACTGAATGGTATTGCATTTTAATATGTAGATAAAAGTAAAAGAACAGATGTAGCAGTAACAGCAGTAGTGAAGCGAGTATCAACCTAAAGGCATACACCATAAAAGAACAAATGAATTTATCACGATTAGACTCAACTAATTCAATGAAACAGTCTCGAGACCTATTGTCAGTTTGCAATTGGAAAGATTAGAAATCGGTATTGTGTGACGCATTTAAAAAGCCTTGATATTTGAGCTACATTATCTGACAATTGTCACAATAAATTACTGTCTATATAGCAATATCAATCTATATTGTCGGACAGGATATGACTGACTTGCATAACCTGTTTACCACATTGCATTGTTTTAAAAACTATGGGCTATCACTTTCACAGTCAATGTGAATTTTCCAATACACTTATGAAGACAAGAAACATTGCGCTGAAAGTCAACAGCTAACCACAAATCGGCATTCCATTCATGGAATGAGAAGTAATGTTAAAGTAATGTTGAGGATCATATCCGCTTTATCCAAATGGACTGAGTTATTCAAATGTATTTACATCCTAATTTTTTACCACATAAAGGATTGTGAGCATTGTCCCAACATTCTGGCCATATAGGCATCTGTAACTTACCCCATATACTGACGTTGAAGTGTGTGAGAATGCTGAGGTCATCGTTTTGAAAAGACAGTTCCAGGTATCTGTAGGTGTTCCAACAGGGCATGATGAAGGGGTCGTACAGCTGACTGCAGAACTCGCGTGACTCGGCTCCGTCCCTGAGAACTATCTTCTGTCCACACCACGTCCCATACTTGGTGAGGCTAAACTTCCTAGGCTGGATCTGCAGGACAACGAAATCATTATAATGATTGTAGTACTGATCTCTCCTTAGACTCAATTTGTTACTAGAGTATTTGTCAAGATTGTTACGTTTGCACACCTTTCAACACGTTTTTATTTGCAGACACTTGTAGACACTTGTAACACACTACACCCTTCTTGTCAAAAGTGTTTTAACTCAGAGGTATATTGCAAATTCACGTGTGTTAGTCTTTATGGATGGTCCCGGACCAGACATGTTTAGAGTGTACATCATATGTTAGAGCCCCATGAAAAAAAATATTTTAAAGTTGCTTCTTCTGTCTGACAAAATGTTGGAATTCTCAGTCTCTGATGCCTCAATATAAGAGGCCCAATTCACAGGGATCAAAATCAAAAATAGAAAATTTGTATTTGTCCTAACATAGGGAAAACAAAGGGCGTAGAGGCAGACAGAATCTGATGGTTATCATATGGTTGGGTAGGCAGGCAGAGCGCCCATATATAGGGTTATCAGGGGGATGAGAGGGATGAGGTGAGGTGATGGGAGGCAGACCGTCAGGCTCAGCCGATGTGTCACTTGTTAGTGCCCCCTGTCTGTTTGAATGTAAAACGTCATGCCTAGCTTCAGAACAGTCTGGGTTGGCCCTAGATGAAGCCAGAGAACTCAATTTGTTATGTTTGCCACATTCGGTATGGGAGGTGAGCAGCAATATGACACCGGGATAATGTGTTGCAGGTTTCAGACAGCTGAATTAATCTGATTCCATCTCCGTTCATTGGAGCACTCATTCTAAGTTACCAGTATATTAACCGGACGTAACCACAGCACTGCCCCAAGCAGGGGAATAAAGAACTTCAACGACCCCTGCGTCAGAGCGTCCTATATAAGGGGGCGTGGCAACTTATACTAGCAATAAACACATTTAATCACTAGGGCTCTTATATAGACAATCAACATTTGAACAGTTAGATTCCGCTTACCTAACATCATATTCATTGACCAACTTTAGATATTATAGCCGATGACATAAGGTTCTGCCCAACAATCAGATGTTTTAGAATAACTTTAAGATGAAATGAATATTTATCTAAATACTAAAATGAGTTCCTGTTATCTTTCAATCATAAAACATATGAGTCGATCCAAACAAGCTTTTCTACGTGGATGACAATACTCACTTGGACCTCGACATTTGCTGGTACCCCTATTTGACAGGCGCAGTCCGTGCTGCCTATGAAGGGGCTGACTGTGTTGGGTATGAGACTGTGGATGTAGGCCCAGGGTAAAGGGTCCGCCTGGGGAGAACAGATGGACTTGGTCCAGGCCACATCCTCTGGTAAGGCAGCTGTGGGAGAAAAGTAATTTGTATGAATGATTTTGTGGAGCTATTTTTCTTAACTTGGTACCGTAAAACCTCACGTATAGGCCGCGGCTAGTACACGAGTCAGATCGCCGTTGTGGCTTATAGGATCAGCCCAGAATTGGGGTGCGGCTTATATGAGATTTTTTGATACTAAAGTACAGTATTAAAATAACTTTTGCAGACCCCCTTTCAGGCTTATACGATTCCTCAAAGTCAGGGGGCGGCTTATATGCGATGTTTTACGGTATGTATTTAAAAAAGAATCAAATATTGTACACTTCAGATATGAAACAACACGTTAATGAAGTACTAATATATTATGGCTCATTTCTAAAATACTACTCACGTGGTTCACATCTAAAGATGAGATGTAGCACGTACTCTCCACTGTAGTCATTACACCCTGTATTGCCATAGGACAGTATCCGTGTGACGTCAACGCTACACGATCTCTGAACATATGTAAGATGTAACATGAATTGGTTATCTAAAATTAAAGAGGCACAATGCAATAATGGAGGGGAAATAGTTATTAGTCGTTGTTCTTGTCTAAAAATGCCCCAAAAAGGGGAGGAGGCACTTATTAGGGGAGGGCTCTTATTACGTTAAATATGGTAAATGTAATTTTTTTATGTTTTGTTTTTGGTGACATGGCATGCATTGTTGCATATGGCCATGCGGTTCATGAGCATTTTACTGAGATTAACATGTTCCATCTGGAAACATCATATTGGTCATATTGGCAAAGCCACTAAAAAATGAACTTCTCAAACATCCTTGCACGCCTCTCCAAAATCATTCTTTTGGTATTTTCTTTTCAGATTTCAGTGGAAAACATGGAAAATATGAGCATGTTTGGCATCAAATAAAAATGTCCAGTGTCGCGAAGAAAGTGAGCTATGGAGAATATGCATATTTACAATGTAATGCTGATCCATATATTCTTTATCACTGAAATATGAATCTACTCTGCCAGGGATCCTTATTCATTCACCCATTTGGTACCCAGCTTAAAAAAGGGAAAAAGAAAAAGTGCCCTCGTCATAGTTCTCATCGCATAGTGATGAGAAACATGTTCATTATTTGGAGTTGCCTGAATAAATACCTGAGTATTGCAGGCAGTAGCCACGGTGCTGTAAGCAGAGCTCTCTGAGTAACACGAGTCGTGGAGTGAATCCTCATCAGTACAGACACCCTGCTTCAGTTTACGCTTCCTGGACGACAGAATCCGAATGGCGTAGTTATCTGTACATGCGATGTCAAGCTTACCATCATCCTTGCAGTGAACTATGGAGTAATCTGTAAATGAGAGGATTATACAATTAAAATAAGATGGAAATGGATGTCCTACTAAATATTGAGCCAGTTGAAGCATTAAAGATAATATATTATCACATCCAATGGGACTACAGAAATACAGGATATTTGCTACTGGAGGCTATGTGTCATTGTTTCTTTTACAATTTAATCCGCAGAAATGTTTGGATATGTATTTCCTCTCCAGGGTAGAAAGCTTGCCATTTGTAATTCATAGAGACACGTGAGAATTGTAATTAAAGGTGATAATTCAATATGTGAATGTATGAATGTTGATGGATTCAGATCAGATGTCAAAAGGATTGTGCAAGCTACACTACAGCATCCATATGTATACAGTTATGTTAATATTCATATTCTATGCTATAAGAGGGACATAACCACTGATAAATTAAGCTGCTATATAAAACCAAAATAAATGTAAATGAATATCAACATAGTCTGGTTGAACTGAAACAAATCTGAAAAGATTTTTGATCATTTACACATCAGTCTTTGTATCAATTTCATCTCCATCTTCATTAAAGCTTCATTTTGTCCTGTCCCAGCAGATAATATCTACACTACATATGAGGCGTATTGCTTTTGAATCGTTATTGTAGGTAATCCACCACCCGGATTATTATTTTGTCGGTATCGTCATTTATTTTTGATATCTGTATTAAAAATACATATCCATTAATTTACAAGAGGTATGCATATATACACCTTTTTTCTTTTTACAATGTCTCCTGAGTTACCAAATTCTTTTTTTATTTTATCATACTGTCTCATTTAATACCCCGAGTCTCATATTTGCTATTTTGCCTAATGGCAACACGAGCCCACCACTCTGTGCATCAATATTATATATGTATGTGTAATGTATCCTTTTACTATGCCACAGAGACCCTACAGCATCATTTTTATCCATGCTTTTTATTCCCATTTAGCCCCATAAATGTGTCCCCTTTGTTGACCCGGCAGCATCACCCAATCCACTACCAGGCCACTGCAAACATCATAGCCTGGAACTACATTTCAGATGTCCTCTCTCCAAACAGATACATGGCTGAATGGTGATTGCTTTGTTTGCCTGAGCTTCGCTGTGTTAGGAACACATTTTCATAATGTGCCTCTGCTCAGGAGATATGACAGTTGGGGAAAATGCCTAGACACAGTTGCAATGTTTGAACAGCCGACTGTTCATCTCAATTCTCTTTCCGAAATTGCTTCTGATCTTCTTGATTTCTTTCCAATCAGAGTTTAAGTTGATTAAATCCACAAATTTGTGGTTGAAAAATGGTCCTCAAGTATCAATTACTTGCATTACCAGTACTTAGTCAACTTGCTGCCAGATTGGAAATATTCATCAGAAATATTTATTTTTGTGAGACAAAGACTTCTCGAGTAGACATGCACTACTCAATGAAACAAGTGTCTAAAACAGGTAAGGCCATTATGCAGCGAATAACCTTCTACAATTTACAAAGGTCAACATATTTAACTGGTGTTTGCGTTCACAAAGAATAGATATCTCAATTAACTATTTGCAACATAATTACTGCTAACCAATTGTAGCTGAATGAGGTGTGGTAGGAGTATGTAACCGAGCACCAGAACCCAGGGCAGATGAGTTCTCCTTGCATAGTTCTTGTTGAGGGCATCCCATTTACATTCTATTAAGTACAATATGTCCTGTGTGTTCCCAAGATGGGAAAGGAATAATTGAAGATGTAAGCAAGCAGGACACATTTCACTTTGACATGGAGCCAAATGATTTGATAAGACTACAGAATTGAGACATGATTTGTTTATTAGGAAATGTTACGCACACGCGACTAGGTCTTGTAATATGAAGGTGTGCAGTAGCTTGCCCTTGCAGTTTTATGTAGCCCTAAGAAATAATGAGGAAACCTGTTAAGTCTATATTAGATCTCAACATGTGAGTTGTTAAAACTCATTCAATTCCTTTGGAAGGAAATGGCATGTCCGATTGAAAGTTGGCAATGACTGTGTCTGAAGGTTTAAGGAAATCGGGTCCATCAAAATAAATCATCTTTGTCTGCTATCCGACATCTTGTTATATTTAGGCTGTCATCAGACTCCAACATGCCATGATATTCCACAAAAAAGGTCAAAGCTATACACTATGAAAAATAATGCACAATGAATACTTGATGGACATAGTTTGATACTTAAAGACACGTATGGCATTTTTCTTAAGCAGGAGACATCTTCTCTTAAGCTACATTAAAAATGTCCCTGGCAGACCAGGTTAAATGCTGTGGTTGGGTATTATGTTCCATAAATGGCTCAGTTACACCTTCTGAAAGCTCATGAAGCCATGAGATGAGACTACGGGAACCGCTGGGAGGGCTTCCTATCCTGAATACCATCTCTTGTAGCAGATCAGGTTATAGGATACCGTGAGTAGAGTGCAACACAAGTTGGCATGGGTGAAGACTGTATAGAAGCCATTTTAGGCCATTTTCCTTGACCATCCCTCTTTTATGATTTCAACAATCCTCCAATATTGGTAACATCTTATTGGGTTCAAAAATACTGTGATTAGGCTGGGGAGCTGTGTTTTAGAGGTGGTAACACTTAGGACAGACTAAATCCATGAGGTATATTTTATATAAAATTGATGCTGTTCTAAATGTTTCAAAGTGCCTCATGTTCTTGGTTCAGGCAATTCCAGTCTTCATGAGGGTATTTCCAACTAATTTTGAACTTGAACTAAGACTTGTTGAACAAATTGAGAATCATACTGAGAGGTGGATTTCTGAAAGACCCTCTCTGTGATGTCTGTAGGGATGACAACGCTATAAAGTATCCAGCCAGGCCATTTACTGAATGTTACTAGAGGATTATGCATTATGCATTTATCCAGTTCGTTTGGTGTAGATTTGATGGCCACATTTCACAATCTAACCCATTAATAATATATTACACCTTCATATGACGTCGTTGGTCCAGGCAGTCTATTACTAACTGGTTAAATACAGACCACAAGGACTAGCCCTTAACAGGCTAAGTTACCACTCACTCCCCTCCTTCACCGCAGGAAGAAGAAAGTAGGATACCACATTAAGAGAGCCTGGAATCTTGTTTGTCAGGTGCACTTATAGGGATTACTGTTGAATGGGATAACGCTACGAGCCTCTATCAACCCAGGCCGCTGACTATATATGCCTCTTGCGGGAAGAGGCTTGGGGTGCTATTATAATACTGGCTTGTCAGAGTGACTTGAGGCAAATATAACAAGACCAGGACAGACAGGTCCCTCTCCAGTCCTGTCTCCAGTTCATAATTCTCCAGGGCCTTAGGGGGTTTGCAGGAGCAGGGAGTGCTCCAAAGCAGAACTAGGGTTGATGTGGAAACCTTGAAAAACCTTGAATAAATTCAAGCCGTCTAGCCTTGTTTTGTTTTAAAACATGGTTCTTATGGCACCAACGATGGGGTTTGAGCCTTGGTTGATGCATGCCATAACTTGCATCTTCACATAATGAGCATACTAACAGATACTGGTGGCGTTGATGCATGACGCTGACCCTTGACGTCTTTAATTGCATTCTGCCATTATTCTTTATAATGTATCTGACACCAAGTTGCTAGTAACTTACCAATGATGCGATAATGCATCATGTCGACCCTTTTAGGATGATGCATTTCCAAGGGCCAGCATTATAATACTCATGCTCATGCGTCACATCAATGGGTGAATAATATCATAGTACTACCGGTATGTGCCATTAGGAGGTCAGTCAGTTCTACCAAGGCCTGAAACATTGAGACACATAGTGCCTAAATGCCTTTATCTTCATGCATTTATGCATTATGCAAAAGCTCTGGGAGTGAATCAACCTTATAGGGTTGACATGATGCTTGATAGCAACACTTGTGAGATACCAGAAGCTATGAATTAATGGCTCATGATGACATGGGCATTAAAGCAGTCATTAAAGTCGTAAATCAGTGCCATCACATTTTATACCAGCGGTGTACTAGTGTAGCTGCCCACCTGCTTAATGCCATGACTGTGCTGCTAGTATAGAATGGGGGTATGGTTATGATCTAGTCTGTCTGTCTGGGTTAGTGTTTGTGTGATAGTTACCAGGCATGGCAGCCCCATGTATGTGGCTATTGTCAAGAGGCCTGTTTGCACCCCATGTCACTCCACACCCTGTCTCCACTGTCATACTTTATTTAACGTGCGTGATGTCAGGTAAACTGGTGTACAGGGGGAGGATAGTCACTTGTTCAACACCGACACGCTTCTACCTTCTCTACCTGTTGTTGCATTGTTACTGTATTGGGTACCGATACAGTGCCTCCATAGTATAGGTTTACATGTGGTATCGAGAGGGATATAAATACCAATCTGGACATTATTTCTTGGACAAAATGATGTTATTGCCCCTCGCTTTGAGTAAACTTTACCAGCGTAAATTGACAGAGAATGAATGAGAATCTTTCAGATAGACATGCTCTTTATGTGAATTACAAGTTGTGAATTATAACAGAGTGATTTGTCCAACATGAACAGAGCCATTTCTGTATGTAAACCATGTTGTATTAACAATGAAATATCATATCAGCTTAAAAATCATAAGTATGGGTCTTTTGATTATAATTTATGTTAGATTATTACTGTATTAGATTATTGCTCTTTGTGTGTTCATTCACCTGAACTGCTTAAACATGAACGTTACTGCAACTGATGTTGATTTTATCATAACAATTCTTTTTGATATAAGAACAAACAAAAGGCAAGAACAACATCAAAATTGGTTACGGAACGGTACATTCACAGTCTCCCTACTGCAAAACTTGGTATACATGTGTACACATCGTATGTTACTAATTGCATCATAAAGATATATTTCGTATGTAGAGATCAGTCTTTGATTAAAGGGGCTCTTTTGTTTCTTTTGTATAACAACTTAAGGAGAATTTATTCTTAAAATAACGATAAATATTGGGGGAATATAATAGGATCTACTTCTATGCTAAGGACTGGAAAGGAGTTTGAAGCATAAGCCAAAAAGTAATAAGTGTTTAGTGAGATAAAATGCTAAAAAGGCATTATAGGGGATCGAACTACAGAAATATGGACTATTCAACACCACTGGAATCAAGACATCACATTTCAGACTAAAGCTTTCCTCCACAGAATCTCCTTTAAAATCAGACATCGATGCAGAGTCTGGTGTAAGCAAAAAAGACAAAGTAAAATGAGGAAAATAAAATACATGGCCTTTATATATCAATTCCTTCTTAAGATGTGTATGTGAATATGATCATCATACCAGTTCCCTTACACTGTGTATATTTGTGTAGCATATCCACCCGGTTGACCCTTAACCCGTAATGCCCAAATATAGGACGTGGCACATTCAAGCACTGATCGGCCCTTAAAGGGCTAATATATGACATTATCGTTAACCATGTGATGCTCTGTGGAGGACCAACTTCATAACGGAACGATGAAAATATAAAAAGACAGGCCAAACCCTTCTCGACATGTTCACATTCAAATATCCACACTGGACAAAACTATCAGACACGTTGCAAACCACTACAGAATCAAACTGTGATTGAATTTCAGAAAAGGTGTCTGGTCTCTATCAAGCACCTAGGGTGATATTATTCAAACGGTGCAGGCAAACTCTTAATTTTCTAAATTTGAATGGCTGATTCCGAATACACAAGGCATATTGAATCAGTTCAAATCTGAGACTCAGTGATTCAAGCTTTCTTCATTTGCATAATAAGCACATTCACATGTAAAGCACAATGCACCAAGTTCATCACAAATACACACAGAAACCAACCATATGTTTTCTAATGTTTGTTTCTGATCAAGCAGCATTCCTAGTTCTACTTATTGATAAAACAGGGGAATATTAAGACTATCTAGGTCTATTTTCCTTAGAACCACCAAAAGCAGCTTACATGGTTTGTCAGCTAGCAAAGAAACAGTAACAATGTAGAAACTCAATGAAGGAGCAAGTACAAATATTACTCTGGCAAAAACAGTACAAACTGAACTGTAAATATATGATTATTACGTTCAAGTAGTTATCTCTGCATTCAAATGATAATTAGATTTATTAAGAATATAAAATCACTTCTAGAAATTTATGAGGGAGTGAAGCAATTATGAGATTATGATTATGTTTCATTAAGAAATGTTTCGCCCATTAGAAATGCAGGTTTTCTTAGAAGAGCTTAAAGGTTAATGTTAGTAGCATGTCATGAATCTGTGATTTGAAACATGCATCATGATAATTATTTAGTAACATTCAGATGAGTTGATTATAATGATGATCCCAAGATATATCAAGAAGTCATGCAAGGTATGAAGTCAATGTCTAAATATAAATATAGGTATAATCCATGATGAGGCAATAAGGTAGGATATGCATATTTTTTTCTATGTGCTGTAAAACTATGAGGTATAGATAGAGGCCTATTTCAGGTGTTGATTGATCTTTATATATAGACATCCATAGATGGAGCGGTGAGGGGTATGCAGTGGTGAGGAGGGGCACAAGACTTCACCTCTCCAGATCTGAGACGTGAGGTAGGAGTAAGAAGGGAAGGTTCTTTGTGTGTATTGCCACATGCTTCTGTATCTCCCTCAGGGACCAAAGAGAACCGCCGCAGGGGATGTAGGGAGTCAAAGAGACAGGCAAAAGGCACAGTGCTACTGCTAGTGCTCATAGAGGGGATGAAGATCAAGGGATCAGAATCCACTGCTTGCTGAGTCAAAGGCTGAATACTCAGCTTCTGTATGGGGTTCCTAAGCACTCTCCACCTCCCCTTCCGCAACATGAGGCGGAGCGCGGAAAGCCTCAGCTTTGGTGGGGCTTAATATTTGACAGACTGTAGTGAAAGAGGAGCTCAAGAATTTAATGTAGCCAAGGGAGATGGGTGATTAGCAGGGGAAGTGTTTTTTAACTTTGCAGGCGGTGTGACTTTGCAGCTTTGATGGAGCCAGGTTACTTTGCAGCCTTTGCTAGGGTTTCCGTGAGAATTCTCAGGAAGCAAAGTTAGGTGGTAATGTGTGTGAGTATTTTTTTGCCATGAGAATCTCCAGAAGGCATAGCTAGATGGTGTGAGTGAAAGGACTGCATGAGGTTTGAATTCAGCTGTTTAATTGAGCTAGTAGCTCTATGCAAGGAAACTGAATAATAAAAAGAAAAATGCAAAGAATGGATTTCAATGTACGGAACAGTCTAATCACAGTAGGCCTATGTGATCTAATTATAAAGGCAGGATATGAGGGTACTGTATTACTACTCGTTGCTTTCATTTCAATACATCATGCCTGATAATGAATGAAAGGTAATGTATCTAAGAGGGGGAACACACTAACGAGTACAAGGCATATGTTCTCTATCAACTACCTCTGAGGGGAGAAGTAAAAATGAAGCTTTTAGAAATGGGATTGAAATTAATAAAAACACATCATGTTCAGCATCGTTAGATCATGCCAGATGTTAAACAGAAAATGAAAATGAACAGGAATGCAAATAATCAGTTCTTATGGGTACTAAGTGAGTGGGAATATTCAAGATGGATGAAGCTAAAGAGGGTCTACTTATTATCCAAGGTGACATTATTTACCAGTGTATCTGTCCAGAGCAGCTATGTAACGGAAAGGTAAATGTAAATATGGATGATGTTCAAACGACAATAAACATATAAATGTGTATGATGAGTAGAGCATAGCCAGGAGTGGGATTAAGGTAAGTAATCAGTAGGGCACACTCAAGGAGGAAATTGCTTTCAGATCGGGATTATGAGAGAAAGAAATGCGTTTTTATAATGTTATTGTTCCGGTAAATAGTATTATGATGTTTATACACTGTTTCATGCATTATGAGTATGGTAGACACAGAATCACACATGTATAGCTTTGAATATAGGTTTCAACACAAATAACTCAATACATCACAGAAAGTATGTACACATATACGTGACAAGACCTGGGATAATAAAGGCTAGTGATCATAAAGCAGATAATGATAATAAACTATCATGTATTTCCGACTTGCAATCTTGAGCCAAGAGGAATTTTACTGAGTATAGTTATCATCGCATAGGAAAATAGATATATTCATATGACAATGGTTGGTAGAATGAGATGATTACATAATATCGACATCTTAAAAGAGGTACCGGAGCGTTAAACTAACTGCTCCATCATGTAAATATCACAACATTTAACATGCATTGGATAGGGGGCATGGGAATATAATTCTATATGAAAGATAAAAGAATATAGATAAGGCCAAAAAAAAAGGTGTGTTTCAGGCAACCCGACCCTAGATTCAAAAAAGGGCCGACCCTAGCATTTTTTTCCCAATTTTGGAGATTTTTTTTTTTTTTTTGATTTTTATTGTTATTTTTCTCAATTTTTACAAATTCTTTCAAGAAAAACAAGCTCCCAGTGACCTCAGAGGCCTGAAAAATTGATTAATTTCAGAAAATGGCTTTTTAAGAGGAATATGCAATAACTTTTTGATAATCTAGTCAATAGAGGAATTATTGAATCATTCTGGTGAGTCGAGAGTCGATTTGTCGATTCGCGACTCATTCCTGGTTCTCTCTATGTTAAAAAAAAAAAAAAAAAAAAAAAAATCCGACCTACCTACCCTAGAAATTCTGACCATGTTGCCTGAAACACACCTTTTTTTTTTTTTGGCCTAATATACTATGTCAATAGAAAATATAAAATAGCTAATGATATAGAATATAGAAAAACATGGGAGGATACATTATATTAGACAATAATAGAAAAGATGATATAATGTATGCGAATTTACATGCATGTAATAGCATATATAGGCCATATTCAATTTGGAAAGGTCATAATGATGTATGCCTAGATTCACAAGCACAATAATATAGACATGGACAATTACATAAGGTAAGTGCTGACAAAACGTGACATAGTGTAATACAGTATGGGAGAGGAGAAGTCATGGTTACAATACCTGTCACATTTCCTGTGGTTGCCAAGGTAATAGACAAAGGTAAAAATACAGGTGAGTCGTGAGTGGGAAAAAACAACGTCTATATATACACCCCCTCCTGCCATCCCGCCCGTTACCCACCCGCACCTTGATCTCTACCCAACAGTAGATACCCTCCTACGCTGGTACCACATGCCATTCTGGTACAAAATGACACTTGGAAACATCACTATTACCTTGAACTTGAGTTTTTACTGGTGTTAGGCATTCCCTGTGGTTAGTTTGGGGCTGAAACTATAACCAGAAAGTATGATTAGAGAACTTCTATTATACATTCTGGTTCCTGCTCACTGGTTCCAACCTACAAGTAGGGTTTGCCCAAAACCAGTAAACTCAAAGCTCAAGGTCATTGTCATTGTTACCTGAGCCAGAAAGATCTGGAAACGAGAGTACCACATCCCAGCCAACCCCTTGCCTCCAGTAGCCATGCCACGTTCCCTACCCCCACCCCCACCCCACCACATCCCCGTGGTGTGTGGTAAGATATGCGACTTTCCTCTTGTCGTGAGGTGCAGAGAATAATCGGACTCTTCATTGTACCTTAACACGCCTTCCCCTTACCCCCTCATGAGGATCTAGCTTACCCACTCCCACCCCAACACCTGAACACAATACGCTATGTCCCTCCCCGCCACCACCTACCCCCCCCCCCCCTCATCCTGACCCACCTTGTGTGACTTATTATATATCACCGTGGTAGCATACGGTAATGTTCAAGGAAGTAGTTGTATTCAGTTTTTGTAGTTTCACAACTCCAAATTGAGAAAAAGTGATTTACACACGAGTTCAAATCCCAACTTGTTCAAACTCACTAAGGTAGGATGAACTGTTAATAAATTACATATACACGTTGATAATTCAATTAGAATTTCACAACTCTATGTGTAATATAAATGGCAAGAGTAGCACAATATCCTCTATGGAGTATTAAATCATTGCATATATTATTATGTACTCGTGTTTAGTCAATTAAGAACACAGACATTCTACATAGAAAATACGTAAACACAGTTTGACCTTCTCGGGAAAGTCACCCTTGCACGCCACATATTTCTCTACACCCACCAGTCACCCTTGTCTTAGCTCATTGTTAAACAAAGAGAAGATCTAAGGGCGGCTGGGAGAACAGATGCATCCTGTGCTGTATATTTAAACACAGGCTATTAGCCCTGTTTGGCCGCCCCACGTCAGGCACTTAAACTTCAATAATATTGACTTCTATTGTGTTTTGTTCATACTCTATTGTGCGCTGAGTCATACATGAGAGTTTATCGCTTGTTCTCCTCACATGTTACATATTATATATGATGTTTAAAAAAGAAGAAATATATATACATAACATGTTATTGTCGACTTTAATTGCGTGCAGCATACCTCTTAATTTTAAGCACTATGCATGTTTACAGCCACTGTCATGTAAATTACCTGGTAATTGCAGTTAGTCATTTTATCAATTTAAAAATAGATCAATATTGTGGATATGTATACACAATGTCTTATTGTAGGTTTAATTGCATGCAACATAACTCTTTGTTCTAAGCACTATGCATGCTTAGAACCTATTTCATATGAATTGCCTTTTCTTTTAAAGTCAATCATTTTATTGATATAAAAGGTTTAATGTCGTGCTCAACAGCCTAATAATGGACATGGTAAATTTTGTGGAATGGGAGATGCATTAACGTACGTAACCCTCTTTTACTCTCTTATGATTCTTGAATGCAGACCTGCCAGCGCTGTATTCATGCATCATGCCAACCGGGTCGGTATGATAGCATGTATTAGGCTGATGCACTCCCAAAGGATCGGAGTGATGCACCAATACAGCAATCGCGAGTTATAGGCCGAGGCTACTGTTAAGGGTCAAGTTCAATGTAATAGTCGACTGCATGTGATTTGTCTGATGGACGCTCACCCATCGCCAATCCACCAAAGTTTACAACAGCGGACTGTGATGAATTAGTGATGGATGGTGAACGGATGAGCAGACCACCTAGAGTGTAACATTACATTAAAGACACACATATTGGTACCCTGACTGTAACGGTAGGAGCAGAGCTAGGACAGGTTCTGACGTCTTTATGTAGGGTGGGAGGGGGTTAAAAGGGCGTCCACAGCAGGTCCCACTCAAAAATACAATGGTCGTTCAATACCTTCCACCAAATGTAGCCTTCCTGAGACCAAATGTATTACAATATAGCTGTATAGGTTTTTACTAGCAAAGCTACATACAGCTATGGTAGACCTAGTTTAGCGTAACTTATGGAAAGCGACATAAAACATTGCCAGGTGATTTCCCATCTCCTGAGCTTCGTAATCAGATAGGTATTTGGTACACCCTGACTGTTTATTACCGTTTTCTTACTACATTCTATAACAGATAGAGCTGTCTTAAAATGTCTTTATGGAACGTATACGCTGCTTCATTCAAGTATGAATATGAAGGATGATGAATCCAAAGAATATATTTTATTGTGTTCTGGTTAGAAAAATCATTGCACAGCAGTGATTCTAAACACATGAACGGTGTTGAATTTATAGAAATAAAAACGATAAAGAATATCATCACCATGATTGCTGTTTCAATGGATGAATAAGATTGAGAACACAGTATGTTATCACTAGTTTAACTATTCTAAAATGCTTTTATAACTCCGGTATTCACAGTTTCTCAATCTAGACATTCAATTCCCACTGATCTAACCCTATTTCCTTTTCACATTCAGGAAATACATAGACATATCCAATTACACAATTGCAAAGGTATACACTCCTAAAAAGGTGTACCCCCGGGTAGATCAACATATAGGTCCCACACCTTTCTGGGGACAACACAAGGTAAATACCTGTGGTAAAAAGTGGTCGTTGGGAGTGTGTCTGGTGGTGAGGTCACGGAATGAGGGAGGAGTGTTGGGGTGAAGAGGTAGCGAATAGAGTTAAAGGGACAGGCAAAATGCTGTGACATTCCACTCTTGCTTAATATGTAACCTGATCATAGGACATTGACCTTGCCAATAGTTGGTTAATTACGTCATTAGGGGATGGAGCCAAATGGTAGTGGAATATGGGAGGGGACAGTGGGGACATTGCAGAGTAACAGAGCAGATGCGGCTATAGACTATATAGGCAGAACAGGCTATAGCTATATTGTAAGGCTGAAATCATTTATTTCTCAGCTAGTGCTATTGTATAATCAGTCTTAGCTCTGTTGTATAGTCAGTCTTAGCGCTGTTGTACAATTAGGCCAAAAAAAAGTTTGTTTCAGGTAACATAGCAAGAAAATTTAGGGTCGTTAGGACGGATTAAAACTGTTTTTTTTTAAACATGAATGTACTAGCCAACCTCTCCGAAGACCCTGAAATTGACCCAAAAAAGGTTAATAATACGAAAATCTCTTCAAAATTGCAAAAGAAGGGAGAATGTCTGTGTTCTTAGCTAGGAACCCTGGGATAAACACAATGTTCTAATTGGATCCGAAATGCATGCAAGTTGGTATAGCCCTACTTCCCGGGACACTGCAAGATAATTGTTGGTCTTGCATACAAGTCATGCATATTGATGATATATAGATCCCTTCCAGATAAGGAACTGCCAAATGGTAGAGCATAGACTATATGGAAAGAGAAAATTCTAAGAGCTATATTTGATATACTGGGCAATACGTGGGAAATGAAAGGGGAAAGGGTGAGGGAAGAGAGGATGGGATACGCCAGCACGGAAAGGGAGGATGTAGGGTTAGGAGCAGGTGGGGAGGTGTGAACGTGAGAAAGAAGAGGGGAGCAGGGGGAAGAGTGAAAACCACCATGTAAGATGAACACTGATGAAAAGAAGGGCAAATAAGCTGGGGATGTTACAGGGGGAAGGGGGCTCAGGGGGAATGAGGTATGGTGGGGTAGGCGGAAGGTGGCAAAGGTTGAGGGGAAGTGCAGAGAGACACGTGGATCTTTGTTACCGGAAGCTGTGTAGGACAGGTGCGTATGAGTCACAGGGCGTCCCAGCTAATTCTAACTCCCAATGAGTATTAATGAAGAGTGCTACTACTGCTGCGTCTGGCAAGCCCGGGAGGAGTGGTCATGATATATGAGTCCCTTTTCAATATTGGGGGAGTGGAGTGGTGTATACCTATATGGGTATGTTTTTCAGGGGTAACCTCTATTATTCCTTTATGGGCGTGACATTTAGGACTGACTCATAAGCTCAACTGCTTAACTCTTCCCTTTTCCCTTTGGACTACACTATATGGTATGATTTCTTAAATTAGAAATATCAAAGTGTGTATTTAGCCCTTTACAGTCCCATTGGGATGTGGTGTCAGAACCCATGCATATAGGACCATAGAAGTCATGCACCAATATGGGTGTGCTCTTTGCAGAATTTACGCAGGCATGTGGTACTATTTCTACCAATGGCAACACACCTACATAGGCCAGATTTAAGTCCCATGACCACACCTCCCAGTGAAAATAATCTAAGACACCTCTATGGACTGGGAAGGCTCTGTTTGTAGGTATAGTACTTGCACATGCCCAGTTGACCCTGCTATAGAGAACCCTCTAGGTTAATCCTGGACCAATCAGTTCTAAAATTTATGTAATATTGTGAAACAGTATGCATCGCTACAGATATAGATATATATATGCACCATTCAGCAAGGTCTATAAAGGTCAACATGGCTGACACTATGATGCTCAAGACCTACTAAGACAGTGCAAGGCCATAAAGGTGGGGCTCTACCAGTGTAATGAAATGTATGAAAATGGATGCTATACGGCTATACCTTCCCTATAAAAATAGACTGACGAATGGGTCGATCCAAATCGCAATCATTAGTTAATTTTAGATGTTTAAATCCTTTTTATACGCTCTTACTTTCACTGATGTCACTTCCAATTTAATGAAGTGGAATTATTTTAACAATGAACAGGTAATGCACGTTCATACCTGACATTTAGAGGATGTAGCTGTATATATATAATCACGTGTATACAGGAAGCTACATAAAGCCCAACCTGTCTGTAGTTCTTGGAAGTATTCATGCCTGACCTTGTTCTATCTACAGTCTACTTCTAAATGGAAGTTGACGTTACCGATCGAAGCTTAGCGGGGACTTAGAGGAGAGCGAGGGGTAGGGGACCCAGGGGACGGAGAATTGACGTTTCTGAGCAATAACTTAGATTGGTGTGGTAATTTGCTATATGCCTACATGGGAGTGGCTGGGCGGATGCAGGGAGGGACTATCAGGATATCGGTTTTGGGGCAGGGTGAAAATTGATGGCTGAGAATACAGTGGGGTGGAATATTTACAGTGCCAGGCCCAGGTCAGGGTGGGACCTGAATGTCAAGGGAAACACTTTGACTACTTCTTGGATGTGCATAGTATTAAGAAAAACGAGCTGCTGCTGAAAATTGCCTGCTCCACTCTCAAGGCCTAGATGCCACTGTACTAGGGCCTGGTTTAACCCTTGAACGGTCACGTTTTGGAGTCAGATAAACCACAGATATTGCATTGGTGCATGATGCAGCCCCTTTAGGAGTCTATCTTTGCCATAGGGTCAGCATGATGCATGAATGCGGCCCTGGCGAGTTACCCCTTGCAAATCCTTTCTTGTATCATGAGGATGTATTACATAATGCATTGAAATAATACCCTTCCTTTAAGATTAAAGGGGGTTCAGGCAAGGTCAGGATTGAGGTAAACCTAGGTTGAAGAGAGGATGGAGATGGATGAGAAGGGATAAACTACCGTTTAGTCCATGTTGGGTGAGGCTGGGACGGTTTGTGCTGGGCAAAACATAGCGCAGTTCAAAGTAGGGCCACTCAGTAGGACATTCTAGGTCTTTAAATACGATCACCATGAAAAGAAACAGCATTAATAGAGAGTTCAGGGTGCCTCCAAAATGACTCCTATTTTTTAGGGGAGCCCAGGCGCTTATGTGACTCACTTGACTATACAACGCAATAGTCCATTTTACAGTGATATTCATGCGATTATTACGTTGTGCTGGTGTGCCTCTCATAGAGAAGGCCAATCTGTGAGACAGTGTAACAGGACAGAGCAGGAAGTAAGAAGGGCGAGGGGAGGGCTAATTGACAGCAGCCAGATCCTAGCCTCAGGGTCCTTTAACACTTCAAGGGCGGCATGACGTCTTAATGCATCATGCCCTTGGCGTCTTGACGACCCTACAATGTTGAGACATCCCCGAAGGGTCGGCATGATGCACCAATGTAGCACTGGCGAGTTACTCCCTAGGACTGAATTGGTGCATCATGACCACAAATGTTATCTTTTAGTGGCATGCATCTTTAAAATGTTATGGGCCAAAAAGTGGTACAATGTGCTATATGCAGTTCGTCGTCATTCATCAATCTAACTCATATATGGGGTTGATACGTAGACAGGATCAGTAAAACTGACTTTGGGGGGTCCGTATCTGGTATCAATTTTTCCCGGAAAAATTGATACCTGATACGGACCCCCCAGAGTCAGTTTTACAGATCCTGTACTTATTATTAAATGACTCCTCTGTAAAGAAAATAGACATTTTAAGTGTGTTTACTCACTCAATTGAAGCAGACGATTTCTATTTTGGATTCTTCCTGCACTTCCGGTTTTCCAAATACACAAAAAAAAAGAGTCCGCCCTCTCAGAGTATTTATTCCCTTTATTTCTACAATTTAGGCTTACTGCTCGATTCAAGTTTGTTAATGGTTAAAAAATGAAGAGGATTAAACCATAATTTCTTAGAAATAATCTAGATATAACTTGATTTTAACTTGTGTACGACCTTGTATGACTGTTGATGTGGTCATTGAACATATGTGACTCGTTGGGGGAGGGGGGGTATACATCGCTGCACTAGTGCCTGGCTGCCCTGGTCGCTCCCACTAGTGTACCTCACAGTCAGGACGGGACCCTTCACTCAGCCGCACACTACTACCCCCCCCCCCCCAAGCCGGTATGGTTAGGACGGACTGCGTCTCAGGCCAAGGGGGGGGGGGGCACTTCCTATAGCTTCTATAGTAACCATGTACGTACATAAAATACCGGGAAAGGGGTACTTTTTGGGCCCAATTAGCGGGTCCGCTAAAAGGGGCCCAATTTCGGTGAATTTTTGGGGTATCCTGCTAAAAGGGGGAATCTATGATATCCTGGAAAAAAGGGGGCCAATTTTAGCCAATTTACAGTGGTGACCAAATATAAGAGGTCTGATTTCTTCACATTTTGGGGGTCATCCCGCCAAAAGGGGGGTATTTTGGTGGGTTTTTATCCCGCCAAAAGGGGTCCAAATTCAGGGTCATGTATGCACATGGTATCAATAAATGTGGGAGCCCCCCCCCCCCCCGGGGCCCCAGCGCGACTGGGCAGTCACGGTTAGCTACCACTGCCCCCCCCCCCACTCCACTGAGCTTACAGTCCGGGGAGGGTCAATGAAAACGAAAAACAATGAGTAAACATATTCATACACCAGTGCTTAGGCCGGAAGTAAGCTGATACAGACACCTTGATACAAGCCCATTTTACAGGAGGTAGACTGATACGGCCCTGCTGCTTTAAGCCTATGGGATCCCGTATTTAGCCAAAGCCATTTAATAATAAACTCCCAAAAGGTCAGCATGATTGACCAATGGGGCACTAACAAGTTCCAATGGACACAACATTGCTGCATCATGATAGCAAATGGTGCTATAATACCCTAAACTGTTAAAGGGTGGGTAGCACATAAGTTAAGTCCTACATGGTTCAATCCCGTAAATATTGAGTGTATACCACTATGAAACCCTCCAAAGTCTCTGGGGTGACCTCGACTTTTTACACATGGGCTCATATTTGTTAGCTACTAGATATTCACATTTCTAGAGCAATCAAAGTGGGAATATAAAGTCACCAGGGTCAGGGAAGGGTTCAAATATCTCTTAAGTACTAAGAACTGATACAGGGTAAGTGGATCTGCCACATTTAGGTGCCTAGTTTTGAAAAAGCACCTGTTTCATATAAGCGCCAGTTGAAATCATGCCTCCAAATGTATAAGCGCTAGGGTGGATAAGTGTCATGGTACACTAGTACTGTACAGTATGATTGCAGGAGCTCAGATGAACACTGAGTCCCAGTGCTGCATGCACCCTGCATACAGGCTGGCCATGGTAACACAATACCTCACCACGCTCATACAGCCATTGTTATTACTGCTGCAGTCGCCGCAGGATCAGCGGGGGGGGGGGGGGTGACAGGACAGTGAGAGTGAGGGATGGATGTAGGTAGGAACGGATATAGAAATGGGTAGACTAAGAGGACCAAGGGATGAGGGCCGAGGTATGGAGGGGCTGAGGGATAGATGCAGGTAGACTTGGGGAGGGGGCCGTGCAGGAGGGCAGGCAGGAAGGATAGAGAGAAGTCAAGCAAGAAGATGGAGATCCAGGCAGACAGTAAAGATGGGGAGGCAGGCAGTAGGAGAATATGGGGGTTAAGGCAGTCATTCAGCAATGATGGGATAACAGAGGCAATCTGACGGGGGTGCAGGAAGGGAGGCAGAATGGGGGACACACCGGGAGACAGGCAGGGAGAGGGGTTTGTTAAGCTACTCTCAAAATACTATGCTTTAGTGACAACCTTGCAACCTTCGGGCTAGATAATTCACAGTTTTGAGACTGTGGGATATATGGGAGGGAGAGGTAGCCAGGAAACATAGGGAGTCAGGCAGAGAGCAGGGGGATTCAGGCAGGCAGGTGGGGGGGGGGGGGGGGCGAGGCAGGCAGGCAGGAGGGAGGTCTCCCTAAATGATAGGCTGGCTGGAGGGGAAGGCAGGCAGACAGGAGGGGGTGCAGCCAGGCAGGCAGACAGGCAGGCAGGTAGGCAGGCAGGCAGGCACGAGGGTAAAGTTAAACAAGGGAAGAGGACCAAGGCAGGGAGAAGGGTAATGCAGACAGGCATGAGGCAGGGGCAGGGCTACAGACAGTGAGACCAGGGCCGTGGTACACTGCGTCATTGCTGTACGGCAGCAGCAGCTCCCGGGCTGCAGGGCGTGGTGCGGCGGGAGGCGGGGAGGGTGTGGCCTGGGAACACGTGCTGACATTTCACCTGGTCCACTCTCAGATCAACAGGTGGCATTGGCGTTATCCGCCGCTACCAGAGGGCGCGCCTGTCGGGGATGGCTCAGCCGCACGTGCCTGCCGCTGGGAGCTGTGGGTGGGGAAGGCGGCAGTCCCTCCCTCCTCCTGCCCTGAGCTTTAACATCTGTAACCCTCCCGACCATACAGCCTTAAGGAGCCCTCCCCTCCTCCCCTACCATCTAACCTTATGGCTCCCTGAGCTTTAACTCCTATAGGCCTGCCACCTCCCTTACAATTCGACCTTATGGAGCCACCCCCTCCTGCCCTACCACTCAACCTTATGGCGACCTGAGTGTATTATATTTGTTCTTTCTACCCTATGGCATTTTCCTTCTTTGTTTGTCCACTACTTGTTGTATCTGTTTCTCATTATGTCTCCCCTCCTTACTCGATATCCTCCTATATTTGAATCTCGAGCATTGCTTCTTTCTGCCATCTGCTCAACATTCTGACTACATCTTTTGATATCCACTGCAGCCATGTGACATCCATTCTTTGCTATGGCTGCCAGTTACCCACACCACGCTACCTATCCCTTGCCTTTCTGTCTCCCTCTCTGTCTCCCTGTCTCTCTTTCAAGAGTCTCCCTTCTTCCCTCTCTCCTTCCCTCTCCCTCTCCCCCCCTCTCTCTCTCTCTCTCTCTCTCTCTGGTTGTGTCTCTCCCCCCTACCTCTCTCACCCTCTCTCTCTATCCTACTCCTCCTCCTCCCTCCCTGCCTCATTGGCATCCATCTGTAAGCTGCCATAAGGATTCAGCACAGAGATAGACGAGGGCCGGGACTGAGCGGGGTGTGGCAGTGGTTGCGGCAGCCAGCAGCGTTAAGTGGAACCAATATCCGCTGCATAATTGTCATACTGCATTTAAAAGGCATCTGTTAGTGGAGGCTAGCGAGGGAGCAGGTGGGAGGGAGGGGGTGGGGGGGTACATGGTAAGGGGGGTAGTCCAAGGCAAACATTGACATAATAAATCTATAGGCATACAGCCTAAACACACTGCATCTCCACCGGCGAGGCTTTATTATAGACTGGTCATTTATCAATATAGCCTTAACCTGGGATTATGTAACTTCTATGTATATCCATGCAGACATTGTCATTCATGGGTAGCCAGTACTATTCAACACGTGTTACATGCTGGCGTGACTGGTTTCCAGTACCATTGAGGCATGCATGAGCAGTGGCAAGTAGACAATGAAGTGGGTTTCATGTCCAAGGACATTCTCCTACAGCCGGGAGGTGTGCTCATTAATTTGGAGCAATATTCTGTAATGAGAGTTGGCACCATTTGAGCCAAAATCCTCTATGTATTTCTAGTCATGGCAGCTTAAATATTGTAATATGTGAAACTGAGTTTGAATCTAGATAAAAAATGTACTGGGAGAGAGATGCATCTGTTACATATTTGGACCAATCGGCAGGGAAATTATTCGGTCCGACTGTCTCAGGATAGCAATATGCAGGATAACGAAAAGATATCTGCTGTAGATGCTGCTAGAATGCCCTGAAATATAATGTGTCTTGGAATAGAGACTAGGGCTGTTTTGTAACCTTTGGTTCTTCTATAATGAAGAATATTTGTGCTACATATATAAAGGGTCTGTAAGAAGATACATACATAGTGGATAACGTCTGAGTGTGTATTACTGCAGAATAGGACATTTTGCATGCCCTATATGTACCCGGAAGGAAGAGGGATCATTTGTGTGGAGTAATACCTCACGGAGACCAGACGGTTCTATGATACCTTAAGGTACTCCATTATGTAGCGCCTTCAAGCTGACACAACCAGCAGGTGTTTCCAATGGGTGTCGCCGAGGGGAAGTCTGTTTCCAGGACCCTTTTCCTGCGGGTGTTCGTCTCGCACATCGCAGTCCCAGGGCTATTAAATTTTAACTAGCTCTGAGGGTCCAGCTAGGACGAGGGATTCTCAAGGTGTCTCCAGTTAATTCCCCTGCTTTCCTGGGTCTCTATGGGACAATATGGCAGCCTACATGGAAAAGCCCAACAGACTCTATATAAATACGGTCCCACCAGATGATATACATATGTCTGGTGGGATTTTCTATGCATATGAGTAGGTACCGTAATGGCTTGAATAAGCAGAGGGGTCTCAAATAAGTGCAGTTCTTGAATAAGCACATGGCCAATGATGGTATTGACGTGAAAATCAAGGCCATTTTTTGTATCTTGAACAAGCGCGGGTCTGTACATAAATGTTCGGTTACCATCTATATTCAAAAGCACAGGCAGGCTTATTTAAGCCACTGCGGTATATATTATATACTAGAGTTAAGACTTGATGAACTTTTCTAGAGGAGTTTCTAGCATATTTGTTAGACTAAATCATATTGATCAGAACAGCCTTGTATTAAGTACTACACACTATACTGTAACTGAGGCAGTCAGTGTGGTCTGGGTGATGCATGTCTAGTCTGTGTAGAACAAACCGCGAGCACCCCCTATAATGGTGGACTGAGTAATGGAGGAGGGATTCTGGAGGTGTTTCTTCCTGATTTACCTACTCTCTGATTGGTCTAGACTGGCGGCCTGGGCCGTTAGCGTCTTAAGGGATTGTCACTGGGACTAGGCGCCGTCGGACAAGCAAATAAATATAGGTTTGTTAGGTTTGGGAGGGATGGGGCGGGGATTCAGTAGAGGTGAGAAGGATGAGGTGAGGGATGGGGCCAGCTGGGGGAGTGAAGGAGATATGGGGAAGGATGCCACAGGGAACAAGAGAGGGAGGAATGAATGACACAGAGGGAAGGAAGGAAGGTACAATAAGGAAGGAAGGTATCGTAAATGACCATGTATAACCCCTGGGTTATGCTGGAATCAGAACCCCAGTTACAGAATCCTATATATATATATAGGTATGTGTAATACGTTTGGTTGTAAATTACAGTACTAAAGTCGTGATTGTCAGGCCTGAAATTCGAGTTAAGTGAAATTCGAGTAAATTTACGCTATATGTATACATGCTATGCAGACAGCGAATTATAATACAAGTCAGGGACCCTCAGTCATGGGGGATGGGAGATTTCTCTGCCAATAGATTTGATAACCACTGCAGCCCAACTCTCAAAAGCAACGGATATCAATTTATAATTAAAATAAGTTGGGTTGATTGTTAACTTGAAGTTGTGAGAGGACTAAGCTTGCAAAGGTTAACCCTATAGTCATGTACCCAGTCATCCCTGACTTAACAGGGTTGGTGGATCCAGTCCATGTAAAGCTTATCCCAATTTATAGGGCTGTCAAATGTCCCAACAGGACAACTGAAGGGTTGGGAATGAGGAATATGCCACGACGCACACAGTAGAGGCTGTTAACATCGCACACAGGCAGATCGAGGAACGAGGGAGGCAAATAAAACCATAAATATTGCTCTTTTTAGTGGCACTCGGGGGGAGGATGGGTGACAATAATGAGGTGGAGGGGTGTAGACTTATGGAGTACAGATACCCTCAGGGGAGCGTTCTGGCGGCTTTTTCACACCGACTGGAGCAAAGAAAAGAGCATAAAAAGGACCTGGGTGTGGTTATAAATATGGCCCTGATTGTGAGGCGTACTCCTGTTGCATAAAACAGGGATCGGGTGGCGGAGGGAAGGGGTAGGGTGCAAGGTAGTGCCTAGCATTGTGTTGTGTGTGTGCGTGTAATGTAAAGTGCATGTGTAGTCAGACAAAAACCGTAATAACCTGATAAGCAGAATTAATGGGCAGTGTGTTTTTGTCAGACCTTGGCACATTAGTCATGAAGTGGTTAATGAAGGAATTAAAAAGGGCCAAACATGTCGCGACAGGAGAGCCGAATGGTGGACAAAGAATGTGGTTTTACAAGGATGAGGATCATATATATGGGGCTGTGTCTCACCAAATCAATACAAGTTGAAACTATAACTGACACCATTCTATGATCGATTCCCCTCTATGACCTGCGCACCTCTTTGACCGGCAGAACTAAAAATGACTTATTTAGAGCATGTCTGTATATAGTAAAAATCTTCTTAACTACATTGATAAGGGCTGCCCGGTCATAGAGGTGCGTTGGTCACAGAGTTTCTATTTGTATTGCTTTGGTGAGACATCGCCATAGGGAATAGAGAGAGAGTAAAACAGGTTTGTTGTATGGGGACAGGGGATGTGCATGTTTATTTCAGGAAACTGGTTATGACGCTTCAAGTAGGTCCATGTTACTGCACATAAGAGTGATACAATGCCAGGAAATAGGTGGGGAGGGGGTTATTAATTAGTTTACGTCTCAATATAAGAATAAGGCAGACAGGTGTTGGCGGGAAATCAGGAGAGTGGATACAGACATAAAACGTCTCAAGTCACAGACAGGTGTCATGTTTTTACCTGCTACATTAAAGGGCATGTGGTGTGATAATTAACGTGAGCAGTTACACGCCCTGTACTGTACTGTCAGGTGCAGTAAGAGGGCGGGCAGAGCTCTATACAGTAACGATGACACCCATGGATTCACCAGATGATGACTACGCGGCTAGGCCCTGACATGTATGCGGGGTTGACTCAGACCCATTCAGGTGCTATACTGCAGGCCTGAATGCACGCACGTAGCTGGGTCGTGACTCTGGTGGACTATGTTTAGTTAGAGGGCAAGGGGCGGGACTGGGGAGTGTACTTAGGAGGAATACACAAGTGGTATAAGGGGGAGGGTGACGTTCTTAAAGCTAAGTGTAAGCAGGATAGACAAGGGGGGCAGATACTATAATCACTGTCTGTATAGTGTCAGATATAACCAGGAGGACAGGGGGAAGGTGGACTGGGGGACAGAGGGACATGAGGACAGAGAGACGGACGGAGGGGGACAGGGGGAAAGGATGACCAGGATGGGGCGGGGGATAGGCAGACATAAAGGGGGAGGGGCAGTGAATAAGTACAGAGGTTAAGGGGAAAGGTCTGAAGGAGCCTGTGGTCAGGGTGAGAGGGGGAAGTGCAGGTGTCAGGTGCCTTAAGGTCAGTTAGGACACTAGTATGATCTGGTAGAGGTGACACATACAGATTCAAAGTACAACCACACCAGTGGGACCTGATGAGATTGCTCAGCGACCACACAAGGGGATCGGGCAGTTTATGGCACCAGGATTCTGAATGTATTGTTATTGCCAACAAATGTCCTGTAATAAATGACCGTACTGTGGGATTTATGGGTGAGGGGGTGCATAGCAGCCTATGGATTCTCATGGGGGACTCCTCTAAGCTTGGCGGGCTGGTGGATCTGTATGTGATCCCCTGCCATGTAACTACCTTCTGCCTTGCAATGTTTCATATTGAGCTAAATCTGAATAGGATTCATTGGTATAAATCCTCATGTTGGGGATTTTGTAGCTCCCACCCTTCGTGCCCTGACTCTTCACTTGAACCCCAGTCCCGTGCTTTGTATGGGAGTGTCGGACCATGTCCAAGGGTGTAATTGAGGGTGACAGATAGTCAGTGTGCTAGTGTCGGTGGGACTTGGTTCCCACAGTGTGTTAGAGCATACCGTATATCGTGTACCAGAAGGTTGCTGTCAGCACACTGTTATATGGCCGTGTCCGGTCTTTTCTACCCTTCCAAGTCCAGAGGAGACACACAAGGAGGCGGAGGGGCAGGGGAGGGGTTGGGATCCTTCAGACCAATTTGGATGCACAGTATTACTTTGCATCCCAAATAACAACCGAATGATTTAAAATGCAGGGATTGTTATGAAATCCATAGGGTAAATCATAGAGAGAGAAATGCCACCACTATATGTGAGCAGCCAAGCAGAAAGGATAGTCCCCGCGGGATTAGTTCATATTTTAGCCACCAGGGGGCGCCACTATGGCCTAAAATGAAAGAATTAGGCTAAAAATAGCTCTTGGGTACTTTTTTCTGGAGAATTCAATAGGATTACATAAAACATTCCATTTTTGGTAAAAAGCTTCTATATTTGGAAGGTAAAAGGAACGTTTTAAAGCCTAAATGGGTGTGCTTGTTGATATGTGTTGCCATGGAAACATGATTTTTATTCCAAATAGAGGAAATTAAGACATAAATTGATAGAATGATTTCTGAGGATTGCGATGGTGAAAACAAAATAAAATTACCATTCCTAGATCGAATTCCATGACTCAAAGAATGAAAATGTATCATAAATTTCTAGTTATCATAGATAATGCTAATCAAATAGGGATATCTTGGAAAATATGAGACATAGAGCTCATTGGGATTTTGGAAAGGGTGATGCCCACACATATTCATGAAGCCATTTCTCAAAAACCATACATGCCAACATTTGAAAGGCCAAAACCGGGAGATTTTTCTAGAAATAATATCTTCTAGTGTAATACATCACTGGAAAGCTTATGACATCAATTTCAAAGTTGGCTTTTTCCTTGGACTACCCTTTTCCCTTGCCTGTACACATATAGTCAAATTTACCCGCTCAAGGGTTATTCTACAACCCATACTACATTAATAGATAGGAGTTATTGTTTTACCTCCCATGCTACATGTACACAAACATAGAGGAGTAGTATGATTATAGGCCCGACATTCTGTCCCTACCCATTCCTGTATTGTTAAGACTGGTGTGTTCATGCATTGTAGTTTGCATGCCATACATTAAAGTATTTGTATCAGGGTGAGAGGACGGGCCAAGGGGTAAGGGGTTGGGTACCCCTTAGGTCATAACAGGCCATGTTCATTGCATGTCATACATTGTTCTCTTCAACACACCATGCTTAAGCTGCCTGTGAGAGGGATGGATGGGTGGATCGTGAGGGGAAACAGGGCAAGCCAAAGGAGCCTGCCCTACTCCTCCCTCCGGGTATAGGAACTGCATCATTATTATTACATGCCACTTACAAGAGCGGACCCACTTGTCTTGATGGAGGCCAGAGGTTGGCTGCCACGAGGAAGGCATTGTTACTACATTATGTACATTGCACTTAACCATGTGAGGGTGGCATAGTGCTATACAGCTGCTATAAGTACTATGCCCTTTGGCATTATAATTATATATATGCACAATTACATCATACATTCCTCGCGACGGCATGCATCATGTTGACCCTACAGTGTCAATTCCCTCCCAGAGGGTTAGCATGATGCACCAATGCAGTAGTGTCAATTTAAACACCAGGTCTGCATTGGTGCATTAAGACAATAATTGTCCCTTTAATCCAACATGCCGCCCAGAGAGGGTCAACAACAGGGAGAGCCTGTCCACTTAAGGAGTCGTGCCTGAGGGAGGAGGAGGTGGGAGGGCAGGAGGGCGGCACAGGGGAGTAGGATAACAAGAGGGGTCAATTCACTGCAGGCAGAGAGGGCTATGATCACAGCATCTCCGTACCTGTATTTACCAACCGTACGTGGCCTGCCATACGGTTGAGTTGGAGAGAATGGCGTTTAGTTGAAATGGTGGGTTAACCCTTTGAGGTCTGGATGATTCTGGTTGATTCGTTGTACCATTCCAGAACCGGTGACTAACTGACCGCCACTGCATAGGTGCATCATGCTCTTACATGAATGTAGCCCTGGCCAGTTAATCACCCTGGCCGTATTCATACATCAATATCACAGAGATAAGAAACAGCGTCAAAATGGAGTACACATTGCCTCGAGAATGATTCCCCTTTTTAGAGGAGCTGTACAACAACTATCTGTGTCATAACCGCTATCTGTGTCAAACACATATAGAGGTTCACCATCCAACCGCTATCTGTGTCAAAAAAACGCTATATGTGTCAAAATATGTGTATCAACTAGGTGTTATCTGTGTCAAGCATATCTGGTATTTCCCTTAACACTAAGTGTGTCAAAATTGGGTTGGTAGTGACTTTGTGGCACATTTGTTTTTTAGGTGTGTGGGGAGTTTGGTACAGATGCCTAGAAGGTTTAGGACTGTAATAAGTTGTTTTGAAGTAATTTTTTATTTTGTAAAATCATGAAAAATAAAATTTTGTAAAAATGGCCAATTTGCCAAGAAAAACATAGAAAATAGCAAAAAAATGTCCATTTTCAGGGAAATGGCCAAACTCACTTGAAAAATTGAAAATGATTAGAAAAATTCTCTTTTCAAAAAATGACTAACTTGGCGAGAAAAATGTAAAACTTTTTTCTGCAAATGACCAATTTGGTGAGAAAAGGAAATAAATCACCAAGAAGTAGACATTCCTGAAAATGGCCAATTTAGCGAGGAAAGCATAAAAGAAATCATAAAAAGTACACTTTCTTGAAAATGGCCAATTTGGTGAGAAAAGGGTGGACAATCGAGAAAAAGTCAATTTTCACGAAAATAGCTGATTTCTCTTTGACACAGATAGCGGTTGCTGTATCAACCACTATCTGTAACAAAACTGCTATTTGTATCAACCACATCATTGGGTAGGGTAGGGTATCCTGGCAATGCAGGAAAGGTCAAAATTAATAAGGTCAATATATAATCAGAGAACATATGTAGGTCAATTGGAGGGCAGGACATTAAGGTAGACTAATATAACATGGCATAGTATTTCCTTTGATACATTTTATAGCATGATGCTTGAATGCAGCACTTGTGAGTTACTTGCTAGAGATGTATTTATGGTATAAAGGGTATGACATGTTCAATATACCTTATTGTTAGTATGATACAGATAGCGTTTTTTGACACATATAGCTGTTGGATGTCCCTATGCAGAATGATACAGAATTACTACAGATAGCGTTGGTCACCACAGATAGCTGTTGGATGGGTACTACAGATAGCGTTTTTTTGACACAGATAGCGGTTGGATGGCGAACCTCTATATGTGTTTGACACAGATAGCGGTTATGACACAGATAGTTGTTGTACAGGAGCCCAGGCTAGGTGACTTTTTTCTGTGCTGGTAAAATGGCATTCTTGATTAAAGCACTATGTTGCTCTTAAAGGGTTAGTAGGGGTAGTTCCTGAGGGAAAAAACATCATATTCACATAATCTAACATACATTGAATGCATGGGTCCCATATACTGTACCTACCAAAGGAGCAGGCCCAGGCTGTCTGTAGGTGTCCACCCCAGTCAGCTATAACGAGCAGGAGCAGCGGCCACAGCCCCCTCCAGTAGCCACCTCCGGGCAGTAGCCAGCCCCCTCCTCCCATCTCCAGCCTGGGGGGAGGCTGGGGCAGCGGCAGCAAAAGGAAAGGGAAAACAGGAGAGAAATGGGGAGGTAATATTAGAATAACAAGACAGTGTTGGTCATGCTTCCTGGTGCTGCTGAACGCATGGTGGATCCTGTTGAATGTTGGTATGGATGGTTCTGGTTCGGAGCACTATTCCTTTAGAGGTGGAGTCACTATATTATCCAACTGTATGTGTGCTATAGGACTGTAAGTATCCCCTGTAGGTATGTAAGTGGAGGCACTCCCTCACTTTATAGGTGGCCACTTACTCCAGGCACTAGTGGCATTAGCAGAGCGCATCCAGTGTATTCACATATATCAGTGCCTGCACAGCAGGGCATTCATTAATGCACACAGACAAGTGACAGCGCCTGCACAGTAGTACAACATCCACAGCAGGCTGACTTCCTGGCCTACAAATCGACTGTATGCATGAATTCAGAGAGCCTTTTCTCACTTATATGCCTTCACAATACAGTGTATATCCACAATAATATGACCTGTCTCGGTGCCTTTATATTACTTCATACATACAAAACCAGAGACACCTAGTATATAGCCACAGTACTCCTCGAGTGGCTATGTATATCAGCACTGCATAATCCTGGCATTAATACAAATGCCTCCTCTCTACAGCAGGTACTCTATATCCGTGTGAGTAGTACATTCATGTATGGGACAATGCCAGCCGCACACACTAATGCTGTAGCCGGCTACTGCTTTACAGCAGCGGCACCTAGCGCTGCATGCCGTGTGTGGGCCGTCCTGTGGCGGGAAGCGCGGTGAGGGCCTGCTGTACTCCCTGACTCTCACACCCTCCTCCTCCTCCTGTCTCACTCACTCAGTACAGGGACTCCTCCCGGGGGCCTACCCTCCTCCACCACTGTCAAACAACGCCTGAGTCATAGCTGTAGGAGGTGCGCGCCACTGCTGCTGCTGCTAGTAGCGCCCACCGCTCCCTGACGCCTAGACCACGTACTAACTAACACCACTGGGCGTCACCCAGATATACCTTACCCTGCCGACACTACTACAACTACTGCTGCTGCTGCTGCTGCGTGTTGCGGCCACCGCGGCCGGCCTGGCTGTGGTGGCTACTGTGGGCCCCAGTCTGTACAGGACTGGATCTCCGCCCCTACCCCCGGTGCCTTCCTGCCGCCTGCCGGCAAACAGACAGCCCATCCGCCGGGGCGGGTTCGTTATGCGGAGACGCCTCTGTTGCTGCGCGCACGCCGTCCTTTTTGCGGCGCGGGATACAGCACGTGAATGTACAGGCGGCAATGACATGTGTATGTGAGGAGGGGTGGATGGAGGGGGAGGGGGAGGGGGAGGGAAGGAGGGAGGGAGGTAGGGAGGGAGGGAGGGAGGGAGGGAGGCGGGAGGGAGGGAGGGAGGGAGGGAGGGAGGGAGGGAGGGAGGGAAAAAGGATTCAACCTCACACAGAGTTGGCATAAGGCTTGAACTCAGAGCTGCATTCATGTATGATGATAATAAACAGAATATCATTTTGGTATATTTTACCATCCTTAACCCTTTAAGGACGGCAATAATGCATTGATACATGATTATTTTTGTTGTCACTATACATGAATGCAGCCCTGGATTGTGACTCGCCAGTTCTGCATTCAAGCATCATGATGACCCTATGGGGTAAGACACTCCCAAAGGGCTGGCATGATACATCAATGCAGCACTGCCAAGTTACGCGCTAGGGCTGCATTAGATAATAATGACAATAAATGTCCTCATTTGGTGACATGCTGTCCTTAAAGTGTTAAATGGTTGATAGTGCATTGAAGTGTGTGCTGCCCACCCAGGAGCAGTAGCCGCACACACTCAGTGTACCACACACACACACACACACACACCATGTGTACCACCCACACCCACACACGGCCTACCTGGGAGACGCGCCTTCTGGTGGTGGGAAGTGGACAGCAGGCAGGCAGGGCACGCAGTGGTCAGTGCGGGTTGAGGCCATTAGGAGGCAGGAGTGGAGGGGAAGTAGGACCAGAGCTCCGGGGAATGGCCACAATGTATTGGTATGCACATGAAGGGGTAGGGAGGCAGATCTGGAGTGGCGGCTACAGCGTGTGTGTGTGAATAAGGGGGGGGGGGGGGGGGGTAACATCAAGAGTAAATGAGAGGGGGGAGGGGGAGAGAGAGGGAGAGAGAGAAAGAGAGGAGGGAGAGAGTGGTTGTATGTGTGAATGAGTGAGAGAGATTAAGAAAAAGGAGCGAGAGAGTGAGAGGGAGGTAGGGAAAGAAGAAGAGACAGACAGACAGAGACACAGAGAAAGAATGAGATAGACACATGCACAGGCACACAGACAGACACAGACACACACAGAGACCGCTCGGGGATGGAGGAGGCAGTTAATGTTATCAGCAGTGACTTTTAATACAGACTAGGTGAGGACGCAGTATGTGAACACTGTAAGTAGTATATGAGGCAGCAGTGGGGACCAGGCTGTGAATAGAGTGGTCAGACAGGTGGTCTGCAGCATGGAGAGGCATACAGGAAATGCATGCATTGCGTTAACCCTTTAAGGAAGCATTCCGGGGGGGGGGGGGGGCACTGACTATATGTGGGCCAGTGGCAACTGCCGCGGTACCGTCCCACATCCTCCTACTATGGGGAGCTGAGGGGGTCACCCTCCCTTTCCTTACTGAGGCAAATTGTAGGAGTGACCGCCCCCCTTAACAGGCTGAATCAAATCTAAGCCCCCTGCTTTCATCCCATCTGAGCATCAGGTGCCAGACATAACTTTAATTATTACAGTATAAACCAAAACACTTTGGTGTCTTTTAAACAAATATGCATTCAACTGATCAAAGTTGGTCTACTGTTAACGAAATCATTGATAAATGTCTAGAATTACAGGGAATGATTTCATAATAGCAAATATATTATTGTTCTCAAAATAGGATGGGAGAGGATCCTGGTGGGCTACAGCAAGCTGACAGAAGCTGCCATAGGGGGGGGGGTAGTCACTACAGTCTGGCTATTGATAAGTTAGTAGAAAAGTACAAAGCTTGGCAGAATACAACTATGACTAACACAGAAAAACTGTCACGACTGTGCACACATTACTATAACAACTACAATCATAACAGACTTAGACTAACACTTGGAATTGATATTGCACATAGAAGCAGGTAAACAAGCCCAGACAAACTGCTAGTATTTCTATACTCATATTTAATACAGAAACCACTGATTAACTGTATGGCTACTGACACCTCCCCCCCCCCCCCCCACCTCATCTGGCCCCCTGATTCCACCCAACCAGTCAATTCAGACATCGGTCGACTTTAAACACAAACGTGGCCGCCCAGGATATAAAGACATGACTGTATTCCTTACAGATAATGTGAAAATGCTGTTTTCCTATTCATTTCTATAGTAAAGGTACTCCTTTGCTCAAATAGCCGTATAATGAAAGTTAATACCGTGACATGGCAATTATTTTGATTTTCTATTAGATAATAAATCAAACTAACATAATCCTGAGTCATATGCACAAGTCAATAGAACATCAGTAATCTTGCGACAAGTAGCAAGTCCCTTTAAAGGTTAAGTAGCATCTGTTGAGTATGCATACTCAACAGATATATCTGTTGTTTTGAGTGTTGTTCTGAAGGATTACAGGACTTTAAGCACTTAAGGTTGATCGCTACTCATGGAATATGGACTACTGCGCACCTTTTTGCACATATAGCTTAAACCTGTCAGAATGGGCCAATATTAGAGGGCCGGATACACATACATACCCACTAAGCCATATTCAAATATTGGACAATTCCAAGCAAAATTGAGGATTTTATTGCACTTTGAATATTTGATATATTTGGAGTCAGTGATATTTGCTATTTTTAACATATTTTAGAATATTGGAATTATTTACCAATAAATCATTATTGAGATTGATATAGATCTCATTATTGTGCTTCAAACAACCAAGAGTATCAAATACATACACTTTTGACCCCGATCCTTGGCTTTTTACCCATTATTTTGGCCTTTAAATATGAGATTTAGACAGTTTTTGTCCTATTTTTTAACTTTAAAGGCCCAAAACCCTAAAGATATGCACGGGACCCCCTATCAAAATTACTTTTTTGTGTTAGCAAATGATCTGAACTATTTCTTGAGAAAGTAAAAAAAAAAGTCTATGGATTATTTTTGCTATTTTTTAAAGATTTTGTTGAAATTTTTGCATCAAATTTAATCAATCGTCCTATAACCACCACTTTTTTTTCACAAAAGGGTTGTTTTTAGACCATGATTTTATTTTTCCCCTTTAAGGACATAATATAGGATTATTCACCTCAAATATAACATTGATGTGGGCAGTGGTTCACTAAGAAAAAAAATCATGAAGATTTCCCAATTTTTGGTATTTTTTGCCAAAAATAGAAAAAACTTTTTTTTTCAAAAATCTGTATTAAAAAAAGTAGCTCGGGACCCCCTCTATTTTTTTCCATTTTCCATTCTTTAATGATCTAAACTACCATCAGGCAGAAAATTAGGAAATTCTATCGATCAACCTTAAGCCTGAAAATCGTCTTAAAGATCTGCTTGTTATAATAGAACATTTATATTGTAAATGTCTTCTACTGAAGACCTGATAAGGATTTACAAAATCCTGGACCATACTAGCAGTATGGATGTACATCCCTGCCATATGTTAGTGTAGAAATAGGTGATCACCATGCCATTTCCCCCCAGATTTAATGACGGCACTCGCTAAAACTTATTGCTCCTAAATATGCTAAGGCCCTCTCATGCAACAGCAGTCCTAAACTGAAAATCGCCTCACTGGCACTGAAAAAAGTCAATAATGGAGCGGTTGAAAAAGAGACGTTTACTTTTAGTCAAGGATTTCTCATTCCAAATAGGTCCCCAGAATGTAAGCAGAAATAGGCATATATAAACTAAGCATGTATGGACAATACACTGGGAAGTGTAAACACATAGAGTAGTAACAACGAGCATTTACAGTAGAGTAAGCAGGTCGCTGATATGTACATAGTAAATGGTCAGTCAGCAGAGAATTGACACCCAGGCCCAGCTACTGCCGACCTATTGCCTGACTACCAGACTCCACAGGGTGCCATAAACAAAACGACTGCCATAGATAGGACAGCACTGGTGGCCGTGGGAGGTGGTCAATAAGCAAAGACACCAGCACCTAGGCAGTAGGTTGTTTGTAGGATAATGTTTAAACACCAGTGGAAATGTCATCCCTCCATGGAACTAGGAGTCTCTGAGAGGACATGTAGTCACCTGTAGCCAATGACACTGTTTGGGACAAGGGCAAAATTAAACCGTTTAGCATTACATTACTTTTAGTACATCTTTTATCTCACCCAATGCCTAGAGCAGGTTGTTAACACTCCATGAGATCATAATAAATGTTCATCCTTACACCCATAATGTACTTTTTTTCGTATGGTGAATTAAAGATACTCAAACTTAATAAAGGTTAAAATGACTGACTTAAGCAGTCTGCAATCAACTTGGGACGTGAGCAGTATGCAAAGGACAAAATGGACAGTTCTAAGATCAAAGCCAGTTACAAACAAACCAGTAGAGTGCTGACCACGCTAGTCTCACTCACTGCTACCGGGCAGGCCGGGTGGGCAGGGCAGTCCAAGCAGGCCTGAGGAGACACGCTTGCTGCACTGCCCTTACTACAGCTGCTGTCCCCATGTGACCAGTGTGATCTGAAAGCCGAGATAACAAACACCCCCGGACACAGACACTAAATGGGGTCCTTCAATCTTTACTACCCGGTACAAGTAGACCTTTACTGGAGAGGCAATTGTAACTATAGCAGGTTAGGGAAGTTGGAAGGATCTGGGGCTAAGGGGGGCAGGCTGACCTATGTAGGAGAGGGCTCAAGGGAGGATTTAAATTCCAAACAACCCAGAGGTACACCTCTTCAATGAGCCTGTGCCCGTGTAAAGGTAGGTAATGCAAACAGTAGTGGCCGCTGGAGGGAGGAAATATGAGAAAGACGCTGGTGACTGGAAATTAGACAATTAGTGAATGGAGTTGGGTGTGAAAAAAGATTTGAGGCAGCAAAGGGCCACAAAAGGAGATATGGATATGAGTTTGAAGATAGAACAGACATCAGAATAGAAACACAGAGAGGGAGAGAGAGGAAGCCACAGTCAGACAGAGACAGGCTAATCTTGGAGCACTTGTTGTCATTGGCAGTAAATATTGATGATGCCCAAAGTGAACACAACAATTTCAACTCTAAAAGTAGTATACATAAGGTGACAGCAGGGAGGGGGCTGTACATATGAAGGCCACTCTTTTAGGTGATCGGCACTGGGGTAGAACATCATAGATAATCACAGGGTACAACCCTTGAAAGACCTTGGAGAACGCTGTGCACAGGGTGGGGTGAGGCTGTGCAACAAGTTATGTAGAAACAATCTTGGGGAAGGTGCAGGGTGGCAAGCAGTTTCAAAGTAAGGGGGGGGGGGGCTGAGGGGTATTTTGACCCTTTTTCACCCCTTTTTACTTGACCTTTTTGGTTTGACCTTTTTTGGGGTTGGTCCTGTAGAAAACGAGGATGTGTGTGTCCATGAACCACAACTACAAAAGTGCTCTTTTTTGGGGTGGGTCAAAAGTGGGCTGGACATGTCCCCCCTGTCCGCCCCGGTCGCCATGCCCCTGAGGTTGGAAGGTGGGTGTAGGGAGACTGCTGTTGTCAGCGCTAACTGTTGATAAAAGCTGAGAGCCGACACAGTAATTTGAACATTGTGAGTAGGATACAAAGTGGCTGCAGAAAGCGGGCAATGAATACTATGGCCACTGTGCTAGCAGGGACATCAGGAAATGGCATTCCGATACATAAGAAGAGCTGATCTAATATAAGAAGGAGAGGTTTAGTTTTTCTCAGCAGACATGTGCAATTGTAGGCAGTATATGAGACATAGCATAATGTGACAGCATTATGTAAGGACTGCCACATCGAGGAAGGCTCAGGTGCTAGGAAACAGCATCTTGACATACCATACACTGTAGGGTCCCTTTTTGCAGAATTAGTTTAGGCCAATATACATAGGAGAAAATGATATCAGAGAGATGATGTGGTGGCTCTGTAATAATCTTTTTAATAATTATCATATCCTCAGTACCCCAGACAGGTGGCTCGTACAGCAGTTTGAGCAGGTCAGTAATACCTACACTGAAAACTCTATGGGGCAAAAAAGTAATCAAGAGTGATTACTTTTTGTCATCACTGTGATGACGACACCTGTGATTACTAGGTAATTACTAGAGTAATCATATGTGATGACCCAGTGTCATCACCGTGATTACTTTTTTAAAATCATCTATGGTTATTTTCATTTAAATAATTTCTCTGTGCATCAAGCCCTAATTATCAATAACAACCCCCTTCACCTGTCATCATACCTTGATTGAGAGCACCTCTAGCCCTCATAGCAAGCCCAACAAGGCCTATATGTGTATAGTAACCAGCAGTCTATTCTTGCATTAGTAAATGTGGTTTGAGCCACACAAAAGGTGTCCATGTGTACACATATGTCTGCTCTTGAGAATTTTGGTCAAAATTTACCTATAGATTACGACAGTTTCTAATGGGATAATATTCTTCAAATGTTTGATTTTATAAGTTCCTATAATTAGAGTTGATATGGATATAAATGTATCTATATAGATGGCCTGGAGTAGGTCTTGCATATTCAATTATTGTCTAGTGGGGCCCTCTGGTGGCAAATATTGTAATTGAGATGATGACTTTGGGTCATCATGGTGATGACTTTCGGTTATCACCGTGATGACTTTACCCTAACTAATCAGCATGATTACCCTAACTAATCAGCAGTGATTAGTTTCAGATATGCCTAAGTTTTCAGCGTACACAGTAAATAGGTAGTCGGTAAAGAATTGCCACCCAGCCGGTCTGACCGATTGCCTGATGAGCAAACTCCACAGGGAATCATAAACAAAAGGGGTATTTATAGATAGGAGAGTACTGGTGTTTGAGTTAGACCATAAGATTTTGACAATAGGAGCATCAGTCAGATAGCACTAGAATGTGATAGCTCTGGTTGTTGCGGCATCATTGTCTCAACAGGTGGGAAGCTGCTCTAACAAGCCATAGTTTTGAACATAAAAACATGCCAGACAGTAGATTGCGAGGCCTTGGGCACAGCTGGCAATTGTACATGCAGAGCCTATGGGAGTACTGAATCAGGATCAGAGTGGCAGAAAGGGGAACATATTTGAGGTAAAAATAGAGGCAGACCGGCAAAGAGTGAGTTATAAAGAGAAAGCCAGTGTCATGGGAGTTACCACGCATAGTCAATGAGTGATTAAAGGAGGATTGCAATGCAGGAGAAAAATGGGAGGCAGGAGTGAGGAGTGAGTTTAGGGGATGATGGAAAGGTGAGGTAGGGAAGACTGGCAGGTGAGTTGTGAAAATGTTAAGCACCTAAGTCAAGGAGAATACATGTATGCCCAATGCAAAGATCACTTATAAGACGGGCAGGTATAAGAACACACCTCTCACACGTCCGCCACTAGAGTTGGTCATTTCTACGTGACCAGTGTGATCTGCAAGCTATCAGTATCACCACAACAGCCCCTGCACACAGAAACTAAATGATACCCTAACCAGGCTTCAACAAAGGGTAACTATAACCCTGCAAGGCATAACAAATGAGAGGAAGGAGAATATTGACTGGGAGGGGGAGAAGGGAGGGACAGATAATGAAGAGATGATGAGAATTATGAGGCAGGTAGTCACGGAAGTTAGGAGCAAAGCTGGTATTCAAGCAGAGAGCGAAGAGATCAATGAGAAATATTACAATAGGATGTGGCCTCAAACCCTGTTTGTCCCTTCTTAATTAACTTGGTCCTGGGCCAACATTTTCCAAAAACAGAAACAGGATGGTGCCCCCTGTTACTCACTAGGCTCCCACAAGGTACAATTGTAGCTACATCAGGCTTAGGGGATAGGAAGTGTTAAAAGTATGCATGGGTGGAAGAGAGAAGGGGAAAAGCTTGGGGCATGGGAGGGGAAAGGGGGGAGGGATGGGGAAAGGCAAATAAAATCTTAAATTACTAGGCAAGGAGGCAAGAAAGCATTGAGGAGGGGACTAATGGAATGAAGAAAGAAAGGAACAGACAGGGATAATCTGTAGAGAGAGTGAGCCAGGGTAGGAAGGGGGGAACTGATGCAAAATGATGTGGCCTTAAGCTCTACGTGTCTCTTCCTAATTAACTTGGTCCTGGGACAGGAGCTCATGGGTGCAATAAGGCTCAAGGGGATCTCTTTGTCTCCAGGGACATGTGGGAGGATCCATACTGATGCATGTAGTAATTGTAGTGTAGGTAGCCATTGTGTCTCCCCCCCCCTCATTATTGTCAGGCTTCCCAATGATGTGCTTATATATATGTTCATCAAAGTAGTTAACAGGAGTAGTGTGATGTGATGAGAGGTACTGCGAGAGTAAGGGTAGGCAGTGAATGCAAGATAGGAGATAAAGCTAGCTTGAAATGTAATGCAGGCTCGGGTAGGACACAATGTTGAAGCTAGATGCTCGGGAGAAAGCATGTTTATGATACAAAAATAAAGGTCATGGTCTGGGATAGGATAAGAATTAAGAATGAGGAAGAGTGAATCTTCGAGATTACATTTTTTTTTTTTTGTTTAATACAAAATTTATTCATTTTCATGATATTCGATAAATTTGTATCTCCAAGTAGTACAGGTGTTCTCCAGGCGTTTCCAATAGTTACAGTGATAGTATAATGTTATAATATAGATGTTTACAATAATGTTGAGCGACATGTGTCATTTTGGAAGATTTACATAATTAATAGCATGTGCCTAATGCAGAAAGTTCTACATTTCATAGATGACCCTTTGCCATTGGTCTATCTATGCTGGTGAAATCACATTAATGAGGTATGAGGTATGAGGTAGTGCTTTTTGAGTATTTAGGGGTGCTTCTAGTTCAACTCCGGTGCCCATTCAGGCTGGCATTGCTTGTTCTTGTCCATATGTCTGTGACTGTTGCTTTAGTGCTAGGTTCAACCTGTTATAGCCCTACACAATGATCAGCACCCAAGTGTTTGTGTGTATGAGATGATAAGTGGCTGACCCGGGTTCGGTTAAAAAGGGCTGGGTCTGCCGGATAAGCACAGCAGGAGATGGTTAGAGATGTCTTAGTGCATGTACAAAGCACATCCACATCACGGGATGGGACTCCTCAGGGATGCAACTGTGCAGTGGCAGCACTGACACCCACGCATGTACAATGGCCTCCTAAGTACCCTGCCTACACGCAGCACCTAGCCCCAGGCTGCCTGAATATGCGCCATTCACTGGTCAGTGTGTACATATTATGTGCTGGTGGGCAGGGCGTCAGGATCTTTACAGGGTTAAGGGGCGCAAGGGGGGAGGGGGTTGTATTCATTGGTAAATAAAGGTACACTGATAATAAAAGCTATAGTCAGTACTGACTATACCACCATATTTTGACCCCCGTAGTCAGGTGATTACATATGTCAGTCACATATTAGTCATAAGATAGTCAGTAGTGACTATATGTGGATCACACAAATTGATGATGTCATAGGAATGTGTGCACAGGAAACAGTTAGGATTCAAAATTGAATGCTCAACTGACTTCAGGTAGGCACATTTTATTCTAGCTAAACTACTCCTTTACACATTTCCCTGTGCATTAGCTCTTGTGTTAAGGTTGAGTATATTTACTTAAGGCATCATAGGACACAAGCATTCTCAATTTTGATTGAAGTATCATGTGGTTTTGTTCAAATTCTGATCATGTAACTGTGGATTTCTAGGCTTCCAGACTAGAATATACAGAAGTTGACTGGGTGAAGGGTTATAGTGTGCCATGCATATGGCCCATGCTCATCTATTTTATCCAATGGTGCTAGGACAGGTACCGCCGGACATCTACCCCCGGATATCTACCCCTGGACATCTACCCCCAGACATCTACCCTCAGACATCTACCCCTGGACATCTACCACCTGAGAATCTACCCCCTAGGACATAAAAGTCCAGGGGATGGTTGTCCTAGGGGTAGAAATTGTTAGGGGGTAAAAGTCCAGGGGATAGATGTCCAAGGGATAGATGTGCTAAACATGCTAAACATTACCACAACATTAACACCTGGACTTCTACCCCTGGAAATCTACCCCCTAGGACTCCCCCCCTAGGACTTTCATCCCCTTAGACATCTATCCCCTGGACTTTTACCTCCTTACAACTTCTACCCACTAGGGCATCAATCCCCTTAGACATCTACCCCCTTTACCCTCCAGGACTTTTACCCCTAGGGACAGCAACCCCCTCCAAATGCTCATGATAAGTCATATCATGTGGAGGGAGTAGATTTCTCCAGGGACATCCAACATCTATCCCTGGACATCTACCCCCTGGGAATATACCACCTAGGACTTATATATCCCCTTCGGCACCTATCCCCTTAGGACTCTACCCCCTAGGATATCCACCCGCTTGGACACCTACCCCGGGACATCTGCCCCCTGGACATCTACCCCCTAGGACATCCACCCTCCTGGACATCTACCCCCAAACATCTACCCCCTGGACATCTACCCCCTAGGGCATCCATCCCCTTGGACATCTACCCCCTTTACCCTCTAGGAGTTCTACCCCTGGGGACAATAATATCATGTGGAGGGAGACGATTTCTCAAGGGACATTGGACATCTACCCCTAGACATCTACCCCCTGGAAATCTACCCCCTTGGACTTTTATCCCCTTGCAATAGATATTGATTCCCTGGGCTTTTACCCCCTTAGGATTCTACCTCCTAGGACTTCCACTCGCTTGGACACCTACCCCAGGATATCTATCCCCTGGGACATCTATACCCTGGGACATCTACCCTAGGACATCTACCCCCTAGGACTTCCACTCCCTTGGACACCTACCCCAGGACATCTATCCCCTGGGACATCTACCCCTAGGACATCTACCCCTGGACAAAAGTCCAAGGGGGTAGATTCCCAGGGGGTAGATCTCCAGGGGTAGATGCCTGATATCTACCTGCCGCACATAATATGACATATGGGTATGTGTATGTGTGTGTGTTGGGGGGGGGTTGATGTTCTTAGGAGTAAAGGTCCTAGAGAGTAAAGGGGGTAGATGCCCCAGGGGGTAGATGTCCAGGGGGTAGATGTCTGGAGTAGGTTCCAAGGCAGGGGATGTCCTAAGGGGTAGAAGTCCTAGGGGATAAAATTCCAAGAGATAGATGCCCATAGGGGTAAAAGTCCCAGGGGGTAGATGTCCTAGGTAGTGGTAGTTGGCCTGGGGTAGATGTCCTAGGGGGTAGATAGTAGGCCCTAGGGTAGATGTCTTGGGGGTAGATGCCAGGGGGGTACTTGTCCTAACTTATTGTCCTGCCGTCTCATGATGGACTATATCTATTGGTCAGTGTGACTACTTTAGAGCATGAAAGCATTAAATTCATAGTCACTTGACTATATATCCCAAATCAGCTCTTTTAATGCATGACTATAGGTTGACTATATGACTAACTTACTATAGACATAGGTGACTAACTTGGTATAGCCGTTTTTTCTACGTTCACGTGACTATAGAAATGTAGTCCATAGTGACTAACATATCCAGGGCTATTGTCATGAGGTATCTTGCAGCTAGTGGTACACCCTAAAACTTATATAATGCCACTAGTTTCATCATTTATGTAAGGTCTGTGAGATAACTGACTCCCAACACTGCCTGTGTTGCTATAGCAGTCATGGTTGATAACTTCTTAATGATGCGACAAAGGGAGTATGATTTGAATTAGAAGTATGCCATAATCTTTCTAACTTAAGTGTACTAAAAATAACTAGAAGTGAACAGCTATCGACTGATACCTATAGAAAACCACAGTCAATAAAATAGGGATAGGCCATTTAATTTTAAAATAATATTGTTCAATCAATATAACCGAGCATTAACTAATTTGGTTAAATACCCTACAACCTGGGAGATATATTATATACAAAAAGGGAGGAAAAGAGAGAAACATACTGGGATAAAGGTAATAATGAATCTAGGGGCAGTGCTGACCACACTAGCCCCCACCCAGTAACCATCACTAAGCAGGTCAGACAGCCAGGAGAGGACTGACTTCCTGTCCAGCTCCCACTACAGCTTCTCAGTCCCAGGTGACTAGTGTGATTTGAAATCTGAGATAACAAAAGTACCTTGACACAGGACCGGAAGCTTCTACTTCAATCTCGACAAGTAGGCCTCTACTGCAGCAAAAAATTGCAACTAAAATAGACAAGACAGGCAGGAAGGATTGAGGTGTAGGGGTAAGGGTGGCTTAATTAACCTGTCAAATCCAAGAGGGCAATAAACAGAAAGAGAACACAGATATAGGAGGTCAAGAGGGAATGAAATGAGTGAAGGGAGTGAGAAATAGAGTAGACAAGAAGAGAACGAAGCTGTATTGTAAAAGGAAATGCGAAAGAGAGAAGGTGAGTAGTAGAAGAACCCAGCAGATGGACAGTAAAAGATGGTCAGACAGACAGATACAGACCAGAGACAGAAACAGCTATGTAGGTATAGACAGGCAGAAAAAGATGATTGAAAAGAAGTAATGTCAGATAGCGATTCTTGTTTGGAAGGACCTGAAGTTAAATTATGTGCTCAAGTTGCTCGTTGTAGCAGTAGTCGTTAATAATAGTCAAAGGTTATAGCTAGAAGTAGAACACAGTAAGTGTATAATAAGGGACAGTGAGTAGCAGGCAGTGACTATCAGGGGGCAGTCTATTAGCTGAACACAAGAGAGGCGGGTCATAAAGGTAGATAAATAGGGTATACCAGGTAGCCCGTTTATAAGTGGCCAGAAACAGAAGGCCATGCACAGGAAGGGATGAGGCCCTATAACATGCAGGGGTAGACACTAACTTTTTCAGCCATGGGCCACCTGGGCCCGTAGCCTCAGAAATCTACGGGCCCGTACATAAATCTGTGGGCCAAGAATAATCATTTCATTTTTCTAAAAGAGAAAATCATCTGTGGTTAAGATATATCAGGGCCAAAGCAGAATGCTCTGTTTCCCACTGACTTTATCTTTCCAACGGTATACAACATGACTATTTTGGTATATATGTTTTCTCCTAAAAATGTATTCATCCACTTCCGTGGGCCCCCTGGGCCCGTAGGGAGGTATATCTTGAGAAAATTGCGGGCCCGGACTGAAAACTAGGGGCCATTGGCTCCCGGGCCAGCTTTAGTGTCTACCCCTGACATGGGTATAATGAGGAGCAAGGATTCTGAGGTAAAGGATTTGATGTTAAAGGGACGCTGGAGGCTGTCAGTGGGAACTGTTAATAGAAGATCAGAGCAGACAAACCGATTTGAATGTTGTTAGTAGTCCTAAACCCATTTGTTCGCAACAAACTACAATATCTGAATTTGAAAACCATTATGTAATGGGCCTATAAGTTAGATAATTGTTTTGTCATGTTATAGGAAACTTTTAAATGAGTTGAAATTATAAGTTGGACTTAGAGGTCAAGAAAAAATGTCGTCGGAAGAAGCTATAAAGTAGCCCTATATCAATGATATTTCAGCAATTTCAAGGAATTTCATGATTCTGATAAGATCAATTAGGAATTATGTAATACCTTGATGGGTAAAACCTTCTTTGAACTGCTGTATACCATATAGACCTATGCCTTTAGAATAATTTAACTTGCTATATGCAACAACCGTTGTGTAGTGTTGATTTGGAGTCCCATCATTTGCACTGTTCAAAAACGATGGGACAATTGGTGTCTTCCTCATTTTCAAATGAAACTTGTGAAGTAAAGCTTCGTCATTGAGACCAGGAAAAAGATAAGCACAGTCCCCATTACCTATAGATAAGATCTCCAGAGAACCAATGGGATATCTGATATGTTGCTGAAAAGGAATGCTTCCAAACTTATGATATCTAGCCATTTCTGTTCAAGATCCATGAGAACATTTGTAATATATTACATTTTTGAAAGTCTGTAACTATAAAAATTCAAGTTTGTACATATTGATTCTTTATTGTATAAAGGAGATATATACTGTGATCAGGGACCAAGCATTATTCTAGATCTAATAATTTTCTAATGGATCTCAGAATGCATGCAGCATGCCTGCATAATCCACTTGAGACTAAGGTCTGAAATCGGCCAAGTCCAAACTACACTTTTACATTTTCAAATGCACCACTTTTACATTTTTAAATGTCTGTCAAATCCAAACAGCTTGACTGATTAGCATAATATTTCAACTGTTCTTTTGACATGATCTTTCCTTCTAGCCCGTTTCCACATGTGCAACAATGATATATCTAAAAATGACCTGGGATACCTAGTAGCACAGTACTCTTATTTTAGGCAGGTCAATAGTCAAAAAATTGTTTGACACATGCTTAGAAGCAATATATTAAGCAGTGACAGATTGCTTTGAACAGGTTCAACATATGGAAAAATTAGCCACCAATTAAAAACATAATTTGAGTAAACTATAATTCAACTGCATCACTTCAACTGTTGACAATAACCACACGGAGGGCAGACACCGGAAGTGAGATAGAGGGGAAAGCAAATAACTAGATAGAGGATTAAATTAGTGCACTTGTGGCTAAACTACTGAAATCTTTGATGGGCAGTTGGAGAGAGGGAAGGCAGGGATGGCAGAACGGAGGGATGGCTTTTAGAAGGCAGCGAGTAAATATCTGAATGAGGGACAGATAGATGTGCCCACTGAGAACCACCGTCCCACCACCATCAAGCCCCACTAAGCAGGCCGGGCAGGCAGAAGGGGACTGACAGTAGGTCAGCTGTGTGACCAGTGTGAGCTGAATGCTGATTGTTTCCTCTTGTCAACATTTTCCAAAAACAGAAACAGGATGGTGTCCCTCTATTACTCACTAGGTTCCAACAAGGGGTAATTGTATCTACAACAGGCTTAGGGGATAGGAGCCCAATAAAGAGGTGTTGAAGGAAAGCATGGGTGGAAGAGGAGGGGGGGGGGGAACTGGGGGAATGGGAGGGGGAAGGGATAAGGAAAGTAAAGAAAACATCTGAAATTACAAGGCAAGGAGGCATTGAGGAGGGAGCAAATGGCATCAAGAAAAAAGGAAGAGGCAGGGATAATCTGGAGATAGGTTAGGAAGGGGAGGGAAATTGATGCAAAAAGATGGGCCTTAAGCTCTATGTGTCCCTTACTAATCAACTTCGTCCAAGACTGGGGGCTGATGGGTGCAATAAGGGTCAAGGGGATCTCTTTGTCTGCAGGGACCTCCTCATGTGGGAGGAGAGGATTTATACGGATGTACGTAGTCATCATCAGTAAGCAGCCATTTTGTCCAACCAACGCTAAACCAGGATGCATTACCTGTGAACTGTGGGAATAAGGATTATTACACAGCCAGCAATGATATAATCAGGCTCATAAATATAGTTGTCAGGAGTGGCAATTAAGGAGCATGTTAGGATTAGAAATGGCACAGCAGGGGAGGAGAGAACATAGCTGGGATTAAACCTGTTAAATTCCCCTGTTCTGCTGATGCTTTCTGCCATTTTGCTGTTGGGCTCAACCTGTTACAGTTCTGTACAATGATGAGTACCCAATGTGTTTGTGTGCATGAAGTGGATGGTTGACCCAGGGTTTGGTTGGGGACGAGAGGGTTAGGTGGATAAGCTCAGCACGTGATGGCTTAATGCATGCCCAAAACACACCCAGATCACGTGGTGCGACTCCTCAGGGATGCAACTGTGCAGTAGCAGCACTGACACCCACGCATGCACAATGCCCTGATGAATGTCCCACCTACTCAAACTGTGCATCACCAATACCCACCCTGCCTAAATATGCACCATTTAAATGCTCAGTGTACACATTATATCCACACATTCTTCTAAAGAATTATACAAAGCTATAGGCCAGTGATTATTGATGTCTAGGTCCATTTCCCTATGCCGCATTTCTCTATGCCCCATAACCTTAAATTGACCTTGGGATAGCTCCTATTGTTGCCATGTAAAAACAACATTCACATGATAAATAAAAAAGAAGATTGCAAATTTGTACCAATTCTTAAAGTATAAGGCTGTGTCTCACGACCTTGAGCCAATGTTTTTGTCTCTGATCGGGTGCCGTCTCTGACCGGGTGCTGTCTCTGACCAGGTGCCGTCTCTGACCAGGTGTCAGAAAAAAGGTGTTTTAAAAAGAATTATACTCCTGTATATAAGGATTTGTAAAAACGTTATTGCGGTTGTTATATAATTATAATTATAATTACAATTAGCCTCCTGCTGTTGGTATTTTGACCTTATCAAGCCAAGCCGGTCAGAGATGGCACCCGGTCAGAGATGGCACCCGGTCAGAGACGGCACCTAGTCAGAGACAAAAACATTGGCCAAAGGTTGTGAGACACAGCCATAATACCTTCTTACATATATATATATCGTATGTGTGTTTAAATTTTAATTTCAAAAGTAAGATACACACAACACAGTCTCCATACAAACATGATGCATACAAGTCCATGTAGGAATGAATGGTGGTTTAGTATGCTATAAGATCTGATTTTAGAGGACATTGAGACAGGGAACCTGCTAAATCCATACAGCTGACATCAGGATATATTATGGACAGAGAAGAACAGAGCACACGTTGAACACTCGAAAACCGATATATTTCAGCAAATTGTTCCAATCTATTGGTTCTATGACCAATCAAAAATGAGGTGTCTACTGAAGATAGCTTGGAATTAATCCCTTGTATACAATTTGAATTACTTGTTTACAACAGAGCAAGACAATATCTATCATGGACAAAGAAGTAAAGTATATATCATTATAGTAATGTCCTATATTATTTAATTTCCCATTAAATGTTGTCGTAATATCACAATGTTTATAAGTATAGGAAAGGGAAGGAACATATCTTCAAACTAAGCCTAATTGATTAAATGTGTAGCAGAATGTTTTAGAATCTGACATATATACAATTTATTTACCAACAATCAGTTGCTGGTGGATTTTGTTCCTGTTTGATATAGTAGTCTAGTAAAACTTCTGCGCTTAAACATCTTATTATACATTATACTTAGATAGTCATTTGCAGATGGAAATAATGTCAGATTTTCTCTAACAATGTCTAAAATGCAATTTGACCCCTCTATTCCACCTGTGTAGATTCCCAACATCATTTGACACACAAAAAAAAAATCATATTTGCCCCGTTCACACCCTGAAGGCTAACTTTGGTAATGCATGCTCCTCTGGTCACACCACTACCTTCAGTCACAGCCATAAGAGACATCCTGACCTACCTCCGATTACACATGCCACTGCCTTTTCTATACAGAAAATGCCACCTGCTCAGTTTACACTGCGCCCATACAATGATCCAAATCTGCTTTTCATCGGCCCTTGCCATATTCATGGCCGACCTCACCCTCCATACACATTAGGCAGTCTGAGCATATTGACTCTTTCCCACAGTCACATAGAAGTCACATGTCACCAACTGTTGGTTGCCAGGATACGCTAGTATGGAAATGGCACAACTCACAGAAAGCAAGGAGCAGCCAGGTTGTGTATACACATCTGGTGTGATGATAGAGTGAGGAATTGACTCTTGCATGTCCCTAGATGCACAAATGCTACTGTTCAGCCTGCACCCTACACTTGCTCCTATTCTATAAACAATTCTGTATTGATGCAATAAACCAAATAATAAGTTTTGATTGGACAATATTTTTGATATTAGATTGAGAGAAGACAACTCAGGCCTTTAATATTGCATTGTAAGTTGTCACATTTTCAAGTTTCAATATCACATAACACATTTCACTTCAGCTTAAATTCAACAATTTTGTCTTTAATTCATTGTCGATGTCCATGTTTAACATCAATGTGCTGACAAACCCCTCTCCTTGTCAACTCAATACTCCACACACTGCAGTAACAGAAACTAGACTGGCTTCATTACTCCATCAATATCACATGTGCAACACTCTCTGTATGTAATGAATGCAATGAATGAATAAATGTTCCGGTAATAATCTGTGTGTGTGTGGTGGTGCGTGTGGGAGCAGGTAGGATCGTTATCAATAGCACACGGGTCCAAGAGCTGTAGACATAATGGATGGTGCTCAGTTCATCAGAAGTAATTGCCTGTCGCTTGATGTCTAGCTTTATTCTCGATGTCACATTGATACACATCCAATTTGATACATCTGACAGTGAAGCAGCCATTCTAAACACTAATGCCAGTTTGTTATTTCCACTTTAATCTCAGGCATACTTATGGTGTATGAGTAAGTTCTGAAAACCATTTTAGTGGGAAAAATAGTTTTGAGATATGACAATAAACCCAGGAGTAATGCCTCATAACTTATGTGACTTTTGAATAATTTGATTTCCTGTTTTCTTCTTTGTCTTTCCCTGAACTAGAACTAAATTACGATCTAACCTTTCATCAGTGGGGGTTGCTATTAATATTGTAGAAAGTGTTTAGTTCCACATCAATAGTTCTCTGTTAGCAACCAGGCTTTTACCATTTTAGCCACCTTTTGTGCACTCAACACAAAAAAAACCTCAAAACTATAGTCAGTGAATTATACCATTAATAGGTGTCTTTCATAGGTATCAAAATATTTATTTGGTAGCCCATACCCTATCTAAGCTACAGTGTAACGGCAATACATGAGTGCATCGCTGGTGAGTTACTCACGTGGGCTGCATTCATGCGTCATGTCGCTGAATGACACAATGCATCAAAGCACTATGCGGGAAATGGGCTGCGGTTAATGAATTGGGGTTGATGGCAAGGTAGGCAAAGACAAACATGGACAGGTGCAACAGTCCGGGTAAACCACACATGGATACAGAAGGTAGAGAGTACTGCTGGTACAAATTGCCAGAATTATCATTTCGAAAGTGCTCTCCACTCAATATACACTTAAATACCAAGAACAAACAGAGAAGTCGCATCAAGAATGACAAATGAAATACCTGCAAGTAAATACACTCTTTCTGAAATAAAACCTACTATATACCAATGGAGCAAGCCAGGGTGACTTTCTTAATGAAACTGTGTTTACATTGGTTTAGAAGAATCCTCATAACTTGTCTGGAATCTCATATCTGTGACTTTGTGCACTTGTATGTATCAAAAAGTCATAAGAAGTAAAATATATTCTCAAGAGGTCCTCACTTCATCTCTCCATACACAGCAACACATGTCTGTCAGACTTGACAAGATTGGGGAAAAGGGTAAAGAGTAGGGAGTTGGTAGGGAAGCGGTAGGGAGGGAGGCAGAAAACCATGTTATAGGGATAAAGCCCAGAATTGAGAGAAGGCACAAATTACTTTCCCATCCTCTAGCCCACTAGATCCAAACATGGATCCATTAGAAACCAGCACCAGCTACTCACCCACCGGTCCACATTCAGTAGTCAGCAAGCAGACGAGCCTGACAGAAGTGAAAACACCTCCTGAATGGCACCCTGACATCTGATCAGCCCCACGTGACCAGTGATAGCTAAAACCCTTAGACATAGGAATGAAAATATCAGCACAATTTCAACTCAGCAACTCTAAGTGGGCCCTTGAAAAGCAGGCAATTCTAACCATGGCAGGACTATGTGATAGGAGAAAGGATAGGGATTAGGAGGAGTAGAGAAGTAGAGTGGGGGACAGGGGACAGAGTCATGGAGCTAGAAGAGGGAAAGAGGGGGTGGGCAAGTACTATGAGTGAGTAGAAAGTGCAGGATAGTGATCATATCTGTGTTTGTCTAAAGTATTAGCATGTCTCTTATTTCCAGATGATTTCTCATTTCTAATTGTTACATCAAATTATATTCAATCCGTTTCAGGTCCTTGTTGGAAAATAAATTTATGATTACTTCAGGTAGCATAGAATAAATAAGTCCATTGCATAAACCCAACTATATCATTTAATTAATACTGTAACACATACAATGCATGAAATATTTTAGAATTCAATTTCCCTTTTCCCCTCATCAGCCATTCATATTTGGCCGAGGTTTGCTTTCCTATTGCAAACGGCAAGTGTTGAGTTTCACACTAAAGTAATTATAACTAGTAATATCTGTCAGCCATCCAGGCTTACCGCTTTCTCCATTTTAGTTACCATTTGTGGTCAAAACTTAGTGTGAACGAGAAAAGGAATTGGCTTTTAAAAGTCATTATGAGAACACAGAATTGTTACTAAAAGTTCAATTTACCCAAACATATTATTGAAAAAACTTGGATCTTTTTAAATTGCAAGGAAATGCAGTGGGAATATACAAATGAATAAGAAGGACCGCAACATATGCTCTGTAAGAAAATAATATTAAAAAAAACTGATACTTACAAAAAAAAAGAGAAAACAACATAAAAGCAGACAGTTGGAAAGATAGCCAGGCATTCCATACAAAATATAAATCAAAGGCAATTGTTGACTAAACTAGCCCCCAACCAGTAACCATCATAAAAAGGCTAGGCAGCCAGAACCGACTCGCTGTCCAACTCCAAAGCATCTTCCCATTCCGATGTGACTAGTGGGATTTGAAATCTGAGATGGTGAAAGCTCCTTGACTCAGCACGGGGAGGTTCTACCTCAATCTCTAGAAGTAGGCCTATACTCTAGAAGGCAATTGTAACTATACTAGAAAGTAGAAGTAATTTGGGGACTTGGGGTATGATGGTTTTAATTCCCAGTCAACTGTAACGTGGTACAAACAAAGGAAGCTGTATTGTAGGCCAAACAGGAAAGCAGTAGTTGTAAGCATGTGGAAACGGGATATAATAAAGCTGAGTGGAATCGCAGTAGCAATAAGCAGGAGGGGGTACACAGATAAATGACATAAGGACAGAGAGGAGAGAGACTACATGAAGCATATGTTCAATGATTAAAATGAAGCTATGTCAGGCAAAGATGAAAATAATGAGAAAGCTTGGAATGAGCTAAAGTTTAATATATGCTCAGGTCTCTTGTTGTCATCAGCAGCAGCTGTTAATAATAGCTAGAAGGAATAGCTAGAACACGGTGAATAGTATACTAAGGGACAACAAGTAGCATGCAGTGACTAACATGGGCAGTCTATTAGCTGAACACAAGAAAGGCAGGACATATGAGTAAATATATAGGGTATGGTAGGTACCTTGATTACAAGTGGGCAGAGACAGAAGGTTGTAAATCGCAATAGATGAGGTCCGATAATGTGACGTATAGTAAGGAGGGAGGGTTAGGAGGTAGAGAGTATGGCAGGAGAGGGATGAGATAGGTTGTCACTGTCAGTGGCAGCTGTTGATAAAAACAGAGAGAAGAACCCGTAATATGATCACTGTGAGTAGAAGGAATAGGTTATGAATGCGTTGGCCAGACTGTGTTTACTAGAAGAGAAATTGATATAGAAAGAGTTAATGCTCCAAATAAGCACAGCAGCTTATAACTTATTTATTTGAAGAGCATTGGTAAGACTATTGTGAAAAAAGTGGACAATTATGACCAAAGTCATGTTTCTTCATATGGTAATGTAGAGTGGTATTTAAAGCCTCCAGAGAGATGGTATGGTGAATCAGAAATGATCATCTGTAACAGATGCAGACATTATAACATGGTACGTAGTACAGGCAGTTGGCATTTACAGCAGTGTAAACAGACTGGTAATATGTACATAGTAAATGGGCAGTCAGTGGAGAATTGACACCCAGCCCCAGTTACAGCCAACCTATTGCCTGACTACCCGAATCCATAGCCCAGTGGGCACAGACCATTGAATCAACATTGAAAACTCGTTGACAATGTTAATTCAATGTTGACTCGATGTTGATTCAACATTGAACTGAAATGTGTGCCCACTGGGAGGGGCCATAAACAAAACAGAGGTAGGGCTGCTTGAGATAGGACAGCCCTGGTGGTCATAGGAGGTAGTCCATAATTACTTAGGCCGTATCTAGGTTTGTATAATAACATTTGAAATTTAGTTGGAAAAAAGCATTGTGTTTAACTCCCCTCTTTGAAACTAATAGTAAAACTTCCTTATCCCTAACATAGGTATGTATTGACTAGGGCTGACAGCACTGTGCAGGACAAGGGGGAAACTGCATCACATTGAACTTACAGCCTCTGAGTAAGTGTAGTTAAACTGTTATCATACAATCCTAATTTTTGCGCGTCATCATCTCTTCTATATTATTCTATACCATCACAATAGCTGATTTTCTCCTTTTCATAAAATCATTATGTAAGTACATGTAAACTGATGATGGTGCAATAACACTGTCTGCCAGGACATTGCATCCGGCCAGGATAAATAAATGAAATTCAAAATTAATCAAATCAAATCGTAATGTTTCTCAAGACTAAGTTAGAAGGACAGTAAACAGCTTTTGAAGTGAGAGATAAGCAAATGAAGGGATGAACAGAGGATCAAAGACAGTCAGTTTTGAGCAAACAAACCTTTAGTGCTGACTGCTATCCACCACTAGGAAGGTTGGACTGGCCTGAGGAGACAAGCTTACTGTAACGCCCTTACTACAGCTGGTCACCCTGATGTGAACAGCGTGATCTGAAAGCCAAAATAGTCAATGCCCGGCAACAAAGAAACTAAATGTGGTCCTTTAATCTCTTCAACCCTGAGCAAGTAGGATTCTACTGGAGAGGCAATTGTAACTTTATCAAACTAGGGAGGTAAAAGGGATCTGGGGATAACTAGAGTAAGCAGATGTATGTAGGAAAGGGCTCCCGGGGGGCTTCAGGTTGCAAACCAAAGTGAGGGGGACGAGGAGGGGCACAGTAGTGAAGGCAAATTGTTGAAGTCAGGAGGTGACTCGAATTAGGCAATTAGTGAAATGAGGAGGGTAAGAGAGAGGATGGGAATAATTCTTAGAAAGAATGAGTAACAAACAAAGCGATAACTCAGTTGTAAAGAGACAATAGCTGCTGAATATGTCCAAACTAGACACAGTAAATTCAACAAAGTAGGGCTAGCCAAAAGTAGTATACATGAAGCAACTGAAGAGATACGCTAATAGATAACATGGCCTTTCTAATAGGTGATCAGCAGTAATTTTCAGAGTGTTTATTGGCTTTTACTTGAGATTTTACCCAAGAAACTAGCTAAGGCGCATTGCATTTCTGTTGCCAGTAGAATGGAAACCTATAGGTAGTTGGAACATACTCCCATTGCAGGAGAAAAAGCTGTGCATTGGAGGGGATAAGGCTGTAGAAGTTACACAGATGAGGGTTAATTATATTATATCATTATATAAAAAGGACGCTTCTGGTTTTTCAGTTTGTAGTGTTCAACAGCTTTTTAAGCAGCACTAGCTGGCAAGAGTACACAAACATCCTCTAGCAACCATAAATGAGAGCACTGAATCAGAGTTGCAGGAAGGGAAACATATTTGAAGTAGAAATAGAAACAGACAGGCAGTGTGAGAGTTAGCCAGAATCATGGTAGGACATGAGAGACTAACATACTGAATGATTATTGATGGCAGATGGATGGCAGTGAAAGCGAAAAGGGGATGGAGCATGAATGTAAAGGGAAGGGAGAGAAAAGGTGAAAGGAAATGTGTTCAGGCACCACGATCGAGGACCACTTAACATGCCAAGCAGGCATGAGGGGTCACACCTCCTGCACATCCACCACTACAGCTTGTCATCCCCAGGTGACCTGTGTAATATGCAAGCCCTCATCACAATAGCCCTGGACACAGAAACTGAATAATGTCCTTTAACCAACTCCTAGTAGGCATTGAAAAGAGAAAATTGCACCTGCACCAGACCATGGGAATAAGAGGCAGGATCTGGATTGCGACGGGTGAAACAGGAGGGAGAGACATTGGGATTGGGGCAGTTTTATGAGGGTGATGGGAAGGAGGGAGCAATATGGGAGGAGGAAGAGAGGATAGGAACTATGAAACAGGTAGGCAAGGAGGATGGAAGGAAACACTGCTGGCATGCAAGCAGGGGAGGAAGAAGAAAGAAAGAAAGAACTGCTAAAAGAGATTGGAAATGAAGAGGGAGAAATTAGCTGAGCTAGGGGAAACTGTGGCAGGGCACAGTTGGAGACGGAGAGGAAGAAAATCGAGGGAATTGATTGAAGGGAAATAATGCAAAAGGATGTGGCCTCAAGCCCTGTTTGTCCCTTCCTAATTAACTTGGTCCTGGGCCAGGAGCTCATGGGTGCAATGAGGGTCAAGGGGATCTCTTTGTCTCCAGGGACATGTGGGGGGAGGGGATTCTTACTTATGCAAATAGTTATCATGTGTAGGTAGCCATTTGGTCCCCAGGAAGAAAAATATGGCCATGCTACTAGGTGATGTGAGCCAAAGCACTGGAGTATACAGTGCAAGTAAAAGTTAGCCTAAAGGTAAAGGTGCCTCAGAATGTATCGTTGGTGGTCAGGGGGTAGAGTTGTTCAAGGTAACAACAATGGGGAAACAATGTAGGAGCTCTGAGCTTGGGGGACTGAGTAAAGCAAATGAAAAATGTAAGGTCTGTGATAGGAAAGGAATGAGGAAGTGGAAGCTGCCACTGCTCTGGTGCTGGGCTTAACATGTCACAACCCTGTGAAATAAGTAGCACCCATGTGTTTTTGTGTACGAGGTGAATGGGTGGCATGGGGTTTGGTTTAGGACCACAAGGCTAGGGGATAAGCTCAGCATGAGATGCCTAGAACGCACCCAGATCACGCAGTGTGACTCCTCAGGGATGCGACTGTGCAGTAACTGCACTGACACTCACGCATGCACGATGCCCTGTTTAATATGTACCATCCACAGACAACACAGCATCACCATTGAGTGGTCAGTGGTGACAGGTTTATATATGCGTGTTGGGACTTGAGGAGTAAAAGGACAGGGCAGGGGAAAGGGTTAGCCAGTAATAAATAAAGGTCAAGCTTGGTGATTTCATGCATTAATGTTTGTTAAACCTTAGTGTTCCACCTGTCATGGTGTGTCTAGCCTGTCATGTCCTTTCATGTATAAGGTCAGTAGTTTCATTCTATAGGAATGCTGTGATACAAATGCTGTGATACAAATGCCTTTAGAAACACTATAGCAACCAATGTTAATTAACATTGATGATGTCACAGGGAATTGTACCCTCTCATTTCACCCCCCCAATGGAGGAAGCCTAATCTATCATTGACAACAAAAAATGCGGACTTACCTTGCATATTTGAGCTGTAATTGATGAAATTAACCAAATCGGTACCAGATCGTCGTCCCTCGGCGTTCCACTGCCCGCCATGTTGGATTTTGATACCGGAGATTGCAGAAGCACTCGATAAACAAATTATCTTTTTATCAAGACGGTAATACTGTCTGAAACGTCCGCAACTGCCTATATATTACCTGTAGGAGTAATAATATTACCTTGAAAGTCCGCAATTTGCTCTTTTTCGGAAGATAAAATGACCCCCGAGCATTTCCTAGTTGCACTCTCGCGAGATCCTGTGAATCGGCGAGATGGCCATATTTTCTTTACATTGTCGTCGTGTCGAACGATAGTAAAAGCCTTGATAATGGCTAAATACGATAAAATATGAAAGGTATCGCCCTGCTGGATGGTAGCCAATAAATTTCTAAGTATTTTGATTATGTTTTCATATCATAATAGGCAAAATAAAATATATCAACATTTTGTGGTTGTCGTCGAAGGTCGCATCAATTCTCAAGAATCCGAGGAGTCAAGTTTCGGCGACTAAACTTTGGCCATGTAAGTAGTAACTTATTGCAGATTAACAAAGAATAATATGTTTTCTTCAAGTTGTCACCTTTTTAGGCATTAGAAACAATGATAAGTCGTGGAAAATGGACTTCAACCGAGACGAGTCAGTAATCTGGATCCTTGTGAAATTTCCAGGACGAAAACTTTTGTAATCTGTTAAATAATGTAATGTCTTCTACTGAAGACCTGATAAGGATTTACAAAATCCTGGACCATACTAACAGTAGGAATGTACATCCCTGCCATATGTAAGTGTAGAAATAGGTGATCACCATGCCTTTTACGCCCAGATTTAATGAGGACTTACATATTGTATTGCCGATGGCACTCGCTAAAACTTATTGCTCCTAAATATACTAAGGCCCTCTCATGCAATAGCAGTCCTAAATTGAAAATCGCCTCACTGGCAGTGAAAAAAGTCAATAATGGAGCGGTTGAAAAAGAGATGTTTACTTTTAGTCAAGGATTTTCCATTACACATAGGTCCCCAGAACGTAACCAGAAATAGTCATATATAAACTACAAATGTTCTATCAATACACTGGCAAGTGTAAACACGGAGAGTGGCAGCAACGAGCATTTACAGTAGAGTAAGCAGGTCGCTGATATGTACATAGTATATGGGCAGTCAGCAGAGAATTGACACCCAGGCCCAGCTACTGCCGACCTATTGCCTGACTACCAGACTCCACAGGGGGCCATAAACAAAACGACTGCCATAGATAGGACAGCACTGGTGGTCGTGGGAGGTGGTCAATAATCAAAGACACCAGCACCTAGGCAGTAGGTTGTTTGTAGGATAATGTTTAAACACCAGTGGAAATGTCATCCCTCTATGTAACTAAGAGTCTCTTCATCTCTGGGAGGAGATATAATAACCTGTAGCTGATGACACTGTTTGGGACAAGGGTAAATTTAAACTGTTTGCATTACATTACTTTGAGTACATCTTTTTTCTTGATTTTTGTGCACCAACCTTTCATCTATCTCACCCGATGCCTAGAGCAGGTTGCTTACACTCCATGGAATCATAACAAATGTACATTCCTACACCCATAAAGGTTATAATGACTGACTTAAGCAGTCTGCAATCAACTTGGGAAGTGAGCATTATGCAAAGGACAAAAAGAACAGTTCTAAGATCAAAGCCAGTTACAAACAAACCACTAGAGTGCTGACCACGCTAGTCACTCACCGCTACCGGGCATGCCTGCCGGGCAGGGCAGTCCAAGCAGACCTGAGGAGACACGCTTGTTGCACTGCCCTTACTACAGCTGCTGTCCCCGTGTGACCAGTGTGATCTGAAAGCCGAGATAACAAACGCCCCCGGACACAGACACTAAATGGGGTCCTTCAATCTTTACTACCCGGTACAAGTAGACCTTTACTGGAGAGGCAATTGTAACTATAGCAGGTTAGAGAGATTGGAAGGAACCGGGGATAAGGGGTGCAGGCTGACATAGGTAGGATAGGGCTCAAGGGAGGATTTAAATTCCAAACAACCCAGAGGTAATCCTCTACAATAGGACTGTACCTGTGCAAAAGTAGATAAGTAACAGTAGCGGAGGATGGATGGAGGAAATGTCAATAATGAGCTGGCAGGTAGGAGGAAATTAGACAGTTAGTGAATGGAGGAGGGTGAGAAAGAGGATTTGAGGAAGCAAAAAGCCACATAAGGAGATATGGATATGGGCTGGATGATAGAACAGACAGCAGAATAGAGACACAGAGCGAGAGAAAGAGGGAGAGAGAGAGAAAGAGAGAGGGAGAGAGGGGGGGGGGGAGATCCAGCATGACAGAGACTCATCTTGGAGTCATTGTTATCATTGGCAGTAAAAATTGATGATGCCCAAAGTGAACACAACAATTTCAACTCTAAAAGTAGTATACATAAAGCGACAGCAGGGATGGGGCTGTACATATGAAGGCTACTCATACCTACCTAAAAGGCTACTTAGGTAATCGGTGGTTGGGTAGAACATTGTAGATAACTACAAGGTACAACCCTTGGAAGATAGGGAGATCACTGTGCATAGGGTGGGGTGAGGCTGTGCAACAAGTTATGTAGAAGCAATGCTGGGGAAAGTGGAAAGGTTGGTGTAGGGAGACTTGTCAGCGCTAACTGTTGATAAAAGCTGAGAGCCGACACAGTAATTTGAACATTGTGAGTAGGATACAAAGTGGCTGCAGAAAGCGGGCAATGAATACTATGGCCACTGTGCTAGAAGGGACATTAGGAAATGGCATTCCGATACATAAGAAGAGCTGATCTAATATAAGAAGGAGGGGTTTAGTTTTTCTCAGCAGACATGTGTAGGCAAGTATATGAGACATAGCATAATGTGACAGCATTATGTAAGGACTGCCACATCGAGGAAGGCTCAGGTGCTAGGACAGCATCTTGATATACCATAAACTGAAAGGCCCCTTTTTGCAGAATTAGTTTAGGCCAATATTTATATATAGGAGAAAATAATATCAGGGAGATGAGGTGGTGGCTCTGTAATAGTGTTTACATGGAGGGGTTATCACACCGTCAGTACCCCAGACAGGTGGCTCGTACAGAAGTTTGAGCAGGTCAGTAATACATACGTAGTAAATAGACAGTCAGTAAAGAATTGACACCCAGCTCGGTCTGACCGTTTGCCTGACGAGCAAACTCTACAGGGGCCCATAAACAAAAGGAGTATTTATGGATAGGTTAATACTGGTATTTGAGTTTGTCAATAGGATTTTGGTAAATTATATCAGTAAGATAGCACTAGAATGTGATAGCTCTGGTTGTTGCTGCATTCTTGTCTCAACAGGTTGGAAGCTGCTCTAACAAGCCATAATTTTGAACATAAAAAAATGCCAGACAGTAGATTGCGAGGCCTTGGGCACGGCTGGCAATTGCACATGCAGAGCCTATGGGAGTACTGAATCCGGATCAGAGTGGCAGAAAGAAGAACATATTTGAGGTAAAAATAGAGGCAGACCGACAAAGAGTGAGTTATAAAGAGAAAGCCAGTGTCATGGGAGTTACCACGCATAGTTAATAAGTGATTAAAAGAGGATTGCAATGCAGGAGAAAAATGGGAAGCAGGAGTGAGGAGTGAGTTTAGGGGATGATGGAAAGGGGAGGTAGGGAAGACTGGCAGGTGAGTTGTGAAAATGTTAAGCACCTAAGTCAAGGAGAATACATGTATGCCCAATGCAAAGATCACTTATAAGAAGGGCAGGTATAAGAAGACACACCTCTCACACGTCCGCCACTAGAGTTGGTCATTTCTACGTGACCAGTGTGATCTGCAAGCTATCAGCATCACCACAACAGCCCAGGGCTGGACACAGAAACTGAATGATACCCTAAAAAGGCTTCAACAAAGGGTAACTATAACTCCGCGAGGCATAACAAATGAGAGGAAGGAGGATATTGACTGGGAGGGGGGAGAAGGGAGGGACAGATAATGAAGAGATGATGAGAATTATGAGGCAGGTAGTCACGGAAGTTAGGAGCAAAGCTGGTATTCAAGCAGAGAGCGAAGAAATCAATGAGAAATATTACAATATGATGTGGCCTCAAACCCTGTTTGTCCCTTCTTAATTAACTTGGTCCTGGGCCAACATTTTCCAAAAACAGAAACAGGATGGTGCCCCCTGTTACTCACTAGGCTCCCACAAGGGACAATTGTAGCTACACCAGGCTTAGGGGATAGGAAGTGTTAAAAGTACGCATGGGTGGAAGAGAGGAGGGGGAAAGCTTGGGGCATGGGAGGGGAAAGGGGGGAGGGATGGGGAAAGGAAAATAAAATCTTAAATTACTAGGCATGGAGGCAAGAAAGCATTGAGGAGGGGACGAATGGAATGAAGAAAGAAAGGAACAGACAGGGGTAATTTGTAGAGAGAGTGCGCCAGGGTAGGAAGGGGCGGGGGGGAACTGATGCAAAATGATGTGGCCTTAAGCTCTATGTGTCCCTTCCTAATTAACTTGGTCCTGGGACAGGAGCTCATGGGTGCAATAAGGCTCAAGGGGATCTCTTTGTCTCGAGGGGCATGCGGGAGGATCCATACTGATGCATGTAGTAATCGTAGTGTAGGTAGCCATTGTGTCTCCCCCCTCCCTCATTATTGTCAGGCTTCCCAATGATGTGCTAATATATATGTTCATCAAAGTAGTTAACAGGAGTAGTGTGATGTGATGAGAGGTACTGCAAGAGTAAGGGTAGGCAGTGAATGCAACATAAGAGATAAAGGTAGCTCGAATTGTAAAGCAGGCTCGGGTAGGACACAATGTTGAAGCTGGATGCTCGGGAGAAAGCATGTTTATGATACAAAAATAAAGGTCATGGTCTGGGATAGAATAAGAATTAAGAATGAGGAAGAGTGAATCCTCCAGATTACATGTTCTTGTCCATATGGCTGCGACTGCTGCTTTAGTGCTAGGTTCAACCTGTTATAGCCCTACACAATGATCAGCACCAAAGTGTTTGTGTGTATGAGATGATATGTGGCTGACCCGGGTTCGGTTAAGAAGGGCTGGGTCAGCCGGATAAGCACAGCAGGAGATGGTTAGGGATGTCTTAGTGCATGTACAAAGCACATCCACATCACAGGGTGGGACTCCTCAGGGATGCAACTGTGCAGTGGCAGCACTGACACCCACACATGCACAATGCCCTCCTAAGTACCCTGCCTACACGCAGCACCTAGCCCCAGGCTGCATTAATGTGCACCATTCACTGACCAGTCGGTGTGTACATATTATGTGCTGGTGGGCAGGGCGTCAGGATCTATACAGGGCAAGGGGGAGGGGGTTGTATTCAGTGGTAAATAAAGGTATGATTGGTTGTGCTGGGTGACTCGTTATAATTGTTTTTTTCTTTTCTATCCAACCTGTCATGAGGTATCTTGCCTCTATTGGTACACCCTAAAACGTATATAATGCCACTAGTTTCATCATTTGTGTAAGGTAGGGGGTTCCACTGAATATTAAATAAATACCCGACATGATATCTAAAATGGGCAATTGATAGAAAAGGCCCATACTAAACTAAGGTAAAAAACAGAATGATGATTAATTTAGTAGTAAATGCTGTAGAGCCGTTAGAATATGGAAAAGTCCTTATAATTTTACCCTGCTGACTGCCTGCTGGGCCTATGAGGCCGGTGGCACCTATATATAGCTATACAGGGTCATGTTACACACTGAGTAATCACCCTGCGTGCAGCCAGAGGGCCTGGTGAAGAAAAATACAGAACGTTTAGGTGTCAATATGCAAGTAAATATATGGGATACATGCCTAATTACTTCATAATTATAAAAAGTGATTAAAGGTCTTTCAGGGGATCTAGCTTTGATTACTCTCCTGTATTGCATTGATTAATTTAATGTGACCTTTACTATGCTAAAAATCCGGGAAAATCAGTAATAATTATGCCAGATTTTATTTGTGTAAACTATTCTCTTATACCCAGACTATAAGAGGACCATACCCCTCTTTCAATTTTTTTTATTCCGTCTCCTTTGTAAAGCAACATTTAATTCTATTCTAACCATAATTTATGAACCAAACATGATACAAAAAAGGGGTGGGCCAAGGATGTCCACCTGACTGTGTAGAATAAGGCTGTGCCTGTTGATTTAATGAGATATATAGATATTTCCCCGGATTCTGCATTAACTGGGAGGCTCCTGCTACCTGCCTATACACAGGTAGGTGCCACAGCCGGGCTATGCACGCAGTAGTGTACAGTAGTAGCCATGGGGACACGCTCTGCTGACTGGTTGGAACCCCCTATGTAAGGTTTGTGAGATAACTGACTCCCCACACTGCCTGTGTTGCTATAGCAGTCATGGTTAATAACTTCTTAATGATGCGACAAAGGGAGGATGATTTGAAGTAGAAGTATGACATAATCTTTCTAACTTAAGTGTACTAAAAATAACTAGAAGTAAACAGCTATCGACTGATACCTATAGAAAACCACAGTCAACATAATAGGGATAGGCCATTTAATTTAAAAATAATATTGTTCAATCAATAAAACCGAGCATTAAACTAATTTGGTTAAATACCCTACATCCTGGGAGATATATTATATACAAAAAGGGAGGAAAAGAGAGAAACATACAGGGATAAAGGTAATAACGAATCTAGGGGCAGTGCTGACCACACTAGCCCCCAACCAGTAACCATCACTAAGCAGGTCAGACAGCCAGGAGAGGACTGACTTCCTGTCCAGCTCCCACTACAGCTTCTCATTCCCAGGTGACTAGTGTGATTTGAAATCTGAGATAACAAAAGTACCTTGACACAGGACCGGAAGCTTCTACTTCAATCTCGACAAATAGGCCTCTACTGCAGCAAATAATTGTAACTAAAATAGACAAGATAGGCAGAAAGGATTGAGGTGTAGGGGTAAGGGTGGCTTTAATTACCTGTCAAATCCAAGAGGGCAATAAGCAGAACGAGAACACAGATACAGGACGTCAAGAGGGAATGAAATGAGTGAAGGGAGTGAGAATTAGAGTAGACAAGAAGAGAACGAAGCTGTAGTGTAACTTTATTTTGAGAAATGCGAAAGAGAGAAGGTGAGTAGTAGAAAAACCCAGCAGATGGACAGTAAAAGATGGTCAGACAGACAGATACAGACCAGAGACAGAAACAGCTATGTAAGTATAGACAGACAGAAAAAGATGATTGAAAAGAAGTAATGTCAGATAGCAATTCTAGTTTGGAAGGAGCTCAAGTTAAATATGTGCTCAAGTTGCTCATTGTAGCAGTAGTCGTTAATAATAGTCAAAAGTAATAGCTAGAAGTAGAACACAGTAAGTACTTTAATAAGGGACAGTGAGTAGCAGGCAGTGACTATCACGGGGCAGTCTATTAGCTGAACACAAGAGAGGCGGGGCATAAAGGTAGATAAATAGGGTATACCAGGTAGCCCGTTTATAAGTGGCCAGAGACGGGAAGGGATGAGGCCCTATAACATGGGTGTAAAAAGGAGCAAGGATTCTGAGGTAAAGGATATGATGTTAGAGGGACGATGGAGGCTGTCAGTGGGAACTGTTAATAGAAGATCAGAGCAGACAAACTGATTTGGATGTTGTTAGTAGTCCTAAACCCATTTGTCCGCAACAAACTACAATATCTGAATTTGAAAACCATTATGTAATGGGCCTAAAAGTTAAATAATTGTATTGTCATGTTATAGGAAACTTATAAATGAGTTGAAATTAAAAGCTGGATTTAGAGGTCAAGACAAAAATGTTGGCGGAAGAAGCTATAAAGTAGCCCTATATCAGTGATATTTCAGCAATTTCAAGGAATTTCATGATTCTGATCAGATTAATCAGTATTATGTAATACCTTGATGGGTAAAACCTTCTTTGAACTGCTGTATACCATATAGACCTATGCCTTTAAAATGATTTAACTTGCTATATGCAACAACAGTTGTGTAGTGTTGATTTGGAGTCCCATCATTTGCACTGTTCAATGTGCAACAATGATATATCTAAAAATGACCTGGGATACCTAGTAGCACAGTACTGTTATTTTAGGCAGGTCAATAGTCAAAAGAGTGTTTGACACATGCTTAGAAGCAATATATTAAGCAGTGACAGATTGCTTTCAACAGGTTCAACATATGGAAGAATGAGCCACCAATTAAAAACATAATTTGAGTAAACTGTAATTCAATAAGTGCATCACTTCAACTGTTGACAATAACCACGCGGAGGGCAGACATCGGAAGTGAGATAGAGGGCAAAGCAAATAACTAGATAGAGAATTAAATTAGTGCACTTGTGGCTAAACTACTGAAATTTTTGATAGGCAGTTGCACAGAGGGAAGGCAGAGATGGCAGAACAGAGGGATGGCTTTTAGAAGGCAGCGAGTAAATATCTGAATGAGGGATAGATAGATGTGCCCACTGAGAACCACCGTCCCACCACCATCAAGCTCCCCTAAGCAGGCCGGGCAGGCAGAAGGGGACTGACAGTAGGTCAGCTGTGTGACCAGTGTGAGCTGAATGCTGATTGTTTCCTCTTGTCAACATTTTCCAAAAACAGAAACAGGATGGGGTCCCTCTATTACTCACTAGGTTCCAACAAGGGATAATTGTAACTATGCCAGACTTAGGGGATAGGAGGCGTTGAAGGAAGGCATGGGTGAGAGGAGGGAGGGAAGCTGGGGGCATAGGAGGGGGATGGAGGGAGGGATGGGGATGGGAAGGAAAACATCTTAAATTACTAGGCAAGAAAGCCATAAAGCATTGAGGATGGGACAAATGGAATGAAGAAAGAAAGGAAGAGATAGGGATAATCCGGATACAGACTGAGCTAGGGTAGGAAGGGGAGGGAAATGAATGCAAAAAGATGTGGCCTTAAGCTCTATGTATCCCTTCCTAATTAACTTAGTCCAGGACTGGGGGCTGATGGGTACAATAAGGGTCAAGGGGACCTCTTTGTCTGCAGGGACCTCCTCATGTGGGAGGAGAGGATTTATACTGAGGTAGGTAGTCATCTTCTCTAAGCAGCCATTTTGTCACCCCAAAGCTAATCATGGACTGATTGCTTGGTCTCATTCCTGTGAACTGTGGAAATAACTACAAAGCCACCAATGATATAATCAGGATTATGAAAATAGTTGGCAGGAGTGGGTCGTAGTGACAATTAATGGGCATGTTAGGATTAGTAGTGGCACAGCATGGAGGAGAGTGGCTGAAAATGCATCGGGATAATTAGGAGGACAGGATTAGAAAGGAACATGGTAGGAGTAGTTGATAAATGATTGGGGGATGAAACAGGTCTATTAAAATCCCCTGTCCTGCTGATGCTATTGCCATTTTTGCTGTTGGATTCAACCTGTTACAGTCCTATACAATGATGAGCACCCAAGTGCATGAGGCGGGTGGTTCACCCAAGGTTTGGTTGGGGACGTGAGGGTTAGTTGGATAAGCTCAGCACGTGATGGCTTAATGCATGCCCAAAACACACCCAGATCACGTGGTGTGACTCCTCAGGGATGTGACTGTGCAGTAGCAGCACTGACACCCACGCATGCACGATGCCCTGATGAATATCCTACCTACTCACGCTGTGAATCACCAATACCCACCCTGCTTAAATGTGCACCATTTAATGCTTAGTGTGTTTAAACTTTGTTTTCACAATTTAGATAATGTTGAAATAAATTAGAAAGTAAAGATAGTAATACGGCACACAGTGAAGCCATTGTCCTGAAATATTCATCCTCCTTTGGAAACAAGATAAATGGTAGTTTAGTATGCTAAGTATGCTGTATCTGATTTTAGAGGACATTGATACAGGGAACTTGCTAAATGCATACAGCTGACATCAGAATACATTATAGACAGAGAAGAAAAGAGCACATAAAACAGATATGTTTCAGCAAGGTTGTTCCACTCTATTGGTTCGAAAATGAGGTGTCTACTGAAAATACCTTAGAACTAATCCTTTGTCTACAATTTTGATTATTTGTTTACAACTGACCAAGAAAATAGATCGTGTCTATCATGGACAAAGAAGTTAAGTATATCATTATAGCTATGTTCTATACTTTCTTATTTCCCATTGTTGTAATGTTTATAAATGTATAGGAAAGGGAAGCAACATATCTTCAAACTGAGCCTAATTCAATTATGTATGGCAGAATATTTTAGAATCTGACTTATACAGTTTTATTTACCATCAAACAGTTGCTGGTTGTTATTGCTCCTGTTTGTTAGAGAAGTCTAGTAGAACTTCTGCACTTTAATTTACTTAATCTGTTATAAGCTTTCCCTGTCCCTATTGCAATATAGAGATGTAACTCTCATTATACATTATACTTAGATAGTCTATACTATCATACATGCAGATGGAAATCATGTCATATTTTTTCTACCAACGTATAAAGTACAAGTTGACCCCTCAATCCCACGCATGTAGATTCTCAACATCATTGTACACAAACAAACATATCATATTTGCCCTGTTCACACCCTGGAGGTTAACTGTGGTAATGCATGCTCTCCTGGTCACACCAATACCTTCAGTCACAGCCATCAGAGACACCCCCCCCCCCCACCTCCGATTACACATGCCACTGCCTTTTCTGTACAGAAAATGCCACCTGCTCAGTTTACACTGCGCTCACACAATGATCCAAATCTGCTTTTCATCGGCCCTTGCCATATTCACGGCCGACCTCACCCTCCATACACATTAAGCAGTCTGAGCATATTGACTCTTTCCCACAGTAACATAGAAGTCACATGTCACCAACTGTTGGTTGCCAGGATACTCTCCCTAGTTGTGCTGTTATGGAAATGGCATCAGCCCACAGAGAGCAAGGAGCAGCCAGGTTGTATATGCACATCTGGTGTGATGATAGAGTGAGGAATTGACTCTTGCATGTCCCTAGATGCTATAAACAAATCTGTATTGATGCAATAAACCAAAAAAAATGTTTTGATCGGATAATACTTTGATATTAAATTGAGAGAAGACAATTCAGGTCGTTAAAATTGCATTGTAAGTTGTCACATTTTCAAGTTTCAATATCACATAACACATTTCACTTCAGCTTGAATTCAACAATTTCGTCTTTAATTCAATGTCGATGTCCATGTTTAACATCAATGTGCTGACAAACCCCTCTCCTTGTCAACTCAATACTCTAGACATAGACTAACCTCTGCAGTAACAGATATTAAACTGGCTTCATTACTCCATCAGCATTACGTGTGCAACACTGTCTGTAGGTAATGAATGCAATAAATGACTAAATGTTCCAGTAATAATCTGTGTGTGTGGTGGTGCGTGTGGGAGCAGGCAGGATTGTTATCAATAGCAGATGGGTCCAAGAGCTGTAGACATAATGGATGGTGCTCAGTTCATCAGAAGTAATTGTCTGCCGTTTGATGTCTAGCTTTATTCTCAATGTCACATTGATACACATGCATTTTGATACATCTGACAGGGAAGCAGCCGTTCTGAACACTAATGCCAGTTTGTCATTTCCACTTTAATCTCAGGCATACTAATGGTGTATGAGTACGTTCTGAAAACCATTTTAGTGGGAAAAATGTTGTGAAACATAACAATAAACCCAGGAGTAATGCGTCATTACTTATGTGACTTTTGAATAATTTGATTTCCTGTTTTCTTCTTTGTCTTTCCCTGAACTAGAACTGAATTAAGATCGAACTTTTCATCAGCGGGGCTTTGCTATTTATATTGCAGAAAGTGTTTAGTTCCACATCAATAGTTCTCTGTTTGCAACCAGGCTTCTGCCATTTTAGCCACCTTTTGTGCACTCAACAAAAAACTCAAAACTATAGTCAGTGAATTGTACCATTGATAGGTGTCTTTCATAGGTATCAACATATTTATTTGGTAGCCCATACCCTATCTTGCGTATAGTGTAACGGCAATACACTTGTACAAATTGCTAGAATTATCATTTCGAAAGTGCTCTCCAATCAATATACACTTAAATACCAAGAACAAATAGATACTACCCCCATAGCAACCTGAAAGACCTGCCTGAGCAACTCCAGTTGGCGAATGCACGAACAATTGTCACAGACCACTACGTGGCGTACAACTACAGCCTGGCGCCCCTCAGCAATTTCTTCCCTGCAAGATAGAGTTTGAAGGGTACACGTATAGCTCTGTGGAGCAAGGCATTTCACACAAAAAAGGCATTATTTGCCAGGAAAAAAGACAAAGCAGGAGAGATAATGGACTCCTTCACGGCAATGAGGGCAATGAAGATAGCAAAGACCATCGATGCACCCCAGTGGCGTAACCATGACGAAAACTGCCTAAAAGAACTTAATATAGCCAAATACGTACAAAAATGAGGAGCTCAGGGAGATACTGAGAGCTACTCAGAGTAGGCTATTATTAGAGACAACAGGATCGAGGCACTGGGGCATAGGTGCAGGAATCCAAAGCAAGGCTCTACAAAAAGGCACGTGGAGAGGAAAAAACAGGGGGGGGTACATACTGATGGAGGTTCGTAAGGATCTGTTCGGTATAGAGAACCCCTCGGCAAAGAAACAACCTACTCTACCCCCCCAGCCCCAGCAGCAGCAGCCAGCCAACCAAGACGACAGAGAGGTTAATGCCACCCCTCCAGCACCTGAGCAGCCCCCAACCCCGGTAACAACAGCAGCAGTTGAAGTACCCACGCCAGCGGCTACCATAGATGTGCAGACCCCGGTCTCTGATGCTACTACAACTACAACTGCCTCCGCCAAGAAGCCAGCCCCCCCTCCACCACCTCCAGGGACTGTATCGCAGGACGCGAGGCTTGACCAGGACTTAATAAGTATGATTGCAAAATCAGCAACTGCGGCTTATGCACAAGCTGCTGCGGGTTATAGAACAGGAGGCGGCATACCCTTCAAGCTGGCCCCACTCTCCCCTAATGTGATCACCCCTCCAAGGACCCAAATAGCCAGCACAAGCCTAACCCAGAGCAGTAGCGTCCAATCCTCCTCCAGGGCAGAGGCCAGCGGATCACACTCAAAGGTTGTCATAAAGGCAAGCAAGCTTGATCCACACAAAAAGAGCAAAGACAGTAGCCACCACCTCCAGGACAGGATAAAAGGTTTTCTTTCCGGCAAGAAGACACCACCAACTAAGTAAATACATAATGCACTACGTGCTTATGCTCTATAATATAGGAACTACCTAATGTAAACATACATCGAATCATGTGTACTTAAAGCAGCTGGGCCGATATCCCGTTATGTAACAGCTATGTACGAGTAATCACCCCCTTGACCACCACCTACATCCAGGTACAGCGGGCAGCCCCCGTAACAAGGCTGACCCAGTGAGGGAGATGTTATGTAATTGATCAGCTGAGAGCTAGACATAGCGCTGTGTATATATATGTATAGACATACCTACTATATATAACATAATGTCATCTGAGAGGTCGATGTACCATTGTCATGTCATATTAGATTGTATATTTAATTCCTTCAGTAAATGCATTTTTTATGCAATTATTCATATCTCAGGTCATCTAAAACCACTACATGTCCTTGATCTGTTTTTTCTCTCTACTTGTAAAGCATACATCAATATATACTGGGGCGCATAGCTCCTCTTTGTTTGCCATAGCCAGAACACTGGGTAACATAAGATACGATCACCTGCATCATTCACCTTCATCTCACCTCACCAAAATGTATCACGCACCTTGTCGGTTGATGTCCAATGGTATTTTTAAATAACATATGTACTGCCAAAGGTCTCCTGTTCACATGCATTAATGCTAGATCGGCATATCCCAAGAGAGTAAATATAAAAAAGTTCATTTCCCATACTGATATTACCGGGGTAGTTGAGACATGGTTAACCCCTTCACCACTGGGTTTCTTGTAACTCAATGCAATTTTGTGCAATATATTGGCTTACCGTGTGGAAGGGGTTAAACCCAACAATATCAGACACAATGATGTCCCTCCCTGGCTATCAATTTTTTAGACTTGATCGATACCCTGTAATAGATAAAACAGCAGGTGGTTTAATGCTTTATATGAGAGACACCTATATGGCCACAATTGATAATGCCTCCAGCTGTATAACGCCTGATTATGAGATACTATGTGTAGATATTGAGATAGGTAAAATTAAATATAAAATATATGTATGCTACCGGCCACCTAAAAAAGATAAGAATAGCCTACAATCATTATACAAAAAGCTGACTGAGCTTAAGTCCCTAGTCACTAAGAATAGAAAAGTTCTTTGTATAGGTGATTTTAATATTGACCTGCTATCCCGTAAAGATATTGAAGACTCTGAAGTCTCCCAATTCTGTACTAACAATGATATGTGCCAACTAATAAATGAGATTACAAGACCTGCGTCAGGCACTTTACTAGATCACATATATATTAATGAACGTATACATAATGTCTGTGAGTTTGGTACCATTGATTTTCACATTGCTGACCACACGCCTGTTTTTATTTTAATTAAATGTGAGCGTACCAAAATTAAGAAAATAGTGGTTAAAGCCAGGTCATACAGAAACTATGATATGTTGACTTTTAAAAATATGTTGCTTGATTATAAATGGGATGATGTAATAGCTATTAATGACCCTGATACTTTGTGGAATAAGGTTATTTCTATAATACGAGCCTGTCTTGATGCTATATGTCCTATCAGGACCCTTGTGCTACCGGTATACACGCCTGAATGGCTGACACCTACTATTATTCAAGAAATGCAGCATAGAGACGCATTGTATAGGGATGCGAGGCGTACTAACAATGCGGATGACCGTAGAATTGCTGATTTTTATAGAAATAAGGTAGAAGGTCTTATTTTTTATAGCAGAAAAGAAAAAATAGATACACTACTTTTACATAGAAGGGATGATCCAGCCAAATTTTGGGAGGGGGTCAGAAAATTATTGCCTGTAAAAACTAAGTCTACTCTACTAAAGTTGAGAAATAGCCTAACTAACCAACTTATACCTGCAAATGAATGTTGTAATTATGTTAACTCCTTTTTTGCCGGAGTGGGCGAGAAGCTGGCCGCAGAGCTGCCACCTGTCGACATACATGCTAACTATAACAGCCCTTGGAATGTACCTCCGCATAAGACAGACCTACTACATCCCATGAGCTATTTGGAAGTGATTAAGTTAATTAAATCAATTAAGGTTAATAAACCATCAAGTATTAAGCATATTAAGTCGTATGTATTAAAAGATGCATTTTTAATAATACCGGACATTATTCTACACGTATACAATACATGCTTAAGGAACTGTTATTTCCCTACGGACTGGAAACCTGCAACTGTCGTGCCCATCCCTAAGAAGAGTAATTCATTAAATGTAAGCGATTTGAGACCAATTAGTCTCCTCCCCCTCCCTGGTAAAATGTATGAAAAAGTTATTTGCTCTAGATTACAAAAATATATGGAAACACACGGACTTCTATCAAAATTTCAACATGGATATAGATCTGGCCACTCTACCATAACCGCTATAACAGCACATCTTAATAACATCATAGAGAATATAATAAATAATAAGTCAACACTATCCTTATATCTAGATTATAAAAAGGCCTTTGACACCGTCTCCCACCCTATTTTACTAAAAAAAACTTGCAGGTTTCGGACTTAGTGAAAATACATGTCGATGGTTCAACAGCTACTTGAAGAACAGAACTCAATGTACGGTAGCTAATGATTGTGTCTCATCCTTTAAACCTGTTACATATGGGGTACCACAGGGTTCAGTTTGTGGTCCTGTATTATTTTCTATTTACATAAATTCATTGCCAGATATTGATAATTATCATATTACTCTGTATGCAGATGACGCGGTAATTTCTGTGCATACCCCAGATAAAATGCAAGCGTGTTTAAATGCATTAGCAGCCTGGTGTAAGAAGAATAGTCTCACTGTAAACGAAAAAAAGACAAAATGGATGTATTATAATAACTTTAGAAATTTAAATCCTGTTTTGACCCTTAATAATGTAGCACTAGAAAAAGTTGATACCTTCCCCTACCTCGGTGTGACCCTTGATTCTGGCCTTAAGTTCATTGAGCATAGAAAAAATGTACTAGCTAATAGCAGACACAAACTTAGGCAATTAGGTAAGGTTAGATACCACACAGATGGTGACACAGCTCTCTCTATATATACCTCCATGGTTCTTCCCACACTAGATTACACGGACTTTATATGGGATAGGGAAAATAAGGGTGAGTCTGAAGAAATTCAAGGCTTACAGAATAAGGGCTTGCGTACGGTATATAATGTTAAATTAGAGAAAAATCCTACCATGACCACTGTTAAAATGCATGAAAAAAGCAAATGTGACTGGCTTTTACATAGAAGGGACAAGCATTTATTGTATTATGCGTTTACATTAGCACAATGTGATAAGTATCTGGACACCAGAGAGATTGCCACCAGATTCCATCAGGGAAAACGTTTGTGTGTATTAAGATCACTTATGCCAATAGTCATACGAAGTTGTATGTATAGAGCAATAGCAAGGTGGAATAACCTAAAGCCTGCATATACCCTGATAGAGACTCTTTGGAAATTTAAGGCATCTATTGAGAAGGACTATCCTAACTGTTTTATGAACGCTGTTTAAATCCATCATACAACATATTGTCAAAACTCATCACATCACATCTCATCATTCAACTTATGAACTAAAGTGCCTGTTTAGTTTTTATAATACATATACATGGTATTGTTTACTTATGAAATATATTGAAGTCATAGCATTGCATACAAGACCGCTAAGGAATAATGTAACAGTCAGGGGTGCTAGCGGCAGAAGGGCAATGCGCCCGAGCTAGTTTTCGGCCTATAAAAGCCGGTTAGATCCAATAAATATACTTAAAAACAAAAAAAAAAAAACTCGCATTAAGAATAACAAATGAAATACCTGCAAGTGAGCACACTCTTTCTGAAATAAAACCTACTATATACCAATGGAACAAGCCAGGGTGACTTTCTTAATGAAACTGTGTTTACATTGGTTTTAGAAGAATCCTTATAACTTGTCTGGAATCTCATATTTGTAAAAAATCCTTTGTGCATTTGTATGTATCTAAAAGTCATAACAAGTAAAATACATTCTCAAGAGCTCCTCACTTCATCTTTCCATACACAGCAACACAACTCTGTCGGACTTGACAAGATTGGGCAAAAGGGTAAAGAGTAGGGAGTTGGTAGGGAAGCGGTAGGGGGCGGGGGGGGGGGGGGAGAAAGCCATGTAATAGGGATAAAGCCCAGAATTGAAAGAAGGCACACATTACTTTCCCATCCTCTAACCCTAGATCCCAACATGGATCCATTAGAAACCAGCACCAGCTACTCACCCACCGGTCCAAATTCAACTGAAAACACCTCCTGAATTGCACCCTGACATCTGATCAGCCCCACGTGACCAGTGATATCTAAAACCCTTAGACATAGGAACGAAAATATCAGCACAGATTCCACTCAGCAACTCTAAGTAGGCCTTGAAAAAGCAGGCAATTCCAACCATGACAGGACTCTGTGATAAGAGAAACGATAGGGACAAGGACGGGTTAAGAAGTAGAGTGGGGAACAGGGGACAGAGTCATGGAGCTAGAAGAGGGAAAGAGAGGATGGGCAAGTACTATGAGTGAGTAGAAAGTGCAGGATAGTGATCATATCAGTGTTTGTCTAAAGTATTAGCATGTCTCTTATTTCCAGATGATTTCTCATTTCTAATTGTCACATCAAATTATATACAATCTGTTTTAGGTCCTTGTTGGAAAACAAATTTATGATTACTTCAGGTAGCATAGAATAAATAAATCCATGGCATAAACCCAACGATATCATTGAATTAATACTGTAACATATATACAATGCATGAAATATTTTAAAATTCAATTTCCTTTTTCCCCTCATCAGCCATTCATATTTGGCCGAGGTTTGCTTTCCTATTACAAACGGCAAGTGTTGAGTTTCACACTAAAGTAATTATAATTAGTAATATCTGTCAGCCATCCAGGCTTACCGCTTTCTCCATTTTAGTAACCATTTGTGGTTAAAACTAAGTGTGAATGAGAAAAGGAATTGGCTTTTAAAAGTTACTATGAGAACACAAAATTGTTACTTAAAGTTCAATTTACCCAAACATAATATTATTTTAAAATATTGGATCTTTTTAAATTGCAAGGAAATGCAGTGGGAATATACAGTTCAATAAGAAGGACTGCAACATATGCTCTGTAAGAAAATAATATTTAAAAAACCTGATACTTACAAAAATACAATGATATACATCTAGGCTGTATACTAATATTGTTGGATACTTTGGCAACAACAAAACTGCCAAGGTAGATATACAAAATGAGAGAACAAAATAAAAACAGACAGTTAGAAGGATATCCAGGCATTCCATACAAATCACAAATCAAAGGCAATTGTTGACTAAACTAGCCCCCAACCAGTAACCATCATAAAGAGGCTAGGCAGCCAGAACCGACTCGCTGTCCATTTCCAACAGCATCTTCCCATTCCCATGTGACTAGTGGGATTTGAAATCTGAGATGGTGAAAGCTCCTTGACTCAGCACGGGGAGGTTCTACCTCAATCTCTAAAAGTAGGCCTATACTCTAGAAGACAATTGTAACTCTACTAGAAAGTAGAAGTGATTTGGGGACTTGGGGTATGATGGCTTTAATTCCCAGTCAACTGTAACGTGGTACAAACAAACGAAGCTGTTTTGTAGGCCAAACAGGAAAGCAGTAGTGGTAAGCATGTGGAAACGGGATATAATAAAGCTGAGTGGAATGGCAGTAGCAATAAGCAGGAGGGGGTACACAGATAAATGACATAAGGACAGAGAGGGGAGAGACTACATGAACCATATTTTCAATGATCAAAATGAAGCTATGTCAGGCAAAGATGAAAATAATAAGAAAGCTTGGAATGAGCTAAAGTTCAATATATGCCCAGGTCTCTTGTTGTCATCAGCAGCAGCTGTTAATAATAGCTAGAAGGAATAGCTAGAACACTGTGAATAGTATAATAAGGGACAGCAAGTAGCATTCAGTGACTAACATGGGCAGTCTATTAGCTGAACACAAGAAAGGCGGGACATATGAGTAAATATATAGGGTACGGTAGGTACCTTGATTAGAAGTGGGCAGAGACAGAAGGTTGTAAATCGCAATAGATGAGGTCCGATAATGTGATGTATAGTAAAGAGGGAGGGTTAGGAGGTAGAGAGTATGGTAGGAGAGGGATGAGAAAGGTTATCGCTGTCAGCGGGAGCTGTTGATAAAAACAGAGAGGAGAACCCGTAATTTGAACACTGTGAGTAGTATATATAAGTGGCAGAAAGAATAGGTAATGAATGCGGTACCTAGCCAGTCTGTTAGGTGTTTACTAGAAGAGACATTGGCATAGAAAGAGTTACTGCTCCATATAGGGACAGCAGCCTATGACCTATCTATTTGCGGAGCATTGTTAAGACTATTGAGAATAAAGTGGACAATTATGACCAAAGTCATGTGGTAATGTAGAGTGGTATTTAAAGCCTCCAGAGAGATGGCATGGTGTATCAGAAATGATCATCTGTAACAGATGCAGACATTATAACATGGTGAGTAGTACAGGCAGTTGGCATTTACAGCAGTGTAAACAGACTGGTAATATGTACATAGTAAATGGGCAGTCAGCGGAGAATTGACACCAAGCCCCAACTACTGCCGACCTATTGCCTGACTACCAGACTCCACAGGGGGCCATAAACAAAACAGAAGTAGGGCCGCTAGAGATAGGACAGCCCTGGTGGTCATGGGAGGTGGTCAATAATCAAAGGTAACCTAATTTTTGCTCATCATCATCTCTTCTATACTATCCTATACCATCACAATAGCTGATTTTTTCCTCTTCATAAAATCACGATGTAAGTACATACATATAAACTGCTGGTGTTGTAATAATACAGTCTGCCAGGACAGTGCATCCTGCCAGGATAAATAAATGAAATTCAAATCTAATTAAATCAAATCATAATGTTTCTCAAGACTAACTTAGGAAGACAGTAAACAGCTTTTTAAGTAAGAGATACGCATATGAAAGGATGAACAGACGATCAAAGGCAGTCTGTTTCTAGCAAACACACCTATAGTGCTGACTGCTATCCACCACTAGGAAGGTTGGACTGCACCGCCCTTACTACAGTACAGTTGGTCACCCTTATGTGAGCTGCATGATCTGAAAGCCAAAATAGGCAACACTCCGCGACAAAGAAACTAAATGTGGTCCTTAAATCTCTTCAACCCTGAGCAAGTAGGATTCTACTGGAGAGGCAAATGAATCTTCATCAGACTAGGGAGGTAGAAAGGATGTGGGGATAACTGGAGCAATCAGATGTATGTACGAAGGGCTGCCGGGAGGCTTCAGGTTCCAAACTAACCCTATGTGAATCTCTATGTACCTGTACCATGGTAAGTAAGGGAGGCGAGGAGGGGCAAATTAATAGAGGCTGGAGGGGAAAATTATGAAGTTAAATTTAGGAGGTGACTGGAAATAGGACAATTAGGAAATTGAGGAGGGTGAGGGAGACTGGGTTGGAGGAATTCTTAGCGAGAGTGAGCAGCAAACAAAGCAATGATACATAGAACCAGATGTAAAGAGACAGAAAGAGATAAGGATGGTGAGAGGTAAAGTCCAGTATATGCTAGGTGCTCTTGTCATCAGCAATAGCCCAAAGTAAAAACAGTAAATTCAACAAAATAGTATACATGAAGCAACTGCAGAGATAAGCTAGTAGATAACCAGGTCTTTCTATTAGCTAATTAGAAGTATTTTTGAGTGTTTATTGGTTATAACTTGAGCCTTTACCCCAGAAACTGTTGCCAGTAGGATGGAGACATATATATAGGTAATTGGAACATACACCCATTGAAATAAAATAGCTGTGCATTGGAGGGGATAAGGCTGTAGAAGTTATATAGAAAGGAAGGGAGGTTGAGGGGAAGGAAAAGGGACTGTTGTTGTCAGCTCTATCTGTACACTGTATAAAAGCTGAGAGTGAACACAGTAATTTGACCGCTTTGAGCAGCAGGGGCCTGGAAATGAATATACGGCCACTTTGTGAATGGCAGAGGAAGATAAAAGGGGGTCAAGCATGAATGTAAAGGGAAGGGAGAGAAAAAGGAAAGGGAAGGTGTTCAGGCTCCATAATCAAGGACCACTAAACATGCCAAGCAGGCATGAGGGGCCACGACTCCTGCACATTCACCACTACAGCTTGTCATCCCCAGGTGACCTGTGTAATCTGCAAGCCCTCATCATAATAGCCATGGACAAAGAAACTGAATGATGTCCTTTATCCTTTAATCAGCCCCTAGTAGGCTTTAATAAGGTAAAATTGTACCTGCACCAGATTATGGGAATGAGAGGCAGGATATGGAATGCGAGGGGTGAAAGAAAAGGGAGAGACATTGGGATTGGGGCAGGTTTGTGGGGATGATGGAAAGGAGGGAGTAATATGGGAGGAAGGAGAGAGGGTAGGAATTATGATACAGGTAGGCAAGGTGGATGGAAGCAAACACTGCTGGCATGCAAGCAGGGAAGGAAGAAGAAAGAAAGAAAGAACTGCTAAAAGAGATTGGAAATGAAAAGGGAGAAATTAGCTGAGCTAGGGGAAGCTGTGGCAGGGCACAAACAGTTGGAGACGGAGAGGAAGAAAATTGAGGGAATTGATCGAAGGGAAATAATGCAAAAGGATGTGGCCTCAAACCCTGTTTGTCCCTTCCTAATTAACTTGGTCCTGGGCCAGGAGTTGATGGGTGCAATAAGGGTCAAGGGGATCTCTTTGTCTCCAGGGACATGTGGGGGGAGGGGATTCTTACTGATGCAAATAGTTATCCTGTGTAGGTAGCCATTTTGTCCCCAGGAACCAAAATATGGGCAAGCTACTAGGTGATGAGTGCAGGTAGACAGTACAAGTAAAGGTAAGCCTAAAGGTAAAGGTGGCTCAGAATGTATTTTTGGTGGTCAGGGGGAGGGATTTCAATGTAGCAACAATGATGAAACAATATAGGAGCTGAGAGCTTGGGGACTGAGTAGCAAAGGGGAAATGTAAGGTCTGTGATAGGAAAGGAATGAGGATGTGGGAGCTGCCACTGCTCTGGTGCTTGGTTTTACATGTCACAGCCCTGTGAAATGAGTAGCACCCACATGTTTTTGTGTACAAGGTGAATGGGTGGCATGGGGTTAGGTTTAGGACGACAGGGCTAGGGGATAAGCTCAGCATGAGATGCCTAGAATGCACCCAGATCACGTAGTGTGACTCCTGAGGGATGCGACTGTACAGTAGCTGCACTGACATCCACGCATGCATGATGCCCTGTTTAATATGTACCATCCACAGACAACACAGTATCACCATCGAGTGGTCAGTGGTGACAGGTTTATATATGTGTGTTGGGACTTGAGGAGTAAAAGGAGAGGGCAGGGGAAGGGGTTAGCCAGTAATAAATAAAGGTCAAGCTTGGTGATTTCATGCATTAATGTTTGTTAAAATTTAGTGTTCCACCTGTCATGATGTATCCAGCCTGTCACTTCTCTCATGTATAAGGTCAGTAGTTTCATTCTATAGGGATGCTGTGATACAAATGCTGTGATACAAATGCCTTTAGTAACGCTATAGCAACCAATGTTAATTAACATTGATGATGTCACAGGGAATTGTACCCGCTTATTGACCAACTCAAATCAATGTTAATGAGACAATATATAATCATCATTCATTATTGGGTCAATACGGCCATGGGGATTTTGAACTATATATGCACATTTCCTCTAGAAATGACCCCCCTGCCAGAATCTAACAACTCCCACAACTTTTTTGCTGAGAGGTCTATAATACCCACAAAGACACAGCACCTGTTGGGCAATCGTTCAACCAATTATGCCAAATGGTATGCTGATTATGCAGAAGGTTTTTTGTTGTCATCAGCAGCAGCCCTTAATGATGGCTAAAAGTAGATATATTGCATGTGAAAGGAAAAGATCTGGTGCTAACTTGATGTGTAGCAAGAGGGGATATGTATAGGGAGGGTTGGGAGGTAGAGGGTTATGTGAGGGAGGGATTGAGGAAGTTGCTGCTGTCAGTGGTAACTATTAATACTAGACAATTATGATATAATTTTTCTTCATAGATTAAGATGAAATATGTTAAGAGAAGGTAAAGTAGCATTAAAAGGCTTCAGAGAGATGGTATGGTGGATCAGAAACGATCATCTGCAACAGATACAAGGATTATGACTGTTTTGAGTAGCGGGTCTACAGGTGGCATTTCCAGCAGTGTAAGCGGGTTGGTAATATGTACTATGTATAGTGAATAGGCAGTTTGCAGAGTATTGACATGCAGCCGCAGCTACAGCTGACCTATTGCCTGACTTCTGGGCTCCACAAGGGGCCATAAACAAAACAGGTTTAGGGTTGCCATAGATAGGACAGTGCTGGTGGTAGTAAGAGGAGGTCGATAATCAGAGGTGCTTGCACCAAGGCAGGATCTTCATTTGTATTGTGAAACAGCATATATTATTAAATGTAGTCATCATACTTTTCATCTTAATTCTTGCTCATCATTACACCTATAATTGTAATTTAATCCCAAAAGCTGATTGGTCCCACTCCATGAAATCATAATGTAAGTACATATAAAGATGTACCCATAATGTTTGTAAAGCCTGATTTAAATGACAGCAAACTGTTTTTGAAGTGCAAGGACTGGAAAGGCAAAGTTGAGAGGCTGTCAGTTTCTAGCAAACAAACCTATAGTGCTGACCACTCTCCACCACTAGCCAGGCCTGAGGGAACATGCTAGCTGCACTGCCCCTACTACAGCTGCTCACTCCTATACGACCATTAGGATCTGAAAGCAGAGATAACAGTCGCACCTAACTAAATGTAGTAGAAGTAGGCCTTTACTAGAGAGGTCATTGTAACTTTATATGGCTAGGGAGGTAGGAGGTATCTGGGAATAAGGGGGGCAGGACAGACATATACAGGGTAGAGATCGAGGAATGCTTGTACTTCCAAACGAACCCTAGTTAAGTCAATCTCTATAATAAAAATGTACATATGCCATGATAGGTAAGGTGAGTAGTAGAGGAAGGTTGAAGGGAAGAAATGTGACGATGTAGCTGGAAAAGTGATAGGAAATTAGACAATAAATGAATGGAGGATGGTGAAAGCAAGGATTGGAGTAAGGAAAGAACCAGGATGCATTAATAGAATGACATAGAAAAAGTGTGTTAAGAGGTTAAATGTAAGCCACAAAATGCATATGCTACCAAAGATGTAATGTAATGTATTTTATGGGTGTGATTGACCTTTGTTTTCATGATGCTTTCAGATTTTGAATAACGTTAAAGTAAATTAGAAAGCATTGGCTTCGACAGTTGTATTAGCATTCACTCAAATTATGTGTGTCAGTGTTAAAGTCCTAAACATAGCACACAATGAAGTCATTGTCATTAAATATTCATCCTCCTTATCCTGGAAATGAGAGTACCTGAACCCACCTACACACAAATCAGCTCCGATAAAAACATGGCTAATGCAAGTACATGTAGGAGACTCAGCAGGCTAAAAGCAGTATCGGATTATAGAGAACATTGATTCTGATATACTACCCTGTGAAAAGTATATATGCAGATAATAATAGAGCTCATATTGATGTTGAATTCCAATTTAAAAGCCTATATTTCATGACTGTCCCATTGATGACTGATGAAGATTAACTTATTCAAACCAATTATACATGGTTCGTCTCTCGTCTACGGCTTTTCATTGTTGCTATAATGTCCTAGTGTATTTTTTATGCATATCATTGGCAGTATATTTGACTCTCGGAGTTATAGTCAAAGAGCTTTTTACTTATATTAAAGGAAAGGAAATAAGCTTTAAACCATTACTGAACGACGCCTCATTGTTCACACAATGAAAACTAATTACGGTAAAACATGCTGTAACACTATGACCCTCAATCACATATGTGACAAAAAAAAAACCAACATCTACTTCCATATAAGTCAATGCTTTTCCTATACAGAAAATACCCCCCTATATAATTGAAAAAAAGGGGTGATTTATTCACTTGATATTCCCTCACCAGATTGTAGCATACACTGCATACACTGCAACAGTAAACCTTTTGTGTAAGTAGTATGAAGTCAAATTTCTAAGTATGAAAAATGTCCTGAGAAGTAAGGTGAGTTATAAACAGGTCCTGGCTATATTTCCCACCATTCGATGCACCAGAGATCTGTCAGCCTGTACATGATTGTCCAGTCAGGGAGAGGAGGAGAAAAGGGTAGTAACTAGGGAGGCGGCAGGGAGGGAGGCAGAAAGCCATGTAATAGAGGTAAAGCCTGAGATTGAGGGAGGGCACAAATTACTTTTCTCTTCCAGTAGCCCCTTAGGTCCTACTAACACTGCATGCTCCAATGCTCAAATAGAAGCCCCCCCCCCCCCCCCCACCATTAAGCCACTGGTCCACATTTAGTAGTCAGCGAGGAGACCACTCAGACAGGAGAGGAAACACCTACTGAATTACATTCTGACATCTGGTCAACCCCACGTGACCAGTGATAGCTAAAACCCCTAGACATAGGAACTAAATGATATCAGCATACATTCAACTCAGCAACCCTAAGTAGGCCCTAAAAAAGGATGCAATTGTAACCATGACAGGTTTATTTGATATGAGGAAGGATAGGGATTTAGAAGGTTAGAAAAGTGGATCGGGGGACCAGGAACAGAGTCATAGTGATAGAAAAGGGAATAGGAGATTGGGATGGACTATGGGCAGGTAGAAAGTGCAAGGTAGTGCTCATGGAATCTGGCCAGTGAGCTTGACAGTTCCAAAGGATTACCAATCCAAGGCCAGTGTTGACCACCTAGTGTCCATTACTAAGCAGGTCAGGCAGCCAGTAGAGAACAGCCTTCCTGCCAAGTTCCCACTACAGCTTCTCATTCCCAGGTGACTAGTGTGATTTGGAATCTGAGATAACGATGGCCCCTCGACCCAGGAAAGAAAGGTTCTACTTCGATCTTTCCAAAAGGCCTCTACTGCAGCAGGCAATTATAAGTAAACTAGATCGGTAGGTAGAAGGGATCAAGGGACAGGGTTGATGGTGGTTTTAGTTCCCAGTCAACTCCAATGTCGTACAAAAACACTCAGCTCTTCTGTGAAATGGTAGGCACAACAGGAAAGTAGAATTAGTAATAGGGTCAGATTGGTGTTTAAGTGGAATAGGACCACAGTAGCAATACGCAGAAAGGGATAAACAAATTAATCCCTTCACCACTGGACTTCTTGTAGCTCAATACAATTTTGTGCAATATATTGGCTTACCGCGTGGAAGGGGTTGAGATAGGGAGTGACAAGAATTGAAACATGAGCAAAAGGAGTAGGGTGTAGACAGGAAGCACAGTAAGCTGTAGGAGTGTTGAGGGAAAGTTGAAAGAGAGAGAAGGGAGATGGAGAGACAGACAGTCAGAGAGAGAGAGAGAGAGAGAGAGAGAGAGAGAGAGAGAGACAGAGAGACAGAGAGAAAGAGAGATACAGACAAGAAAGAACAAATAATATGTAGATTCAGACTAACAGTGTCGGATGTTAGGAGCAAAGAGGGTGAGTGAAGAGTTCACCACATGAAGCATGATATGTTTGATGATTAAAAAGAAGTAATGGGACACAAAGATGACTGCAGAAAATAATAAGGCAAAGTTAAGTATGTGATTGGGTTTCTTGTTGTCATCAGCAACAGCAGGTAATAATAGATAAAAGCTGGAAGTGAAACACTGTGAGCAGGTAGCAGCTAGTGACTAAAATACGGGGTAGTCTATTAGGTGAATAGAAGTGAGGCGGGAAATACAGGTAAATATATATATAAGATACGCTAGGTACCCTGATTACAAGTGGCCGGAACCTGAGGTCCAGTGACATGATGTATAGTAAGGAGGGTAGATTGGGAGGTAGCAGGTATGGTGGGACAGTGATGATGGTATTTTTCTTAATGTTAGTAGGAGCTGCAGAGAGGAAACACAGTGATTTGAACACTGTGAGTAGTATACAAAGTGGCAGAAGAAACTAAGCAATGAATGTGGTGGACATTGGTATCAAAAAGGTTTATAGAAGGTCACTTCATTGAAATATAGGGCTTAAAACCTATTTATTTGGATAGCAGGAATTTTAATTTAACTGAACAATTATGACATAAGTCATGTATATTCATATAGTAATGTAGAGTTGCATAAAAAGGCTTCGGAAAGATGGTATGGTGAATCAGAAATGACCATCTTTAACAGATGCAGACATTATAACATGGTAAGTAGTACAGGCAGTTGGCATTTACAGCAGGCTAGTAATATGTACATAGTGAATGGGCAGTCAGTGGAGAATTGACACCCAGCCCCATGTACAGCTGACCTATTGCCTGACTACCAGAATCCATAGGGGACCATAAACAAAATGGGGGTAGGGCTGCTATAGATAGGATAGCACTGGTAGTTATAGGAGGTGGTAACAACCAAAGGTGCTACCATCTCAGTAGCTCAGTTTTTCTAATGATTTTTAAACATCACTGGGATAAGCATTGGCTCGCTGACTTCCCTATATGGAACTAATAGTGCAACTACCTCACATAAAAATGTATTCATTGGTGCAACAGTTCTTGGAGCAAGAGAAAAATGAAACTGCTCAACATCAAATTCGGCACCTGTGAGTAAATGTTACGGTTATAACACTTTTCTATCCTAGTGTTTGCTTATCACCATTAAATCTTTCTCATCCATTTCCAATGATAATTGTAACCTCTCCATTCGATCATGATGTAAGTTTATGCATGCAGCAATTAGGTCTATAAATACCGACTTAGATGGACAGCAAAAAGATTTAGAAGTTTGAAGTAAGACATGCCCAAAGGACCCTGCCAATGAAAGACTTTAGTCTACATAAAAGTTATAGTGTTAATTAAAAATCATCCTAATGAGCTGTAAAGATATTTTCTGAAATGCTGTATGCAAACGACAGATGGTCAAAGGCAATCAGTTTCAAGCAAACAAACCTGCTGACCACTCTCTACCACTAGAAATGCCTGGCAGGCCTGAGGACACACGCTTGATGCACTGCCCCTACTACAACTAGTCACCCCCATGTGAAGAGTGTCATCTAAATACCAAGATAACAAACAATTCAAGACACAGAAGCATTCCTTTAATCTCTCCAACCCTGTACAGGTTGGCCTAAACTGAAGAGGCAATTGTAACCCATTTCAAATAATATCCTTGTTCCTCATCATTGCGCGCATCACCAACAGCCTTCAGTATTGCTAGATAAATTCAAAACCTGTCTGTGATTATCAAGAATATAGTATTGAGTCAGCCTTACAGTCTGGAATATATTACTTCCTATTGGTTTATTCATACTATCAATATGTTTATATCTTGGTGTTTCTCCACAAACAATGTTAGATAATTTTTATGACTGTTACGCTTGTGGAAACCGCGTGTTAGTTGCTGCTCTTTACTCTTTGTAAAGTCGGGCATGTGATAGGAGTTCTTGGTATCATCGGCAAAGTGGACACATAGGCCTAATGGCTAAGATTTACATTTATGATAACGTGACAAATATTTAGCCAGTCTCTTTACAGAAGAAGGTTGATAAGGAAAATGTATCAGATAGAAATAACAACTGACAGCCAGGTAGTGGTAGGACGTAAGTGATGAAAAGAGCATGACAGTGGAAGAGGAAAAGGAAAGGCAGAAGGAACGATTGGGTATGGAAGCTGCTAGGAGAGGCAAAAAATAAAGGAAAAGGATAAGGCTGGAGGGATCAAGCAGCAAAGTTAGTGATAGAGAGATAGAGAGGAGAGGTTCGCAAAATAGAAAACACCCACCCGCCACCATTGAGGACAACAAAACCGCCCCTGGACATAGAAACTGAACCATTTTCTTGTATCTTAAAGCCAACCCTGGGTAGGCATCAACAATGCTAGTTGTCAGCACATCAGGCTATAGGAATAGGAGGCTGGATATGGATCAGGAGCATTTTAGAGTATGGTCTAGGGAGTGACAGAGACTTGTGACTGGGAAGGACAGAGGAATGTGGGTAAGAGAAACTATGGGAATGATGTGCCAGGTAGGCACAGAAAATAAGTGCAAACTGTGCTGGTGTGCATGGAAGAGAGAAGAAATCAAGAATGAATTCAACTTACCTGGAAGAAATCAACTTAGCTGGGGGAAGGTTTTACATTGCACAACAGTAACTTGAGAAGGGTAGGAAGAAAATGGAGGGAAAAGATTGAATGGAAATAATGTAAAAGGATGTGGCCTCAAGCCCTGTTCTTCCCTTCCTAATTAACTTGGTCCTGGGGCAGGAGCTGATGGGTGCAATAAGGGTCAAGGGGATCTCTTTGTCTCCAGGGAGGCGGGGATTCCTGGGAGGAGGGGATTCTTACTGATGCAAATAGTTATCCTGTGAAGTAAACCATTTTGTTTGCAGGAACCAAATATGGGCATGCTACTAGGTGATGCGAGCACAAGAGCTGGGGTAGACAATGCAGATCAAGGCAGACAGTATAAAGGTGGTTCAGAATGAGTCGTTGATTGTCAGGTATAGGGTTTCAAGGTAGCGACAATGGTGAAACAGTGCAGGAGCTTGGATTTTAGGAGAAGACTCAGAACTAAAACAAAGTTAAAATGCATTGCTACTGCTGCATTGGTACTGGTTCAACACGTGACAGCCCTGTGAAATAAGTAGAAGTGTTTTTATGTATGAGGTGAATGGTTGCCCCCGGGTTAGCTTTGGGACAACAGGGCTAGGGAATAGAGAATAAGCTCAGCATGAGACAACTCGATGCATGCCAAAAATACACCCAGATCACATATGTGATTCCTCAGAGATGCGACTGTGCAGTAGCAGCACTGACACCCACGCATGCATAATGCCCTGTTTGATATGTAACATCCACACACAACTGTGCAACACCATTCAGTGGTCAGTGGTGACAGGTTTATTAATTTTGAAGAAATTTTTATATTTTTACTATGCTTTGGGTCAATATAAAGGTTTCTACACAGCTGACTATGAATTTCACATTCAGAAAACTTTGTGAAATAGAAATATGGCATGATGTCTGCAGCATTATACAATTTTGAAGAAACATCCACATGTTTACACTTTTTTGGTGAATTTTAGGGTCTGTAGAGGGGCTGGCTATGTAAAAGAAGATATTATTTTGCTGAGAAGTCTTCATTACCCACAAAGAAACAGTACCCATTGCACAATGCACCCTATCATCAGACCATTTATGAAAAATGGTATGCTGATCACGCAAAAGGTTTCTTATTGTCATCAGCAGCAGCAGCCCTTATAATGATGGTTAAAAGTAGACACATTTCATGTGGGTAGTGCAGTTAACTAAAGTAAATAGCAGGCAGTGACTTACTGTGGGCAGTCTATTAGGTCAACACAGGAAGGGCGGGCATAGAGGTAAATATATATAGGGTACGCTAGGTACCCTGATTGCAAATGTGCAGTGGGTAAGAAGAGATGTGGCGCTATAACATGATGTATGACAAGAAGGGAGATGTATAGGGAAGGTTGGGAGGTAGAGGGTCTTGTCAGAGAGAGATGAAGGAGGGGGTTATTACAAGCAGAGAGGAGACATAGCAATACAGAGTGGCAGGAACTGGTCAATGAATGTAGTGACCGGTCCGTTCTAAATAAGGTTTTTGCTAGAAGGGACATAAGGAAATAGTTATACAGCTGCATAATGATGAGAAGATGGTATAGAAATGGTTAACTGCCAGTAGCAGTATTTGGATTTGGAGGAGTTGATTATAGTCTAGATTAGTACATACATGTAGAAGCACACACTTCTGAAAGGGTGGTACTAATTGGTAAGACTTCTGAGAATGAACTGAACAATTATAATGTCATATTTCTTTAAAGAGTAAGAAGAAATATGTAAAGAGAAGGTAAAGTAGCTTCAAAAGGCTTCAGAGAGATGGTATGGTAGATCCGAAATGATCATCTGCAACAGATGCAGACATTATAACATTGTGAGTAGTGGGTCTACAGACAGTTGCCATTTCCAGCTGTGTAAGTGGGTTGGTAATATGTACATAGTAAATGGGCAGTTTGCAGGGTATTGACACCCATCCCAAGCTATAGCAAACCTATTGCCTGACTTCCGAGCTCCACAGGGAGCCATAAACAAAATGGATTTAGGGCTGCCATAGATAGGACAGCACTGGTGGTAGTAAGAGGTGGTCAATGATCAGAGGTGTTGGTACCAAGGCATGACCTCAGTTTATATCATTACATTTAAGCATTGAAAAGCATGGTACCTTGACCTCCCTCTACGGAACTAAAATGCAGCTTACTCATCCCTGACAATTGACTGTATTCATTGACCAGTGCTAATGATACTGCTTGGAACAAGGGAAAAATAAAACAGTGTTCATCTTAATTCTTGCTCATCATCATTACATCTATATCATCCAACCTCAGAGGCTGATTGTTCCCACTCCATGATTTAAGTACATGCATGTACTCATAATGTTTGTAAAGACTGACTTAGAAGGACAGTAAACTTTTTTGAAAATATGCAAAGGAAGGGAAGAGCAAAGACTCTTAGTTTCTAGCAAACAACCTTATAGTACTAGCCACTCTGCACCACTAGCCAGGCCTGGCTGGACTGAGGGGACATGTTTGCTGCAATGCCTCTACTACAGCTGGTCGCCCCCATATGACCAGTGGGATCTGAGAGTCTGGATGACAATCACATCCGGACACTGAGACTAAATGTGGTACAACTAGGCTTCTACTCGAGAGGTAACTCATCATGCTAGGGTGGTTGGAGATATCTGGTGATAAGAGGGGGCATGTGAGAGGAAATTAAACAATGAATAGAGGAGGGTGAAAGTGCGGATTGGAGAAAGGAAAGAACCAAAATACATTGATAGTAAAACCCAGCAGTTGCACAGGGGTAGAAGAAGAGACAGAGGTCGAGAGCAACAGATAGGGATGATCTTTAGCTAAATCATGTAGCAAACACTTGAAACTGAACAATAACTCACAAAGCAGGATACAGAAAAGAACAGGGAAAAAATGGAGAGATACAGTAATTTCAACACTATTTAAAGTATATATGAAGCAACAGCAGGGTAGCCTGTACGTGTGAAACGTTAATCACTAGATACACCTATTTCAGATTAGAGAGAAGGTGGAAGGGATTAGGAAACAAAGGGAGATAATGGTAATAATGAAGCAAGCAAGGATAACGAGAGGAACAGGCAAGGCATGGAGAAAAGTAATGAAGAAAGAAAGAGAACGGTAAGAAATGGAGAGGGGGAGACAAAGTGAGCACTGAATAGAGGAATGGAGGTAACTAAATGTAAAAAGATGTGGCCCCTAGCTCTGTGTGTCCATTCCTAATTAACTCTGTCCCAGACTGGAGGCTGATGGGAGCACGAAGGGTTAAAGGGATCTATTTGTCTACAGAGATCTCCTCATGTGGGAGGAGAGGATTTATACTGATGTAAGCTGTCATCAACTGTAAAGCGTGTATTCCACCAAAGTAGGCCAGCCGAAACAGCAGTAGGAGGCATGACACAGCTGTGGATCAGAAGGGCAAAGGATATATGAATACATGCATAGTTAAATGAAAATGTTGCAGAACAATGAAAAAAAACTTTCTTTTGTTTTCGTTTCAATGAGCCGAGGAAGGACTTGTTAATCAACAAATAACACATGTGAAACTAAGTATACATAATTAATCATGATGAAATAAATCGTAATAAATCAAAATATCATTTCAGCATATTCAAGCTGGTTTGTGTTTCAATAGCAATGTCCTGTCCCTGTCCTTTTCCTGCAACACTTTGGTGCAGGGTTCAGCCTGTCACAGCACATTGATCAGCATCAAGTGTTGATATAGGCTGAGTGATTTGCTTAGGGTTAGGTTTGGGATGGCAGGGTTAGTTGGATAAGCTCAGCATGTGATGATTAAATGCATGCACAAAGCACACCCAGATCACGTAGTGTGACTCCTTAGGGATGTGACTGTGTAGAAGCAGCACTGACACCCGCTGACACTCATGCATGCACAATGGCCGGTTGAATATCTGTATCACAGGCCTCTTCACATTACTCATGCCCAGCCCTCCTAAATGTGTTACATTCACTGGTTAGTGTTTACAAGTTACCAACTGTTCTATATGATGTGCAATATGCATGATAATAATCCGACATTGGAATAGGTCAGAGTGTTTCAATGGAAAGACCGCATTGTCAAAAAGAAATTGCATATGCTACCAAATGTTTAATGTAATGTATTTAAGAGTGTGTGTGGTTAATCTTTATTTACCTCATGATTTCAACTTTTAAATAGCTTGGAAATTAGAAAGCATTGGATTTAACATTTGCATCTCATTCCCTCAGAATTACATGTGTCCATGTTAAAGCCCTAAATATAGTACACAATGAAGTAATGGTTATGAAATATTCGTTCTGCTACGGAACCTGAACCCACCCACACATGAAGCAGTTCCTACACAGACATGGCCTATGCATATCCATGGAGGGACAAATGGAGGTTCAGTCTGCTAAAAGCTGTATCTGATTATAGAGGACATTGATTCCGATAAACTAGATCTACTCTGTGAATACAGCTGACATCAGCATATATTATATAAAGATGAGAATAAAGCTCATATTGATGTTGACCTACACTCTAGACCCTTATATTTTGACACAGTTCCATTGATGGCTGATATAAATCAACTTATTCAGACAAATTATGGATGGGTTGTCTCTTGTCTACAGTCTGTCAGTGTTGCTATAATATCCTAGTGTATTTTATATGCATATCATTGGCTGAATGTTTGACAATTATATCTAGAACCTATTCACAGAAATATATTCACCATTTAACACGTGTTAGTCACTGTAGTGTCCCAGTGCTATGATGTACACCTTGTCTTGTATATTTACTCTGTATCTAATACGGGACTCCCTCAGATATAACTGAGGTCTTATCAAACATGTATACTAGTCTATGGTACCTGTTACAGATATACATATCACCCCCTTAAAGTCATTGTACAAGGACAACACAGATCATTCAAACAATGTTCACGCTATGAAAGCTAACTTTGGCAATACATGCTCTTTTGGTCATACTGCAACCTTCAGTCTCATGTGTGAGAGAACCCCCCCCCCCCATCTACTTCCAGCCACAGGTCAATGCTTTTCCTATACAGAAAAAATGCCACCCTGTTTAGTTTATACTGTGCTCTCAGCAATAATCTTATTCTGCTTTACATTGCCCCTTCCCATATTGATGTCCAACCTCAGCCTCTGTACAGAAAGCAGCTTGAACATACTGCCTCTTTCCCACAGTCACAAAGAAGTCACATGTCACCAACTGTGGGTTGCCAGGATACTCTCTCTAGTGGTGCTATTATGGAAATGACATCACAGAGAGCAAGGAGCAGTCAGGACATTTATGCATAGTGATAGAGTGCAGAATTGGCCTTTGCACACTCTTAGATCCAAGCCTCCCTACCGCTACATCTTCAACATAACCCCTCCATCCTACTCTATCAATATATAAACAACTTCCATACTTTATATTTATGGATAAGCCATACATTAATTTAAATCAGAATAAAGATGGTAGATATAATTTGTGAAGTTACATCATTGTCTGTCCTTGTGAGAACACCATTGAGGCAGCTGATATTGCACTGTAAGTTGTGTCAATGTCAAGCTGGATTTTCGAACATCAATTTAAATGAAGGGAATATTCCGCACGGTAACATAAATCTCACCAGTTTCACTCCTCCACCAATATTGCATGCATACCACTGCCTGTAGGTAATGAATGCAATAAATTGATGAATATTAGAGGGATTTGGGATGTGTGTGTGGTGGGTTTGGAAAAGAGCAGAATGGTTATAACTAGCAGTGCTGTAGACATAAGGGATAGTACTCAGTTCATTAAAGGCATTTTCCTGTCACTTGATTTCCAGCTTAGTTATCAATGTCCCATCCATCCATCCATCTAAAATGATTCATCCTATTTATAATTTCTCAGAAAACTTTCTGAACACTAAACTATAGACATATCTGGGCAATAAGAAGTTAATCCCAGTCTTTCCAGACATATTTATTATTTTATCCACACTCTTCAAACTCAACCAATCTAATGGTTTATGACAATGCATTCTAAAAACCTTGTTCACGGCAGACACAATGTTGTGACGTAGTACAATAGACATGGGAGTTATAATTAATCCAATGTTGAATTTTGGATTGTATATCCTGTTTTCTGAGTCAATGGTGGGCCGAGGTCTAGTTTCATATTAATGTGTTTGTATCTAGTTCTCTCTCTGGTAGGAACCAGGCTCTCTGCGTCTACCACTCTAAGCAACATTTGTGTATTGAGGAGATTGTTAATACATGAAAGTATTTACTACTAAAAGTTGCTATAAAAGCTAAAGACTATTATAAGTGACTCATACCATGGATGTCTTTCAGTAGTCTTTGATTACTATTGAAATATTCCCTATCCCATTTAGCCTACAGTACTATTGCAAAAGGACAACTTATATCGGTCTGAATTCAAAAAATTCTGGAATGCAACTAGCCAGATGCCGCTGGAAAACTAGGACAACACCGTAATATGTGTGACAAAATAGTACAAGATCTGCATGGGAGAAGTAAACAGATACCAACTGAAACCTACTTCCAATTCTAAACATGATCTGAAAAAGAAATAGATGGCAGTTGATATCAGATCACTGCAACTATAGATCATGACCAGCAATTCTGAGAACTGTTTCCGGAATGTACAGTGAGACCCTGATGAAGTTTATTACTCTCTGCTAAGTCGGTTGTCTCACTTATCGATCATGGCAATGAATCTTAATAAACCCCTGAGAGAAGAAAGGATAAGAAATAATACATCATCGAAGGACTGTATGTAACTATTTAGAATATAAAATGCCGAATGAAATCAATTTGTTTTGCAAAAAATGATAGGGTGGCTAATGGGGCTAACATATCGGCATGTAATAGAGATAAAGCCCACGATTGAGTTAGGGCACAGATTACTTCTCTCTTCTAGTGGCCCCCAGGTCCTAACACTGCATGCTCTAATACTCCAATTGAAGCCCCCACCCCCTCCTCCCGACTCAGCCATGGGTCCACTTCCTACAGCGATGACCGAGCAAACCAGTCAGGCAGGAGAGGAGACACATCCTGAGACGCAGCCTTGACAGCTGGTCAGCCCCATGTGAGCAGTGATAGTGAAAGCCCCTAGACATAGGAGCTGAATGACATCCTACAATTCTCACTCGGCAAACTTAAGTAGGCCCTGACAAAGGTGACAATTTCAACCATGGCAGGTTCATATGATAAGAAGAAGGATAGAGATAAGGAAGGATAGAGAAGCATAGAGAAGGGCTATGGAGAGACTTCTATGGGTCGGAAAGCTGATAAACTGGAAACAACGCAGCCCAGCAAGGTATGAAGTAGGACTAGATGATAAACATAGATTTGTAGAGAATGGTTATAGATAGTAGCTGAAACATAATTAGTGCTTGGTCTATCAGATGCATTTGCCATTCTGAAGTCCAGCTGAATTTTCTCAATGACACGCCAATATATTAGGTAGGCTACATCTTGTTTCAGGGACTTTTCCGAAAATAGATCTATTAGTCATTTTTCATGTTGCATAGACATGATAGCCTTTTAACATCATAACAAAACCCCAGGAGTAACAATTGAATACCCTAATTAAATTATACTGAACAAATGTTGAGGAATTTGACTCCCTTCATCCTCATCCCCACTCAGCCATTCGTGGTTGGCCGCAGATTGCTTTTTTGTGTGTTGCAAACACCAAGTGTCGAGTTTCACATTAATGTGATTACAATAAGTGATAACTCTGCTGCCAACTGGGGCTTCCCGCTTCCTCCATCTTAGTAACCATCTGCGGCCACAACAGATTGTGAATGGGAAGAAGAATTGGTTGTTAAAAGTTGTAATGAAAAGGCTAAATTCTTACTGCATGAAGAAAAAAGAAATCTATGCAAGAGATCAAGAGAAAATCTATTAAGAGATTGGCAAATACAGTAGGGTGTATAGTTGAATAATAAAGATTACAGCATAATTCTTGTAATAAAAGGTAGTATATATATATCAAATGTTCACTGTATACTGATATTGTTGAATACCTTGCAGCTAAGAACAGAGGGGGAAAAGGGAATGCAGTAGTATCCTAACAGTAACACATCTAATGGGCAGTGCTAACCACACTAGCCCCCACCCAGTAACCACCACTAAGCAGGTCAGGCAGCCAGGAGAGGACTGACTTCCTGTCCAGCTCCCACTACAGCTTCTCATTCCCAGGTGACTAGTGTGATTTGAAATCTGAGATAACGGCCCCTGGACACAGAAACAGAATATTGTACCTCAAACTAAACAAGTAGGTCTATGCTAAATCCCCATCAACTCGAAGTGTTAATAAAAGCAGAGAGCAGATAGTAATTTGACCACAGTGAGTACAAAGTGACAGAAGCGACTGGGCATGCAGTGACAAAGGGTGTTTGCTAGAAGGGACATTAGGAAATAGTGAGACAGCTGCAAACTGATGAAATGTTGGCATAGAGAGGGATAACACTTAATGCCATGTATAGTGAATATAACCACATCTTTCTCATTGAAGTAGCACATACCGCTGAAGTGATAATATTAAGATTACCTTTGACAATAACCCGAACAATTATGATTATAGTGATGCATCTTCATTGAAGATATCTTGAAAGTAGGGGAAATGTAAAAGTGCTCAGCGAAATGGCATGGTGATGAAGTAATGATCATCTGGAACACACATAGAGAATATATGAAATTGTGAGTACAACTAAAAGTCTGCATTAACAGTAGTGTAAGCAGGCTGATAATATGTACATAGTAAATGGGCAGTCAGTGGAATATTGACCCCGCCCCAGCTACAGCCGACCTATTGCCTACTAGCAAGCTCCACAGGGGGCAATAAACAAAAGGGGTAGTGCAAGCATAGTTGGTCTACCACTGGCGGTTGAGGGGAATGGTCAATATTTAAGACAAACAGGGGTTTAGCACATTTCTAGCAGAAATAGTGGGACAACTTAGGGTGAGCAGTAACTAGAACAGGATAGCGTTAGCTGTTGCAGCATGATAGTAGGTATCAACAGGTGGGTTTCCCACAAATGAGATAGTCCAGACTAGTAGGCATAGAGCAGGAACATGGACGTCAAAGAGTAAATCGAGAGATAGCCGAGAAGAAGGGATTGGAGACAGTAGGAGAAAGGAGGGAAAGCAGAGAGAAGGGGCCGTGGATAGGTAGAAGCTCTGGTGGTTGGTCAGCAGTGATGAAGAATACGAAGGATGGGGTAGTAAAAGAAGGAAGTGAATAGCCTGATAGATATTAAGCAAATAAAAAAGGAGTGATGAAAAAATAATGACTGGGGAATAAAAAACAGAAGCCAGAAAAGTGCAAATGAAAAACTGTGAGGGAAGAGCAGAGCCCTGAGTTAACAATATTGGCCTGACTTAACAAGGGAGGGACATGTGCTCAATGCAAAATGCCGCCCAGCACCATTAAGTAGGCTGGACAGACAGGAGGGACTGCTGTCCTGTAAAGCCCCCACTACAGTTAGACATCCCCATGTGACCAGTTGGACATGGAAGCTGAGTGTTCCCTCTCCACAACAGCTACCAGACACAGAAACTGAACAATCTACTCCCATTTCGACTGAACAAGCTGAAGTAGGCCTCAATAAGATGTTTTTGTAGCCACAACAGGCTTTTGGGATAAGAGTAGGGTTTCGGACTGTAAGCAGTTGAGGGAATGCATTGGAACAAGGGTTAGAGTATGAGGGAGGGAGGAAGAGAAAGGAGATTGCAAGAGGAAAGGGATGGATTGAAGGGAAAAAATGGGAATATCTAGGGGAAAAGGAGGCATTGAAGATTGCAGAATGACTGGCCAGTCAGGAAGAATAGGTATGAACAAGGAAAGGGAGAGAACTGTAGCAGAGGCCAAACAGACTGAGCTGGGGTTGGGGGAGGAATGGAGGGAGATTAATGCAATGAGAATTGGCCTCAAGCTCTGTTTGTCCATTCCTAATTATGTTAGTTCTGGACTGGGGCCTGATGGGGGCACTAAGGGTCAAGGGGATCTCTTTGTCTGCAGGGACCTCCTCATGTGGGAGGAGAGGATTTATACTGATGTAAGTAGTTATGATCAGTAAGCAGCCATTTTGTCCCCGCCCCTGAAAAAAAGTAAACGAGGACTCATCACTTGGTCTCACTCTTCAAAACCATGTCAATGAAGATTCTCAAGGAAGAACCAATGAAATAATTAGGCTCATGAAAATAGTTGAGGAGTAGGTTTTTGATGGCTAGGTGCATGTCAGAAGGATGAATTATATTGCATTGGTCCTGGGTTCAACCTGTTACAGCCCTGCACAACGATCAGCACCCAAGTGGTTACATGTATGAGGTGAGCTGTTGGCCTGTGGGTAGGGCAGGGACAGCAGAGTTAGGTAGATACCCTGAGCACGTGATGGCTTAATGCATGCCCCAGACACATCCAGATCATGGGGTTGGACTCCTCAGGGATGCAACTGTGCACAAACCTGCCTAAATTTGCACCATTCATCGGTTAGTGTATACATTATCTACACCTCATCTGATATGCCTATGATACAATGCCTACGAGACGTCCAGTGATTACCGTAAAACCCCGCCTTTAAGACGGATTTATTTTGGGATATTTTTTTCCTACAAGACAGATTTTTTTCCTAAAGAGGGGGGTCGTCTTAAAGGCGGGGTTTTGGCAATTTTTATTTGGAAAAAGTCCCCCGAAAAGAAAAAAACATACCAACGAACTGGTAGCATATATCAACTTTTCCTTGATTGGTTTTGCAAGGTTACATGTATTGTGATGTAAAGGCCATAGGTAATTCACGGAAAATCCATTGAAAATTATGATTTGGGTGACTTAGAAGGGGTCTGGGGCTGGGCAGTATCCCCCAAAATCGGGGGTCGTCTTAAAGGCGGGGTTTTCCATTTTGTCATATCTTTTTTCTAGAAGACGAATTTTTTCCTCAAGTTGGGGGGTCGTCTTAAAGCCGGGGTCGTCTTAAAGCCGGGGTTTTACGGTAATGTCTGAACATTACAATTTCATGTGACACATTCTCATGTTAAGTTTAGTAAGTAATGCCTGTCTTAAATCAATGTCAAAACTATTGTCATTTACTTGGAAACCAGAGTACCAGAACCCACCCATACACAAAGGTTTTGCGTACAAACAAGGTCTATCCATGTCCATATTGGGACAAATGGATACTATCTGATTATAGAGGACATCAGTACAGACATACTACCAAGGGTAGACAGCTGATATCCGAAAACATTATATACAGCAACGTACAGAACTCATGTTCATGCTGACCTTCACATTTAACTCTTTAAGGACAGCATGATACCTTAATGCATCATGCCCTAGGTCGCCATGATGCATGAGTGCACTCCTGGCGATTAACTTACTAGTGCTGCTTTCAAGCATCATGCCGATCCCATGGGGTTGAGACACTCTTGAATGGTTGGCATGATGCACAAATGCAGCACCGGTGAGTTACCTGCCAGGACTGCATTGGTGCATCACGACAACAAATGCGACATTTGTCCTTAAAGGGTTTAAGCTGTACACTTATGCACACTTCTATTGCTGGCTGATCCAAATCACTGTGCACTGATAATAATGGACCTGGAAATGTTAGTCACTACGGACTACATTTCTATAGTCACATGATTGTAGCAAAAACGACTACACTAAGTTAGTCATATAGTCAACCTATAGTCAGCCATTAAATCGGCTGATTTCGGCTTTATAGTCAAGTGACTATGAATTTAATGGTTTCATGGTCTAAAGTAGTCACTATGACTAATAGATATAGTCAATCATGAGAAATAAGGGAAACTTAAGTACTGAAGGCAGGTCAAGGTTCAGCAGGGTAGACATGGCTAGGATAAAGCAGGGCAGAGACAGGCTAGGATAAGGCAGGCCAGGGGACAAGCTAGGATGCAGGGCAGGGGACAGGCTAGGATAAAGCAGGGCAGAGACAGGCTAGGATAACGGAGTGCAGGGGAAAGGCTAGGATGAGGGAGGGCAGGGGACAGTCTAGGATGAGGCAGGGCAAGGGACAGGCTAGGATAAAGCAGGGCAGGGACAGGCTAGGATGAGGCAGGGCAGGTGACAGGCTAGGATGAGGCAGGGCAAGGGACAGGCTAGGATGAGGCAGGGCAGGGGACATGCTAGGATAAAGCAGGGCAGAGACAGGTTAGGATAAGGCAGTGCAGAGGACAAGCTAGGATAAGGCAAGGCAGGGGACAAGCTAGGATAAGGCAGGCCAGGAGACAAGCTAAGATAAGGCAAGGCAGGGGACAGGCTAGGATAAGGCAGAGCAAGTGACAGGCTAGGATAAAGAAGGCCAGGAGACAAGCTAAGATGAGGCAAGGCAGGTGACAGGCTAGGATAAGGCAGAGCAGGTGACAGGCTAGGATAAGGCAGGCCAGGAGGCAAGCTAAGATAAGGCATGGCAGGGGAAGGCTAGGATAAGGCAGAGCAGGTGACAGGCCAGGATAAGGCAGGCCAGGGGACAAGCTAGGATAAGACTGGCTGGGGGACAGGCTAAGATAAAGCAGGCCACGGGACAAGCTAGGAGGAGGCAGGGCAGGGGACAGGCTAGGATGAAGCACGCCAGAGGACAGGCTAGGATAAGGCAAGGCAGGGGACAGGCTAGGATAAAGCAGGCCAGGGGACAAGCTAGGATAAGACAGGCCAGGTGACAGGCCAGGATAAAGCAGGGCATTGACAGAATGATTGCTAGAATGAGGCAGGGCAGGGGACAGGCTAGGATGAGGCAGGCCAGGGGACAGGCTAGGATAAAGCAAGGCAGAGACAGGCTAGGATAAGGCAGTGCAGGGGACAGGCTAGGGTGAGGCAGGGCAGGCGACAGGCTAGGATAAAGCAGGGCAGGGACAAGCTAGAATGAGGCAGGGCAGGGGACAGGCTAGGATGAGGCAGGGCAGGTGACAGGATAGAATAAGGCAGGACAGGGGACAGGCTAGGATAAAGCAAGGCAGGGGACAGGCTAGGATAAGGCAGGCCAGGGGACAGGCTAGGATAAGGCAAGGCAGGGGACAGGCTAGGATAAGGCAGATCAGGGGACAGGCTAGGATAAGGCAGGCCAGGAGACAAGTTAGATCAGGCAAGGCAGGTGACAGGCTATGATATGGCAGGCCAGGGGACAAGCTAGGATAAGGCAAGGCAGGGAACAGGCTAGGATAAGGCAGAGCAGGTGACAGGCTAGGATAAGGCAGGCCAGGGGACAAGCTAGGATAAGGCAAGGCAGGTGACAGGCCAGGATAAGGCAGAGCAGGCGACAGGCTATGATAAGGCAGGCCAGGAGGCAAGCTAAGATAAAGCAGGCCAGGTGACAGGCCAGGATAAAGCAGGGCAGTGACAGGCTAGGATAAGGTAGGGCAGGGGACATGCTAGGATAGGGCAGGGACAAGCTAGGATAAGGCTGGCCAGGGGACAAGCTAGGATAAGACAGGCCAGGGGACAGGCTAGGATGAGGCAGAGCAGGTGACAGGCTCATGTGTAGGCCTATCATGCTCTGTCAGTCTAGATATACACTGTTCATGTATTTCTATGTTATCAAAATTGGAACAAATTACCATGATAACTCTATCAAACATGAGAACTCATGCACCCTATAACATCTTAAGTTGTCATGGTCAAATGTAACATAACATATAACAAGCAGGGATATCCATAGAACAGTGGTTTAGGAGAGGATGTGCCTACCTGAAGTCCATGGACCATTCAAATTTGAATCCTAACTGTTTCCTGTGCACACATTCCTGTGACATCATCAATTTGTGTGATCCACATATAGTCACTCCTGACTATCTTTATAACTAATATGTGACTAAGTTGTATAGTCCCCTGACTACGGGGGTCAAAATGTGATGGTATAGTCAGTACTGACTATAGGTTTTATTATCAGTGATGCTCTAGTCCAATTGTACATGGGTTGTCTCTTGAAATTGCCTTCGATTTACATCCTCCCAATTTCAAGAGAATCATATAGCATCAATTATATATATTATGACAGTTTTTGATTGTTATTGTAATTTGCTAATGTATGTATATATGTACTGAATGTTTTAGATCCATACATATAAATCGTTCAGGTAATATGCAACAGTGTATTCAGAATTTGTTCAATATACATTAGTGCAATGTCTGCGGCTTTACTTACTAATATTTGTCTCCCCTGTCTGCGTCTCACTCACACACTATTTTCTTTTCTGGATCCAGCTGCCTCGAATACAACTGAGCACCTCACTATGCATGTGTATTTACACATGCTATAGTACCTATTGCAGATAGACCTATTAAACTGATATGGGATAAAGTCATATCTTTCTCAACGAATATCATAAATGAAACTTTATCCATTTATTACACTTGCATAGATTCCCAAGCTCACTGTACACATACAAAGTATGTATCATGTATCATTTGTGCACTTTTCTCACTCGATCCTGTCACTGTTGGGATACATCCTCCTCTGGTCATACTAACACATGTGTATGGAGTGAAAATATACAGTATTAAAAGAAATACATGCTGAATGACGTACATGGTCAGAAAATGACGTGCATGGTCTCTTGACGTACATGGTCAAAAATATATGATATCAACCTTTTTCTCGCAAATACAGTGTAATTTAAGGTACTATAATAACAATAATGGTGACATAATACACTAAATAGCACTCTATTTGGTAGAAAATGATCTGTTTATGTATTTTTCGGCCATGTATGTCACCTGACCATGTATGTCAATCTCAAAGTTGAATCAATTTGGTGAGAGTGAGTCACCTACCTCTTCTTCAAAATGTCAATGCAGTTTCTATTCAGAAAAGGCCACCTGCTCAGTTCATACTTTGCTCACACCATAATCCCAATCTGCCCTTTCCCATATTCATGGCTGACCTCATATACGAAAAGCAGTCTGAGCATACTCTGTCTTTCCCACAGTCAGATAGAAGTCACATGTCACCGACTGTTAGTTGCCATAATACTCTCTCTAGAGGTGCTGTTATGGAAATGACATCAGCTCACAGAGTGCAAGGGGCAGGAGGGCCACATACATATAGATCTGGTGATAGAGTGGGGAATTGGCACACCACTACATCCACAGCCACCACCCAGTAAACAAATAACGTAAGGCACCATTTTATAACGTTATAAAACGTTATATGTCAACGTTTTTCTAAGGCTCTTTAGTATGACATAACGTTATGTAAAATTTAAAACATTATTTCAACGTAAAATAACGGTTTTTTTTGTTAGCTGGGCACCCCTCCCACATACAGACCATTCCTATTCCTTTATGAACAAATCTATGTTGAGACAACCTGCACACTTACAGATAAACCATTCATCAATTTTAGATCAGGATATCAAACATGATAGCTATAGGTATCATTTTGTATCTGTATCAATATAAAAGTGAAGATTTAAACATTTCAATATAACCCCAAATGTGTCCTTACTTCAACAATGACACAATGGCAAGTTAACTGAGGTGTTAATGTTCCATGCTGTTGTATGCTGGCCTTTACCATATATTGGCATGACACAAACCTACAAACCTCTTTCTTCTACAGATCAATAGACCTCACATAGACTTTCCTCCAAGTGACGGAATCCAATCAGTTTCATTGCTTCATCAATATTACACGTACACTAATTTGTGGGGGCAATGAATGTAATAAATGGATAAATATTATGGTAATGTTCTGTATGTATGGTGGGTATGGAAACAATCAGTATAGTTTTACCTACTATTAGAGTGGGTGCCACTAAATTACTAGTGTCATATTTATGTACCTCCACGTTGATACATCTGATATCATCTTTCAGGAGAGCAGGTATTCTGAACACTAATGCCAGTTTGACTGACATATCTATTATTCTAGTAAGAGTGTCTCCCCACTTCAATTTTAACCAATCTAATTATTTATGCAAATGAATTAAAAAATAAAGCATTTTTAGTGGGGAAAATTGTTAAGCATTGCAGTAAACCCAGGAGTAATACTTGATGACAGTTCTAACTGATGTAGCAACAATATTGATTCAATTCTGAAGGATTGAATTACCTTTTTTCTCTTTGAGCCAGGACTGAATTACAGTGTAACATTCATGGTTGGCCGAGGTTTGCATCTTATATTACATGTGGTTATTATTAGTTCTTCCCTCCCTGCTAGCGACCAGGCTATCCACTACGGTCATCATTTGTTAACAAGAATAAACATTTACTCTTAAGAGTAAACAGTTAAAACCTACTGCCAATTGTATGGCTTATAATTTTGAAAAAGAAAGCTAGCTGGTTTATTTTAGATGATCCTGTTGTATTACAGCATACACTGCAACAATAGTTTATGGTCAGAAATTCTTGAGTACTTTGTGTCTGTAGTGTAAACCTGGTTGTGTAGGTATGCCTATGATATATGACTCTAGGAAATTATAATGGGATGAGAGTAGAGGAAGTAAGAGGGAGATGAAGATGATTCTATAGGATCTCGACTCTTGTTACCTCCTAATTAACTCTGTCAAGACTCGGGGGTTGATGGGTGTATTGAAGGTCAAAGAGATCAGGTTATCCTAATTATCTCTCACCTGCCAGCATGTGCTGACGTGGGTGGGACTTATATGTAAGGAGTCACGGTCTGTAGGCAGCCATTTCGTTTCCCCTGTGGCAAAACTTAACATATTTATTACCAGGTTTCATCATTTCTGTGAAGCTTAGGAATGATGCACTGGTTTTGAGAAATATGCACTCGTACCGCCATGTTTAAGCATCAGATTTTCAATGCGCATCTGTCTTGAATAAGCACTAGGGGTAAAGGGGTAGAGAGGCAGTGGGAACAGCTTGGAGGCTTGGAGAAACAAGAAGAAGAGAAAGAGAGTTTAATAAAAGAGACATCGACATATAGATGGGCATGCTATTACTGCCACTTTAGGTGAACATGCTCAGCACATGATGGCTTAATGCATGCGCTGAATACACACAGGTCGCGTGGCATGACTCCTTAGGGATGAGACCGTGCAGTAGCAGCACTGACACTCACTGACACTCACACATGTGCAGTGACCTCCTGACTAGCTCCTGGAGTATGGCACATACCCCATCAACAACAACTGCCGAGCTGTAAGTGCAACATTCACAGGGCAGAATATTCATGTTATTTGTATGGAGTGTAGTCAGGTGATTTTCCCATGACCTGTGCATTTGTCTGATATAAACATGAATGATACTATAACAAGTTGAAATTGATCACTCATAAACATATGGTTTTGATGACATATTTTTGAGCTAAAAATGGGGTTCTAGATGATCATTTAAAAGTAGTGTTTCCTTAGATAGATTTTGTACAATTCTATGTATGTTTACAATACTCCTATGACATGCAACTTAACAAACTTTAACAATTATGTACGCATTTATGTCTCTAAATAGATCTTAGACTGAAGAATTCAGGTCTTCAAATGGTGATCATCACGCTTACGAATCATGATGTACTGTCCATAGACAGGTATTTGCTCTGATCTGTCTGTGACATTAAAAGGCAAGAAAATAGCTTCAATCTGAGACCAATTTAGTTAATGCACCGTCCTATATTTAGAATATGCTATTTACAAATCCTTTTACTAGTTCGACGTTAAACCGTAGGCAGATATCTTTGATCCTTCAAACTATAGAACAAAACTGATGACTTAATGGAGTCTCCTGTACTTTTCAATTAACTTACTGATTTGTTATCGGAATGGTTATAATTTAGGTGTTTATCATTGCTTTATAGCTTTTTCATCTCTCAATGTTATGTAAGGTCATGAAAAGTTTGTTTATGATGCTATAAATTGTAATTTCTGTTGACACAAATTAGATCTAGTATAGTGATTTTGGATTATTTACTACCAGAGACCAGTGTTACTTTAACATTGAAATGACATCTGACACCATGGTAATTCAGCATTGGCCTGAATGTTATCCTAACAGAACAATGTCATGTTCACTGGTAACGTTTATGTTAAAGGCAGTATATTAAATGTACAGTGTCGTAACACTGTACTCAGCCCTGTAAAATAGTTATACGCCTATAGGAATGTAAACTGCTGCAAAGTACCTCCCATCAAAATGTTGCATATACATACCCATATAAAGACAAAACATGAATATTCAGTAACCTAAAAGCAGTATCTGTTTGTAAGCGACATTGATACAAGCATATCACCAAGTACATACATCTGAATTTAGAATACAAAGGAGGATAAGGACAGTGCATTGTAATTAGATGGACATTGCATCAAAAGCTGCACACCTTAATGTGCCACAGGAACAATACATCCACAAATGGAGGCCTAGTGTATGATGCCAGGCCCTCCTGCAACCTACAGTAAGCACAGCATAACCACATCTACTCTCAAGGATCAATGTGTTTCCTATACATAAAGGGACCACCTGCTAATTCATACCATGCTCACACAACTCGAAAAACAGCTCTATTTGCCACCCTCTGCCCGGCTTCACCGAAGTCCTCTACTTCCAAACAGAAGTCAGTATGATCACGTTTACAGCCTACTGCACAGTGCCACAGAAGTCACATGTCCCCAATTGTTGGTTGCCAGGATGATCTCCCTAATGGCGCTGTTATGGAAATGACATCACAGAGAGCAAGGAGCAGTCAGGTCGCATACACATAGGTGTGGTGATAAGAGTAGAGAATAGGCTCCCACATGGGAGATGACACACCCTATAGATCAGCCTTCCCATGGTCTCCTCCATATGCCTCTCCTTCCCAACCCTACCTTCTTTTCTCTGACTGTAGACAGCACTGAACTCTATAGCATTTAGCCTATATCAATATACACACCGACTTTAAGTTCATCTAGTATCAACATTACACAATAACTGATGTCAAGGTTAGTCGAAGCTGCAACATGAGTTCAGCTTGATATTACAAATGTTGTAATGTAACTACATTAATGTGCTGGTCATTCTGGAATGGCCAACACCCAATGCATCCATAGTGTGTCTGATTATTCATTACCCTCTGCACTGACAGGAATTCCAGCGGTTTCATTACTTCGTCAATACATATATAATATACATATGAATAACACTGTAGCCAATACATATATATGTGTTCAGGCAATAAATATTCAGGTAATATTCTGAGGCAAAGGCACGATACAGCTTCAACATAGTATATGTGTATACATGGTAGGTGGTGGGATCAAACGGGACGGTTGGTCATAACTAGTGGTGGCTTCCAGGGCTGTAGATATAATGAATCGTCCTCAGCTCATCAGAAGCATTTCCCACTTCTTCATTTACAGCTAAATTCTCTAATCAATTCATATTGCCTGCATATGATGTGTTTCAGAAAAGCATTTTCTAAAGTTTTCTAAACACATAGATGAATTAAATATTGATAATGACAACAATTTCCGAAAACACTTTTGGCAGCAAAATAAAAATGACTGTTGTAATCCAGTGTGTTTGGAATGGACCAGTCACAGACTGGACAGGGAGAGATATTGCAGATTGTGCAGGATCAGAGCATGGGAAGTGAAAGGAAAAGGAGTGAGCACATAATATATGATGGCATCAGAGAGGTGAGTCAGGTGACTGAGGCAGCATAGCGAAGGGCAGAGCAGTAAATATGAGAGTGGCATTGGGAACTGTCAATGGCCTTGGGGTCTGTGTGTAGGAGAGGGCAGAGTGACAGGTTGGAACACTTCTACCCTGGACATACAGGTAGTACCATGTCTATTAACCATCTCTTAATCTCCGCCCCAAGGCGTGGATGACCTTGAAGGGAGTAGAGAAGCAGAAATACTGAAGCTATTGAGTCTAATTTGTGTTCAGCATCCAATGGGTATGAGACTATAGCATTAGCTAATGCTCATATCTTTAGATCTTCTGATATGCAGTTCTAAAAAGCTATGTGTCATGCCTAATAAATGACAAGCGAGGTATATAACTGAGCATGGAAGACCTTATTAGCTCTTTGAATTTCAATATACATATTTTGAGGTGGCAGTGAGAATTGGCAGAAGTGAATGTGGAATTGAATCAATCAGATGGAAATTTAGAATATGACACTAGTGAGGCAAGGCAAGGTGGAGATAACAGAGTGAGTTGATTCAGTCATGGTTGTCCCTTCCAGCACCGTCCAGTTGGGAGTCAAACATATGGTTGTCTGTGTTCTAGTTTTGCTGCATGCCATTTGATCATGAGGGACCTGTCCTTGTGACCGCTCCCTCCAACACCCCATTAACGATCCCTTACCTCTAATGGTCAACTTTTGGCACTGGCATGTCTCCTCTTTACACTGCCATGCCCTTTACCCATATACTACTGCCAAACTGTCATTCCATGCATCTCACATTCATAAGAATAGTAATCCCTATGGCTGTCTTCTCTTGCCATGTCAATTTCCCACATCCAACTGACCTATATTCTAACCACTTAACATTGACAAGTAATCTTTAATTTCAAATTTCTCTTCTCATTCATTAGGTGTATTAGGATTCCTCTTCTAAGCAGCCAGTGTTACTCAATGTTAAAAGCACTATACAAAGGAAAACCGTGCGCAACATTGATACATCCATAGAAATATGAGTCCTTGTAGCCACCCATTCACAAAGTAGTTCTTATACACACATGGTGTATATAGGTGACAATGCCGTACATGTGTATCTGAATGTATTGATACAGACTGGCACAATATTAATGTCATACATATAACTTGAAGGGAAAGAAAGAGCAGGTCTACTTTTGGCATTAACTTCACTTGGAATTTACTAGGTCAGTTGTAAGCGTTATCATTGTAGGCCTATTTGACCAACATCACAATATTAAGGACCACTTTAGTTAAGAGGGGATGTACATAATATTCTGGTAACTTGACACCGTCAATTTCCCTACTCAGCATGAAGCAGCATCAAAACAATTTTCATGTCTATAAAAGAGGTAATGCATATATTTAGAATGACTCTCTATAAACCCTCCAAAGAGAACTCAAGAATGACACAAGTTAGAAAATCATGGAGTACGGTGTACATGTGTCTATAGAGATACAATGTTCCAGTCAATTATAAGATGAGACATAAGGGTTAATTATTTCTGCAATGAACTCCACACAGTATTGTAACAATGCCTTGGAAGCATCTATCCCACACCTCTTAATCTGCTTGCAAGAGAAGGACCTTTACCATACATGTAATCTGATCCTTTTTCATCATGTGATGATTACATGTAACACCATAAGATAACAATGAATTTAGTGTATAAATAAAAAGGAAACAGGAAAAGCCTCTTTCTGTACCACTATTATATTCACATATATTAGTATGTGCACTACAGTAAAACTAACAAAAAGGATTTGACACTGTAATATGCAGTCACCTTCCACAAAAGTAAAACTATAATTATAAATAATGAATAGGGAAATCCATGTCTGCCTTTTCACACTGCCACATAGGTTATACAAAATATAACCTCATGAATTCGAAAATGCAAACAAAGTGGCTGCATTTTCTTTAACGAAACTCATGTCACATCGGCTCTCTTCATGTCAGACAGTTCCCTCAGCCAACCTTGGCAAACTGCCTCTTTCCCATTAGCCACAAAAAGAGTTGTCCAAACAAAAGTCTCCATACCAAAGTTAGTGTGAGCATGTATACAGCCTACGTCATAGTGCCACAGAAGTCACATGCCCCCAATTGTTGGTTGCCAGGATACTCTCCCTAGTGGCGCTGCTATGGAAATGGCATCAGCCCACAGAGAGCAAGGAGCAGTCAGGTCGCATACACATAGGTGTGCTGATAGAGTAGAGAATAGGCTCCCACATGGGAGATGCCACACCCCATAGATCAGCCTACCCACAGCGCCACACAAAGCCTCTCCCTCCAATCCTACACCTTCCCTCCTCTGACTCTGTAAACAACAATGACTTAGCGTTCATGATTATCTACACTCCAGCTTTGAATTAGTTCAATATGAAGAAAAAGACCTTCAGTGTAACTTGTGCAGTTATATGAAGGTTATCTGACCTTCAGAGAAAAAATTTAGGTGGTCGATATTACACCATCTTATGTTAATGCTAGTAGAAGCTAGTAACACTACAACATTAATTTAGCTTGATATTGCAAATGTTGTGATTTTTTGCATTGCTACATAAATTTGCCAGTCCTTCGGGAATGGCAAAAACCAAAAACATACATACTTATACAACTGTCTCCCTTTATGCATTACCCTCAGCACTGACAGAAATTCCAGCGGTTACTTTGTCAATACATGTATAACATATATAACACAGTAGGCAATGGATGTGTTCAAGCAATAAATATTCAGGTAATATTCTGGGGCAGCGGCAACTGTGCTTGATATAGCTTGGAAATAGTGAATGTGTGTGGTGGGGCTTTCAAACAGACAGAATGGTATGTTATAACTACCGGTGGTTCCTAGGGTTATGGACATAATGGATCATGAAGAGCTCATCAGAGGCATTTTCCTGCATTGGCTACATGTAGTATTTTTCAGAAAAAAATCTGAATACAAACTGTTTAGTTCAATCTCTGCAGAAAGCTTTGAGAGTTTTCTCTATCCTAGAAATATAAATTGTTTGATTTGCCACAGATATTGCATTCAAATAGGGATGACATTGTTGATCAATATCAATTTAATTTCGACCTTCTTAACCCTTTAGGGACGACCAAAAAAAATAGTTTCTGGTGATGGGGCCAAGATATTTTGACAGGACCTTTCCTTGGGCCGAGCCTTTGCTGAATCCCATAGAGTTAGGATGACTATAGTCGATGCTCGGCCCCCAATGGCATCGACTATAGTCGATGCTCAGCTCCCCATGGCATCAACTATAGTTGATGCTCGGCCCTAAAGGGTTAAACTGTTTTTTTTCTCTTCTGACATGTTATTTTGAACTCATTTAAGTCCTTTAAATTTACAATGTTTAACAAGAATTTGGTAGGACGCTTTTTAAATCAGACACATAAAATCCCAGGTACCGTTAAACCTTGTGTATGCGCCGCGGCTAGTACACAAATCAAATCCTCAGCGCGACTTATAGGATCAGGACAAAGTCAGGGTACGGCTTATACGAGTTTTTTTTGCCAGTATAGTACAGTACTAAAGTCACCATAATCAGATCGCTAGTGCGGCTTAGCTGCGGCTAATAGGATCAGCCCAAAGTCAGGGCGCCGCTCATACGAGAGTTAGGCTTATACGTGAGGTTTTACGGTATGTGCTGTATACTCGCAAATCCTAAGTTATAATAGAAAACTCAGACGTAAATCCCGTAATCTCATACAGCAATAACTTAATAATTCTGAACATGCAGCGAGAAGTAAAACCCAGTGTCATCTGTGTAATTGAAACAGCAGGAAATGGGGAGAATAACTGATAGGCCACTAGATCCTTATACAAAATATTCATATCACCACTGACTCAGACACCACCCCCTCTCTACCTAACTATACAAAATCCTCAGCTGCATAAACAAGGCACATCACAAGAAGAGTCCTTCCAACCAAATAATGAGGCAAGAGTATGTGAAGCCTAGAATAATTATTGTATTTGATAGGATTTCCCTCACAGAATTGCCCTCATTCCACTGTTACCACCTGTGTTCTGAATATGGAGTCTCTATACAAAGGGAATGCCTTAGTCTGTGCTAGTATGCACCACTCATTCACAATTAACTCAAATGACATGTTTTTGTCCATCCCCAGGCACATACTATGACTCTTTAGTTTACATTCAACGGATGTGGGTCGGGTGTGGAGGACTAAAGGGTGTCACGTCGTACTTGCCTACCTGTCATGTTTACCTGCCTTGACTTTGATTAGTCTCACCCTATGGTTTACCTGTTGTGTACAAGCAATGACAGGGATGTGGAGCAGGGTTTCTGGATAGACCAGTGAAGGACTAGAGAGGGAGGGAAACTGCAGGAGTAGAGCAATAACATATATGATGGCATTGGGAAGGTGGGTCATGTGTCTGAGGCAGCATAGTGAAGGGCAGAGCAGCGAATACGAGAGAGGCAATGAGAACTGCCAATGGCCTTGGGGTCTGTGTGTAGGGGAGAGAAGGGTGACAGGTTAGAGCACCTTTCCCTAGCACATACAGGTAGCACCATGTCTGCTAATCATCCCCTTATCTCCACCCTTAGTGATGGATTCCCTTGGAGCAGGGGTAGGAATACTAAGGCTATTGAGTCTAACTTATGTTCAGCATCCAATAGGCATGCGCATATAGCACTTAGCAAATGCTCATATCTTTAGATCTTACATCATGCAATTTACTGTCCATGACTCCCCCTTTGAAAATGACACCAGAGGAACATAGAGGACTTCATTCGCTCATTGAATTGCACATATTTGGAGGTGTCGTTGAGGAGGGAGAAATTGAATCAGTCAGATGCAAGTTAAGAGCATTTAAAAGGGTTGTGAATAAATAAGAGTATAAGAGATAGTATGGGAAGGCAGGGTAGAGATGACAGAGTAAGTTGACGGAGCAAACTGATTCAGTTATAACAGGGAGTGGTTGTCCTTTCTGCCATCTCCTGTTGGGAGTCAAACACACAGTTGTGTGTGCTTTAGTTTTGCTGCATGCCTCCTGATCCCAAGAGACCTGATCTTGTAACCTGCTCCCACCCTGACCCCATTACTGATCCCCTAGTGGTCAACATATCCTTCACGCCCTCTACTCTACACAGCCATGTCCTTTACCCATACACTACTGCCTAACTGTCTCTCCATTCATTTAGTATTCACACAACTAGTAGTCCCTCTGCCAGTCTTCTTTTAACATGTCCATTTACTGTGTCATAGTGACCCACACTCTAACCAGTTACCATGCACAAGTGATCTGTAATTCCAAATTGCCTGTCTCATTCAAACAGAATGGACTCCACCCAGTATAGAAACATGGCTTTGGCAGCTATCCCACACCCTTTAATTCACTTGCAACAAAAATACCTTCACCATACCTGTAATTTAATTGCATGTCATCATGTAAATATGTCATGTCAATTTGAAGACAACGATGGCTTCAAAGTTATCAGTGAAAGGAGAGTATGAAAAGCGACCTTTTGCAACTAATTGCATGCACATACATTTATAGGCGCACACCAAAACATCAAAAACATTTTACACAGCAACCTTCGACAAAGATGCAACTATATGCATAAAAGAAATACATATGCATTACTGCCTTTTCATACTACCATTTAAGCTGTTGTCAACAAAACATTTACTTATGCACACAAAGTGGCTGCATTTTCTACAACAAAACTCACATGTCACACCTGCTCTCTTCATACCACACTCGCATAATTCTATCATCAGCCCACCTTGGCAAACTGCCTCTTTCCCACAGTCATACAAAAGTCAACTGTTGGTTGCCTCGATAGTCTCTCTAGCAGTGCTGTTATAGAAACAGCATAGGGCGGCAGAGGAAAGGTGCACTTGGCTGCAAACATCCATGTGTAAACCAGTGACAAAAAAAATCACAGGGGAGATTGAATGTCATATCAGTTCCACATCCTACATCACATACTGGGTACATGTATAGTTGATATTCGTTTTGAACTAAAAAAAAAGTCTTGGATATTCTCGACTGATTATATTAGAAACAACATCTGATAAAAGAATGTCTATGTGTTGAATGGGCATTCTCACCACTCGCACTTAACCACATAGTAGACTAGAACAATACTGGAATTGTGACTGGGATACTCTCGGTGATTATGCCACTTTAGACTCTTTCAGGACAGCATCATTCTTATATACATACTTCATGTTCATTTGCGTCAAAATGTTACAAAGACAACATCCTGTTCTGTAATGGGGATGAGTAATCTAAATTGTTTTCTGACCTATTAGCTCATCGATACTGAATGAAAGTATGACACGCCACAAAAATTGAAATGAGTGTAATATAATACCACTTTACATTCATCAGTAACCAGGTACTGTCGAATGGATAGGAAGAGCAGATATTGTGCAATAAAACTATTATATTGGAGTTAAAATGTAGAGAATTAGCCATATATAAATCAGATGAAGTGCATTTGCTAGTGGTAGCATTATATCCAGATATATTATGATTTAGAGCAAACTATGCCATCTGTGTAATAAGCGGATCCTGAAGTCGGAAATGGGGACAATGTATCATATGCGACCAAGCCATCTCTACAGTATTCATATCACCACCTGCTGGGACTCCAGCCTCCCCCTGCCAATCTCCCACCTGCCTGCATATAAAAGGCCCACCCCACAAAGGGGCATTCAGCACAAGCATATACCCAGAATGGGACTACTGTCTTAGAGGCTGCATCACCACATTAGCGGATAAATGTACAAAAATGGCGTCATTTCAGTGTTTTATAACGCTAGATGCTGTACGGCAGCCTTTAATTGTCACTTTTTCCATATTCTACTTCTTCAGGGACCTAACAGCATTATAGTAATGATGGCTATCGCTGACTGTCGTTTAATGGTGGTGAGATTCTGGAAATAAAGTGAGACCTTGGTTTTGTCATGCCTGAACCACATATTAACAATTTACCCTTGCACTCTAGACCCAGCCCCAGCCAGTATCCCTCATAGAATAACTTGATTCTCAAAGACATTCTGAATCTGAGGAAGGAAATTATGTATTTGGATGTTCATATGTTGAGCACAATAGTAGTTCATAATCTGCCTTCCAGGCTTTAAATACTAAAGGCATACTTTGCCTTTAGAAATACAGTCATTTTTTAAACAAAAACACATCAATGTACCTCACTACTCCTTCAATGTGTTTCCAAGCCACAGAAGCGCAATGTACACCTTTCCTTTCACACCATACTCATACAATCGAAATAGCTTTTCAACAGCCCCGCCCTGATGGAATCCCAAACCCTATTGACATTCAATACAGACAGCACGGTGAGCATACTGCCACTTTCCCACAGTCACACAAAAGCCACATGTCCTCAACTGTCGGTTACCAGGATACATTCTCCGCTGGTGTTGTTCCATGAAGCGTATTAGCCCACAAAGAGCAATGAGTGGCCGGCTCATATGTACGGATAAAGGTAGCATTATAGAGTGCAGAACTGTCTCTCTCCATTAAGCGTACACTTTATATAGTTTACATACTAACATATAGTTATCATGTATAAGGAGAAGAATATTGGACAACAGTAAACAACATTGAAACTAATATTTCAACATGATTACCTTGATACCATTGCACAAAAATGTGAGGAATGATATAGATTGTATATGTGTGGAAAATGAAAACTAACAATTTCACTCTTTGCAATGGTTGTTGCGTTCACTTTTGTGCTAGACCTTCAGGGTGTGTAACCTCACCCCCCCCCCCCCCCTCTGTTTTCTGCCACATCTCCATGCATTGTTAACAGGTCCGGGAAACGAAGGAAAACCCTCCCCAGAGCCCTTATTAACACCAGTGTTAATTTTCACAACGCAGGTAGGTGTGAAAACACTGCAGGGATAGAATTAGCAACGGTTTTGCTTGTAGCATAAACACTGCAGGGCTAAAATTAGCAATGGTTTTCTTATAACCCATTTGCTGAATTTTCTATCAATTTGCTGTCAAATTTATATATCCCATAAGATAGATTAGTGTATGCTCTTGAATCATACATGGGGAATAGTGAATCATACAGGTGATTGCCATGAAATCACATATAAAGAAGCTTTTTCTATAGACTTTCCCTCTGTGCTCCTCCATTTCACCCAGTAGGCAGTGAGCCCTGCAGTGTTTTCACACCTACCTGCGTTGTGAAAATTAACACTGGTGTAAATAAGGGCTCTGGGGAGGGTTTTCCTCCATTTCCCGGACCTGGTTAATACACAACAACCCTTACTAGCTGAGAGACTACCAGCTCCATTGCTTTATCAATACTTCAGGTCAACCCTAGGCAATGTGAACATTAGAGCAATAAATATTCCGGTAGAATTCTTGACATGGGCAAGTCTGTGTTATAGCACACCGGGGATGGAGAGTGTGGGAGTAGCAATCATTTGGCGGTATCTCCATCCACATTTAAATTGCCTATGTTTCATGTATGAATTATGGTGGATAGATTTGCAAAGCAGTTAAGAGCAAATTAGATATTATCGGTTTCATCTGTATTTAAGTAATAACCTATAGGGGTGGTTTAGTACTTTAATCTGTCATGATTTCCAGGCTTCAAACAAAACAATATGTCAGCTGTTCTACTACATCTTGGTTGATGTATCAACAGGACTGTAATTCATTGAGAATTCAGCCGTTACATTTTGACCAGAAATTAGCACTAGAGGACAGTAAAATGTCCGTGGTCAGCCTTTTTTTCTTTTGGTTTGCACATTGTGAACAACTGACAGCAAGTGTCATGTTCCACATTATTGTGGTTATAATTAGTAACATCTCTTAGAAACAGAGGATTTTGATTCAAGTTGCTGTGAACCTGTTAATGCAGCAGTATGAATGGAAGAAATGTTACCGCTAAAGGCTCAGGTTATGGAACCTAAATGCAAAGCCTTTGGCTTGTTAAGTTATCCTGAGTTATATTTAATTCGAAGTAAATTAAAATTCCACACAAAACCAGACAAGTTGAAATTGGGTTTAGTAACTTTTATTGGGGGTTTATGTACATCGAGAAGGGGTTGGAGATTAGTATGAACTTGCTACGTTTCGTCTACATTCAGTAGACTTCTTCAGGCGGTGAGATATTTTGTATCACCTGTTTAAGTCTTTGTGTTTTCATTTTGCTGCACGGCACCAGATCCGAAGGTACCGGTTCTGCTCCTTACATTCAATACCCCATTACTGATCACATGTTCCTGTTGGCCAACATATCCTCCTGCTCGCATCCTGCAGCCATGTCCATTCATGGTGTGCCACAGCTTTATGATCTGTATTTTAACCAGGTAAAAGTGACCTGTTATTCCAGATATCCTGTCTTATTAGTTCCATACTAATCAGGAAAGGCACAGATGGACATTGTCGATTCATACACCTATGTGAAATGACCTTCACCATACCTTTAATTCAATTGCATGACATCATGGTAAGGTTCCATGTTAAACCATCAGACAACAATGGCTTTAGTGTAATCAGTGAAAAGGGAACATGAAAAGCTACTTTCTGCAACCATATGGCATGCACATACATTTATTAGTTTAATTCCATCTTTGGTAAAAAGAAAAAGAAGAGAAGTATCCAAAAGTTTATCACAAAAGTACACCTATACATACACATGAATATAAACATAGCTGCCTTTTAATGATGCCACATAGGGCCCCATCCACAAACATTAACCTCATTCACTGAGCACACATACAGAATGTTTTGTACAAAAGAAAACTACTCATTACACATGTGCTCCATTCATACCATACAGAATTCTATATGAACTTTTGTAACATGGGCCCGGCCAAATACTCACATCTCCCCCCCCCATGTAAAAAACAGCCTCAGCAAACTGTTGCTTTCCCACAGTCTTACAAAGTCACATGATTGTTGGTTGCTTGGATACTCCTAGTAGTCTTACTATAGAAACAGCATTAACCAACAAGGTGAAGTCCCAGCCGGGCTGCAAACATGTATGTGGAGTGATATGCAAAATAATACCCTTACGAGGGGAGATGGCAAAAGCTAGTCGTCCATAGCATACATAATTTGGAATAATATTATTGAGGAGATACGCTTGTTTATATCAAGAGAAGGCTAAGAAGAAAGAAGGAAAATGTGATGCTTTAGAGAGAGTATAATATATGTAAGTAGAGACAAAATGGCTCCAAGGATTGAGGATCATATAGACTAGTAAAAAATGATGACCATGTCTTTATTGCATAACACTATCAGTCAAATGAGTGGTTAAATGAAGCATACTGTGGCTGTGTTTATCACATGGCTGCAAGCTCCTCTTGCCACCTGCAAATATCCCCCACCCTTCCTATCCTCCACCCTCCATCTTGCCTCTTGTTTGTTTATCTCTTACATCTGCAACCCTTACCTTACCTTTGGCTGCCCCATCCCATTTCCCCTGTGTCATAAGCACAATGGCAACTGCATGTAATAACTAGTAGTTTGTGGCTGCATAATTCACAATCACATGCAAATCTCTGGTTTTCCATGTTCCCTTTATAATCTGAAATATAACTATAATTATCATTGTTCATGACGATATCTGAGAAGGCTGTAAGAAGCTTTCAACCGACCCATAATAGTCTCACCATACCCCTTCTCTATGCTTCTCTACCCTTCCTTATCTCTATCCTACTTCCTGTCATATGAACCGGCCATGGTTACAATTGTCCCCTTTGTAAGGTTGCTGAGTGAGAATTGTAGGATATCATTCAGCTCCAATGTCTAGGGGCTTTCACTATCACTGCTCACATGGGGCTGACCAGCTGTCAAGGCTGCGTTTTAGGATATGTCTCCCCTCCTTCCTGACTGGTTAGCTCTGTTATCCCTGTAGAAAGTTGACCCACGGGTGTGTTGGGGTGTGGGATGGGCACTGCAGCTTCAATATACTAATCTGCCTGATAAACTGGAAATAAGGCAGCCCAGCAAGGTATGAAGTAGGACTAGATGATGAACGTAGATTTGTAGAGCATGGTTATAAATAGGGACTTGTCTGAACAGAGATATTAGTCTTTTTTTATGGTGCATAGACACAATAGCCTTTTAACATCATATCATAGCCAAACCCCAGGAGTCCCGATTGAATACCATAGTTAAATTATACATTAATGTAATTACAATTAGCTTCTTCCATCTTAGTAAACCATTTGAGGCCACAACAGATTGTGAATAGGAAGAAGAATTGGCTGTTAAAAGTTGTAATAAAAAAGCTGAAATATAACTGCAAAAGGAAAAGAAATCGATGCAAACCTCAAGAGATTAGTTAATTAACACAGATGACAACATGATCTCTGTAATAAAAAGAAGTATGAGAAAAACCTAGTGACAATCAGTGGGCATTTCCTTGAATAACAAACTCGATTAAATTATATAGCTTTACTATATATATTGATAATGGGAGAAATAAATGCAAAAGTATCTCAAAATTGACAAATCTTAATCCAGTGTTGAACACACTAGCCACCACCCAGTAACCATCACTAAGCAGGTCAGCCAGCCAGGAGAGGACTGACTTCCTGTCCAGCTCCCACTACAGCTTCTCATCCCCAAGTGACTAGTGGGATTAGAAATCTGAGATAACGACAGCCCCTGGAGACAGAAACAGAAGATTGTACCTCAACCTATACAAGTAGGTTTATGCTGAAGCAGGTTAGTGCGGGGAGATTTGGAACGAGAGTCAGCTTTAAATCCCAATCAACCCGAAGTGTTAATAAAAGCAGAAAGCAGGTAGTAAAAAGTGGCAGAGGGGACTGGGCATGCAGTGGCAAAGGCTGCTTGCTAGAAGGGACATTAGGAAATACTGAGACAGCTGCAAACTGATGAAATGTTGGCATAGAGAGGGATAACACTTAATGCCATGTATTGTGAGTGTAATCACATCTTACTCATTGAAGTGGCACATACCGCTGAAGTAAGAATATTAAGGATAGTTTTGAGAATAAACCAAACAATTATGATTATATTTTTGTAGTTTTTACATTAATATACAACACAACTAGAGTCCCAACTCGGTTTTATATTTGGCTTTTATTATTGAAGTATTTGAACCTACAGTTTCAAGATTAACTCTCTTCATCAGGGTTATTATGATTATAGTCATGCATCTTCATATCTTGAAGGCGGGGGAAATGTAAAAGACCTCAGAGAAATGGCAGGGTGATGAAGTGATGATCATCTGGAACACACATAGAGAATATATGAAATTATGAGTACAACTAAAAGTCTGCATTAACAGTAGTGTAAGCAGGCTGGTAATATGTACATAGTAAATGGGCAGTCAGTGGAATATTGACCCCGCCCCAGCTACAGCCAACCTATTGCCTACTTGCAAGCTCCACAGGGGGCAATAAACAAAAGGGGTAGTGCAAGCATAGTTGGGCTACCACTGGTGGTTGAGGGGGATGGTCAATATTTAAAACAAACAGGGGTTTAGCACATTTCTAGCAGAAATAGTGGGACAACTTAGGGTGACCAGTAACTAGAACAGGATAGCTTTTGCTGTTGCAGCATGGCAGTAGGTATCAACAGGTGGGTTTCCCACAAATGAGACATTCCAGACTAGTAGGCATAGAGCATGAACATGGATGGCAGAGAGTAAGTCGAGAGAGAAGGATTGGAGACAGTAGGAGAAATAGATACTTAGAACTGCTGTTGCTAAGCAACCACTCAACCTGGAAACAAAATCAATAAGATAAATAGATTACTAGGGCTCAATTTAGGGGGAGTCAGTAAGTTTCTATTATGTCCAGAGGCAACTTTCAAACTATAGGGGAGGGGTTTTGGATTATATGGTGGTCATCTTGGATTTTGACCTGGCGGCCATCTTGGATTTTGGAAACATCAAAATTCTTAATCAGCACCCATTTTACATCATATTTAGTTGTGTTAAATATCTACCCCAAAAAATGTCCTTACCATGATGGTACTTTGGTGTACAGATCTGAAATATAGCAATTCAATGGTATTTTTCATCCGATACGTAAACTGCTCTAAAAAAAAGCAAAGCCTAGGACATATCAGGGCTGTTAGAAGGTTGAATCTTACATATAGATGGGCCAATCCTGCAAATGAAAAACTGTGAAGGTAGAGCAGAGCCTGACTTAACAAGGTAGGGAAATGTGCTCAATGCAAAATGCTGCCCAGCACCATCAAGTAGGCTGGATAGACAGGAGGGACTGCTGTCCTGTAAAGCCCCCACTACAGTTGGACATCCCCAGGTGACCAGTGGGACATGGAAGCTGAGTGTTCCCTCTCCACAGCAGCTACCAGACACAGAAACTGAACAATCTACTCCCATTTCGACTGAACAACCTGAAGACCGCCTCAATAAGATGTATTTGTAGCCACAACATGCTTTGGGATAAGAGTAGGGTTACAGACCGGGAGCGGTTGAGGGAATGGATTGGAACAAGGGTTAGAGTATGAGGGATGGAAGAAGAGAAAGGAGATTGCAAGAGGAAAGGGATGGATTGAAGGGAAAAATGGGAATAATCAGGTAAAAAGGAGGCATCGAAGATTGCAGAATGACTGGCCAGTCAGGAAGAATAGGTATGAACAAGGAAAGGGAGAGAATGGTGAGAACTGTAGCAGAGGCCGAACAGACTGAGTTGGGGTTGGGGGAGGAATGGAGGGAGATTAATGCAATGAGAATTGGCCTCAAGCTCTGTTTGTCCATTCCTAATTATGTTAGTTCCGGACTGGGGCCTGATGGGGGCACTAAGGGTCAAGGGGATCTCTTTGTCTGCAGGGACCTCCTAATGTGGGAGGAGAGGATTTATACTGAGGTAGGTAGTCATTAACTGAAAGAAGCCATTTTGTCCCCGTCCCCCTGAAAAAAAGTAAGCCTGGACTCATCACTCGGTCTCTTTCCTTAAAACTATGTGAATGAGATGCCTCAAAGACAAACTAATGATGTAATCATGCCTATGGAAACAGTGGAGAAGTGGGTTTGATGGCTAGGTGCATGGCAAAAGGATGAACGATATTGCATTGGTCCTGGGTTCAACCTGTTACAGCCCTGCACAACTATCAGCACCCAAGTGGTTACATGTATGAGGTGAGTGGATGGCCTGGGGGTAGGGCAGGGACAGCAGGGTTAGGTAGATACCCTGAGCAAGTGATGGCTTAACACACACAGATCATGGAGTGGGACATTTCAGGGATGCATCTGTGCAGTGGCAGCACTAACACCCACGCATGCAGAATGGCCTATTGAATATCCCACCCACCCACAACAGTAAACTACTAATATCAAACCTGCCTAAATTTGCACCATTCATCGGTTAGTGTATACATTATCTACACCTCATCTGATATGCCTCTTGATACAATGATACGTCCAGTGATTAATGTCAGAACACTGCAATTTTATGTGACACATTCTCATGTTTGGTTTAGTAATGGCAGTCTCAAATCAATGTCAAAATTATTGACATTTACTTGGAGCATAACATACTATATTTGACATTTTCCTCAGTACCCTCTTCAAACTGCATGTGTCCTTTTCAAAATCCCTAAACATAGCATGGGAGGAATTTAATGTCATGAAATATTCATCCTGCTTTGGAAACTGGAGAACTGGAACCCACCCATCCACAAAGGATTCACATACAAACAAGGTCTATCCATGTCCATACAGGGACAAATGAATACTCAGTAGGTTACATTACATAGGTAACAACCGAATACATTCTATACAGTAAAGTACAGAACTCATATTCATGCCGACCTTCACAATTAACCCTTTAAGGACAGCATGATACCGTAATACATCATGCCCTTGGTCATCGTGATGCATGAACGCACTCCTGGCGATTAACTCACCAGTGCTGTATTCAAGCATCATACCGACCCAACGGGGTTGAGACACTCTTGAAGGGTTGGCATGATGCACCAATGCAGCACCGGTGAGTTACTTGCAAGGGCTGCATCGGTTCATCACGACGACAAATCTCATCTTTTAGCGCCATCCGTCCTTAAAGGGTTAAAGCTGTACATTTATGCACACTTCTTGCTGGCAGATCCAAATCACTGTGGTCTTGTCCAATTAAACATGGGTTGTCTCTTTGGTTTACATCCTCCCAAGTTCAAGTGAATCGTAGGGCATCAATTATATGTATTATGGCGGTTTCTGATTGTTATTATAGTTTCTTAATGTATGTATATGTACTGAATGGTTTAGATCCATACATATAAATCGTTCAGGTAATATGCAACAGTGTATTTAGAATTTGTTCAATATACATTAGTGTAATGTCTGCAGCTTTACTTACTAATATTTGTCTCCCCTGTCTGTGTCTCACTCACACACGATTTTCTTTTCTGGATCCAGCTCCCTCGAATACATATGAGCACCGCACTATGCATGTGGACTTACACATGCTATAGTACCTACCAAATAGTAGATAGAACTATCAAACTGATATGGGATAAAGTCATATCTTTCTCAATGAATATCATAAATGAATTTTTATCCCTGTATTACACTTGCATAGATTCCCAAGCTCACTGTACAAAAGGCAAGTACATCATTTGTCCACCTTTCTCACTCGATCCTCTCACTGTTGGGATACATCCTCTTCTGGTCTATGGAGTGAAAATATACAGTATTAAAAGAAATACATGCTGAATGACGTACATGGTCAGAAAACGACCTGCATGGTCTCTTGACGTACATGGTCAAAATTATATGATATCAGTTTTTTCTCGCATATACAGTGTAATTTAGGGTAATATAATACACTAAATAGCACTCTATTTGGTAGAAAATGTTCTGTTCATGTATTTTCGGCCATGTACGTCATCTGACCATGTATGTCATTATCAAAGTTGTATCAATTTGGTGAGAGTGAGTCATCTACCTCTTCTTCAAAATGTCAATGCAGTTTCTATTCAGAAAAGGCCACCTGCTCAGTTCATACTTTGCTAACACCATAATCCCAATCTGCCCTTTCCCATATTCATGGCTGACCTCATATACGAAAAGCAGTCTGAGCATACTCTGTCTTTCCCACAGTCAGATAGAAGTCACATGTCACCGACTGTTAGTTGCCATGATACTCTCTCTAGAGGTGCTGTTATGGAAATGGCATCAGCTCACAGAGTGCAAGGGGCAGGAGGGCCACATACATATAGATTCGGTGATAGAGTGGGGAATTGGCACACCACTACATCCACAGCCACCACCCCTCCCACATGCAGCCCATCCCATTCCTTTATAAACAAATCTATGTTGAGACAACCTGCACACTTATGTGTATACAGATAAACCATTCATCAATTTTAGATGAGGATATCAAAGATGATAGGTATCATTTTGTTTCTGTATCAATATAAAAGTGAGGTTTTAAACGTTCAATATAACCCCAAATTTGTCCTTACTTCAATAATGACACAATGGCAAGTTAACTGAGGTGTTCATGTTCCATGCTGTTGTTTGCTGGCCTTTACCATATATTGGCATGACACAAACCTACAAACCTCTTTCTTCTACAGATCAATAGTCCTCACATTGACTTTCCTCCAAGTGACGGAATCCAATCAGTTTCATTGCTTCATCAATATTACATGTACTAATTTGTGGGGGTAATGAATGTAATGAATGGATAAATATTACGGTAATGTTCTGTATGTATGGTGGGTATGGAAACAATCGGTGTAGTTTTACCTACTAATAGAGTGGGTGCCACTAAATTATTAGTGTCATATTTATGTACCTCCACGTTGATACATCTGATATCATCTTTCAGGAGAGCAGGTATTCTGAACACTAATGCCAGTTTGACTGACATATTTTCATTATTCTAGTAAGAGTGTCTCCCCACTTCAATTTTAACCAATCTAATTGTTTATGCAAGTGAATTATAAATAAAGCATTCTTAGTGGGGAAAATTGTTCAGCATTGCAGTAAACCAAGGAGTAATACTTGATGACAGTTCTAACTGATGTAGCAACAATATTGATCCAATTCTGAAGGATTGAATTACCTTCTTTCTCTTTGAGCCAGGACTGAATTACAGTGTAGCATTCATGGTTGGCCGATGTTTGCATCTTATATTACATGTGGTTATTATTAGTTCTTCCCTCCCTGCTAGCGACCAGGCTATCCACTGCGGTCATCATTTGTTAACAAGAATAAACATTTACTCTTAAGAGTAAACAGTTAAAACCTACTGCCAATTGTATGGCTTATAAATTTGAAAAAGAAAGCTAGCTGGTTTATTTTAGATGATCTTGTTGTTTTACAGCATACACTGCAACAATAGTTTATGGTCAGAAATTCTGAGTACTTTGTGTCTGTAGTGTAAACCTGGTTGTGTAGGTATGCCTGTGATATATGACTCTAGGAAAGTATAATGGGATGAGAGTAGAGGAAGTAAGAGGGAGATGATGCAATAGGATCTTGACTCTTGTTACCTCCTAATTAACTCTGTCAGGACTCGGGGGTTGATGGGTGCATTAAAGGTCAAAGTGATCAGGTTTTCCTAATTATCTCTCACCTGCCAGCATGTGCTGACGTGGGTAGGGCTTATATGTAAGGAGTGACGGTCTGAAGGCAGCCATTTCGTTTCCCCTGTGGCAAAACTTGACATATTTATTACTAGGTTTCATCATTTCTGTGAGGCTTAGGAATGATGCACTGGTTTTGAGAAATATGCACCTGTACCGCCATGTTTAAGCATCAGATGTTCAATGCGCATCTGTCTTGAATAAGCGCTGGGGGTAAAGGGGAAGAGGGGCAGTGGGAACATCTTGGAGGCTTGGAGAAACAAGAAGAAGAGAAAGAGAGTTTAATAAAAGAGACATCGACATATAGAGGGGCATGCTACTACAGCCACTCTAGGTGAACATGCTCAGCACGTGATGGCTTAATGCATGCGCTGAACACACCCAGGTCGCGTGGCATGACTCCTTAGGGATGAGACCGTGCAGTAGCAGCACTGACACTCACTGACACTCCCACATGTGCAGTGACCTCCTGACTAGCTCCTGGAGTATGGCACATACCCCATCAACAACAACTGCCGAGCTGTAAGTGCAACATTCACAGGGCAGAATATTCATGTTATTTGTATGGAGTGTAGTCAGGTGATTTTCCCATGACCTGTGCATTTGTCTGATATATACATGGATGATACTATAACAAGTTGAAATTGATCACTCATAAACATATGGTTTTAATGACATATTTTTGAGCTAAAAAAGGGGTTCTTGATGATGATTTAAAAATAGTGTTTCCTTAGATAGATTTTGTACAATTCTATGTATGTTTACAATACTCCTATGACATGCAACTTAACAAACTTTGACAATTATGTACGCGTTTATGTCTCTAAATAGATCTTAGACTGAAGAATTCAGGTCTTCAAATGGTGATAATCATGCTTACGAATCATGATGTACTGTCCATAAACAGGTATTTGCTCTGATCTGTCTGTGACATTAAGAGGCAAGAAAATAGCTTCAATCTGAGACCAATTTAGTTAATGCACCATCCTATATTCAGAATATGCTATTTACAAATCCTTTTACTAGTTCTGCGTTAAACCGTTGGCAGATATCTTTGATCCGTGGAACTATAGAACAAACTAATGACTTAATGGAGTCTCCTGCACTTTTCAATTAACTAACTAATTTGTTATCGGAATGGTTATAATTTAGGTGTTTATCATTGCTGTATGGTTCTTTCATCTCTCAATGTTATATAAGGTCATGAAAAGTTTGTTTATGATGCTATAAATTGTAATTTCTTTTGACACAAATTAGATCTAGTATAGTGATTTTGGATTATTTAATACCAGAGACCAGTGTTACTAAAACATCCAAATAACATGTGACACCATGTTAATTCAACATTGGCCTGAATTTTATCCTAACAGAACAATGTCATGTTCACTGGTAATGTTCATGTTAAAGGCAGTATGTTAAATGTACAGTGTCGTAACACTGTACTCACCCCTGTAAAATAGTTATATTTCTATAGGAATGTAAACTGCTGCAAAGTACCTCCCATCAAAATGTTGCGTATACATACCCATATCAAGACAAAAAATGAATGTTCAGTAACCTAAAAGCAGTATCTGATTGTAAGCGACATTGATACAGGCATATTACCAAGTACATACATCTGAAGTTAGAATACAAAGGAGGATAAGGACAGTGCACTGTAATTAGATGGACATTGCACCAAAAGCTGCACAACTTAATGTGCCACATGAACAATACATCCACAAATGGAGGCCTAATGTGTGATGCCAGGCCCTCCTGCAACCTACAGTAAGCACAGCATAACCACATCTACTCTCAAGGATCAATGCGTTTCCTATACATAAAGGGACCACCTGCTAATTCATACCATGCACACACAATTCGAAAACAGCTCTATTTGCCACCCTCTGCCCGGCTTCACCGAAGTCTTCTACTTCCAAACAGAAGTCAGTATGATCACGTTTACAGCCTACTGCACAGTGCCACAGAAGTCACATGTCCCAAATTGCTGGTTGCCAGGATACTCTCCCTAGTGGCGCTGTTATGGAAATGACATCACAGAGAGGAAGGAGCAGTCAGGTCGCATACACATAGGTGTGGTGATAAGAGTAGAGAATAGGCTCCCACATGGGAGATGACACACCTTATAGATCAGCCTGCCCATGGTCTCCTCCACATGCCTCTCCTTCCCAACCCTACCTTCTCTTCTCTGACTCTGTAGACAACACTGAACTCTATAGCGTTTAGCCTATATCAATATACACACCGACTTTAAGTTCATCTAATATCCACATTACACAATAAGTGATGTCAAGGTTAGTCAAAGCTGCAACATGAGTTCAGCTTGATATTACAAATGTTGTAATATAACTACATTAATGTGCTGGTCATTCTGGAATGGCCAACACCCAAAGCATCCATAGTGTCTCTGACTATTCATTACCCTCTGCACTGACAGGAATTCCAGCGGTTTCATTACTTTGTCAATACATATATAACATACATATGAATAACACTGTAGCCAATATATATATATGTGTTCAGGCAATAAATATTCAGGTAATATTCTGAGGCAAAGGCACGATACAGCTTCAACATAGTATATGTGTATACATGGTAGGTGGTGGGATCAAGCAGGATGGTTGGTCATAACTAGTGGTGGCTTCCAGGGCTGTAGATATAATGAATCGTCCTCAGCTCATCAGAAGCATTTTCCCACTTCTTCATTTACAGCTAAATTCTCTAATCAATTCATTTCGCCTGCATATGATATGTTTCAGAAAAGCAATTTCTAAAGTTTTTTAAACACATAGATGAATTAAATATTGATAATGACAACAAGTTCTGAAAACACTTTTGGCAGCAAAATAAAAATGACTGTTGTAATCCAGTGTGTTTGGAATGGACCAGTAACAGACTGGACAGGGAGAGATATTGCAGATTGTGCAGGAAGAGAGCATGGGAAGTGAAAGGAAAAGGAGTGAGCACATAATATATGATGGCATCAGAGAGGTGAGTCAGGTGACTGAGGCAGCATAGCAAAGGGCAGAGCAGTAAATATGAGAGTGGCATTGGGAACTGTCAATGGCCTTGGGGTCTGTGTGTAGGAGAGGGCAAGGTGACAGGTTAGAATACATCTACCCTGGACATACAGGTAGTACCATGTCTATTAATCATCTCTTAATTTCCGCCCCAAGGCGTGGATGACCTTGGAGGGAGTAGAGCAGTAGGAATACTGAAGCTATTGAGTCTAATTTGTGTTCAGCATCCAATGGGTATGAGACTATAGCATTAGCTAATGCTCATATCTTTAGATCTTCTGATATGCAGTTCGTAAAATCTATGTGTCATCCCTCATAAATGACAAGCGAGGTATATAACTGAGCATGGAAGACCTCATTAGCTCTTTGAATTTCAATATACATATTTTGAGGTGGCAGTGAGATACGTGAATTGAATCAATCAGATGGAAGTTTAGAACGTGACCCTAGTGAGGCAAGGCAAGGTGGAGATAACAGAGTGAGTTGATTCAGTCATGGTTGTCCCTTCCAGCACCGTCCAGTTGGGAGTCAAGCATATGGTTGTCTGTGTTCTAGTTTTGCTGCATGCCATTTGATCATGAGGGACCTGTCCTTGTGACCGCTCCCTCCAACACCCCATTAACGATCCCTTACCTCTAATGGTCAACTTTTGGCACTGGCATGTCTCCTCTTTACACTGCCATGCCCTTCACCCATATACTATTGCCAAACTGTCATTCCATGCATCTCATATTCATAAGAATAGTAATCCCTATGGCTGTCTTCTCTTGCCATGTCCATTTCCCACATCCAACTGACCTATATTCTAACCACCTAACATTGACAAGTAATCTGTGATTTCAAATTGCTCTTCTCATTCAGTAGGTGTATTAGGATCCCTCTTCTAAGCAGCCAGTGTTCCTCAATGTTAAAAGCACTATACAACTGTGCGCAATATTGATACATCCATAGAAATATGAGTCCTTGTAGCCACCCATTCACAAAGTAGTTCTCATACAAACATGTTGTATATAGGTGACAATGCCATTCATGTGTATCTGAATGTATTGATACAGACTGGCATGATATTAATGTCATACATATAACTTGAAGGGAAAGAAAGAGCAGGTCTACTTTTGGCATTAACTTCACTTGGAATTTACTAGGTCAGTTGTAAGCGTTATCATTGTAGGCCTATTTGACCCACATCACAATTTTTAGGACCACTTTGGTTAAGAGGGAGTGTACATAATATTCTGGTAACTTGACACCGTCAATTTCCCTACTCAGCATGAATCAGCATCAAAACAATTTTCATGTCTATAATAGAGTTAATGAGACCATCCATATATGTACAATTGTGGTTCCAAAAGAAAAAATCAACAAACTTAACATTAATGTATACAACTTCATTATATCTAAAGTCTCATATCTTGGCAATATGAAAACCCCCGGCGGATTGACTAACTCCCAGGGGGTCAGTTTTTATTCATTATCAACCAAAGGCTACTTATATTCTGTAACATCCGTCAGATCTATTTTCCTAGCATATAAAATATATCTAAAAAATGCCACAGTCATTCCTAATTACATGATCAAGTAGGCTTGATATATAAGAACATGCATGAAAAATTTCAGAACCCAGAGAGGAAGAATTTTTTTGTAATGTGTTGGCAAACTTTTTGAAGTAGTTAAAATTGTGGAACTTTTCTTAACATAACTCCAACTTTAATCTATTTTGCTTAAAATTACTCTTTTTATCATTAAACTCTCTTAGTATTATCCCAATCATGTATACTTTCAAAATTATGTATACTTTCGCAACCATATACACATTATTTGCATGGTAAACCCATATATAAGGAGCTGAATCGCAATAGATCTGACGGATGTTACATTTGTCATATTACTCAGGATAAACCTAGTTCCATGAGCACCAAATATCATCAAACACTACCAAGACCTATTCACATTGGCTATCCTTGTATAAAACAGGTTTGATGTTTGTTCTAGGTGGCCAAACTGATTTAAAACACCCATTTAGGGGCTCTACAGGCTGTTTCAGAACATAAATATCCTTATTTTCACACTTGTGATTTTTTTTGTCAAAAATTGAAGTATCTGCTATGGTCTAAATGAGTTTTGGTGTAATAAAGGTACCAAAGGGGCATACTATGTTACAATATGAAGAGGTTGCAGTGAGCAGAAATGAGATTTTTGAAGAATAATCTGAAAATGTTACGTCCGTCAGATTAATAAAATGTGCCCTAAATTAATGAAAAGTCAGTGAAAATAACATTTTGAAGATTCAGGATATTAGACAAAACACCCCTTTAAGCGATTATCCAGTGATCACTCTAAACTAGTTCATATTAATATTTCTGGGCTGATATCAATTTTCCAGTGTAACATCCGTCAGATCTATTCCAAAGAACTTTGTAATCAGTTTGAAAGGCAAATAGACTAATGCCTGGATATGTTTAGCACACGAAATTGATAGCTCGGGGCTATAGGTAGAATATCTACCACAGAAGCATGTACTTTGATGCTTATTTGAGAAGTTTCATATATATCTGATGGATGTTACATAGATAGATCTGACGGATGTTACATGGGGCATATTGGAGCTAAATAGGTTGTACATTCCACAGGAGCAACATTAGGAGGGAACTATTGCTCAAGATTGATCAATGTGTGGTCAGCCATGGTTATAGGACACATTTAATGTTTAGAAGTGCATAAATTCATGCTGGAGAGAGACTAATGTGTGTGTAACTTCAGAAGATCTATTCTGTCCACAATAGGTTTATCGAACCCTGAGCTGAGAAATATGAATGATTTCTCAATTTTCTTTCTGTCAATATAAAACCCATAACAACCCTTTAGGTGGATGATAACATGGCTATTAAACTCAGTTTATTAACCAGCCATTTGGCCACCTCAAATAGATCTGACGGACGTTACATTAATGTGAATCTTAGGTTTGACGGACCATAAATCAAAAAATTCTCATCAAACACACCAAAAGTGTTTTTTTTCTGAAAGTCTCAACTATTCCCAAAATGCCTGAATTGTACATTTATGGATGGTCTCACCCATTATATATTTAATGACTCTCTATGGACCCTCCAAAGAGAACTCAAGAATGACACAAATTAGAAATGCATGGTGTACGGTGTACATGTGTCTATAGAGATACAATGTTCCTGTCAATTATAAGATGAGACATGTGGGTTAATTATTTCTGCAATGAAATCCGCCCAGTATTGAAACATTGCCTTGGCAGCATCTATCCAACACCCTTTAATCTGCTTGCAAGAAAAGGACCTTCACCATACTTGTAATCTGATCCTTTTTTATCATGTAATGATGACATGTCAAACCATAAGATAATGACTACTTTAGTGTATAAGTGAAAAGGGAACAGGAAAAGCCTCTTTCTGTACCACTATTATATTCACATATATTAGTATGTGCACAACAGTAAAACTAACAAAAAGGATTTGACACTGTAGAATGCAGTCACCTTCCACAAAAGTACAACTATAATTATAAATAATGAATAGGGAAATCCATGTCTGCCTTTTCACACTGCCACATAGGTTATACAAAATATGACCTCATGAATTCAAAAATGCAAACAAAGTGGCTGCATTTTCTTAACGAGCTCTCATGTCACATCGGCTCTCTTCATGTCACACAGTTCCCTCAGCCAATCTTAGCAAACTGCCTCTTTCCCATTAGCCACAAAAAAAGTTGTCAAAAAAAAGTCTCCATACCAAAGTTAGTGTGAGCATGTATACAGCCTACGTCATAGTGCCACTGAAGTCACATGCCCCCAATTGTTGGTTGCCAGGATACTCTCCCTAGTGGTGCTGTTATGGAAATGGCATCAGCCCGCAGAGAGCAAGGAGCAGTCAGGTCGCATACACATAGGTGTGCTGATAGAGTAGAGAATAGGCTCCCACATGGGAGATGCCACACCCTATAGATCAGCCTACCCACAGCGCCACACAAAGCCTCTCCCTCAAATCCTACACCTTCCCTCCTCTGACTCTGTAAACAAAACTGAGGTAGCGTTTATGATTATCTACACTCCAGCTTTGAATTTGTTCAATATGAAGAAAAAGACCTTCAGTGTAACTTGTGCAGTTAAATGTAGGTTATATGACCTTCAGAGAAGAAATTTAGGTGGTCGATATTACACCGTCTTATGTAAATGCTAGTAAAAGCTAGTAACACTAAAACATTAATTTAGCTTGACATTGCAAATGTTGTGATTTTTGCATTGCTACATAAATTTGCTAGTCCTTCGGGAATGGTAAAAACCAAAAACATACACACTTATACTACTGTCTTCCTTTATGCATTACCCTCAGCACTGACAGAAATACCAGCGGTAACATTGTCAATACATGTATAACATGTATAACACAGTAGGCAATGGATGTGTTCAAGCAATAAATATTCAGGTAATATTCTGGGGCAGCAGCAACTGTGCAAGATATAGCTTGGAAATAGTGAATGTGTATGGTGGGGCCTTCGAACAGACAGAATGGTATGTTATAACTACCGGTGGTTCCTAGGGTTATGGACATAATGGATCATGCAGAACTCATCAGAGGCATTTTCCTGCATTGGCTACATGTGATATGTTTCAGAAAAAAAGATATTGCATTCAAATAGGGATGACATTGTTGATCAAGATCAATTTAATTTCGACCCTCTTAAACAGTTTTTTTTCTCTTCTGACATGTTATTTTAAACTCATTTAAGTCCTTTAATTTTACAATGTTTAACAAGAATTTGGTACGACGCTTTTTAAATCAGACACATCAAATCCCAGGTACCGTAAAACCTCGTGTATATGCCGCGGCTAGTACACAAATCAAATCCTCAGCGCGGCTCATAGGATCAGGACAAAGTCAGGGTACGGCTTATACAAGGGTTTTTGCTAGTATAGTACAGTACTAAAGTCACCATAATCAGATCGCTAGTGTGGCTTAGCTGCGGCTTATAGGATCGGCCCAAAGTCAGGGTGCCGCTCATACGAGAGTTAGGCTTATACGTGAGGTTTTACAGTATGTGCTGTATACTCGCAAATCCTAAGCTATAATAGAAAATTCAGATGTAAATCCCGTAATCTTATACAACAATAACTTAATAATTCTGAGCATGCAGCGAGAAGTGAAACCCAGTGTCATCTGTGTAAGTGAAACAGCCAGCAGGAAATGGGGAGAATAACTGATGGGCCACTAGATCCTTATACCAAGTATTCATATCACCACTGACTCAGACACCACCCCCTCTCCACCTAACTATACAAAATCCTAAGCTGCATAAACAAGGCACATCACAAGAAGAGTCCTTTCAACCAAATAATGAGGCAAGAGTATGTGAAGCCTAGAATAATTATTGTATTTGATAGGATTTCCCTCACAGAATTGCCCTCATTCCACTGTTACCACCTGTATTCTGAATATGGAGTCTCTATACAAAGGGGATGCCTTAGTCTGTGCTAGTATGCACCACACATTCACAATTAACTCAAATGACGTGTCTTTCTCCATCCCCAGACACATACTATGACTCTTTAGTTTACATTCAACGGATGCGGGTCTGGTGTGGAGGACTAAAGGGTGTCACGTCGTACTTGCCTACCTGTCATGTTTACCTGCCTTGACTTTGATTAGTCTCACCCTGTTGTTTACCTGTTGTGTACAAGCAATGACAGGGATGGGGAGCAGGGTTTCTGGATAGAACAGTGAAGGACTGGAGAGGGAGGGAAACTGCAGGAGTAGAGCAATAACATATATGATGGCATTGGGAAGGTGGGTCAGGTGTCTGAGGCAGCATAGTGAAGGGCAGAGCAGTGAATATGAGAGAGGCATTGGGAGCTGTCAATGGCCTTGGGGTCTGTGTTTGATAGGGAGAGAAGGGTGGTATGTTAGAACACCTTTTCTTAGCACATCCAAGTAGTACCATGTCTGCTAATCATCCCTTAATCTCCACTCCAAGTGATGGATTCTCTTGGAGCAGGGGTAGGAATACTAAGGCCATTGAGTCTAACTTGTGTTTGACAGCCAATTGGCATGACCTTATATCACTTAGCTAATGCTCATATCTTTAGATCCTACATCATGAAATTTATTATCTGTAAATGTGTTCCCCTTTGGAACTGACAACAGAGGTACATAAAGGACTCCATTCGCTCATTGAATTACACATATTCTGAGGTGACGTTGAGGAGAGAGACATTGAATCAGTCAGATGCAAGTTAAGAACATGAGAAAGAGTGGTGAATAGATAAAAGATAGTATGGGAAGGCAGAGTAGAGATGACAGTGTAAGTTGACAGAGCAAACTGATTCAGTTATAACAGGGAGTGGTTGTCGTTTCTGCCACCTCCTGTTGGGAGTCAAACACACAGTTGTGTGTGCTTTAGTTTTACTGCATGCGACCTGATCCCAAGAGACCTGATCTTGTGACCCGCTCCCAACCTGACCCCATTACTGATCCCCTAATGGTCAACATATCCTTCACGCCCTCTACTCTACACAGCCATGTCCTTAACCCATGCACTACTGCCTAACTGTCTCTCCATTCATTTAGTATTCACACAACTAGTAGTCCCTCTGCCTGTCTTCTTTTACCATGTCCATTTACTGTGTCATAGTGACCCACACTCTAACCATTTACCATGTACAAGTAATCTGTTATTCCAAATTGCCTGTCTCATTCTGCGGGTGCATTAGGACTCCTATTTTGTTATTCCTAAGCGACCAGTGTTCCTCAATGTTAAAAGCCCTATACAAAGGAAACTGTGTGAAATATTAATGCATCTATAGAAATATGACTCCACGTAGCCGCCCCCTCACAAAGTAGTAACCATACAGACATGTTCTATACATAGCCATGGAACCTCAGATGGAGGTTTCAATGCCATACATGTGTATGTGAATGTAGGGCGTATTGCTACAGGCAGCCATGATATTGAGGTCATATATGTAACTTGGAGGGAAAGACAGAGCAGACCCATGTTCTAATTGGAATTACCTTTGCTTGGAAATTTCTAGGTTTGTTGTGAGCAGTAACATTTTAGGTATTTCCTTGAACTTAAGGAAATAAAAGTGCAGTGGGTAGATACAATCATCTCACATTTATTGAATTGTGTATAGGCATTTATTGTTATGATTTTGGGGGGTAAATACTCGTAACGAGGAGGGCTATGCACTGCACTGACTTATGACTGATGTAGCTAAACATTCTGTGTATTTTATACCAGTAGCAAAAAGCTGAATTCCATAAATATGGAAATGAATTAAAGTGAATTAGGAAGGGACGTTTTGGACAATTCACAGTGGACAGCTAACCCCTGGAAATTTCACCCTGCTAAGAACTACTCCACAAGTACCCCAAACTCATACACTGAAGACAGCAGAGAAAATTGGAAAACTATTACTGGTTTGGTGTGGTAACATCTATAAAGATACGGAAATACCTCAGCAATGTGACTGTTCTTAATTGAAGACCATAATTATATGACCGTGTGAATATTGCAAACAGGCTTATTCATAGAGTTCTAGTTAATGGCAATATGAGACATACAGGTTAATCAATTCTAAAAATAGAATGGACTCCACCCAGTATTGAAACATGGCTTTGGCAGCTATCCCACACCCTTTAATTTCCTTGAAACAAAAATACCTTCACCATACCTGTAATTTAATTGCATGTCATCATGTAAAGGTTTCTTGTCAACTGGAAGACAACGATGGCTTCAAAGTTTTCAGTGAAAGGAGAGCATGAAAAGCGACTTTTTGCAACTAATTGCATGCACATACATTTATAGGCACACACCAAAACATCAAAAACATTTTACACAGCAACCTTCGACAAAGATGCAACTTTATGCATAAAAGAAATACATATGCATTACTGCCTTTTCATACTGCCATGTAAGCTGTTGTCAACAAAATATTTACTAATGCAGACAAAGTGGCTGCATTTTATATAACAAAACTCACACCTGCTCTCTTCATACCATACTCACACAGTTCTATCATCAGCCCACCTTGGCAAACTGCCTCTTTCCCACAGCCATACAAAAGTCAACTGTTGGTTGCCTCGATAGTCTCTCTAGCAGTGCTGTTATAGAAACAGCATAGGGTGGGAGAGGAAAGGTGCACTTGGCTGCAAACATCCATGTGTAAACCAGTGACAAAAGAAATCACAGGGGAGATTGCATGTCATATCAGTTCCACCTCCTACATTACATACTGGGTACATGTATAGTTGATATTCGTTTTGAACTTAAAAAAAAGTCTTGGATATTCTCGACTGATTATATTATAAACAGCATCTGATAAAATAATGTCTATGTGTTAAATGCGCATTCTCACCACTCACACTTAACCACATAGTACACTAGAACAATACCAGAATTGTGACTGGGATACTCTCGGTGATTATGCCACTTTAGACTCTTTCAGGACAGCAGCATTCTTATATGTATACATGCTTCATGTTCATTTGCGTCAAAATGTTACAAAGACAACATCCTGTTCTGTAATGGGGATGAGTAATTGAATGACTAAATTGTTTTCTGACCTATTAGATCATCGATACTGAATTAAAGTATGACACGCCACAAACATTGAAATGAGTGTAATATAATACCACTTTATATTCATCAGCAACCAGGTATTGTTAAATGGATAGGAAGATCAGATATTGTGCAATAAAACTATTATATTCGAGGTAAAATGTAGAGAATTAGCCATATATAAATCAGATGAAGTGCATTTGCTAGTGGTAGCATTATATCCAGAGATTTATGATTTAGAGCAAACTATGCCATCTGTGTAATAAGCGGATCCGGAAGTCGGAAATAGGGACAATGTATGATATGCGACCAAGCCATCTCTACAGTATTCATATCACCACCTGCTGGGACTCCAGCCTCCCCCTGCCAATCTCCCACCTGCCTGCATATAAAAGGCCCACCCCACAAAGGGGCATTCAGCACAAGCATATACCCAGAATGGGACTACTGTCTTAGAGGCTGCAGCACCACATTAGCGGATAAATGTACAAAAATGGCGTCATTTCAGTGTTTTATAACGCTAGATGCTGTACAGCAGCCTTTATGTATGTCACTTTTTCCATATTCTACTACTTCAGAAACCTAACAGCATTATAGTAATTATGGCTATCGCTGGCTGTCGCTTAATGGTGGTGAGATTCTGGATATAAAGTGAGACCTTGGTTTTGTCATGCCTGCACCATATATTCACAATTTACCCTTGCACTCTAGACCCAGCCCCAGCCAGTATCCCTCATAGAATAACTTGATTCTCAAAGCCATTCTGAATCTGAGGAAGGAAATTATGTATTTGGATGTTCATATGTTGAGCACAATAGTAGTTCATAATCTGCCTTCCAGGCTTTAAATACTAAAGGCATACTTTGCCTTTAGAAATACAGTCATTTTTTAAACAAAAACACATCAATGTACCTCACTACTCCTTCAATGTGTTTCCAAGCCACAGAAGCGCAATGTACACCTTTTCCTTTCACACCATACTCATACAATCGAAATAGCTTTTCAACAGCCCCGCCCTGATGGAATCCCAAACCCTATTGACATCCAATACAGACAGCCAGGTGAGCATACTGCCACTTTCCCACAGTCACACAAAAGCCACATGTCCTCAACTGTTGGTTACCAGGATACATTCTCCGCTGGTGTTGTTCTATGAATTGTATTAGCCCACAAAGAGCAATGAGTGGCCGGCTCATATGTACAGATAAAGGTAGCATTATAGAGTGCAGAACTGTCTCTCTCAATTAAGCGTACACTTTATATAGTTTACATACTAACATATAGTTATCATGTATAAGGAGAAGAATATTGGACAATGGTAAACAACATTGAAACTAATATTTTAGCATGATTACTTTGATACCATTGCACAAATGTGTGAAGAATGATATAGATTGTATATGTGTGGAAAATGAAAACAAACAATTTCACTCTTTGCAATGGTTGTTGCGTTCACTTTTGTGCTAGACCTTCAGGGTATGTAACCTCACCCCCCCCAACCTCTGTTTTCTGCCACATCTCCATGCATTGTTAATACACAACAACCCTTACTAGCAGAAAGACTACCAGCTCCATTACTTTATCAATACTTCAGGTCAACCCTAGGCAATGTGAACATTAGAGCAATAAATATTCCGGTAGAATTCTTGACATGGGCAAGTCTGCGTTATAGCACACGGGGGATGGGGAGTGTGGGAGTAATAATCATTTGGCGGCATCTCCATCCACATTTAAATTGCCTATGCTTCATGTATGAATTATGGTGGATAGATTTGCAAAGCAGTTAATAGCAAATCGGATATTATCAGTTTCATCTGATTTTAAATAATAACCTAAATAGGGGTGGTTTAGTACTTTAATCTGTCATGATTTCCAGGCTTCAAACGATACAATATGTCAGCTGTTCTACTACATCTTGGTTGATGTATCAACAGGACTGTAATTCATTGAGAATTCAGCCGTCACATTTTGACCAGAAATTAGGACTAGAGGACCTTTTTTTCTTTTGGTTTGCACATTGTGAACAACTGACAGCAAATGTCATGTTCCACATTATTGTGGTTATAATTAGTAACATCTCTTCTAAAGAAACAGAGGATTTTGATTCAAGTTGCTGTGACCCTGTTAATTCAGCATTATGAATGGAAAGAAATGTTACCGTTAAAGGCTCAGGTTATGGAATCTAAATGCAAAGCCTTTGGCTTGTTAAGTTAACCTGAGTTACATTTAGAATCACCTATTTAAGTCTTTGTGTTTTCATTTTGCTGCATGCTACCAGATCCGAAGGTACCGGTTCTGCTCCCTACATTCAATACCCCATTACTGATCACATGTTCCTGTTGGCCAACATATCCTCCTGCTCGCATCCTGCAGCCATGTCCATTCATGGTGTGCCACAGCTTTATGATCTGTATTTTAACCAGGTAAAAGTGACCTGTTATTCCAGATATCCTGTCTTATTAGTTCCATACATATCAGGAGAGGCACAGATGGACATTGTCGATTCATACACCTATGTGAAATGACCTTCACCATACCTTTAATTTAATTGCATGACATGATGGTAAGATTCCATGTTGAACCATCAGACAACAATGGCTTTAGTGTAATCAGTGAAAAGGGAACATGAAAAGCTACTTTCTGCAACCATATTGCATGCACATACATTTATATGCTTAATTCAAACTTAGGTAAAAAGAAAAAGAAGAGAAGTAACCAAAAGTTTATTACAAAAGTACACCATTACATATAGTACAGATGAATATATACATAGCTGCCTTTTAACGATGCCACATAGGGCCCCATCCACAAACATTAACCTTATTCACTGAGCACACACAGAGAATGTTTTTCACAAAAGAAAAATACTCATCACACATGTGCTCCTTTCATACCATACAGAATTCTATATGAACTTTCATAACATGGGCTCGGCCGATACTCACATCTCCCCCCATGTAGAAAATAGCCCCAGCACACTGTCGCTTTCCCACAGTCTCACAAAGTCACATGACTGTTGGTTGCCTGGATACTCCTAGTAGTCTTACTATAGAAACAGCATTAACCGACAAAGTGAAGTCCCAGTCGGGCTGCAAACATGTATGTGGAGTGATATGCGAAATAATACCCTACAAGGGGAGATGGCAAAAGCTAGTCGTCCATTGCATACATAATTTGGAATGACATTTATGAGGAGATATGTCTGTTTATATCAAGAGAAGGCTAAGAAGAAAGAAGGAAAATGTGATGTTTTAGAGAGAGCATAATATATGTAAGCAAAGAGGAAATGGCTCCAGGGATCGAGGAACATATAGATTAGTAAAGAATGATGACCATGTCTTTATTGCATAACACTATCAAGCAAATGACTGGTCAAATGAAGCGTACTGTGGCTGTGTTTTTCACATGGCTGCAAGCGCCTCTTGCCACCTGCAAATATCCCCCACCCTCCCTATCCTCCACCCTCCATCATGAACACCTTTTCCCTCGTGTTTATCTCCTACACCTGCAACCCTCACCTTACCTTCAGCTGCCCCATCCCACTGCCCCTGTGTCATTAGCACATTGGCAACTGACTGTAATGACTAGTAGTTTGTGACTGCATAATTCACGATCCACTTTTTACCACTGATTGTGATTATAGGGATGGGGTTTCTCTATGTTTAAAGCCCAAACCAAAACTGTGGCTAACCAGTGCTCTTATGGAAATACATACCTGTTGTCTCCAGCGAACAGTGAAGTGCAGGTTCTTGACATGACAATACACATCTCATGTTAAACTTTTTTCAGTAGTATCTGTATAGATGTATACTCATACAGATGTGCTGCGTGAGTTTAATAAAGCTCATGTATACCTTGCCATTTGTAAATCTCTGGTTTCCCATGTTCGCTTTATCATTTGAAAAAGCATACTATATTATTGTTCATGACGATATCTGAGAAGGCTGTAGAAAAATCATTATGGCGATTTCCAGATTTGTATATTGAAGCAGAACATATATTTCTTATTAGCACATATCATCCACAGCTAGCTAGAGTACTTTTCACAACTACTTTATAACACAATGGTACGTAGCAATCATTTGTGGAAGTAAAATGAGTAATCTTTTGAGAAGCCTTGTAGTTATACATCAGAAATGATAGCCAGATGTATAAGCTACTGTATATATGACGCGACAGCTTTCACAACATTGCCTAGAAGTGGCGAAGTAAGTAGATAGGTATATCCAGGAAAATGTCAGCACTCTCCATCAGAAATTCTATACATTATCTGTAGCCTGCAAAGCGAGAAGATTAAGTAAACAGTAGGAAAGGTCATACCTCATAACCTCTGACAGTTGCTGGAAAGATTTATAAATGGAGAATGTAGAGATTTGAGATCCCTGGAAAGTAAAGTATAGGTACAACCATTACATTTTAAGACAAACTTCAAATTTTTGGTTAACATATATCGTTGCTGTTACACGAAAACCTAAGGTTTTCTTAGAGAGGGATGGAGATGAAACTGCGGGTAGAGAGTGAGTCAACCAAGTGCTTTTTAGGGAGCCAACCGAGACAGGATGCTATTCATTTAGTATAGTGACGTGGTTAACAGTTATGTAGAGTTTTAAGTTCGTGTAGTGACTCCTTTTACATCTGTTTATCTCTTAAGTGAGTAGATAAATGAAAACCAAACACCGGCCTCAATTTGTTGCCTTTAGTTGACAGGTTGACAGTGCAGTGGTCAGGAGGTCTGGTCAGTTGATAACCAGTTATCTGTATCTACGGTTGGGCGCGGGAGCATCATGCACCCAAACCTCAGCACATGGTGTAGACTCCTCCAAGCTTGTCATGCAGACACATCTTTGGTCTCTTTCTCAATGGTAGAATGGAGCCCATCGGGCCAATATATATATGCCTTGTTCCTCCCTCCACACACATTATATGAGACTGGAGACATGGGTCACGTATCTGAGAGTGAGAGAGTACAGTGTAGGTATCTAGAGCAGTGAAGAGTGGCATTGGTAACATGTCAGTGAATCATCCCAATCTCCTCCCCCAGCCAGGGAGAGCCTTTCACCTGACAGAGCTGTAAGATAATGACACTACAGCTATTGACTCAGGTTTGTGATTAGCATCCAGTGCACGTCAGCACATATGGCACAATAAGTGATTATATGGCAAGACACAAGGGGAGGGGGAGATGATTCAGTTTTAAAAGAGAGTGTTTTTCCTGCCTTTATCATACAAGTAGTAGGTGCTTTCTGATAGTCTTCTGTTGAGAGTAAAACCCATTGTGTTTTGCCCTTCCTGTGACTCCTCCTGCCCACATCCCACTCCTGATGCCCTATCCCTAGTGGTGAACATAATTCTATTCTTGTCCTCCTATTTCCATGTGCTACTGTCTATATCTCATTTCATTGAGTGCTCACAAGTAGTCTTTCTGCTCCCCTCCGTCTGCCATATCCATTCACCATGACCTACTGCCCTATACTCTTTGCCATCTACAAGTAATCTGTAATTTGAAATCGCCTGTCTCACTGTGTGTTAGGATTAGGATCCCAATCCTGTACATCCCGCCAGGACAGTGTTCATCCATGCTAAAAGCCCTATACAGAGGAAAACTGTGTGAAATATTAATGCATCTATAGAAATATGACTCCCTGTAGCCACCCACTCACTGAGTAGGGCCCATATCCAAACTTGCTCTGTACAATAGCTATAGAAGCACAGACAGACATTCTATAGCCATACATGTGTATCTAAATGTAGAGCACATTGACAGGCATGCTGCTTTGGTTATACATGTAATGGAGGTAAAGCTAGGACAGATGTTTAATGTCGTTTTCTCTTTGAAGCTAAGTTAATATGGGATGTGTCTGTTGGTAAATCAACTTTATTAGATGGAATAGACTATTTCCTCCATGGTATTGAAACATGGCATAGTCATCAGCTAACCTGCACCCTGGATGTTAATAAAATCAAATTGTATATCATGACTTTATCAGTGTTAGAATTTCGACTGGAATTTGGGAATGGGCACAATATATATATGATGACTAGACATTTCGTGTATTCATACTACAACCTGCTTGGACTCCAGCCTCCCACTGCCAATCTCTCACCTGTCTGCATATGAAAGGCCCACCTCACAAAGGATCGTTCTGCCCAAGCATATGACCAGAGTGAGAATACTGTCTTAGAGCCTGCATCACTATGTAGGAGGATAACTCTATAGAAACAGCGTCATTTCAGTGTTTTATAACACTGATCTTTAACTGGTTTTTATACCACATTGTATTACCTCAGAGACCTAAAAGTATTGGAATAACAAACGCTATAGCTGGCTGTCACTGAGCGCTATGAATGATTCTGGGCGTAAAGTGGAGTCTAGTTTGTGCTACCTGCACCCACAATCAACTGAAATAACAGTTTCCTGCCTCCCACTCTACACCCAGGCCGAGCCAAGGAGCTCTCTGAACAGATACAACCAAAGCTATTCACCGGGGCATGCTCTTTATGTATGTTATTGGATTTGACTCTAGACCAAGAATCTGCTAAGAGGGGTCGGAAGGTTGGATGGGGACCTCCTACCTCCCTACATATTACACTGTAATGTTTACAGTTCATCCTTTAGAATCACCATCAGAAGTTGTGCATAGAAATGTTGTCTCAGTCAAAGAGAGGAATACCACAGGGAGGACATGGGAAAGGAGAGCCGAACGCTGTGGGATGATATGTGAACATAAGGCTACACTGAAGGATAGATATCCTCGTGTTGGGCGCAGCAGGTATATCCCTTCTTTGTATTGCATGTTTTTATTATCTAAGACCAAACATTCTCAACTTTTGCCTTCTCGGTGCATTGAGCGCTATGCTTGTTTAGAATTCGGTTCCAGGGGTTGCCCTGCTTCTGCATGATGTGTAAACAGTAAGACCAAGCCGCATGTCACATGGCCTTATTAAAGTTTGATGGACAAGATATCACCCACTTTCACTAGTTGATATACAGACTTCCATCATGGCAAAAAGAAGAGAGTCTAGCTTTTAAAAGGTGGGGGATTCATGGGCAGTGGTTTCAAAAATCTGAATGCGGGCTGAATGGAGGGGCTGGAGGTTAATAACTATGGCATCAAGGTATTACTGGGCTCAAAGCAATATGAGGCAGAACCATAAGGTGCAAAGGGTGGCATACCTTGGATGGTGCTTGAGGGAATGTTGGGATTGATCAATGTTGGAATTAGAAAAAACTTCAAAAGCACACCTCTGGTGGAGGAAGAACACAGCTTTTGGTTGTGTTTTCATTTGGATACACCCTAACATAGCCCAATGCAGACTTCATTTTTGGAAAATCATTTCATGAATAAAAGTAATTTATAGATTCTCATTTTCCTCTCAGCCTCTCTCTTCACTCTGATTACTGATCACCAACGGTCCCTTCCCCTAGAGACTCCTACATATCGTGTGCCTTCACATAGTCCTCACTACATGTTAGTGACTAGTAGTTTGTCATAGAAAAGTAAAGGTGTGTCTGTGTCTCCCAAGTGGCTCTGATGAAATAGTGAGTCAAACTTATAATGAATCTACTCATATGCAGGGTCAAGTCCTCTATAAATATAAGTTGTCTATTTGTAGTATCCTGTTTCCATTCTGTTTCCATTTTGTCATTGAATATATTCATTATGTATGAAACTAATATATATGCCTTCCTGGCTATTAACCCCACATTAAATCAAACAATGTATCTTTTCATGTTTCCCTCTTCCTATTGTCCTATACACCATCCCATGTACAAAGGCACATCAATGTACACCATATCTCACAAAAGGTCAATGTGTTTCCAATACACAAAAGCACGTTGTACACCTTTTCCATTCATACTTTCCACAACCGTCAACCTAATGGATTCCCAAACCCTATTGACATCCACTATTATGAGCCGGCTGAGCATACTGCCACTTTCCCACAGTTACACAAAAGTCACATGTCCCCAACTGTTGGTTATTGAGATACAGCGATGTTGTTCAGCAAATGGCTTAAGCCCACAGAGAGCAATGAGCAGTCCGCTTGCATGTATACATATTGGTGGAGTGATAGAGTGGGGAATAGCCTATCACAAGGGAGATGGTACACTTTCAGAGCCTGCATAAACAGTTGTATATATCACATGAGAAAGAGATAAAAATAACATTGGGACTAATATTTGAATTCATGATTACCACATGTTTAAAACCTCGCGTTTATAGATAGATTGGGTAGTCTTACTATCTACCATTGGATCTGAATTAGATGAAGATTAATCATAAATGTTGATTAAAATGAAGGCATATAACTTTTTCAATGTATATGTTTATGTTCATTGTCTACCTTAATCCGTGTAATGGGCCACAAGTATTGTAGAATTGCTCTAAGGTAGCAAGCTAGACCTTCAGCCAGGGCACAAACCCTCTAGCCCCCCCCCCCCCACACACACACACACCTCCATCCCCTGTAGATACACTATCACACTCAGAAGCAGAGAAGCCCATCAGTTTCATTACTCTATCAATATTACACATCACCCTCGAGCAATGAATGCATTCAAGCAATAAATATTCAGGTAATATTCAGGGCATGGGCAATTTCGTGTTATAGCAGGCAGGAGATGGGGAGTGTGGGAGGTGGTTGGTGGGGGTAGGCAGGATGATTATGGTGCTCGACATAATAGAGGAGCATACCAAGGTTATTAGAATCATTTGACAACATCACTATTCACATGTAAATTCCCCATGTTGTATTAACTTGATTGCAATTAGTCTTCTGTTTCCTCTTTTATCAACATTCCAAATACAAACAGTTTAGTTCTCTGACTTGTACTGATACTCTATTTCCAGGTTTCTAGTCAGTACATAGATAGGGGGGAAATCTGCTACGTATGTCTTCTGTATCGCTGTGGATGTACATTTGTGGCATATGTTAGCAGTTTAGTTGTCTCCTTTAGATCCAAACCCGAGAAGGAATAACTATGAAACATTGATGGCAGGCCAAGGCTTGCTTTTTTGGATTGCAAACAGCAAGTGTTCAGTTTCACATTAATGTGGTCATAATTAGTAATATCTTTGTTGACAACCGAGGCTTTTGGCTTCCAAATTTTAATTACCATTTGCGGGAAGAACAGATTTCAGTTGCTGTGAAACTGTAAACACCGGATTATGAATGGAAAGAAGTATTGACTGTTAAAAGTAATTACCCGAACTAAGAGACCTTTTGTGGGTGATTTCATGCATTGAGACTGTCTTCTGTTTATTTTGTGTGAGCTTTTCACTTGGTAAGTGAACCTATATACTTGATATTCTATTCTGAACTTCTGTGCCATAATATCATTTGACAAGTCCTGCCGTTATGTATCGGAAATGATATTCCCTTCGAGAACCTTTTGTAAAAGCTACAATATAATGACGACATCGTTCGGTATATTCCCTGGAAGTGGCAAAGTAAAGAGATACGTTTATTTAGAAAATCACCTCTGACACTTGCAGGAAAGCTTTATATTAAATGTATTAAAATGAGGATACCTGGGGCTCCTAGCTGTTGAAATAAAGATGGGATTACTGCATTTTACATATCTCATATCCAAGATTGCTTTTCGATATGCATGTAACTCAAACAAAGTCTGTTTATAAATATCGAAAACAAAATAATGACCTTAGTATTGGATTTAGTAATATTGAAATGGCATTGATATGATAAAGATGATGACAAAAAAGAGGTCTGTATGGTCTAGCGTCTATGTATTAGAAGTACAACCACTGGCATAGATCTGGGTTAAACTATACCATCTATATCACGCATCTAATACTCAGGGATAGCCACAATAAATGGTACCCGGTAGGTGACTGGAGCATCCCACCCTGTATTCATAGCGACACCCATCGGGATTACAGCTCATTTACACATCCGTCACCTACATAGAGGCCCCACGTCACTATACAGGGGCAGGGGTCCTGGGGCCCAGGACGTCATTCTGAGAGAATTGCCCTTTACATAGGTAATAGTATCCCATTGTGTCTATGTCCCATAATGCCAGCCGAATAAAGGCATATAACAGTGCAAAATCCGCCCTCCACATTGTTTGGGATCTCATCATACATTGCCCATCTATGACCATACATACACACTTATAATTCTAGCCTACCATGGTAACCATACTAACTGCAATTTACATACACATGTCTCTTCCAAAGTTTACTTACTCTATACAAACATCCAATGTATAATCAAGTTACCATACAATAGCTGCACAGAAGATAATATAATTTTGGCGTTTGTATGGTCATATTTTATGCGTACTGTATGTATAGTCACTGATGAAGTAATGTATTTTATTTTACAGTGAATATGGCAACCCCTTTCATTTAACTAAGTATAGCTGTATTTCACATCCCCGAAAGATTACTTAGTTGAATAGAGTGAAGCTCATCATCTTTATACATAGAATTGTTTTTTAAATACACGACACGAGAATCGTGTATCACTGAGGACTTAGCTTCGCCTCATGACATAACCCATAGTAGTGAACAAATTCTCGGGAACCTTTTTCCGAGTATGGTCATTGGGTGACGTGTGTCAATATTCCATGCTATGTTTTGGTCAGATTTACTGTTTAAAATGCGACCATACAGCTGTCTTAGGTCACCTCCAACGTACTGTATTAAAACTCAGTCCACAATGGTGCAGCTGTGTTAGAAATCTTAGTTTGTGCTAGTCTGCACTACATACTCACAGTGAACGACTTATTACATTTTTACATCTGTGCATTGCATGTTTTTAAGGACTGCATTGTATATTATTAAGGACTCTAAACCTAATCCTTTACTGTCATCTACCTCCTTAGATAACTGATGAACAACTTACTGTATTATAATCTAAGATCTTTCATCCAATAGATATTATAAATACAAATACAAAACACATTACATCTCCCTCTGACCGCTTCCCTTCCCTTCCCTCACTATTAGACCCGGTGTCGATCAGGGTGGTGGAGCAGAGGTGGGGGGGGGGGGGGGGGTGAGACAGGTAGATGTCAGCAGCACCTCCCACCTGTCATGTTTACCTGTAGTGTGTCTCTGATTGATGGTCTATCACTGTGGTCTACCTGTGGCTTACCTGTGTTGTGCAGGTGGTGCCATGTTCCGCTTTACAATGCCATAAAAGGGGGCGGGGCACAAGGGGCAGGATGCACGGGGCGTACACCCGACCCCCCCCCCCCCCTCCGCCCCACCCTTTTTTAATCAACATTTCAAGGGTACATTTTTTAGGAACTTCTATTTACCAATACACTTTAAAAAAATGTGAGTTGTGGGAACATGCATAAATAATTACACACACAAATTTGCAGCACACTTTTCAGGTCAAAACACTTTTGGCAATAGCTGTGTTGTGTGTTACGCCCAAAAAGTGTGTTGATAGTGGTTGCAGAAAATTGTATTGATACGTGTGTAAACGCAACACACTGTTCTTAGAGTGCACCATCCTTTCCCGGAATCCTTGATCGGTCTCTGACTACTACGGTACAGGATGATATAAAAGTAGAGGGATGAAAACAGGAGGGAAGACAGTGACAGGTATAGGGGTAAATACAAAAGGGTCAAGGTATGAAGAGGACACAGGGATGAAGCCACACTATTTCCGAGTGGTAGGGATGCACCGAAGGCCAGCCTTGGGAGGCTGGTGATAGGGCTGAGATTAAAGCCTCCACAGCCTCCACAGACATGCACCGACATGTCTATGAATCATACCAGTCACTCCCACCCCGGTCAGGGATACCCTGCACCTGATGAAGCTCTGTGATAACTGCACTAAATGGATTGAGTCGGGCACGTGCTCAGCATCTATAGTGCATGCACTGACGTATCTAGGTCTTACAATGATGGCTTCATAGGCTTACATCATCTGTAGATGTAGCTATAGATCTCTGTAGATGTGTCACACTCTGATTCAGCGTAAGAGAAGAGTTTCCATTTTGTACATACTGCGAGAAAGAGCTCATTAGGACATCCGGTTTGATCAAAAGTGTTTTAACCAGAGCATTAATTCATTATCCCCTGTCAGTAATATTACGTTGGGGCAACATGCATGTGTCCTAGTAGGAAGAAGGGGGGAGGGAGGGAAATGAATTTGGGAATGGTTGGGAATAGCAGTTATTAAATGGTGAATATTGCAGCCTCATTAATTTAACAAAATAATGCTGTATCTCACTCCCCTTGTTAGGCAGCCCCCCTGAGTACCTCACGGCATGTTATTCGTACAGGCCGTGAAGTACTATAAGGATCGTAATTGATCTTGTTGTTGTTGTAAAACATTTCCTGATGAATTAAGTCTATTTATGAGAAAATCCTGTTAATATTTACATGACATAGACATAAAAGAAACATGAATAGTTTACCACTCAGGGTCGTGAACCGTTGTGTATGTAATTACTTAACATCTTTCACACATCCACAGTAGCAGGATGGGATAGTAATGCAGAATAATCAGGAGGAAGTACCCAGAGGGGAGAGCAGAACATAGTTTGTAGGGATCATGCAGCAAAAAGAGACATGTCTTTACTTTCTGTTAGTTTTTCTCTTGCAGGAGAGGTTGGGGTTGGGAAGAATGCGAGAACATTGGGAAAATGAATAATTGGAAATTTGAAACTATCTGAAAATCTTCTGGCGTGTGCTCTTGCACACTCCTCGTGGGAGAAAAACTGTTGGCTGTGATTTCATTTTCCTGCACGCTCCTGTAGCACATGGGACCTGACCTGTTCACCCCTGTGCTACCTGTCCACACCCCTACCACACCCACCTACACACGTTTTCCCGAGAGAGTTGCTATTATGAAACTACAGGGAAGAGCCTTTTCTCACCTTCACCCCCCCCCCCCCCGAAAAAAACCACAAGAAAACCACAAAAAGGTAAAGTCAATTGTTTGGCCCTGTGAACTATAATAGCGCCCATGAGCATTTTGCTGAAAAAAAAGGGCTGACACGTTTTGCCCCCACCTCAAAATCCACTTTCTCCTACCTCTGTTGTTGAATAATGATCACTCTCTAAACTAAATATACTTTTCCTCCTCTTGACCTTGCTATGTGAATTTTCCATTTACTAATTTCCGAATATCTGTCCATTAAAAATTATAAGAGTCCATAGGATAAGAGGAATGGCCATCAGTGGCAGGATGTCAAGTAGTGACATGGGGAAACGCCCTGTGAGGTGGGTGGTAGCAATGAGCACTGGAGGGGAGGGAAGGGATGGCAGAGGAAGGAAGGCGGTGGACATAAAGGGACATAAAGCCGGGGTAAAGCTATGATTGGGCATACCGAGGAGACCCAATAGCACAGAGGGTGCTAGTGGCGGCGGCAGTAGTGGTGCACAAAGGGGCCGGCCTTGGATGGCTTAGGTGTGATGGTGATAGGCTGATAGGGTTGAGGTTAGAGCACCTCTGTCAGCCACGTGTACACAGGTGGTAACATGTCCATGAATCATACCTCAATCTGCACCCCCAGTCAGGGAGAGCCCTTGGGCAGGGGGAGATCTAGGATATCAATGCTAGAACATATTGATTCAGGAATGTAACGAGATACTTAAACTAATAACAGAACAGCTCCCATTTAATTAGATCATAATTTAAATGGAGCGAGATAAGGAGAGCTAATCGTAATATTTGATTTGAAGTATTTTAAGGAGGATATATTAATTATCCCTCATCATCCAGTTTATTGCTGCTGTCTGACGAGAAGGTGGTGGGGGGGGGGGTGAAGTCAGATAAGCAGGCAACAGAGGTTGTGAACTTCATGATCTTTATTTCATTTTGAAACAGATTTGTTTTTAAATGTCCCAAAAAGCATTATTTCATTTCAAATGTGTGAGAAATTACCATATTCGTGCAGTGGGGGTGGGGGGGGGGCACCGATGCAGCCTTTTTCTATACAAAAAATGGTTCCAGACTAGTTACTGGTAGTGTATAAAGTCGACATATTAGATGGGGAAAGGGGGTTATTATTTCTTATTTCATGACATTTCTCACTGACTCATCTATGGGCCCCTACACTGGCAAGCCAGGGCCTTTGGAACACAGTGGCAAGGTTGGTTTTCATCAGAAAAGGAAGGAAAAGAGGACAGAGAAAATAGAGTAATTGGCAAGTGGGAGGGATGGTCCGTTATTTATCTCATAATCTGGCGTCCAGCCTGACATGGCTCCACTGGGAGAGAAGAAAACAAGTTGGCTGCATTTTCATTTTGCTGCACGCTCACCTCACCACAAGGGACCTGACCTCCCTACCCCTGCCCCTCCCCTAATCCCCAACCTGGTCCACCTACACAGATAATCTTTAGGCTCCACAACTTAGTCTATAGCCTAGTTAGTGATTTTTGGCTCTCCAAATGACCAACCATGGTTAATTAATAGTATCAATTATTATTATTTATTCTCTTTAAAATTAAAATAAAATAGGGCCTGAAAACCGTATCTCCACCATATGTCAGCTGATTGACATTAGGATAAATAAACATTGCGCTCATTCTTATCACCATTCATTATATTTTGTAATAATTGTAAATCTTTCTATAAGCACCTATACTCACTTGGCTTGTGCTATATACAGTAGTATAACATTATGGCTTTGACAATAATCAGCAATAATCAACATGCACAGTAGTATGAATAGTATACCTTGTGTCCTGTAAATAAAGATTAGCATCTGTGCTTGCTATGTAAAATCCGTTCTCACATTCTAGTCGTGCCCTAATTGTAGGTTTATCTGCTGCTGCACCTGCCGCTCCAGTAGCAAGTTTATAAGCCTCTATGAGTCAAGCTATAGCCCCCCCCCCGACACACACACTCTAATGTCCTACTAGTCTTTATTGGTTTTAAAGTACTACTAGTGTTTTATACACATTTTATATACATTATAGATTGTCAGGATATTAAAGACTGAAAGGCAGATCGGATTAATCCGAGTTCAGATTTGGATTGTATGTATTGTCTGATAAACCTTAAAACTCTATAAAAAATAATTACAGCCTTCTGTGGCTAGAATATTAGTATGATTACTGTTGTATAATGATGTGACATCAACAGTTTTCTAAATCAACACTGTTCAACCTATTTTCGCATAAATTGCCACGGTCCTGCAAGTCCGCTCCTAACATGCCCTCGTTTAAGCGATACTGGAAATTCCCTAACTGCTCCTTTCTTTATTATATGGTAATTCACACTATAAGAATACTCTTTAGTTTCATTGGGTGGGACAGTCATGTCATAAGCTAACTGCTGTCCCCTGCTGTCCAATCGATTGAAGTGACCTCTGTACAACATGCACCATATGCATCGTTTCAACCGGATGTTTGCAATGCCAAACATTGTCAAAAACAATGTCAAAATTTCCGCGATATATTTCTTTTTAGCTTCTACTTTGAATCACTCATTACGCATTATTCTTGTCATCATAACTTTGATCTTGCGTCATTCTTGTTACCAGGGGATTCCCCTGTCTATACCTTACACATTACACAACCACCACATCCCTGATAACCTTCATGTCTGTAAAGCAGCAACCTTCTGGTATCAAAGCGCCTCTGTCAGTCGGTCTGTCTGTGCCTGGCAGTGGTCCTGTTATGTAAGATGCAGATACACCTGGTACTGCATGTGGTCTGGGGATTTCCATGACTCCTCAAAGCAGCGGGAAGGGGTGGGGGTGGGGGCGGTCATGTCAGGTAATGGAGGTGGGGGATGCGGGGGGGGGGGTGGCACAGGTGGTGGAGGGACACACAGTCAATGCACAGATACATGTATACACAGTGATTGTGTAAAGATCTAATCACAGTGCTATGATGGTAATTGAAACAGGATATTACAGCACTAAATCTCCGCACACAATTATGTATTACGCCACTGATACTACACTGATTTTAGGATACAGTACTAGATACAGGTATGAAGATAATAAATTATACATTTATAAATATTCAACACAACATATTTCAAATTATTGTATGAAATAAGTATAGGAAGTTACTCAGGTTAGAGGAAGAAAATCTGTATTGTGAACTGTTATGGTGCACAGAAGCAGGAAACAGAACCAAACGGTTGCACAATGCTTTAATTAATGCACTATACCCTTTACCTTCACCATGTATGAATGCAGCCCAGGTGAGTACTCACCAGGGCTGCATCATGCCCAAAGGGGGTCAATACACTCCATGATGCATGAATGCAGCTCATGTGAGTAGACTAACGTCAGGCCTGCATGATGCACGCCCGGGATAGCTCTCCTAGGTGCGCAGACAAACGCTAACAGCGCATTCATAACACGGAATTAAGATCATCTTAATTATCTTAAAATTAGTCTTAATCTTGTCTTAATCCTCATCTCAAACTACACAGTCTATTGTAGGATAGGCTAGTCGACTAGTATGTAATGGGCGCTCTGCCCCCCAACCCCCGTTTTTTGTGTTTTGTTTCTTTCTGCCTTAGATTAGGACATTTTAAGATGTAAGATTAAGATTAAGACATTTTAAGATGTAAGATTAAGATTGCGCTGTTAAGATTTGTCTGCGCACCTGGTGGAGCTATCCCCTATTTGCCTGCATGACTGCATTATGTCAACAAAGAACTTAAAACAATAATTTTTCAACACTTAAACGCTTCATAGACTCACCTGTATGATACGTCTAGTGTGCCGGTATGATGACGTCCTCATGGTTCAGACACAGGTATCTGCGGGGTGCACCTTTTGTTAAACTTAAAAACTCTGAAATAATAAGGAAAGCAGCGAGAAATCACGTTTAAATAGTTTCACTAAAACAATTACAAAAGGATACTCCAAAAAGCCAATACCCTTTGCGTACAGTTTTTCACTTGGATTAACATTGTTTCAAGTAGTTCGGCTTCATCTTTTGAACTGTTTTGAAAAAAGATCCTTTTCAAAAGTCCTGTTCTTATTTATCAGTTTAAAAAAAAAACTAACTGAGAAAATGTAATTGTAAACGTCAACATGCTTCATGGAATATGAAACTTTCAAAAGGTATTCTCCTAACAGACCACACAGAATTGTTGAAATTCAATTATGTAATTACCTTAATGTAACCCTGTTATCGTGAATTTAGTTTTTGGATTAAGATCTCTCATATTTCCAAATTTGCTTAAGTGGCTCAGGCTGCTCAACCAATATAATACAGACTGTTTCTACTCTTTTGATATCAGAAGCGCCCTCTTCATAAGCATACCAATCAGCAGAACCCCTATTTGGGGCCTACCTGGCTATAGCCTCTATAAGCAGCTCTGTGTACTCATCCGATCCTCTCCCGAACAGAGCTGCTTGGAATGCCCCATTCAAATGTGGGCTAAGTACTCGATCACAAAGAGAACACTTATTACTGCATACTTTTTGTGCTTATTAGATAGAATAAATCCTTACAAAGGTCGATCACGCCAAAACAGATGTGATCGGACCTTTTTAAAAGTGTTAAAGACAATTTTATAGACGCGAACTTGACCCACAGGACACTGGCGGCCATCTTGACGTCCATATGACGTGGGTTGTTGTCTTGGTAAAGTTACCCTGGTAACCCTCTCACACTCCAGTATTTTCAACAGGGCAATATCTGAATGGCCGAGCGTGAGATATGATACCTAATCTAACCTGGCTATGAAGATGGCAATGGAAATTACTCTACCAACATGTGTAAATGTTTCAGGGCAATGCTAGTCTTATGTAAGCGTCTAGTTGAATCAATTACTCTGTAATAATCATGTATTGCAGAGGACACCATGCAGTAGACACACCTATAACAAAACGTACTTTGGATTGAACATTGAACATTATCATTTCACTGCAATGTATCCGCAACAATGTTCACTCTCATTTTAAAAGTCTCATAAACATGATAAGAAGTCGATTTCCCCTCCCCTTACATCAGTACACACCAGATAATCCCTTACACTTATCCCCTATAACAAGGGGAGCTAATCCAATCCCCTGATCCTTAAGAAAACAGCGGTTCATGTCAGGCAGCCCTAAGGGTGTGTAGATTAATGTACTTAGCTGCCCGTATGGACGATATTAGGTGTAGGCTAATATAATTGGGCATTAATAATGCATATCCCCTGGTAATAAGGCCTGGTGCGCATGCCCAGTGGCAGGCTGTGGTCTGGCAAAGGGTCTTGGCCCCGGTATAGCCTATATCCTTGTCACAACATTTGGAAGAGGGGATCAATCATCACATCAAGTTGCATGCAGACTTATCCCCCAGTGATTATATGCATACAAGATGGGCGCTAAATATGAAATTAGACTTCATGGCATGACACATATTCTCTTCTATAGCCGAAGATGGGATAATAACTGTCATTCGAAAAATGGTACCCAGGCAGATTGAGAAGATAATGTAACTGCGTAGCGACTGTACTGAACTTCAAGGTATGACAATCAACATTTACACATTTTCCCTGTAATATGATTGACCATTACTTAGTAATGCAAGCATGCTGCTGGTGGTGCTATGACGTGCGTGATTTGGGTGGTCTGGTGTTGGGCGTGACCCCTGTATGGACTATTTGCATGTTATACCCACTGACAGTACAGGTATCAATAGCATACAAATAGGAATGATTAATGCCGTCACACTTTCTTTCTAATGTTTAATTGTAACATCCATTATCATCATTTCTAGATTTATCCAGCCTTGAATCCTCCCCTCGTCCCTCGGGAGAGGTCTTGTTAAACGCAGTCTTAAGTGGAGTAGTTTCAGTGTATCATTGATCTATCAGCTTCACATATTAATATAGAAAACGAAATTAAAAGATGAGCCGGAGGGAGACCCCCCCCCCCCCTGGAGAGGCATTATAACAAACTGAACAACATAAAATAAAACTCTACAATGAAATATGATAGACCTATGCGATACGGGGATGAGGGAATTCCAAAGGTGGCGGGTGTAGTGCAACTAGCACCTTGGATTATGGAACTAGGATTATTGCATGCTTTCGAAGATTAGCTTTCTTTCAAAATGCAAATACCATAAAACTTTGCGAAGTGGCCGCGGCTATAGTACGCAAGTTAGATCGTCAGTGCAGCTCATAGGATCAGGATCAAGACAAAGTCAGGGTGCTGCTTATATGCAAGTTTTTAAATGTATATTGCACACTCATAAAATAAAGTCGTCTGCAGACTATTCTATGTGACAAGGTAGCGGGTGTTCTAACTATAGTTGTCAGATAAAGCACCTACTTGGAATGTGCCAGCCCAAAGCCTGACATATGCCAGCCCTAGACACGTCAACCAGGGCCTGATTCAGGATTCCCCCTGTAGGTGGTATCAGTATAGCATGCATCATGTATAAAGTGAGGGAATGAATTGCATAATTTCTATGTTGATCTTTATCATAATTATGGAAATACACATTCATGCTTTGGAGAATTTTGAGAATTAGCTATTGGGGATGCTAGAAAAGGTAAAAGATTCAACATTTTGATATGATTAAAACAAAACAAATATCTGTAGGGCATAGACACCTCTTTTGTGTTTATTTCAATGGTACAATAGCTGAAAGGAAACTCTCATTGGTATGACACCCACATATATGTGTTAACAGTCTGTTGCTGAGGACTAGAAATACTCTCATACAGACTTTCAGGACATGGCAGGGATTCCCCTGACCTACAAACCTGAGGATTAGAGGCATGGACAATAATTATGCCTAGGCTCAGAACCCAGTGAGCTCCACCTGCAGTGAAGTAGAGGTTATAGTGCACAAGCTAACCCTTGAAGGGCTGCATAGTGCTTTAAGGTGCTATGCTCTATGTGATCATAATGCATGAATTCAGCCGTGGTAATTATATTCACTTAACTGTTAATACATTTCCAAAGGGTTGGCGTGATGTCTGAGTGCAGTCTTGACGAATAGACTCGCTAGGTTTACATTCGTGCACCATGCTGACAAAAGGATTGAAGCACAATTAAAGTAGTTTGCAGCCAATAAAGGGTTAACTATTCTAGAGTTGTGAATTTGACTCGTCATATGGATTGGGCCACCACCTGGGCTAACATTGTCAGTTAGATGAGTCTAGTGTTGTCTTGTGGGATGGTAACTTGGTAGGTCCTCAGGTAGACAACCTTAAACTCGTTCATTTTATGACCGTCACTTAAAAGACCCTAAACTCTTCTTATAAGACAACCATTTGACAAGTTTGGATCCCTTCATTTTATCAGTGCAGTATACTAAATTCGCCATTCGTAAGGAGAATAGTTGGCGCTACTGATGGTAGTGTGAACCTACAGGCGGTATGTGTGGTAGTCCTGAGGAGAGGGGTGTGATGGGGTGGTGTGGCGAGGGGTAAGGTTGGCTATTTACTCAATACTCATGTCTCTGTATGTATAACACTCAATTGCGGCATGAATAATGGATTAACTAATCTGCAGAATCAATGTGTGCACAGGCTACGGTAGCCATGTAGGATGAGAACCGCTGCAGCTAAGCCGCTTTGGTGGATTCTGCATCATTTGTGCTGGGAAGGAGCTGTCAAAATTTATTGTGTTAAGTGCCCATTGCTTCCTAATGCGTGACAGGAAATCACTGACAGTCCATTGTGGATCACAGATCTTCCATGGACGGTAAAAGTCTATCTCCAATTGTTACAGAATTATAAATCCTACCTAAATGACTATACAAGTACATGTGTACATGTATTATCATTCCCTCACTTTAAACTTTGACATTTAAAGGAAATACATGTTTAGAACTGACATATGTATACTTTGATGAAGTAGCTTTTCAATGGGCACTATAATAAATTGATAGACAATATTAAAATGAATACAAAGAGTGGGTACTCTCACTCCATCAATCGTCAGGAGATATTTGGAACTCAGGCTGTTGTCCTGATGAAGATACCCACGAGTTCTACCTGATTTGACCTTTTGGACATTTTCAGGTGCCAGTTCAAACAATAATATACAATTGCTAAAATTGTATCAGCAAATATGGCTGTCTTTGGGTGGGATTTGTACAAGGCAGGGGGAGCCATTCGTTACTCCTGTTGACTACCTATTAGATATAATCATGACATTCTTCATAAATGTAGACATCTATTCTTATGTTCATATCCCACCATTGCTAGTTTTAGCTCATCCAATAAAGTACTTATTACCAATATAATCTCCAAGGAAAAAAATCAGAAATTACCCATTATGCCTCGTCAGGTGAATAGCACTGGAAGAAGGTGCGACTGACCATCTCAGCCCCCCCTGCCCCTACCTACCCCTTACCCCCCCCTCCCCCCCCCTTCCCCACCCTACCGCCGACCACCTCTCCATAACCCTACCGCCGTAGCCGCACCTAGTCTGGGGGCTACCAGTACTCCAGTCACCAATAACCAATATTGACCATTATTGACGTATTCCTCCCACCCACCCCTGCAGCACCCCCCGCGGACAGCCTTGGTCTTTCCCACGCTGAGGTGTCTGGGTGAGCAATGTGTGTCCACACTGTGCCTGTACGCCGCCCATACACCAAATACTGGCCATGGTCCGTCATGATGTCCATTGTATTTCGTAACACTGCATTCTCATCTCCTTAATACATACTGTATCACTTCATTGTCAGGATAGAGATGGAGAATAGATGCCTAATTAAAACCGAACATGCTGCCCAAACACCAAGTACTGGCCATGGACCTTTTGGGTGTCTATTGTATTTCACAACCCTGCATTTTCCTCTCTTTGATACTTGCTGTATATTCATTGGCAGGCAGCACCTATATCCAGAAGAAAACCCGTCTTATAGTACTAACTGGGAATTTTTAAGCAAAATTGTACGAGAGTTGAGGTAGGGTATGATTTCCAAATACACGATTAGATACTATTTTGTGTACTTTGACTTGCATACATCTGCATCACCTAATTTCTTCTTGATATATTAAAAATAAGACTCTCTACAGTTTGAAGTACATGATATACGATCCTACATCCAAACCTCTCCCTTCCCTTGTATACATATACATATACATGTGATACCAGTGATCAGCTTCTCTGCACTTGGACAGTATTCAAGTTATGCCCGAAAATGCTACCTTATGTCGACAGCCCCAGTCTTTCCCATGGTGACTTGTAACTGTGTCCAATGTAAAACCCCTTTATCATACTGTTTGTATAAACATACATTGTATTTCTATCTACCGTTAAACCTCACATAGGATCGGCCTAAGGTCGAGGTGTGGCTTATACGCAAGTTTTTAGAAGAATACTACAGGACTAAAGTCGCCATATGAGATTGCTGGTGCAGCTTATAGAATCGGCCCAAAGTCTAAGTGCGGCTAATACGCGAGTTAGGCTTATGCGGGAGATTTTACCGTACCTGTATTTACCCATTATGGCTACTATAGAGCTATATTGAAGAAAAAACGTATGCATAGTGCTCTTCAGGCATGTATCATGATTTTCCTTGAGGCTCTAATTCAGTCGTGATTTCCATGCTTTTCTCCTGTATCCCTTGCTTTCTGTCCTCTCCACCCATACCACCCTTCAGTAACCAGCCAAGTTAAATGCCTTTACTCCCTCCCCCTCAACCTCCAGGCTCGATTACCAACATGTTTTATGATCGCTCCCTCCCATGGCACATGCTCCCTATGGTCCAATATCACCGCCCAATCCTGTCCTATCAAGATCCGCCCACCATTAAGCTTAAACCAAGGCTCCACAGCCTTCAGCTATTGACAGGGGTGGGTAAAGCGTATTAGTGGCATATCGGTGTTGTGTTTGTGTGTAAACTATTTATTGACATTCATCGCCGGCATTGCCATCAACTAACCCATATGTTATATACTACTCACATTTAAGTAGTGACTCTTCCCTTTACCTTCCTTTCCTTTTTCATGCATTTGTCCCTTTTACTTTTACATTCCAGCCCAAATGTGACAACTATTCTTATAAATGCTGCCAAACGTTTGAATAATAATAGGACTTTTTTTTATCTGATTTGTGACTTTGATAAGATAGATTTGATCTAGATAGATGTAGACATGAAAAACAGAAGGGTTTGTGGCTTCCAGATTCTGAATTCATGAACTCAAAGTCTGTTTTTATTTCTTTCAGATAGAATTCGCATCCAATCATGTACAGTTCTTCAAAGAGAGAAAACAGATATGATACGGCCTGGCTCATTAATAATATGATGTTTAGAGAAGGATAGATCAATGCTGACTATTACATCAGTATATGAAACACTGCCAAAAGCCTTGTACAATTAGTCCTAAATCTTAAAATACTTTTACACTGTACTGAAAATCAATAAGAATATGTCAAGAAAGTTCTCTCCGGTATTACTGATCAAGACAAGTAGTATAACATTCACACTAATTCTTTAGTATTGATAGGTTTCGCAGAAAGACCACATTTTTTTTAAATACTGTTAACACAGCATGCCTAAGACCATCCACATTGTATCCCCCCCTGCCCTAGATCAACGATATCCATTTTGGAAAGGGAATGTGAGATCTATATCAATAACAGTAATGAACCTGACCCTACTATCACTGCGCATGTCATGCTGACAATATGACTCGTATCGGTGGTCGCCCTGGCAGCCGGGTGCTGTTGTGGGGCGTGCGGCTAATTCGGCAGTGATGAACGATTAATCCAATCTCTGTGGTGGTCAAGTATGAGTAAGAGAGCCACACGTGAATAAATCAGCAGCTGACTGGATCTCTGCCAGGTGGGCTGCCCGAGCGTACTCCAGGCCTGGGTACGTGGGGTTCACTGAGTGGGGAGGGGTGAAAGATGAAGGGGATGTGGGTGGGACAGGGGAGTGGTGGGGTTGGGGATGAGAGGGGGGCAGGGAGGATGTGCGGGAGGAGAGAAGAAGGATGAGTGGTGGAGATACTGTGGGTCAGAGAGGGGAGAGGTGGAGTAGGGATGAGGGAGGGAAGGATACGTGGAAGGATAGATGAAAGATTGTTGGAGGAGATAATATGGTTCGGAGAGGAGATAGGTGGGTAGGGATGAGGGATGGCAGGAAATGATACGGGAAGAATAGAGGAAGAATGGGTAGGGATTTGAGCAAGTAAGGAAATGCAGAGCCAGACATATATATATATAAGAGGCTAGATTAAGCGATGGGTCATCCAGACCCGGAGCGGCAGACATAATGGCACAGCACCTAAAACTTTCAGCTTCAAATAAAATTTTATTTTTCTTCAAAAACTAAATCTTTGAAAACTATCGAGACTTACATTATCAGAAGCTAGTGAACTTGCAAAATATGATACACTATATATTGACAGTATAAAATGACGTATATTTGGATTCCAGTAATACATACTGATAAGGTACAGACTCACCTACTGTTATCCACGAGTCCTATTATACTTTGCATCTCACTACTTACGCATAACAGTGTTTCTAGTAATTTTCCATTTTAAATGACATATGACATGACAATATTAAGATCGATATATTCCCCTAGAATTCTCCTCACATCCTGCCCTGCGTCACATTAGCCAATAAAAGTGTAACTTTTAATGGAAACTGTTGTCCTGCGCTCAGTAGTGTTAGAGTCAACCCCTTGTGATCAGGGTGATGGAGGAGAGGCCTATGGTCTAGGATAAGCTACGTACTCAGTTGAATGACTAATAACTAAAGGTTAATCAACGTCATTGCTTCTCATTTAAATAGTCAGGTAACCCTTAGCTATGCATACCTCTTCACACTGATAGTTATTTTCATTACAGACTTCACAATTTACAGTCATATTTTCATTCCTTTCCCAAATGGCTGTTGACATCTTGCTACTGGCCATTAAGTCAATTTTACTTTTTGCTGTTTTGACAGTTGAAACCAAGAATGACACGATAAACATCGCTCTTAGCGACAGCTGGGATTCTCAGTTTTTAAACATTAATGATAATTCCTATCACTGTTTATGTAAAATGCACACTGGACTGCAATGGAAAGAAACTGTGACACAAACACTTTTTCCTTCGGCAAATAATCTTGAAAACAAACCAGAAACAAAGTATGGAAAGTTTATCTGACAAAGTCTCTGAGATGAGCCACTTTCAAGAACTTCCCTTGAGAAAACAATCTTATAACATATTCTACTTTCACACAACCCTTTTTTTCTCACTTTCAAGAAACTTTCCAGAGTCCATGACCTTTGCAACTCCTTGAAGTTGCATGGTGCCACACATAATTTAGGATGAGGCATCACCCTAGTACCAGATTTAGAAACCTTTCTTATTGGTTCATCTCACCTAGGGGTCCGCTGGGAGTGCGTGTCGACTCCAAGTGAGGAAAACTGCACTATTTTAAATTGGCAAGGTAATTCAAAAATGGCTGCTGTCATGCGATAAGCAGAGGAAATATGGAAACTCAAGGACAGGTGGTTTCTTATGTCTCCAACTGAAACAACTTTGTTTGGCAGAAATAGTCAAAATCACACTTAATTTTTCAAATTCTCAGATGGCATAGTTACATTTTTTACTGTTAATGCACTAGAAATTACTCATCCGTTTAAATAACATGGCTTGGGTCAAATTTAGACGAAATCATGCTAAAAGATCATTTCAAATATTTTTTAGCATTGTCATCCCAAGAGGGACATTCTTAGCAAAACGTGTTGTCAGATGTCGAAATAGAGTTTGAATCAGCTTTAAACGGTTATTCGGATGAGATTATTATAAATAGAAACTATCAGTTTACAGGCGTTGATGAGGAAGAAGAGTAGAGAAATATAAGGAACATGAACAGAAAATGACGGTATGCTGCTTTCGGCTGTGGGCAGAGAATGTGATGCTTGAGGTAACCCTTTAAGGGCGACGTGATGCTTCAAGACTTCATGTTCATTTGTGATCTTGATACACCAGTGCAGCACCGGTGAGTAACTCAGCAGCACTGCCTTGGTTTACCATTTGGAAACCTTGGAGTGTATCAACCCTGTGAGGTTATATAAAATGTAGCGATTAACCCACACAGGCAGCATCCTTGTTTCATGGCAACAAAATGCAAAGTAAATTAATCCTTTAAGGATCTCATAGTGTAGTGCTGCAGCATGAATGCATTCCTGAGTCTTTGGGAGTGTATCAACCGGATTATGTTGGCATGATTATTGAATGCAGGCCTGAACTAGCACAGGCTCCCAACGGCTGCATTTACGCATCATGACAATAGACTGATAGAGGGCATGGTGCATTAAAGCACTATGCCGGCCCTAAAGCTTTGAGTGTAGTGGCGGTGGTGTAGTGGGAGGGTGGCGGTGGTAGGGGCGGTTGCTCACCTGTGGGAATTGATTGTGTTTATCGAGGTGGACATTGTCCATTGCTGGCTGGCAGCCTGCCACCACTCCAGGTGCTACCATCAAAGCAGACCCTCCCCCACAGCCTCCCGCCCTAACTCTCTGTCCGACCCACCCCACAGCTCCCCGCCGTAACTCTTTATACCATACCGCCTCATTTTATTTCATCTCTCACACCACCACCCAATTTACTAACAGAATTTTTATATTAGATCTGCATCTTGTTGTCCCTATTTAATTTCCAGCAGTCATTATATGTATTCACGATGTGCATCTGTCATTATATGTCCCTTTCTCCATCAGTTCTACTGTCAAAGCAGACCAGGCTCCATATGTATTTGCATCGCCTTCCATGTATTATCGCACTGCTTGACTCCCGCTGCTCCCCTCCACTTTGAGGCCTTCACACTCAAAAGGGGGCCTTTCTAACCGATCTGTCTTCACTCATTTTGTTCACCTGTCGTTAAACTGGGATTGACTGTTCAGCCTAATACATTGTCCCTTCTACAGTTTACTGCTTCACACAGTCTCTCTCTCCCCCTCTCTCTCTCTCTCCCCCCCCCTCTCTCTCTCTCTCTCTCTCTCTCTCTCTCTCTCTCTCTCTCTCTCTCTCTCTCCCTCTCTCTCTCTCTCTCTCTCTCTCTCTCTCGCTCTCTCGCTCTCTTTCTCCATTTATGTTCATATATCTCTTTGTGTCTGTCTCTGTCGCTGTCTCATATCATATACCCATCCAAATCTCTCAGGCTATTCATACCTTCGCCCACACAGCTCTGTTTTACTAGGGCATGACGTTTCCTATATATGGTATCCCCTTATATTTCTGACTCATACTGGCTATCTGTCTCTTCTGCATCCCACCCCTCACCCCCCCGCCCTCCATCCCCAACACTCACCCCCCGACACCCCACCCCCCGACACCCCCTCCCTCGGGCACATCACCTGTGTGACTGCTGGTGCTGCATCCTCTGGGCCTAATCATCCTCCACGGCCGCCGCACACCATATTGCCACCACTGATGTGTTTCCCGCCATATACACTCACTCACTCACATACGCACATATACACTCACTCACTCACACACACACACTCACACACATACGCACACAGACACACCAGTATTATTGTGTATGACGAATGGGGACCATTTTTGCTGTTTCCCGGAATGTTCCCCAAATCCCAATATTCACATTTGGAAGATGACTGATGGTGGGACTGCCATCTTCTACGCTGCACTACTGAATGTGTGTCAAGGTCGAGATGCACAGGACGGGGAATGGCCGATTTAATACAGACGTGGTTGAAGATATGAGCTCTTTATGTATTAATACCTTCTACATAATGCCCATCCAAACATAAACTTGGAACACTGATTTTATTCACACTTGTTGTTTGGCATTCCGTTTTATCCTTCGTAATTGCAGCTATTGATTTTGTAATAGGCCCACTATGCTTTTTCCCCTCCAGTACGTTCTCCTGCACAACCAACTACCATGAATCTGTAAACTAAGATGAGATCCAGCTAAGGCCTTGGTACCGCATCAAATACCCTTTTCTCCCTCTTCTTTTACAGGCTTTACATACACCTTGGTGGCAGTCTGTTAAAAACTAAAATAAGATCAAGCATTTTCTTCAGACATAAATTTAAGTTTTTTAGACCAATACCATAATTTGTTTTTCCTCTTCCGTGGATGGCAGCCTGTGTGATGGCACTGACTCATCTAGCCAGTAAAAAGGAGACACACTTAACTACCAGACGTGGATCCTATTAGTTTTTATCTAAGTCATCAGCTGATTTGAAGGTAGCAGGCAGGGAAAGGGATGAGAACTGGATGTGGTGTGGAAGATTTTTCTGGGAAAATACAGATACAGTAGACCTGGTGGGTGGGTGTTAGCAAGGATATAGAGGGGGGGGGGGGGCAGTGATAGGGAAAGGGAGGTTCGGAATCATTTTGTGTATTTATGGGGAATTTAAAGGCTGGAAATTGATGCTGCAAGAATACATTACGGTATCTTTACTGCACTTCTAGATTAGAATGCTATTTCCACATTTAACCCAAATTTAACCTTTCAACTATCTAAAGGTGACACTTATAAATTATGAGCAGTTATACACACATGTTAATACTGCTATGCTGCTCCTCTCACAAATAATTAAGTTAAGTTCCCACATATCAAAAAGAAAAATACACCCATGTTGCATTATTCTCTCTTATATTTTAGAGAGAAGATGGGTTAGTAATAATGTCTATTGAGATGAGGTTTTGGCTCTATTGGCAGACTTGTACGGTGTGGCCTGGATGCGGTACATTCCCTGCCTGAATGGATGCCTGCCTGAACTTTATAGGCGCTGCAAAACATACAAAAGATCTCATACACAATTCTCTCGTGCATTCAACTTATTATTTGAACTATTTGAAAGGGCTGATTTCTCTGTAGCTCGTGTTTAGAACGTGACCTTATCTGCGTGTCATCATCAATTTCCATAAAAAGGAAACGCACCTAATGCAGTTTGCATTCATGTAGTTGATAACAGAGGTAGCACCCTCAGATCATAATATTAAAATGTGCCCTTTAAGAATAGGACTTTCTCTGATGTTAACTTTGTGTCTTTGCAGGCTCCATTTATTAAAAAATACATTTTCTTGCTGCATCTTTGATATGTTTCTTAGTTTTACAAAATATCCCTGGCAATAGCATATTTATGTAAACAAAACATAGGAGTATGAGAAAGGGGAAGACATGGAATGAGATGAGCAAGATGATGTACACAAACACCAACATACTCAATAACTCATTTGATAATTGCCTAATTGAATTATCTACTGCTTGTGAAAGCTGTTTGCATAACTGAATACACTGCCATTACCTAAACCACAGCTGATTGGGAGAACAAAGGCAACAGCCTGCATGTATATTTCACAAAAACCAATTACTGGGTAAACGTCAAATATGGATACACATTAGTAGCTGCATAAGTGCTATAAGCCTTGGAAAATGGTAAGTATCCTTCGCTGGCGCCTTGGGCAACACTTATGCAGCTACTAACTTGTCCCATATCTTTCACATATTGCACATGTATTTTAACCTCACCACACATATTACAGGCTTCCAACAGTAGCAAATAGGATGGCATCAGACAAGGTCTGTATCACCTGTTACATGTCTCACCTACACTTGAAAGGCACCATTTAATATCGATCCTAACACACAAACACTGACAAAGCATGATGGATATTCCTTTAGCGAAACTGTTTAACTTAATATGTATACATTTTATTCACAGTTCCTTATGAGGTCGCAGCTTCAGTATGTTTTTTTTGTACCACACTTGCACGAGAGAATAAAAGAAATGACCCGAATGTATTTGACGTACAAAAGGTGAGAAAAACACTCACCACTAGTGTGGCACAACCACTCCAGACCCCTGTACTGAGGGTAATGACTTAGTGACGGCTGAGCACACTGGCTGTGACTCGTGATCAGCCTAGACTGTCGTCATTATCCTACGTAGAGCGTCCTAGAAGTCGTTTAACTACTACATATTACACACTCCTCAGTTACCTGCAAATGGAGTCTATGGGAACCGGTGTATGTCCCAAACTTGTGTAGCGGTAACACATGCTATTGTAGACCACAGGAGCCCAGTGGAGCTGGCTCCTACCTGTACAGCAGTAATTAAATCTGGTCAACAAGCAGCCTCTGTACACAGGTGGCAGGTAGCTGGGGTCGACACACAGACCCCTCTGTAGGACTGCATCGATCGGTAAATCTACATGAGTTAGATGGTGGGTGGGACGGGTGGGGTAGGGTGGTCCTGTGGATGCATAGAGCAGTGAGCTTATTAGTTGGATTAGGATAGGGGGGAGCTAAGTGTTTAGGAAGGTCAGAGGCCCACACGATAGCAAGCATGTGAAATGGCTAGAACCTATTTAGAGAACCTAATATCAAGCCTCGTCTGTTAAGTCAGGATTTGCCGTTTGGAGTTTTGTGTATAGCACATGTTCCTATACTGTCTAAAATTGAATACATTGAAAAGAACCTGCTGGCCATGGGATATTGCTACACCATACTCCATGGGAGCATGGAGTATGGAGCTCCCATAGGTTTAAAATTAGATTGAGATAGATTAGATCTTTTTACTAGACAAAAATCATCACATACAAAGGGAATTTTTCAACAAATGTCAAATATTGAGCTGATTTCTTACACTATGTGTTATGGGGTGTGATATAATTATGTTGTTTATACTGGGGATCAGACCACACTTTACTGGGTGTGGGTTGATGTAGTTGCCCCCTAAGAAGCCTCATATATAGGTCTATGACGACCAAGATATATAAGCAATCGGGTGCCAAATACCATAATGTAGCCTTTATTATGACACCGTTTCGTGACCGAGAACCCATAGTAATGTAGCCTGCCTCAAGCCCTAACATCCATCACATGCAGTGGCTACCTTATTCATCAACAGCCTGCTGCGCTGTCCACAGCTTATTGCTCTCAATCATGAGCTGCAATTCCATCTCCTTGCATCAGGCATTGATATATCTGCCAAAGTCATGGTGATCTTTGCATTATACAAAACCATCCTCTATTCTCATATCATAATAGTAACCACCTGCCCTTGGAGAGAAGACATCTTTAGTTCCTCTAGATTGTTTCCATTCTGCACAATAGTACATAAGATAGGCCAACTGAAGCAAAAGAGAAGATGACAGAATACTGCTGCATTATACTGTAGTTTAAAAGAAGAGCCTCATTATACTGGATGTGGTAGACCACAATCAAAGAGCAAAGAATACTTAAAATATAAGTATTTTTTGCTCTTTGCCACAATAAAGAGAGAACACTTTCATGCTTTTGAAGGGCTGTGCAAATCATCGTCACAATGCAACCAGTTACTATAGTAATCTACCTCACTATGCCCCATACCGTGTTCCCAGCTCTACCTCCACCACCACCTACAGACTTCATTACTCTCCAGGATCCGATTCTCTATTGCTCCGGAAATGAACACTGGGCCAGAACATGCAATCACAAAACATCTACTCGAGAAAATCACCCACTTCCAAACTTCCTACCAAAACCAGACTGCAATGATATTGGTTCTATTGCCAGAAGTTAATTGTTGTGGCTTAGGAGAAGGTTTAACTAAAATAGGTATGCTCTAAGCTAATAAGCCATCTTCAAAATAGGTAGCATAAAGTAAATCTTCATCTTAATGTTAGTGTCAGCAATTTCAAATAAAATGGCTACATTTGCCAGTATTAAATCTGTTATGAAAGTGTATTAGAAGTGTTTTAATGTGACCGACCACCACGAATTCTTGTCTGTTTAACATACAACACACGGTTTTCTGTCTGCAAAATATACATAGTTGACTCATATATATCGTATTTGCAAGCGATCCTATTATTAATCTCACACTGATCCAGCTGGCACATGTATATATAATGAAACTAATCGTTACTGTTTCTTGATTCATACTCTTTTGTGTGCCAGCTCTTTTCTCCTTCACACACAGTGCATCAATTCTATCCGCTGTTCCATCCTGTCCTACTTACCTGCTTACCACCCCAGTCAGCATTGGTCCCTTGGGCCCATATATTACTTGGACCATCTGGGCTTGATCATATCTGGGTTATGGTCCTTTTTGTCCCGGGCTACCCATGTGAGCCTAGATAATTATGTGAGCCCACGAAACCTTTTTTTCCCATAAGTACACTGTAAATATTTTGAAACTTACTGACATCTGATTTCCCTCCAGAAATTACCATTTATTATACATTTTTATATGTGTGCTAAATCGGGGCTAGGGCTGGGCACGTTGAATCTGGGCTGGCCAATCTGGGTTCTTACTGGTGACCCTGGACAAAAATGACCAAAACAAGCAATGTTGACTGGGCACTTTTGTAGAAACTAGAATATGCGCTCTGATCTGCCTCTGATTTAGTTTATCTCCTTTTATTCTAATAATTAAGTCAGGTTAAGTACGCTTTTATTCCTTTTTTAACATATTCATTTTTCATGAAAGTAGTTAGTTGTGCAGCACAGGGGGAGACTGAGCCTACATAACCTGGGTATGGTCAAAGCAGTTCATATAGTACAGACTCAAAAGAAGTGAGTGCCACTGTCGCCAAAAGCACTCTCATGTGCCTGACTTTCACATGAGAATGATTTTGGCGACAGTGACGCTCAATTCTTTTGAGTGTGTACTATATGAATTGCTTTGATCATACCCAGGTTATGCTCCGGCTCCCCCTGTGTTGCACAACGAACTACTCTCATGAAAAATGTAAACTAGAAAGATATCTATATAGAATAGGATTTAGTAAATCAACTTTTTAAATTATATTTCTAACCTTTTTCTGTTACTGGCAAACTGTTTTAGCTTTAATACGATGTAGGTTTCTCTTCCTACATGTATATATGTTTTAGTTTCTACTCCAATGATTAAAGTACCTACAACAATTTATTTTTCCCCTTCCCCAGGTGGCACTCTTGATGCTCGTACTGAATCATCCAGGCAGTAAAGATGGGACAAACTTAGCGACCAGACGCGGATTCCATCAGTTTTTATCTAAGTCATCAGCTTGTTTGAAGGTAGGAGGCAGCTAGGGGAATTGGAAGGGAATGTGTTGTGGGTGATTTATAGCTGAGAAAATACAGATACAGTAGAGCCGGTGGGTGGGCTTTGATGAGGAAAGGAGGGGTGGACGGTGAAAGGGGAAGGAAAATGATGGAATAGTCCTATAGTTTTATGGGCTATTTTAAAGGCTGGCTATGATAATAGCGTATGTTTATTGCATCACCAAGTGATGACGCTTTTTATCATTTTATTTATATGTTATCTTAAAGAGTCTCTTATCTGAAAAAGAAAGAGTATATGACCAACACTATACTCTTGCTATGTACAAACAACTACAGATATTAGCTTACATCATACATACATTTCTTTCCTGAAAATAGATTGGCTTGGGAGGATGGCGTTTAGTGGAATTATAGATTCTGGTTATATTGGCTGTATTCATCAGTGTTGGTCAGCCAGTTAGTCCCTGTTGCAAATTATACTAAATAGCGGTAAACTGTATATATATACCTCCAATGGCAATCCATATTGAAGTAATCAAAAATCAATGGAATAAATATACACTCCCACGGGTCACATCATGGGGTACAAGCCAAGCTGATGAAGAAGCAGCAGATTCGATAGATTTTCATAGACCTCTGTCTTTCTATTGATTTATGTTTCATTATATCTTTTAGCAAGTCGCATGCTCAATCTTACAAAAGGTAATTGACCCTTCGGAATAAAGAGCTAGTCAAGATCATTAGAACCAGCAAACTAACTTGTCACAGAGCCCATATATCAGTACAGTCTCTACATCATATATTGTGAAGGTCTGCTATCCTAAGGGGGTCTTACCTAACTAACCACGCCCCCCCCCCCATCCTAGCTCTGGAGTACTAATAAGCTCACTGCTCTATGCATCAACAACCCTTGCCCCTCCCCCTCGCCTACCATCTGGCCTAACCTTTGTAGATTCACCAATCAATGCAGCCCTATAGAGGAGTCTGTGTGTCCACCCCAGCTACCTGTCACCTGTGTACAGAGGCTGCTTGTTGACCAGATTTAATTAGCACCATACAGTTGGGAGCAGAGTATAGCATACTCCCGTTATGAACAGTTGGATGTATATAGAGTTCAATTTGCAGAAAAACTGTGCATATAATTATATCCACAATCACAGCAAACAGGGTACTGTACAAACACTATTTTCTTACCGTATAAACAGTCTGTGCTTCATGTCCCTCTACAAACATGCAGGACATGCAAGGTGTTCCGCCATGGGCGCGATGTCCGTGCTTGTTTTGCATTCATCAGTTTAGGCGGATTCGACACCATACATGTCTGGGGACATGCACTTGTTCTCATGGGCTTCATTACCACCAGAGATAACTTAACTGATGTTGTTCACATAAACCTGGCTACTGTCCCCCTGAATGACTCAGCAAACGTGGTCCTTGGTGAAAGGGCTGATTATTTACATAGAAATTAATCATGTACTATTTGCAGCATCTGTCTTTAGGTCTCATATGAATATCTACTGGAACTTCATTTGCTGTAGCCCCAAAGAAACTGTGAATTAGAGAAATATGCCAGATGAGACATGTAGCAGGTGATACAGGCTTCATGGTCTTTCCTATTTTATACTGTTGGAAACCTATAATACCGAGGTAATACGTAACTGTATACAGGAATATTGGCAATCATGCAAACAGTCTCCATATGCAGCATAATAAAGCAATTATCCAATGGATTAATGAGCATTTTAGCACTTTGTTCATCACTTTGTTCGTGTCACATTGCTTGATTATTCCTGATGTTTTTTCTATGTGCTCCCCTGTCTCCCCATCTTACCTGTCATGCATAAAATAAGCTGTTATCAGATATATTCCTCGAAAAAAAGCAAAGTACCGGAGCATCAGCAGCAACATGATTATTTAAAAGAAAAGAGGAACTGTCTCAAAGCCAGTTCACATCAGAGGAAGTTGAATTCTAAAAGGACACATTTCAAGATGATCTGAGGATGTACCATCTGTTATCACCTACATAAATACAAACTGCATTAGGGTAGGTCTGTTTGATTTTGACAGTATTCAATTACGGCAGTAATGCGATAATGTGATGTTCAAAAGATAAAACCAAAACATAACCAGCCCTTCCTTCTAATACAAGTGAATTCATGAGCGAAATGAAATCCTTATACGCTTTACAGTGCCTACAACACAACAGAATATGTATATTCAAGTATTTTTCAGATACTAAAAGAATTTTGGTGACCTAACCTGAATACTGTAGTGGCGCTATTTACATACCACTTAACAGTGAGAAGTTATATAATATATCATTAAGGTACAACACCAGCTTGACCGCCATATGCAGCTAATTTCTAGCACTGGGCATTATTGTCGGTCGGACACCTCTGGTTTAGCCTTGCAAGTAACCCATACCTAACTGGGCAGGATTGTTGGGGTTGACACAGCACAACCATGTGCATGGTCATAAATGATAATGTATCTGTGTCAATAGGTCACAAATATCATAATGTAGCCTTTGTTATCATGACACCATTTCGTGACCATAAACCCATAGTAATGTAGCTGGCCTCAAGCCCATATATTTATCACATGCGTATATCCTTAGAAATCCCACATCCTCACTATAGATTCTGGAAGTTTAAGGTGCTGACCCCTATGTGAAAGGGGAAACAAATACCGTAATTGTTGGTGGTGCCAATGCCACATAGAGGTGATATAAAATGATATCATCCATCTTATGCGGTGCAGTACTTTGCTCCCAGTTTGCTCAGGCTTTAAAGTGCTACTCCTATACAGCGATTTCATGGCTATAAATGGTTGAAGTTCACCGGTGGACTATCGTCATTATTAGCAGTAATTCCCGACCTATGTTAATATCGATTTCTTCACAGTAAATCATCATAGAGTATCAAGTACATTTAGGTTTGTGTCTGTTCTTCTTTGAACAGGTAATTGGCCATAAATAGAGAAGACCTGAATATTGTTCATAGGGTAGTGCCAGTCATGGCGACAATGTGAACAGTCACTTTACAGTTAGCTACCTCCCTGTAGCCTACACCTTTTTCTAGCTCCTACCTGCAGCACCACCTACAGACCTCGTTAGTGTCCAGGATCCGATGCTCTATTGCTCCGGAAATGAACACGAGGCCAGAACATGCAATCACCAAACATCTACTAGAGAAAACCACCTACTTCCACACTTCTCCTGACTACAAGGCTACAATAATAGTAGTTCTATCACGAGTAATGAATTGTTTGTTTGTTAGGTGTCCTAGGAGAAAAGAAATCGGCGCTAAAATAACTTGAGTATAACAATACTTTTTAAAGCTGAAAGTTGACATTCCATCCTAATCTACTGAGCCTTCCTGAGTCTATTTTCAGTGCATGGTATTACTTTTAATGTTAGTCTCAGCAATGTTGACCAAAGTAGGTAAATTCGCCAGGATTTGGACACCAGGTAAATTTTCGTGTAACAATTATTAGTTGCAGTTCTCTGCAAATGTCATGGCTTGTTATGTCAGAATTCCACAGCCGATAACTTGACCGTCTCCCTTAATCTGAATATCGGTAGTAGTATAGTATGTATCGGAACGGGACTATAGTTAAGTACTGTTTATTACTCAATCGACCTGCAGCCAATCAGAGGCCTCCATTTGGTCACGTGACCGGAAGTGACCTACTTAGGGGATTAGTGGTGAGGTCACGTGACCTAGTTAGCCAATCAGAGGCCGCCATTTGGTCACGTGACCGGAAGTGAGGTCATATGACCTACTTATGGACCGGAAGTGACGTCATATGACCTACTTAGGGGACCGGAAGTGACCTACTTTAGGATCACGTGACCGGAAGTGACCTGATGAGTCACGTGACCGGAAGTGACGTCACATGACCTAATGGCCAACCGGAAGTGAGTGACCTGATTGAGGATCACGTGACCGGAAGTGACCTGATTGATCACGTGACCAGAAGAAGAAGTGACGTCACGCGACTTAATGAAGAGATGAGCGTCTTTAAGGGGTCACGGGCTTTAAAATGTGATATCTTTTTTTTTTGGAGGAGGAGGAGGAGGAGGAGGAGGAGGAGGCGAGTCTCTTATTTTTTTCGGTAAACTAATAAAAAACACTACGATATAAGTTTTTTGTTTTTTTTTTCATTTTTTATTGTTTTACGAGCGACTGGAAGTGACTTATTGAACTAGGTAGAAGCGTTCTTTAGAGTGTATAAGGGGGGGAGGGGAGGGGAGGGGGGGAGGGGGGCCCCTTTAAGATGCATGGGGAGGGGGGCGCTTTTAGGATGCATGGGGCGGGTGGGGGGGAGGGGGGGAGGGGGGAGGGGGGCACTCTAGGGGGGTGGGGGGGCACTCTAAGGGGCGTTTGTCTCTTTCAAGAAAAAAAGAAAAGAAAAAGATTTCAATCGAGAGACACGCTTCTTCCTCTCGAGAGGAAGAAGCGTGTCTCTTCGTTTTTTTTTGTTTATCACGTGCTTCGATGAGGCGATCAGCTGCGACTGGAGGAAGTGACACTTTAAGAGGGCGCGCTTCTTAATTGTTATGATATTTTTTTTTTTTTACTTACTAATAAAGAAGACGTATGAAAATAAAACACAACAATTCACATGTCCGTCGTTCTCGTTGTTTCTTGCTTGATAAAGTCAAGTAATATCGTGATGCCGAGGTCAAACTTTCCCATGTCCTCAGTCAACACTCGAAGGAGTTCAAAAGGTGTACCGCCGGCACCGTCAGCTTCATCTTGCCACATCTTCAACACTCGGAAGGCCCACTCAGCGGGACTTCCTCCGTATTCGCATTCTTCAGCGATCTTATCTAACCTCTCAGGCGACAATTTTAAATGGTCCCCCACCTCTTTCCACCTGCTACCTAGACGTCTGCCGAGGGTGCCCAAGTGCTTATGCATCGCGCGCGAGTCGGGGTTTTCGAAATCCAACCCCTGTCTGTGGAGAAGGGACATCCACTGAGCCAACAGTTCCACGCGTCTAATGCGGGTGAAGACGCGACCGAGCTCTCCCCATCTATGACGATGCGGGGTTTCACCCCACCAGACTCGGAACATCGCCGTACACAGCTCCTCCGGTGTCTTGACACTGCGCTCTACTAGAGCATCCATACGGGCGGCGGTAACTTTTAAGCTACTGCCCAACTCTCTCCAACAGCCGCTCAACTCTTTACCTAGTTGACGAAGCAAGGCGTCGCTATAGGCTAACCGCCGCTGTCCTACCTCTCTGTTCTCCCCATCGGTCTGCCTCGCGCGTCTCACGTCGTCAAGCCGCATTAACTTTTTTTCAGGTGGACAAGGCGGTGAAGGCGAGCTTGAAAGTGGAATAGCTTGAGCCATCTCGTCTCGTCTTAGCGGCGGCAGCGGCGGCAGCGGCGGTAGCGGCGGCGGCGGCGGCGGCGGTGGTGGCGGCGGTGGTGGCGGCGGCGGTGGTAGTAGACGTTACTGTGGTCAGAGGCGATATGTTTTTTTTCCAACAGAAATCAGAGCTTTTTATACAGAGGGAGTTTAATCCCATTTCCAACAGCACTCCAGCTGTGTAGCGACCTGTCCGCATGACGCTTTTTCAGCCGCTCCGCTCCTTAAGGGCTTAGATGACGAGGGGTGTGTCATCGCTATCCGTGGAGACCAGCTGAAAACGGTGTTTCTTCCTCATCCATTAGCCTTACCTCCTACCCCCTACCTGAGGACGTCTCCCTCCCTCTGACATTCATTGTAACAAACGTCAGAGGTCAGGTGAAAATCGGATTTTTTTCATGCACAGCCTTAGTCAGCTGTCACCCCTCCCTATTGAACTAGCCGGCCGCCGCCTGGCCGGCCCGGTCTACTCACCACGGCAGGAGGTGGTGATTTTTTTTTTGTCTTACACTTAAGTCGCTCACCACATGCACACGCCTCAACTCACAGACAGACACGTTCGTCTTAGGGGGGTCCTGCTTCACGCCACACGCCTCCTGTAGTTTTTTTTTGTATACACACTCTAAGCTCATCACCGTTAATCCTTTATACAGCTAACGCGCGCTGAATGGCTGAACAGGGTGGTAAGCGGCTTAGCTCACGACAGTGGATCCCTCAAAAAAAAAAAAGAGGGGAAAGGGATCCAGCTGAAAACGTCATACCTTATGTCTTTGTGAATGGCCGCCGGTCAGTCGACGGCAGCAACCGCTTAATCCTTTATACAGCTAATGCGCGTTGAATTGCTGAACAGGGTGGTAAGCGGCTTAGCTCATGACAGTCGATCTCTCAAAAGGGGGGAAAGGGATCCAGCTGAAAACGTCATGCCTTATGTCTTTTGTTTCTCTTTGTGAATGGCCGCCGGCCAGCCGGCGGCAGCTGAACAGGGTCAGTAAGTAGCTTAGCTCTAGAAGCGAGAAGGCGTATATAAGGGGTCTGGAAACCTCCATTCACTCACTCATTCTTTTGCTGCTCTCTACAGTCACCACCATGAGCAAAAGACAACTCCTAGCGCAGTTCAAGAACAAGAAGACTACGCGGAACAGCGCTCGTTTAGCGTCAGTGCCTCCTCTTGCTACTGAACATGAGACTACCGCCGCAGCCGCTTGGTCTTATCACCCTCCCGCTGTAGCGAGCGCTCGCGGCAGTAGTAGTAGTAGTAGCAGTAGTAGTAGCAGTAGTAGTACTAGTAGTAGTAGTAGTAGTAGTAGTAGTAGTACTACTGGTAGTAGTCGTCGTGCTAGCGACGTTGTTACACTCGCGACGGTACACGTTGCTGCTAAGCGCGCTGCCGCTGCTACTGCCGCCCCGCCTGCTGCGGCTGCTGCTGCTGCTGCTGCACCTGCTACCGCTGCGCCTGCTACTGCTGCGCCTGCTGAGGCTGCTGCGCCTGCTACTGTTGCGTCTGCTGCTGCGCCTGCTGCTGCTGCTGCTGCTGCTTCTGCTGCACCTGCTGCTACCGCTACTACTACTGACGACAACGCTCCTGGCACAGCGCAGTACTGGCAACCGGGTTTTTACCTCCCCACTACTGTTGATGACTTTGATGACCTGCCGCACGTTGCACAGCCCCTCTCCTCCACCACTACATCGACTGACGCCCTCGACGCCGCTCGCGCTGAGAGTGACAGCTATTCGGACACTCAGCCCCTAAACCGAGAAGAAGAGGAGGAGGAGCAGCAACAGGGTGAGACAGAGAACGACGCTGACGACGAGGCGTACGAACAACCCGAAGGGAAAGGGGTGGGCGGTACGTTTTTCGGCTTCCCTCTTCGACCTTTCGACCTCACTTCCTCCACTAGTAGCGTCCCGTCCGGTCCGTGGCGACTGCCCTCACCGCCACCTTACGAGGGCGGCGGCGCTTCATCTTCTACCGCTACACTCAGCACCGACGGCGTGTGGCTGCGCTGTTCCAACAACGAGGCCTCGGATACCACCAGCGCTGACGCTGCTCCTGCTATCGGTTCTGCTGCTGATTCAGCTCACTCTGATGGTGTTACTCATCCTGCGGGTGTGAAACGTTCTAAGGTGAGTTCCAGAACAACAAGGCCTAGTAAGAAGAGAAAAATACAAGAAAAAGAACGAGATGGACGAGAAGAAGCAGAGAAAACCTTCTCCCGTCCTCTCGGGTTAGAGTTCTGCTTAGACGGAGCTTTGACGCTGGAGATCTGGGAGGACGTGGCTAGACTGTCTAGGAGGCCGCGCTACACAAAAGACGGCCAGGTGAAAGAGGCGTCTCTGACCAGAAGCAAGCGAATGCACTTCACGGCCGACGCGCTGCGCGAGCTCATAGCACGCATCGCCGTGCTGGATGAGGAGAGCGAAGTGTACGCAGCTGTGAGCTACTACAGCGGTAAGAACCTCGTCCACGTGCGCAAGTACGAAGGTCCTGACAAAAAACCCACACAGCAGGGAGTGACGCTGTCCGCCAGAGCGCTCAAAGAGTTGGATGACAAAACAGAGATCATTCTGAAATATCTCGGCATAGATTCGGAATGAGAGACGCTCAACGCTCACGCGCGCACACACACACACACACACAGCGTTTGACGTACGCTGTATGAGACAGACAGACGGATACACAGACAGCAGACAGAAAGATAAATAGATAGATAGATAGACAGATAGATTGATAGATAGATAGATAGTTAGACGGCTAAGTAGTTGGTAACTGAGTGAAAAAAAAAACATGACACAGTACGTATGCGAAAAGTGTTTCAAAATGTTTAAAAGACCGTACAACCACGAGAGACACGTAGAAAATTGTAGAGTAGTACCTAAGTTTTGCCCTCTATGCGGCGAAGGCGATTGCCGAAAGATCGCCTGTCGACGCGAATCTCTGGACGGGGTGACCGTCCCTCCGCGCATATGTGCTGTACCGAACGGGGAGGAAACGTTCACGGCGAATTGGCCTGCGATACAAACGGGCGTCAGGATGCACGGGACTCGCGTGAGTGTAACAAACTTCAGGCTACCAACCGGCGAGTTGAGTGACGCTGTAGATACTATGCGTCGCATTCACTTGACACAAAGATTCAGATACAAAGTGGGTTTCTCGGTAGGCTTACTCTTACAACACAGAGAAGACAAGAGCAAACTGCGCTACTTTCACGCCTCCCAGAACAACGCAACTCTCATACAACCGCTCCCTACTATAACTAATTCAGAAACTTTGGAAGAGCTCCTCTCAAAGATGGAAAATACCGTCGCTTGCGAGGAAGTACGGAAACTTTGCGACGCTGACACCAAGTGGCACGTTCTTTTTCCTACCAATTTGAACATTTGCGTTTACATGGGACCGGGGGAATTCCCCATAGGCGGTAGGATCACTCAGGCCGGTCGAGTTGGAAAGAGAAGCGGCGTGTTAGATTTTCCCAACAAGGACAACCTCTGCATCTTCCGCTGCATTTCCTTTCACTTATACAAGACCAGCAAGCGCGCTTCAGATTTGTTACGTCAGTTCTGTCCCGCTGCCACACCTGAATCCTTTCCGGGTCTGAACATCCGCGACTTACCCGCGTTAGAGAACTTGTTTGACGTACAGATAGCGGTTTACACCGCGTCGCGTCAAGTGCCGGGGCGGAAGTTGAGAAGACGCGTTACTCTGATCAGACCGCCTTCCAGAACTCTGGCCGCCCGAGGTAAAGTCAACCTACACCTGACGGCGAAAGGCGGTTTGCACGTCTCTCTCGTCACGGACTTCAACGCGTACGCGGGCATATACGAATGTTGCAAGTGTAAGGCGGCGTTCACCACCGAGTTCTTGCTGAAGAGACACAGGAACCAGCTTTCCTCTTGCCGACAAGTCAAGTTGCGCTACGTAGGTGGCATCTACCAAAATTCGAGAACGATTTTCGAAGCGCTAGCAGACTTCTCCATTTTTCCCCCCGACGGACATTCCGGAATCTACCCTTACAAGATCGCCTTCGATTTCGAGGCTTTCTTCAGACCGTGCAAAGAACCGTCGACGGAACACGTGTCCCTGCTGTGGGATCACGTCCCTTTGTCGGCTAGCGTCGCATCCGACTTTCCGGGGTGGGAGGGGCCCGTCTGCTTCGTCAGAGAATCCGACGCAGATTCCGACCCCTTGTTGGACCGAGTTTTAAATCACATAAACGAGAACGCCAAAGTCATCGGAGAAGCTGTGCTAGAACTTTACCGACCGACCTTAGCGAAGTTAGATGCGGCGATAGGTGAAGCTCTCCTGCTGGAGGAGGCGACGTTCACCCCTTCTCCAGGCGGCTTCGCTGCGGCTCAGACCAGACACCCGTTAGTTCAACTGAAGAAGCGTCTTCTGAGATACATCCGTCAAGCTCCAGTCGTGGGCTTCAACTCGGGGCGTTACGACTTGAACCTGATCAAAATACGCCTTCACTCGTTCTTCGCCTCCGGAGACCGAAGAAACCAAAGATTCAGCGTCATAAAGAGAAGCAATCAATACTTGGCGGTTTACACACAGCACACGGTGTTCTTGGACGTAGTCAACTATTTGGCACCCGGTTACAACTACGCGACCTATTTGCGAGCTTTCACCAGGAACGAAGAGAAAGGTCACTTTCCTTACGAATGGATGACGTCTACCAGGAAACTGGCAAACAGAATGCTGCCACCGAGATCGGCTTTCGACAGCGAGCTGACGGGCGTCAAAATGTCCGAATCCGACTACGCCGCATGTCAGAAAGTTTGGTCCGACGAGAAGATGCAAACTATGGAAGACTACTTGATCCACTACAACAACAAAGACGTCAAACCTTTCATAGAAGCTCTGAAAAATCACGCTAAATTTTTCCAAGATCGCGGCATTGACATGTTGAAAGACGGAGTTTCTCTCGCTGGTTTGACTTTACGGTTCCTCTTCCAAAACCTAGAAGACGCGTTCACAACGTTCCCCCAGTTCGACGCCGTCCTCCACGCTCTGATCAAAGAAAATCTAGTCGGCGGTCCTTCCATCATCTTCCATAGATTTCACGAGAAGGGCACCACGCGGATAAGGGAGCACAAGTACGGCGAAGAAGCGAGACCGTGCCAACACATCCTAGGACTAGACGCTAACTCTCTGTACTTGCGCTGCATGAGCGAAGCGCACTGCACGGGCTATTACGCGGTGAGACGGCCCGAGACCGAGTTCAAGCCCGAAATTAGGCAAAGAAACTCTCACAGCGCTTTGGAGTGGTTACGCTTCGTAGAGCACGACCGCGACGTGAAACTGCGCCATGCTTTGAATGGCGGCGAGATGGTTGTAGGCTGTCGGAGAATTCGCGTGGACGGGTTTCACGCGGCCTCTAATACGGTTTTCCAGTTTCACGGGTGTTGGTTCCACGCTCACGAGTGCATACCGTCGCACCGATATCAGTGCGCTTCACTGAGAGAGGAGAGACGCGACAGAACGACCAGAGTAAGCGCTTACTTGAAAGCGCTAGGTCACAAGCTGGTCGTCGTGTGGGAGTGCGAATGGCGAGAGATGAAGCGTCGAGATGAGCGGGTCAAGGCCTCCCAACAACGCTGGAAGGTTGACGCTTTGAAAGTGTCTCGAAACGCGATGAGCGAGAGCGACATCCTTTCCGCTGTGAAAGAGGAGAAAATGTTCGGTTTAGTTCAAGTGGACATCACTACGCCGCCTCACCTACGAGACTACTTCGAAGAAATGACCCCCGTTTTCAAGAACGCGACCGTTTCAAAATCGGACATAGGCCCTCACATGTCAGACTTTGCGCAGGAAGAAAAGCTGTTGAACACGCCTCAGAGATGTCTGATAGGGAGTTACCACGGAAAAAATATTCTCTTGGGAACGCCGCTTCTCAAGTGGTATTTAGAGCACGGTTTGATAGTCACCAAAGTGCAGCTGGTGGTAGAATACCTACCTAAACGCTCCTTTGCCGGTTTCGCGGACGAAGTAACGGCGGCGCGAAGACGTGGCGACGTGAACGAGAACGAGAAAATTCTGTCAGACTGTTACAAGTTAATGGGAAACGCTACGTACGGTAAAACAATCTGCAACAAAGAAAAACACACGGCGGTGAGATACACTGACAGTCGGAAGTTCGAACTATTGGCCAATTCGTGGCGCTTCAAAAAGGCGTCCGAGTTGAGTTCCGATCTGTTTGAAGTCGAACTACAACCGAAAACAGTCAAGAACAACCTCCCTATTCAAATAGGGTTCATGGTATACCAGTACGCGAAGTTGAAAATGTTAGAGTTCACATACGACTTCTTGGATAGATTCGTCGATCGGCGCGATTATGCCCTTTGTCAAATGGACACCGACAGTCTTTACATGGCTCTCAGCGGTGACACGTTGGATGACCTAGTCAAACCTCGCCTGAGAGAGACGTACTTCAGAGAGAAACGAAAGTGGCTTCCGACAGCGGTGTGCGACGATCACTTAGAGCTTTTCGTGAAGACAAAAACGGAAAGAGTGCGAGAATGGTGTCCGCCGCCCGGCGGATGTTGTGAGAGACGGTACCTTCACGATCTGAGAACTTCGGGGCTTATGAAAGCGGAGTGGGAAGGTGACGGGATCCTAAGTCTCAACCCTAAGACTTACATTTGCTACGATCGAGTCAGCGACACCGGTGAAAGAAAATCCAAAAAATGGAGTGCAAAAGGCGTACAGAAGAAACAAAACCCTCAGGAACCAGACGACTTCTTGGATGTTCTTCGCCAACGAAAAACTCTCATTGCTGTAAATAGAAACTTCAAAGTGGTGCGAAACAAAATGGTCACCTACACCATAGAGAAAGACGGCGTGCGCTACTTGTATTATAAGCGTCGCGTGCATTCTGACGGTGTGACGAGTCCTTTAGGGATATGAAAAAAAATAAATAAGCGTGTGCATCTTTTCAAAAAAATAGAGTGTTTATCAAGATTGAAAAAAAAATAAATAAAAAAAATAAAATAAAATATTGTTGTGTTTTTATTTTCATACGTCTTCTTTTACTAGTAAGTCGCGCAGTCTCTTAAAGCGTCACTCATGTGACGACGTCGCTTCCAGTCACGTGATCCTAAAGACCCTCACTTCCTAAACAAAAAAACTTCTTCTTCCGCTCACGTGATCAATCAAGTCACTTCCGGTCACGTGATCTTCAATGAGGTCACTCACTTCCGGTCGGCCATTAGGTCATGTGACGTCACTTCCGCTCACGTGACTCACCAGGTCACTTCCGGTCACGTGATCCTAAATTAGGTCATATGACGTCACTTCCGGTCCCCTAAGTAGGTCAGTAGGTTACCCAGAATGCACCACTAATCCCCCTAAGTAGGTCACTTCCGGTCACGTGACCAAATGGTGGCCTCTGATTGGCTGCAGGGTTACCCAGAATGCACCACTAATCCCCTAAGTAGGTCACTTCCGGTCACGTGACCAAATGGAGGCCTCTGATTGGCTGCATGTCGATTGAGTAATAAACAGTACTTAACTATAGTCCCGTTCCGATACATACTATACTACTATCGGTAGATAAACATTGTTGGTGGTTTGAGGTGTACTGTGCTGATCAACTTCGACATCAGCTAGTGTTACTAGTTTTAATAATGAAATATCACGCCTACACTCAGCTATAAATCTCACACACCACATGCGAGCATGCGTGTGGTCGTGCTGTGTCAACCCCAACATAAGGCAGAAGCGACAATGTAAGATAATATTTTGCTTGTGTAGTGGTCTGTTGTAAATGCCCCAAATTATTAAAGATTCTGTATTACTGATGTGGCACATTTATAAACATCATCAACTGATCCGTGAAGGGATATACAGATGTATATCATAATATATATACATACATCTAAACGTTCTGTACTGTGGCAATGCTGATATAGAGCACAGAGAACTGTAAGGGATATCACTCCTTCACCAGGTTCAAGCAGTACCTGATCCCGGTGAGGGTGTACCACACGAGTGACAGGTACAGAGAGTGATGCCCTCTGTTGTGAGAAAGCTAAACTAATTTCATCCCAGTGTAGCGATCCGCCTTACTCCTCTCACCCTCACGCCGCCTGCGGCGCTCCCGCCCGGTTACCCGAACTTTCCCGGGAAGGTCCCGCGGTCACTGGGTACATGCCCCCTCCCCCCTGCTGCTGCTGGTGGTGGGTGCCTGGGACTCCCGGATTTCTGCCCACTGAACCTTGACCAGGGGCAGGTATATAAGGCCTGCCTGCCAGAACACCAGCAAGGTATTCCTTGAGGCTGGCTCATGCCAGTCCATAGAGTGCTACACAGCAGTGGGTCCTAGATCCCTGCTGTAGTCCCACTGTTGGAGCTGGGCTCCCTACAGGTTGGTTGCTGTCACATATATCTCCAAGTCTGGGAGATTGGTGTGACAGGTATACGCTCCACCCTTCCCAACTCCCATGATGGAGTGGGAACTGTTGGAGGAACCTTTCTGTATGAAGCCAGCATAGCCCCAACTATAGAACCCCTATCCCCCATTCCTGTAGAAGTGGGGTTCTGAGGCATACATGAGTATGGGAGTGGGGAGTGAACTGAAGTAATAAGACCTGAGAATATATCTCATTCTGTAACTGTGCTTGATCTATTGAAATAAAGAAATATAATTAATACAACCTATTCTTCGAATCTGTTGGCTCAGAATACAATCCCTGTATCCTGAACCAGTTACACTGGTGCCGTGACCAATTTAGGTAAGTATAAAATTTGTATTTTTCTGGTTGGGGTATAGGTCAAGCTACTAACTTTAGAATTTTAAGGATAGTTCCTGTAGGTATAGACTGGTAGGGGATTGTTGGCAGTGCACCGTGAAGTTGGCAAGTAGGCCTATAGTGCAACTCACCCTACAGGGTCTGTGATTGTGTTCACTAGACTGTGACCGTATCAGGTGATACATTGATTGGTAGGGACACGTAATCTGAAGTGTTTACGTGGACCCTGAACACTGTGTGGTCTATACATATACATAGGTATTATAGGAATTTTATTCTATAGGTTTGGTAAGGACAGAGTTTGATATATCTATTGCTTTTGTGTGTGACTATCTAGTAGGAGTAAGGTTCCATAGGTGAAAAGTGTGTGGTTATTTTGTTTTTTCAGGATGGTAGTTGTTGGGATTGGTAGAGGTGAGCCTCCTGAAGGTGGGCCCGGTCTAGAGACAGACTTGGGGGCACTGGAACTCCCTCTGGCCATGAGGCCAAACTACAAGGTTGAGGAGGTAACTCAGGGAGTAGTAGTGGATACTACACTGGGCGCCGGTGAGAGGCGGGAGTTGGCCGAGGCTACTTCCCGGCTTTCTCCGGGTCGTGCCGGTTTCTCCCGAGTTTATCCGGGTAGCGCGCAGGAGGTAACTCAGGGAGTGGTAGTGGATACTACACTGGGCGCCGGGGAGAGGCGGGAGTTAGCTGAGGCTGCTTCCCGGCTTTCTCCGGGTCGTGCCGGTTTCTCCCGAGTTTATCCGGGTAGTGCGCAGAAGGTAACACACGGTGAGCTGGTCATGACACAGTCGGTTTTAGGGTCAGTAGAGTTACACGTGGAGGGCACATCTGAATTGATGCCGGTCAGTGGTGATACAGGGAGGGAGGCTCAAACTGATTCTCTTCCTACTCCTGGAGGGGAGGTAGGCAAGGAGATGGGGAATGAGACTCCGGCTGTGGATCCTAAGGACCGGGTTACTTTCAGGGTTAGGCCAAGTGTAATTGAAAACCCGGAATCTGAGGCTCCAGGGGTTAAGAGACAACCAGATGGGAGCAAGGTTATAATGGATAGTGCCATGACACTTGGACTTAGAAGGGAACAGGATGAAGGGGAATCTCCTTGTAGGATAGTTGAATGGAAGGAAGGGTTAGAGGAAACCCTTTGTAGTTTAGCGGGTCATGATGGGACGCAGCACAGAATGGGTGTGACCCCACCAGAAGGGCAACATAGAAAGATGTCTATGTCTGAGGAACTGGTGTATCAATCTAACCCGGCTATCAGGGCAATGGGGATTGATGCTGTGCATAGTGAAGTTGGGAACAGTAGATCTGTGGAATGGTCCTTAGCAGTGGCAAGGAGACCTGTGAGTTCAGGTGTGACGCCGGTTAAGAGACGAGCAAATGAGCTGAAGCTATTTGATGGTACGATTCCATGGAGAAGGTGGTTTGTTCGCTTCGCTGCAGACATGCGTAATAATGGATGGGCCGGCGAGGAATGCCTGGCCTCCTTGGCATGGTGTCTGCGTGATGGTCCTGGTGACGCCGCTCTCACCGCCTTCGAACTCGACGGCGATGGCACATATGAAGGCCTAGTCGTATGTGCAGCTTGGGTTCTAGGTTCTGAATCGGGAACCGACCAAGAGGCTGAGTTGGAGGCCCGTGTGCAACGAAAGGGTGAAGGACACCGACAGTTTGGCATGGCGCTTTGGGTTTTGGCTAGGGAGGCATTTGAGTCTTTTTCACCGAGCGATCCCTGGTTAGTGAGGAAACTAGGGGGGATATACATCGATGGGTTGGAAGACAATGTCTTACGGGCTGAAGTAAGATCCCAGTGGAAGACAAAGATGTCACTAGCAGACATCATTGATCTCACTGGGGACTGTGTGTTGAAGAGAAAGCTGTTGCGAACTGTCAATGTGACACCAGAGGGAGCATATAGACCCTGTGTATTAAGTGAGGGTCAAGTTGCTGCTGAGTCACAAGAGGTGGCAGCACATACACCCCATTCCAAGTCAGATGTAGAAGAGTCTACTAGTACGGTAGAGGAGTTACTACTTGACAAGAAAATGGAGTCCATGATCAAAAGGGTCATGAAGCGAGTGGGTAGAGCTGAATGGGGTGAGAAGACAAATCCTAAAAAGGCAAAGTCTAGTAAGGATTCTGTATGCCATAGGTGTGGGAAGCGAGGGCATTTTGCTAAACAGTGTGGGACAGAAGGTCCTGAGACAGAGATTGTCTTGAGAGAGCAAAAAGATGGGCCTGCTTCCAATTCCGCCCCACCACCGCCGGAAAACTGAAAAGGGCTGTTGTTGATGACAAAACAACAGCCCCAACTTGTGTCGTTAAGGGTACTAGCCCCTGCTTAGTTGAGGAAGAATCATTACTGTTAACGCTGGGTAAGGCCGCATCCGGGTTGGGACGCCAACAGGATGAGACGGGGCCCCAGGAACCAAGCGAGATAGGCATTGGGGAGGTAGCACCCCCTGATGCTGCTTGTGAAAATGAGTTGGCAGGTATGGTGCACAAAGTTTGTGACATGCAACTCAACCCAGAGGATCCTGTAGTGGAATTTCTACAGAGACGTGGTTTTGATCTGGGCGGTAATGGGGATTTCCAACGCTTTGCAGACATGCCCTCCCCTTTAAAGGGAAGGCGCTGGTACTTGCCTGTAAAGATTCATGGGCGTTCGGCAGAATTTCTTATTGATACTGGGGCAAGCCACTCCATGATCGGTAGGGATTTCTTCCGCACGTTTGCAGACCTGCCTGATAAACCTTTCAGGGGCGATCGGGTTCGGACTGCGGATGGATCTCATATGCAGACATATGGCAAACAAGTGCTATCACTGGTGACGAATGGGACATCTTTCGTCATATCCCCGATTGTGGCTGAGATAACGGATCAGGGAATCCTTGGGATGGATTTTTGTGCTCTCTATGGAGTAGGATTGGACAGTGTCACTGGTGAAGTGGTGATAAAGTTTCCATCTGAATTGAGAGTTAGTTGTGTCCTTCGAAGGATTTCAGGCGTCTCTTCCGTTGCTCAGACAGTCAGAATTCCTCCTCGCCATGTATGCAATGTAGTTGTATATAGCCGAGATGTGGAATTCAATCGCATGGGTGTGGTTGAGCCAGACAATGAACAGCTTCGGAAGCTTGGTCTGACTTCAACTTGTACCCTGGTACAGAGTTCAAGACGAACAGTAGTGCCAGTCAGTAATATGACTTTTCAGGATGTGTACCTGGAAAAAGGGACGACCTTTGGGGACGTAACATATGCTGATGTGGTAGGAAGAGCTGACTCACCAGAGGTGGAGTTAGCAGCAAAGAGGGCAGTGGAATTAGGAGCTTTGGATCCATCCGCTATGCCAGTGGTGTTGCAAGACACTGGAGAGCAGGATAGGAAGGAAGGCTATGGATTACCACTGCATCTTTTACCATTAGTGACAGATAGCCACTTGGAGACGGAAGAGGACAAAGAGAGTCTGGCTCAGCTATTGTGCGAGAATGCAGACTTGTTCTCTGCTCCAGGGGAGCAATTGGGTAGAACTGACCGAGTAACTCATCGGATAGACACCGGTTCTAGCCCACCATTGCGCTTGCCATACCGGCGCCTGCCTTTGTCTAAGAAACAGGCATTGGAGGATGAGGTAGACAAGATGTTAGGGGAAGGGATAATAAGGCCCTCAGATAGTCCATGGGCTAGTCCGGTGGTAATGGTTACCAAAAAGGATGGCACCTGTCGATTCTGTATAGATTACAGGAGACTAAATGGGATTACGAGGAAGAATGCCTACCCCTTGCCACGCATTGACGAAAGTCTGGATTCCTTGGGAGGCAATCACTGGTTTAGTACCTTAGATCTCCAGTCAGGGTACTGGCAGATTGGGATGCACCCAGAGGATAAGGAAAAGACAGCGTTCACAACCCACAGGGGGTTGTTTGAGTTCAATGTAATGCCATTTGGCTTATGCAATGCTCCGGCTACTTTCGAGAATATGATGGAGACAATGCTAAGGGGATTGTTGTGGAAAAACTGTCTAGTTTATCTAGACGACATCATAGTTTTCGGAAAAACTCGGGAGGAGTGTCTATCAAATTTGACCATGGTGATGGATCGACTGAGATCCTATAACCTGAGACTGAAAGCTAAGAAATGCAAGTTCTTCAGGCAATCAGTGGAATATCTGGGCCGAATTGTCAGTGGCACAGGTATTTCGGCGGATCCAGGGAAATTAGAGGCAGTAGCGAGTTGGGCAACGCCAAAAGATCAGAAGGAAGTAAGATCGTTTTTGGGTTTTTGCTCATACTACCGCGATTTCATTCCCGGATTTGCTGAGGTGTCGGCTCCTTTACAGGCGCTGGTAGTAGGAAAAAGGAAGGGAATGTTGAAGCTACCTCCATTTATTTGGACGGAATTAGCTGAACAGGCTTTTCAGAAGCTAAAGGAGTTATTTACGGTAACTCCTGTGCTGAGCTATCCTACTGAGGGTGATCAGTTCATCCTAGACACCGACGCTAGCAACGATAGCATAGGCGCTGTCTTATCCCAAGTACAGGAGGGGAAGGAAGTGCCCTTGGCATTTGCTAGCAACAGCTTGAGTAAAACTCAACGCAATTATTGCACCACCAAGAGAGAGTTGTTAGCCATAGTAGTATACACGAAGAAATTCCGCCATTATTTGTATGGTGGGAATTTTATCCTACGAACAGACCATTCATCCTTGAGATGGCTCCTTAATTTCAAGGAAGCAGATGGGATGATGGGTAGATGGATCTCCGCGTTGTCTGAATTGGGAATAGAGAATACCCAGATTCAGCATCGGAGCGGAGTGAAGCACGTAAATGCGGATTGCTTGTCTAGGAGACCAATCCGAAGATGTGCAAGGATGGACTGTGAAGACTGTGGCATACATAACGCGTTGGTGGCTCCAATAATGAATTTTGATCCAGCCTGGGAAGAGAACTTGGTGTTCTGGTCGGCGGAGTCCATACTTGAAGCTCAGCAGGAGGACGAAGGTATCAACGTGATACGGAATCTGATCCTGGAGAGAGCTCCTCGTCCCGTTAGACCAGCTCTGTCATTGGAAAGTGTGGAGGTGAGGAATCTGGTGGGCCAGTGGTCTCAGTTGATTGTACGAGATGGCCTATTGTGTAGATGGAAGACTCTTGAAGGAAAATCTAGGAGGAGATTGCAAATAGTTTTGCCTGCATCTCTACGTTGGGAGGTTTTCGAGTACTTTCATTGTCACCAGACCTCTGCCCATTTTGGCAGAAAGCGAACACTGGACAAGCTAGCAATGCGATATTACTGGCCAGGGATGTCTAAGGACGTCATACGTTGGTTAACAGAATGTCCAACGTGTTGCTTGGTTAAGCCTGGCCCTGGGAAAGGTAAGAGTTCGCTGGTACAAGAATTATTTGGAGTTAGATTTGCTAGGATAGCCATTGACATCATCACTGGCTTCCAGACAACTCCAAACTCCAACGTGTGCATGATGGTGGTACAAGACTACTATACCAAGTTTGTACGGGTAATTCCTATGAAAGATCATACTGCGCTTACTTGTGCACAAGCTCTGGTTAAGGAGTGGGTCCTAACATTTGGTGCACCCCTCATGCTGCATTCAGACCAAGGCAGGGAGTTTGAATCTCGTCTCTTCCAAGGGATGATGGATGAGTTGGCAATAGTGAAGACACGCACTAATCCCTATCGACCGCAGTCGGATGGGATGGTTGAGAGGTTCAATCGCACATTGATACAGGGGCTGACTACGTTAGTTAATTCTAAGCAGGATGACTGGGATACCTTTTCTCAGTATGTAGCCCATGCTTACAATTGTACAGTGCATGCATCCACTGGTTGCACTCCTAATAGCCTAGTGTTCGGATCTGAGATCATCATGCCAGCTGATTTAGTTTTTGGCAGTGTTCTGCGGAGGAAGGATCTCCCATGTCGTGTGGCATTTACGGAGACCCTCCGGCGTGAACTGCGTGAAAGCTATGCATTGGTGAGAGGGCACTTGAAGAAAGCTGCTATTCATCAGAAGGTTGGTTATGATACAGGCTTGAGGGAACGGAAGTATGTGGTAGGACAGAAGGTGGTAAGATTGAAACCACCTGTCCATGGAAAGATCTCTAAAGGATGGGATGGACCCTTTGAGGTAACAAAGGTGATATCTGACGTCACTGTGTTACTCAAAGATGTCCGAGGCAAAATTGTTGCTGGCCATGTGGACCGCCTGAAACCTTGGCTGGGTCGCCGACCAGGCGATGAGGATGGACCCTTGGTAGAAGTACCTTTGCTTAAATCCAGGTGGGTGCGGAAAGAGCCTGAAGTGGCACCCACGTCTACTAAAAAGACCCCAAAAGCAGCGCCTGCCAAGAAGGTTAAGAGTAGAAAGAAGAAGAAGCAGAAGAAGTTAGCTGCTAAGGAGAGGGTCGGGAAGACTCCTCCTAGTGCTAAAACGGATGTACCCGCGGATCCTGTGCGTAGAAGTGCACGCATAGCAGGCCGGGGTGCTGTTACTTAGTCAGATAAGGGGTCTGGATATGCCAAACGGGAGGTCCGAATTTGTTCGGATCTCCGAGGTTTATCCGAGGAACCCCGGGAAGTTAACAGCTGGTGCAGATTGTCGAGAAAACACAACGAGAAACCCGGATTCTTGGTATAAATTGATGTGGCAGGAACAGGTGCTGCTTACTCAGTAGAGGGCATTGGGATTCCCGGTATTTGGAATGAGAATAATTATTTAAGATACTTACATGCTGTGATCTGTGTAGTGGGCTAAACCTTAGTAATTGTCGGGTTATTTGTCCCTAGAATCCAACCTATTATATCATTGGAAGGAGTGGTGTGTAAGAGTGGTTGAAAGGAGATGTTACTCCTTAATATGAGGAAACCAGAAGGGTTTAAATGAGATGCTACTCCTAAATATGAGAAAACCAGAATGGTTGAGATGAGGAGATGTTACTCCTAAATATGAAAATCAGAATGGTTGAGATGAGGAGATGTTACTCCTAAATATGAAAATCAGAATGGTTGAAATGAGGAGATGTTAATCCTAAATATGAGAACCAGAATGGTTGAGATGAGGAGATGTTACTCCTAAATATGAGGAAATCAGAATGGTTGAAATGAGGTGCTAATCCTAAATGTGAGGAAATCAGAATGGTTGAAATGAGGAGATGCTATTCCTAAATGTGAGGAAACCAAAACTAAGAAACATTCCCCCGGAGTAAGTCCGGAACACCAAATTTTTTTCAACATTTATTGTATTCAGAATATCATGAATGCATCCAGTGCATTGTTCATTAATACTTGTTTTATGTCAGCATGAATGCTTAGGAGGTTAACTCAAACGCTCCTTGCACTCTTAAAAACATTGTAAAACTTAACGATGAGAGTGAGGATCTACCGCCATTCATGGTTGCAAACATGGATGTGGGGTTTTCTCCCTCAGTGGAGATTGTTGGTGATGATTCAGTTTTTGGGGAGGTGATAGGATGAGCTCTCCTGCCACTTTTTCATTCACTGATAATTTGTCTTTAATCTCAGGGAAATTGTATTTTCCTAGTAGGGTGTAATCCAAAGATCAAAATTGAACTAACATGAGTTGGAGGCAGTGAAAGCTGATCTCCACTCTCGTATGAAGAAGAAGGAATAAGAGACAGAAGTACTCGAAACTGATCTCAAATTGGGAGATGTTTTGTATACTTTAGAACTCTTGGTGGAGAAAATTAGGATAGAGAAGCAATTGGAATTGGTTGCTTGTACTATCCTAACCACAAACCACATAATTCAATTAGACATAGTTAAAAGATATGACTACCATGTGGGAGTATAAATTCTACTCCTTGTAGTCTGATCTTATAGTAAATTGATCAAGTAAAGTCTCTTAAGGTAAAATTGGTTGATCTAAATGAGTAGTACTCCGTTCTTGACAAAACAGTCATAAGAGGACGATGAGTGCTTCTCAGAGATTACTGATTTCTTTGAGGACTGCGATAATAATACCACTTACTATGTGGTATGGTGAAAGTACTATAGGGTAGATAGGAGTTCTGCTCCACTACATCTATGGTACAGTGATGCAGTCTCGTGGTATGGTGAAAGTACTATAGGGTAGACAGGAGTTCTGCTCCACTACATCTATGGTACAGTGATGCAGTCTACAATGGTGAGTTAGGAGATGGTCAATCTGATCCCCTCTCCTGCACCGGGAGTTGCAGCTACATAAGATGAATCAGGAGATGAAATTATAATCTCCTATAGATAATTCTAATGGGACTATATGGTCTCTGGGTACCTTCCTGGATCGGACGCTATGCCAGCCCGGGTACACAGAGTGTGTTCCTCATTGGAATTCATTATTGCAAAGAAACTCAAACCCAGTAAGTTTGAGGAGAGTCCATGTCGGCTGACACTCGAATTGAGGAGTCAGAAACCTTTGGGTAAAAGTTCTAACCAAAACCTTTGGGTTTTTAAGTGCATGAGACAAAGATTTTCTTGCGGAGCCATTAAGTCTAAAGCCTTGATCTCCGATGGAAGTTTTTACTTATGTTACATGATTTTGTAAGGTGTTATGCCACGTCACTGTGATTTATATTCACATAAGTATGCAAGTTGGTGGGAAAGTCAGGTACGCAATCATGTACACAGTAATGTACATAGACAGGTACGCAATCAGATATGAAAAATCTGAGTCAGGTACGCAACCATGTACACAGTCATGTACATAGACCGGTACGCACTTCGCCACACTCACAGTCAGTGTTCGTCGTGGACGGGATGCTGCCTCTACAGTATGCTGAAGGGTACGGTTCCGGAGATGGTCTGGACAATTACCGTACGGACCTGCCTGTCCCTCTGCCATCCATCAAGTCTTATGATGTACGACTGCTGGGCTTTGACAGTCTGTTGAAGCTGCAGCTGTGGTGGGAGATTTGGATTATGGTGGAATACTGCAGAACTCTACCTCCTCCAATCTCCTGTCATCCTGATGAACTGATTAGCGTTATGTGAGCTATGATACACATACACGCTTCTCCTACTACCAGCTATGAACTGTTCCGGTACAACTTCAGTGTTCCAGCAACTCTGTTCTACATGAGAGTTGACTTATGACAGTGCAACACGACTGTTGTACTTAAAATTTTATAGAGGCACTATCATAATGTTGTATGGTTTGAAGGGTACAAATATGAAAAGACACTCCTAAGAACTTTTATATCTTGTGCCTAGTACCCAATTTATATACTAATGTGTGTTTTCTGTGTTGGAGATACAACATTATATCTCTCCATGCTTGAGAAGCCTTCTCTCTGAGCAGGATATGCGTGAATCAAAACGGACAGTGAACACTCATTCTGCTGATATATTTGGATCTCTTTGAGACCAAGCAGAGACTATGCTACAGGTGGCTACATATTATTTGGTTTATGAAACCAGGGACTGCACATATGTTGATATACTCGTGAAGGTTACCATAGAGGCCTAGGACTATAACACTGTTTCCTCAGTTTGACTTTCCAGAAGGGTTAGCAAGCTTAGAGATGTGTGTTTAATACTCGCATGTTAATACTATGTGCTTTCCTACTATAACACTGTTTCCTCAGTTTGACTTTCCAGAAGGGTTAGCAAGCTTAGAGATGTCTGTTCAATAAGTATGTGTAGCTATACTTTGGTTTGTGAAATCACTATGATATTCATCACTGCATTATCCGTTTCATATTCTTGAGCATTTCTAGAATTGAAAATGTATGAATATTGAGAGATGATATATGATTTTATTGAAGTATTTTTCAGTAAGAGGAGTTTTCTAAACTCCTGGTATTGTTTTAATTGAGGTCTTGAGAAGTAAGTCGTCTCTACTATTATATAGTTTCGACAATATATATTGTTATACTCATGTTACTCATATAACAATACTCAATTCTTTCGGTTACTGAAGGTTACTATATTGTCTGGTGGGGGGTAGTGTAGCGATCCGCCTTACTCCTCTCACCCTCACGCCGCCTGCGGCGCTCCCGCCCGGTTACCCGAACTTTCCCGGGAAGGTCCCGCGGTCACTGGGTACATGCCCCCTCCCCCCTGCTGCTGCTGGTGGTGGGTGCCTGGGACTCCCGGATTTCTGCCCACTGAACCTTGACCAGGGGCAGGTATATAAGGCCTGCCTGCCAGAACACCAGCAAGGTATTCCTTGAGGCTGGCTCATGCCAGTCCATAGAGTGCTACACAGCAGTGGGTCCTAGATCCCTGCTGTAGTCCCACTGTTGGAGCTGGGCTCCCTACAGGTTGGTTGCTGTCACATATATCTCCAAGTCTGGGAGATTGGTGTGACAGGTATACGCTCCACCCTTCCCAACTCCCATGATGGAGTGGGAACTGTTGGAGGAACCTTTCTGTATGAAGCCAGCATAGCCCCAACTATAGAACCCCTATCCCCCATTCCTGTAGAAGTGGGGTTCTGAGGCATACATGAGTATGGGAGTGGGGAGTGAACTGAAGTAATAAGACCTGAGAATATATCTCATTCTGTAACTGTGCTTGATCTATTGAAATAAAGAAATATAATTAATACAACCTATTCTTCGAATCTGTTGGCTCAGAATACAATCCCTGTATCCTGAACCAGTTACACCAGGAACATCCCCTCCATGCACCCCCCCCCTCCACCATCTCCGAACCCCATCCAACCCCCACTACTACCACCCCATACGAAACAGACTACTAGTGTGTAAGAGACTACTGAGACACTGATCAGGCTCTGTAGTGGCCTTATATTACCAATTACTTGATGCATTTTCACCCTTTAATTACGCACACTTATATTATTGCCAGTTATGAATAAGTATCATTTTCCCAGTTTTGAATTCTAAACCTTACCCCAATAATGACATTAAGATAAAAGGAATACCATGGATAATTATGATTATGCTTGTGTGGACATGCCTTAGTGGATAGGTCCTTTTTTCTAAAATGGTTTATATCCAGTGCATCAACTCTAGACCAATTTGTTCTCTTCAAGATGCACCCTGGATCTATATGAGTTACAATGTTGCCCTTATATTTAACTCGTGCAAAACATCCAACTAAGGGAGATGTGACACAACTAGAAACATTGATATGATTATTTTCTTCTCTCATTGCATCTCACCCATTGACTGGTAACGTGAGTTGGCACCTTTTTGATATAGATTTTCCTCCTTTTAGTTCCATTAATTACACACACGCCTCGGTCTTTCGTAAACTGAAATAAGATCTAAACTTCACGTCCGGCTTTTAGCTCTTTTTATAAATCTGTTTCTACCTCACTTCATTTTTCCCTTCTCCTGGTAGGAACTCTGTGTGATCACAGTCAGCCATCCAGTAAAGATGGGACAAACTTGGCCATCAGAGGCGGATTCCATTAGTTTTTATCTAAGACATGGGCGTATTTGAAGGCAGGAGGCAGGTGGATGGGGACCTGGGTGTGGTGTGTGAGATTTATAGCTGATTGTAGACTGATACAGCAGAGCGGTTGGGTAGGGTGGAGGGTGGCACAGAGAGAGGATAGAGGTCGATAAGGGAATAGAGGTGGTGGGATGGAAATGTGTTGAAGTGGTTTTAAGGGATGGTTGGGGACTTTATATAGGTAGCATGGGCGTTAACACCTCAAGTATGTCTGTTCTAATTTTAAAACTTCGAAGTGTGTGCACTGAAAACAACGACCTAAATGTTACATTGTTTTAGCATTGATCTCAACTATGCTAGTGGAAATCTCATATCATTTCCCATCTAGCCTCCTTTAAATTTGTGAGAGCAGATGAATTCAAAATAATGCAGCCATTAAAATAACAGATAACACGATTCTATTGGCAGGGCTGTCTGGCCTGGCCTTGTTTCTTATTTCATGTTTTGAACATTATGTGGTTCTTGAAATTATTTTACAATTAGAGTCTAATACAGTCCAGTCCTATTAATGTTTATGATAGTGGAGATGGCATCCTCAGACTACTTCTAAAAGTATTTTCTCAGAATAGGACCTTCTCTGATGTGAGCAGACTTTTAATCATCAGTCTTTTGTATGCTCATTTCACTAACCCGATCAGTTTACTGTTGCTGCTTGTGGATATATTTTCTTTTAAAGTTTAGGATTTGGAACATGAATGTATAGCAGAAGAGGAGGAAAAGGAAGAGGAAAAGGAGCAAGGAAATGAAGAGCACTGGCCACATCAATAACAATAACCTTAAATTCAACTACTAGAAGTAGTAGAACCCATCAGTAACTTTCACTTATCTTTCTTTTAGGGTCACATATATTCTCCTATGCAAGTATTTTATCAACTCCACTTTCCACAATGGCTGCTCTGTCTGTAGTTTTATATTCTAAACCTCATAATTATTATTTAATATTCATCTTGATGACATTGTTTCTACCAGATATTTTACAATTATACACGTGCAGTTCCTATGCTATGTGAATAAAAGTCGAGATGAATGTATCTTGATATTCTCTGACGCTCTTGATTCTTTCTTTTTTTAAGTAATAATTCGACTTTTATTCACCAGATGTTGTTGCTTGTTTACAGCGGATTTTCCTTGGTTTCTTTCAACTATGAGCACATATCGGTCTCGAGAGATGATGTCATTCTTATCTCTAATATGTTCACATATAGGAGAGACAAAATTATTATACACAACTTGGTGAATAAAGTCAATGACTTTTTACCTGTACATTTCACTATGTGCTGTTTAAATCCTGTTTTACCATATTTGTTGATTGAGAAATCATTTGGTACAAAACCTGAAAGCGTGGAGTGGGGAGGAGGAAAAGAAATATATAGGAAAAGAAGAACAACTTCAGTTACAAGAACATCAACATCCACAATGACAAATACATGACTAACGTGCGAACACTGAAATCATTAATTAATGTTGTTAATTAACTCTACTTACCAGCCTCCTAGTCCATCTACTTGTGCACTGCATACACGTAGGCTACTTCTAGAACTACTTCAGTATCGATACTTAACCCGTCCTGATTACACTATTTATACATCGTTACTAATTATAATGTGAGCGGTTGATAAAATAAACAATTCCATACATACAGGGATACGTAATACTCTATCAGATCACTACATATATGCGATATCTTGGGCCAAATGAGGACTTTTAGGAATAAAGGATCGTGCAACCAATAGTCACGTTGAAATTTGCAGGGCCGCATAGTGCTTTGATATGCTGTGCCCTGTGTCATAGAAATGCATGTATATCTACTCGCCAGGACTGCTTTCATGCAACATGCAGACCCTTCAGGAGTGTATCAACCAATTTCTGGATGGCATGGTGCATGTGTGTAGGACCACGCAAGACTCTCTATCGATATGCTACGCTGATATTTTATTATTATTATTTTATTACAATTTCCAGGAGTGAATGTTACAATATTTTGGGTTAGTGACTTGCCATCTCTGTGTACAAATGCACACATAAAAACGAAAAACAAGAAGCAGACATATTTTGATACTAACAACCTTCCTGGTGTTTGGGTTCTGCAAAGGCCTTAGTAAGCCCTAGATATTGTACAGTGTATAAGCCCAGTCTATATATCGCTAAATATTTCCGCTGACCCACAGGAGCCCCGTGTACCTTGCTCCTACCTGTACACAGGTAATAAAGTCTGGGTTGTCCCGGTCAATAACCAGTCTCTGTAGACAGGTGCGACAGGTGAGGTGGACACATGGACACCTGCAACAAGTCATTGATTTACACAACAGGAGGGTTGTCTTGAGTCTAGAGCATAGAGAACTAGAGTAACTAGTTACAGGGTGGACCACTTATTAGTGGGACTCCTTATGAGTCAATGTTTAAGTCTAGAGAGGGTCAGGTTGTGTGTGTTTGTAGATGCGTGGTTCATCAAATATATGAGAACATAATATTAAGATGGCATAGATCTATAAACGTGGTTGTGCAATATAATGCCTCCATTGAAAGCCCCAGTGTTCTACCAATATTGACACACTCGCGTATGAATACCCTATATCATCGGCCGTCTAAAATATGTTTTGAATGCTGATTGACACATGAAACATATTGGATATAGGTAGTTGATTAGCACATCATGGGATTTATAAACCAGCAGTTGACTATTAACATCACAGTTAACCTTAACACCTGGTTTTACAATCCAGCAACAAATTATGGTTGCATACGAATATTTGATTGATTTTCAAGTCAAACTACGAGCCTACCTTGACACTTCTGCTGTTCTAAATCACTGGCAAACCATCAATGTTGAATTAATACTACCTATGCCCAGGTGCGAGGAGCTTGACATGCTTCACCCAGGCCCACATGGCTTGTGGTCACCCAGCACCAGTGGCTACCTTATTACTTACCAACCTGCTGGGCTGTCTGCACCTTATTGCTCTCATGAGCCACCGCTGCAATTTCATCTCATTGCCTCCCAGCATCCATATACTTTCAAGTATAATACATAATATGCATAATGTCTTTCAGCCAACATGGTGATATCAGAAAAGTAGCTGCTTTCGATTGATTTGATGTACAAGCTAAAATACTAAATTTCATGCTCTCTAGTATGTACATTACATTCCTAACTGTTACCTTACAGTATACATCTTGCTTATAATCTGACCCACACATTTGATCCAAACCTGAGGCTGCTTGATGGTCGCTTATGTATAAGTTAATACTCCCTACTAAAAGCATCAATTGTTTCGCAATTGTCGTTCTATAGTATAGAGATATGGGTTCTAAGATTACAAATATGTTCTCTTGATCTTAGATAATAGGGGCTGGCCAAACCCGGAGCCAATATATTCAAAAGCTGCACCCTCAATACTTAGACATTGTCTCACCAGGTGTTCCACTATTAACATGTCCACTTTATTACTAATCAACCCTCCATCTCTACCTTGTTGCTTTATCAATCAATGATTTCATGCAGGTGTCAATTTGTCCACCTCACCTGCCTCCTGCCTGTCTATGCAAGCTGGTTATTGACTGGAACAGCGTGTATGCGTGTGTGTGCAGAGGCGGGGTTCACACGTGTTTTGTCAGCCACACCTATATTTGTTCACTTCAATACTAACAAAGTACCAGCTATGAGAACATAATGAGATCTCAGAGTCATATCTATGGGCAATGCAACATAATGCTGTAATTGGAAGCTTCTACTCGCCTATAATATAGTTTAACCTGCCATGCTAGATTGATTTCTATTAATGGAGTTGTCAAACATGTTTGTGAATGATAATGATTAATATACTTACCGGTAATGTATTTGGTCCGGGTCTTTGTCATTAACAGACACTCAGGATCAACATACTATTGACCTAGATAACATGGATACAACGAATGACAAGTAATAGGATCTATAATAAAACTATCACTACAGAGCAGAAGGCATTGCTGTTACATGGTGACATCTTCTTTTAGTCATCCTCCTGATATATTTTCCCCATATACCGTCCCACAGACAAGCATCAATGAAACCATATTTGGACCTATCTCAACCTATCAATGTTACCTAATTGCCATTCAAAGCCCGTTATAAGCCTCTACCAATATCTAAAAGAAATAGTAACCATGAAAGTAATCTTTCCTTGACGACAAATAAATTGGATCATTGTGGGTACCTCAAACGGGTGATCATTTAGAGTACTTTGGTAGAATAAAACCTCCATTAAAACATCTGCCTGATGAAGGGTTATGAATACAAATATGATTATGTTGCTGAGGTGACTTGTCGTCAGATAGTATGGGCTAGCTGAAAGTGGAGCTGATATGTTAATGTGCATAGGGCTTCGGAAAGATGGCGGCCTACAAAATGTGCTGAGTTACAGTCCAAGAGTAATCTATCCCCTGTATGGCCTCATCTGTTTCCCCTTCCATCAACACCTCCTCCGCACCTTTTTGTCCATAGTCCTCAATATTGTCCAGGATCAAATTCTCTATTGCTCCGGAAATGAACACTGGGCCAGAACATGCAATCAGAGAAAACCTACCTCAGAAAGGCACCCAGTACAAAACTTGCCATTGACACCAGATAATAGTTCTAAAATTATTATGTATTTGCTAGCAGCAAGGTAGTCTTTCCGGGTTTTATGAAGGATGAGAAATACAAGGCTGTAGCAAAGTAATCATTAGCCACATAGTTACATATACCAGGATCCAAACTCACAATTAGGTTGCCTCGTCAGACAAATGGTCATATTTGGTGGAGTCTTGGCTGCTAAATACCTTTCTCTGGCAAGGACATAAATGAATTCAGGTTATTCTGGTCATCCGGGGTAGGTGTAACAAATTTAGCAATTTTAACACATCTGTAAATGAAACTGGCTCCATACTAGAGAAACAGTGAGGGTAGCGGGGTGTAAATGTGGTTTCCACAGTGGCCATCACATTTTGCATTGCAAGGGCTGCAGGGGAAAATCTAATAGGTGGGATAATAAGTGCAAGTATAGGAAGGTTAAGAGAGGAGGTGAGGGGTATATGAGGGTATGGTGTGGCAGTAAAAGAAGAAGAAAATGAAACTCAATGAAAAGGGAAGAAAAAAGAGACATGCCATGTAGTAATGATACTTAACCAATAATGAATGGCTGACGCCCTCACAAGGGGCTGTATCGCTGGATATCGGCACGAGTGCGTAGCACGAGTGACGATATCCAGCGATACAGCCCCGAGTGAGGGCGTTAGCCATTCAATATTAGGTTTATTATACGATTTTCCCATAAAAATGTAATAATTTACCTTAATATCGTCCTAATTTAGCCATTTTGAACGATTTACGCGAAGCGAAGCGATGTTGATGGGCGGCGCCATGTTGTTTTTTTGAGAGCCTCGCTTTGGGACAGGGCGCTTGGGGAGCATTCATTATTTGAAAGAGTATAATGTCGTTTGGCGCCCAAGAAATAAGATCTCCACACGCTATTGGTAACAACATAATGCATTTTATTATAAGAAATGAACATAATAGGCATAACATAGGATACTTTTACAGTCAAATGACTTCATGTTATGCATTTCTCACATATCAATCATTATTTGTATAGAACAGTTACCTTACAATTGTTGAAGGTGGCATTATGGAAAAGGCCTGGAGCATTGGCACTTTTCTGGACATTTACCACAGATACCGTTGACTCATGAGGAGTTGACGACTCTTTAGGAGCTGACTCTTTTGGAATGCCAGCCAGAGTGTGGCTCATAGACTTTCTGATGGTGTCTGGGGTCTTCGAATAGGATTCAATGCTCGCCTCACTTTTATGCCCTGTTACTGCTTTGATATCACTAGAAGATAAGCCAGCTTCTCTCAGAACAGTGACACATGTGGATCTGACGCAATGGTTGGTATATATTTGAGACAATTTGGCAATTTCAGAAATTGTGGGCATAAATTTGCCTATTGTATTAATCCCCACAACAGATCTAGTGTACCAGATAGAGCTTAATTTCCACCCTTTGGCCTTAGGGGTCTGAAAAAAAGCTGGATTCGAAGGGGTTAGTTTGGACAGGTAGAACTTGAGTGTGTTAAGTGGACAGTCAGGTTTTCCAGTGGCATACATTCTTTGCTCATGTTCACGACCATCCTGGGATAGACCTGTGTGGTTCTTCTCGGCAGGGTTAAACTTCAAAGTTCCATACTCTATACCCTCCGAATCGGTTCTGAATATGATGTCCTCTTGCTTGAGCTCATACAATCCCTCACGGGCGCCCCTGCCGAAATGTAGGGAGACTTCGTAGTATACCTTGTGCTGGAGGGTCTTGGGTGTGTTATGAGACAGAGTTCCAGAGGAATACATGAGAGCCTTATCTGCCTTGGTAATAGGGGTGTAATGTGTTGATACATCTAACCCTGCAGCCTTATTGACCTTTATGTGGCCTTTTAGGACATTATTTGCCGAAATAAAGGCCGGATCAGTAATTAAATTATAATTGACATTATGGGGAGGCTCATTAATGTGTCTCTGTATGGCAGCCCTGATACACACTAACGACTTCTTGCTGTACTCTGTCCCCTCTTGGGTTCGTACTTGAGCATAGAACTTTTTCAGCAGCTCGCACACATCCTTCTTAGGGAGTAATTCAAACTGCATAGGTTGGTCAGTCTCCAGGAGCCATTCTGTAACATAGAAAAAAATCAGATTAAAATGCTATTGACTTAACAACAGAATTACATACGAAGAGTAGGCACACGTCAGTATCGTTTGAAATAATAACCGCTCCCTGAGAGCAGAATTTGCATATTCATGTTGGCGCGGCCCTCTGCCGCAGCCCGGTAGTATGGATATGAAATCACCAAATCTGACAGCGCGCTTTCGCCAAGAATACACATTACAAATTTAATGATAAGAAATTAAATATATACCTCGGAAGATCCTCATGCCCCATGCTGTCTGACGATGCGTGTTTTTAGCCTTAGCGGCCATTTCCAACTCGTTCAACTCATGGGAAGCAGTCTGTCCGAATCTTTTTTTCGGGGCCGTGACGGGTGCCGGCTCGTAGACTTCAGGTAGTGGAATGTCCTCCTCGTCTCCCATATCGAGGTGGCTTTCCCTCATGTTTTTAGCCTTATGCATGCTGATACGGCCATCAGTCATTGATTGAACGCTGTAAAACATATTTGGGTTGCTCGCTATACTTGTTATATACCCAAGCGACCATTCATTGTCCAGCAGGACCTCTACAAACTGACCGATTTTGAAGCGTGAAGAAGACGAAGCCATTTTGACATTTGTTGTGGAACTCTCCAGTGGAAGCGGTGCAAAAGGAAAGCGTCACTTCCGGCTTGCTCGACTTCACGCGATGAAAATTGAACATTTGCAAATAATTATTTTCGGCTCAAAATGGCGAATATATTAAGTTTCTATTGGTGGGAACGTCAAGACGGATGTCAAAACTATAATATGAGCGTTTTACAGCGCTTGATTCTTCATATTAAGGCCATAACACGACTACATTGGTCATCGATTTATACCTAAGGTAAGTGAGGGTTTCACTCCGCTATTAGGTATGGCCGGATTGGCCAGGCGCGTAGAGGCTTCGGCTTCTAGTCTTGGTGTTGCGGGTTCGAATCGCCTTAAAATGTCGGATTTTAATGCGAACGAATTTGCTCAGAAACTCAGGACCACCGGAAACGGGATGATATCCCCCGGAAACGTGCTGATATCCACCGGAAACATGCCGATATCACTAGATATCAGCACGGGGATATCACCTAAAAAGCACGATGAGTCGTTCGATCGTATAATAATTCAAGATGAAGCTTGCAGGATATCCCTTAGGAAGAATAAACATGCCGAAAGCAACCTGATTTGGCCATCGCTAGGATCTAGGTATCCTAGGTATCCTATCTGCTTTCTTATTTTGGCCACTAGATCTGTCTCGACACTGCTTTCTGATCACTGTCTGTCTTATCATTTCTCATCCCTGCCTGCACTACACCCCCCCTACCTCAGCCATATGATTTTCTTTGTTATCAGACTTCCCTCGGTGTTCCCATTCCATATGGCCCTGCATTTACTCTAACCATTATTCTTCTGGCTGCAGTCCCTGTGGTGCTCGTTGGAGCTGATCACAAAATCATATATCTAAGGTGTGGATTAGTGGGCGACAAAAAGCATATTCAGTGAAAAAGCAGACAATCTCTTATGTTAGATACTTCTTTGGTGACAAAGAAATGTTGAATAATATGTTTTGAGTTTAGGTCCCTCATCCTTATGTCTGCTATCTACTTTCACCTCTTTACATCTACTGGACACAAGAGCCTCGCTTACCATTATATTTCCGTGACATGCACGCTTACATGTCACCCTGCTGAAAGCCATACTTGTACAGATTTATCCTGAGAATATGCTCTCCTTAGCGCCTAAGGGCTCATAAGGGATGTGAATATCTGCATTAACTAATAATGTGTAGCTAAAAATGAATGGAGTTAATCAATATGTATCAATCTTGTTTTGCAGTAGTAGGCCTATATATGAATAACTGTGTTCCACTCACACTCATAGGTTGCCGGTATGATGTTGTGCCAATGCAGTTTGTCACAATGGATATTATGGAGAAAGCATTGCTGAAAGCGGACAAGAAAAATACGATTACAAAACAAAGACCCATAAGAGCAGTAGGAAGGCATGAATACCTGCACAGGGAAACAAGTAGAGAAAGATAATAAAATCCACAATGGCAGCAGACTTTCCCATGTGCAGTAGCCTTTTGTTAACTAAGTTAGTTGTGATAATGGGCTGGATAAGGTTAAGAAACCATTGTAAAGGAAGTAATGAGATAAGCCTAGGTAATCCACAGAAAAACAGATAAAAAAAATATCTGATGGAATAACAAAGATTATGAAACAACATGAATTGCAGAGAGACTCAGGAAACTTTTCAAATGTGCAGTCACTTATGAAGCAGCCTAATACAGAGGGACTCAATTTCTAAAGAGAGGATACTGATCTCAAAATACAGCTATATCATAGTACCCTTTTTTTAAATGTTTGCGTGAATATATTTTCACAATGTACAAGAGGACATTTTACCAGATTCACTGTTTACCGGAATTCACAACTTGTTGGACACTGTTATTGACCATGCTACTGTACATCCTTGTACATTTTGTCACGTCTAATTTTCCCAAATAAAAGAATAGGCATACTTCTCTTAACCAGTGCTATACCTTTCATTACACACACATATATATATATACTAATCTATATCTACATCTATAATATTATATTTCTCCGGGTCCATCACACATTGTGACACACCCTCACATTCCCTCTTACCTGTGCCAATTCTATATCCAGTATATCAGATCTAAGCTTCATGCTACTTTTGGCCCACCTACTTATCGACAAGCATACTAATCTTTCACATTATCACATTTGATCCACATCTTCAGGTAAGACAATGCATCTCGCAATGTGCACACAGGGGGTTTCCCCTCAGATCTTTGCCCATTGGGAAGGCGGTAGGGGTGTGTTTTACCGGTAATCAATCATGCTTTCCTTTATAGCCTGACATTTTGGGTTGACCGATGGAAGAGCTGTCTATTCTGAAGTCTCCAGTCGTAAGCACATTTAACATATCAAAGTACTATGTTAGGTAACCAAACTTATTTGAGGCTAATAGCATGAACAACCTCCAGAGATATGCATGGTTGATGTCTATATGCCGTAAACCCCTCATACTGGAGTCGATCGTAAACATCAGAATATATTTCAGTGCTTCTTGTATATGTACTTCTAGAGGAAAAAATTGTCAATAGCATCCCTCGAAACAGAACTCAAGAATGTCACAAGAAAGAAAAGTGTGCATTTTCCAGCAAAAGCATGAGCTGTATACTCAAGATAAACACGGGTGATTCTTGGGAATAGTGAACCTTCCTAATAACATGATCAATGGTGATGTGTATTTCCCAAGATGTGTATTTCCCGAGTTTTACCACAAGAAATGACATGGAATATAACACAAGAAAATTGAAGGAAAAAAAACGTTCACAAAATCTTCTGAAATTCTCAAGTTATGACACAAGAGAACATCTCTGTGCAATTGTATTATTTCGTTGAAAAAAACAACATGTATGGAGTAGTAAATTAAAACGAGGTCAAAATAATACATAGGCAAACACTTATTGAGACAGAGTATGAGCCCTACACATGGTCTCATCCTATCACATAAATACAGCCATAATGCTGGAGCCTGCTGGTACTGCAGGTGCTGCCTCCCACCTCTGTGGTATGATACCTGTCAATATCTGATATAAGCTGTAGGGATTTCCCCTCATACCTGTTTGCATGCGGTGGTGTAAGCTTCTTAAGTAACACACAGACGGTTTACCAAGAGTCATTCATATCTTCCCTACAACCAGGAAGCATGAGTTAAAGTGATTGGATACCATTGTAGTCTACCTCATCGATAAGAGGATCAACTGAAACAGTTTAACCTGGATATTTCCTGTCAATACATCTCAGGCGGCACCAATGGCCCTATGTGTGTGCCTCTCAATTCTCCCAATGCTGCATTTATGTTGTTAATACAGCTTCATAGATCAGCAGTATAAAAAATTCAATTATTAGCTGATCCCCCCTTCCACCCTCTAAAGAATATGAGGCCCCAAAATGATGTTAGTAGCTACAGGGACTAAATACATAGTCTGGGAAATCCTAATGATTGACCATGCTAGTTAGAAAGCAAGGTACATGTATGAATTGACTTTATAAACCTGGACTGACTGAGCAAGGATCGACTTTCTGCTTGAGGTAAATAATCATATTGCATTTGATAAGTTTTGATGGCAGTCCCTGCAGACCTACAGCATTAACTTTTGAATTTCCCATGTACTTTAATGGTAGCCATGGCACTGCAGGTAAACCCAGAGCTAAAACACTGTCTGCACGGGGACAGAAGTTATCATGCGGTTACTTACATTGTATTTAAGTTGCTTAACATTTTCAGATTGCAGACTACACGGTTTCAACATAATAAGTAGGTTCTGCCGCACCCTGGCTAGCCCTAGTTTTGATTACAATGAGCCACCCTGGATATGGGTTACAAGTCATGCTGTTCCCCAGACAGTGCATCTTTTCTTCTTTTAGGCCCAAATGGTATTGGGACCCGTAAAAGGTTTTGTCAGGACACCTTATGATGGTATAACACATCAGGTGGACAGGGGTTAATACAGTTATTAACATTAACATAGGGTGTGCTTTCTTTGTTTTATTAGAGACTCATCAGATATGTCAACCCAGAGTACTGGCCACATGCATAAAACACACTGAACTGCACTGCCCGACTCTCATGTGAGAGTGGTTTTAGCGACAATGACGCTGACTTTTCTGAGCGTGTGGTGTGTTTACCATTCTACCGATATACAATTGAGAGAAGTTAATAGATAATCAGATCACGATGTCTTGTAATTTTTAGATGCAAATCTTGAAGCTAGCAGTCGGGCGAGACATTGCTCAACATTGCAAAATGAAAAAACATCCAGTATTTTACATCTTAAGCACGCTGTTAGACAAATGAGCCACATGTCCGTATATATTGTGCTTTCTGTGTTCAATAGTATAACGAGCATTAGAGAATTGATTTCTCATTAATATGAAGCACCAAACATGTTAGCCTAAACCTTATAGGACTGATATTCCACCCAGCTTCTTTTCCATTTCAGCCCCCTGCCTTTTCCCTTTTTGTGGCCCGAAGCAGATCTATATTTACAGGTATGACAATGCCTCACATGATGGGTGGGTAGGGGATTTCCCCGCATGGGTCTGTTCACCGGGAGAGGCCTTCCCTGAAGTCAAGGTAGAATGACCAACACTAAGGTAGGAAGTTGTTTTTTAATGACACTGAGAGAATTATTGGTAACTTGACTATCATACTATCTACGAAATTATGGCTTGCATGATTTTTACTAGTTTTCACCTGGTTCCCTATTTCTAGAAGTAATCAGGGAAACAATGATATTTTTTCATAAGCAATATTGAAAGACTGAATGCGTTGAGACTAGAAATAGGTATTTAAGTAAACAAGGTGTCATGTGCCTCAAAAAATGTCTTCATAAAAAATGCAGAAGAAGACAGGCTTGCATTTATTTGCTGGGTAAATGCTTTCTAGTGAGATTACTAAAGATACAGTGGCTGCTGTCTATTGCTGCACGTGTTCCTGTTGATGCCAGCTTAGCTGCCACTGCTCCTCTCTGTGCTGTATGCCACCTGTCAATGTGCTGTATAAGCGGATGGGATCCCATCTAGCACACCTGTTGATGGGTGATGGCTCAATCTTCTTAACCCTTTATAGGCCAGCTAGTCTTATTGTTCTATACCCTTTGTCGTTATGATGAACAAATGCAGCCTGGGCGAATGACTTAGAAGTACAGCATTCAAGAATCATGTCTGTTTAACAATGTTATTATACTAATTTACTGGAGCTGCTATCATGTCTCTGGTTTCTGCACACAGTGGTATACAAGACTAGTTGTCAACATGTCCACGAGTCTAGCCTGATAAATACAATGTTCCCTAACCCTGCCAACCAACGGTTCCTGTTTATAGTGTTAATCCTTTCAGACTGTATAACTTCTTAATGTGCTATGACCTGAATAATATAGCCTTGGTGAGTCAGCTCTATATTCATGTATCATGCCAAACCTTTAGAATGGTGGCAGTTGTGTCACCTGCGGCAGTACTGCATTCATACATCATGAAGTCGGAGAGCACAGCGCATTAGCCAACTATAGGGAGTATTCTACTGACCTCGGTCAGAGGAAAGTTTACAATGTCAAAGTTATGGACAAATCGCGCTGACAGACCGAATCACGATCAATTCCGTCAGTGGAATATTCCCTTCAGTTGTGTTAAAAAGTTAAGGGGCTGACTGCCAATACTATACTGTGTACCCGACACTTTGTTTCAAAACTGCTGCATTTACCACAATGGTGTTGAAAATCCATAACAGCACCTGCATCAAGAAGCCAAAACATCTATTTTCTGAAGACTTGAAGCCAAAATCGAAGTGGAACCCTTTTCTCTGAAGAAAATTGACAGCAACATTAAAACATCTTAAATAAAACCTAGGGCGGAAAAGGGCCATGAAAAGGGTGCAAACCCGGATCAAATAGCAGAGGGAAGAGACATGAAATAACAAGATTATGCACACAGGAAACACCCTACCCCTTGTCAATTATGTTTTATAACCGCAATCATTTACACTACCAGTGCTTAGTACCTATATGCCTATATCTGTATTTAGCCCCCTTTAAATACAGAGATGCATTACTGCATCGATCTCTTTTCAGAACAAAATACACAATTACTAACTGTTGTTATCTTTTTCTAAAGGTTGTTAGAATCTGCCATCAAAGAGTATTGCCACATCCTTAGAAATAGTTCATAGACCAAAGTCCCCTTGGCAAGGTAATAACCTAGAATGTATGTGAGGAGCAAGCAATTAAACCAATGTAAACGGGAAATTACCCGCTACCACAGAAAAGTGTTTAAGTTGAGTACCTTACTAATCCAGTATATTCCTGGTCCCTGCTGTCACCATCCTTTCCCCCATTACAGCTGATTCATGAGGGAAAGCAGTGTTGAAAAAGCAGTGTGTGGGTCGGCAGGGGAGACTCACCTATACATGCATTCCGCACATGGAGAGCACATTCCTTCCAAAAATGATTTTCGACAATGCTGATGCCAATGGAAATCTAGGCTGCAGAAATTCTGCCCTTTACTGACAGCAGGTGACCATCGTAAGATGTGCTAGAAAAACTGTTATTAGTTAAATATATTTCCTATAAACACAGTTGCTCTATCTTTTTATATTCTAGTCAACAATTCATCGCTTATTATGTAGTTTGCACATTACACACAGATTCAAATGCATTCCGTAAAACCTCTTGTATAAGCCACAGCTAGTGCGCGAGTAATATTGCTAGTGCAACTTATAGGATCGGCCCAGACTCTGGGTGCGGCTTCTACATGAGTTAGGCTTAAATATGTGAGGTTTTACAGTATACTAATATCAAGCGAACTACAATTATACAGTATAGTGATAAAGAATGCTATATGAAAATGAAACAAATTCAGCCATAAAAAAATGAAGTTGCACTCATCAAGTCCCGGCAAGGTGCTGGACAAGTACACACATGACAGGGGGCTAGTTATTAGTGTCATGTCATAAGGGGAGTTTACTTAACTGATTACAATTATGCCAATCATCATCTTGTAAAATGTAATTAGTGATCAGGGCACTGTCAACTCGTGACACCCTGAAGTTATCATAATGATACTTCATAATGGGCATGTTTGGAAAGATATCCCTCTGCCAGAAGACAATTCTTTGACTGTGGTTAGTTTAAGGACCTTTCAATTTTGACGATGTTTCAATTTCACAGAGTAGGGATAGAGAATACAGATTTCTATGGCAGAGGTTGTTAGTTGATTTATGTACGCGGCTGTAGGAAGACTGTTGCTTGCTATTGTAGAATACAACTAAGCTAAATATTAACAGCTGAAGAAGACAAGCCTTTTCCCAAATAATAATGACCTGATGTATTACAATAACCATGGCAAGACCTACCTGCTATGCCTTTAAAACACTAGTAATCAAATATTCTGGTCTTTGGAGACTGTGGTTGACAGGCATTGTTGTTTAATGGAGTAATGACTGTTTCATCCTGGCAATTTACTAGAAGGATGCAGCAAGGGTCATCAGCTAATGTTGTACCATCTCTCAGGAAGTCGGCCAAGACCGACTTCCAGGAAGCCAATTACTGGGTGTGGTGTATGAGGCAGGTCCACATACATATAGAGGGTAAGTGGGTTTGGGCTCTGTGGCAGCCATCTTCTTCCACGCAGGGCTCGCTGGTTCCTTTTCATTACCCTGACAGTATCCAGGCTTCAGACCAGTTCAGGTAAGATTGACGAGTAGATATTTTTGCGATGATTTTGAATACTTCTAGACCAGAGTTTTCTCAAAGTAAGGGTGGAACTTATAGCTGATGTGTATATTCTAAAGATGTGGCGTATTCATAAGGAAATGACTAGATAATAATATTATATCTAAGTGGTTCATATTGTCATCAGGTTCCTCTACTTTGAATATCATTTCCCATTTATAGATGATTGATGAGTAAAATGATAGAAGATGGAGTACATTGAATTATTCATAATTGACCTCAGACCATCACTCCACCTGAAAAACTAAACCTATAGCATCCATATATATGTCTTCTATCTATATATATGTCATATATATACAGTCCTTATCTACTTCTCGTCTACTTCTTCCTACCAGACCACATGAATCTCGAACAGTAGATACACTTCAAGTCTAGATACATGCCTTATCACTGAGCGGATGCCACAGATTCGTATTCCGTGCTGCCAATCAATTCTACAACATACTTTAGCCAAAAAAAGGTTTCCAATTGATAATATATGAAATTATTGATAGATTTATTATAATGGGTGGTTGCAGAGTATTCAGCTGGAACAGGTTCGTGGATACCTTTTAAATCATAAACAGCCCATCGTGCCTCACTACCTGAACCTGAACAGCAGTGACTAAATCAAATTTAGCCCACACTTACAAGCTCAAGTTCTAATGCGGTAATCTTTCTCTTACAAGTGGGTCCCGATCTTGGGAACTACTTCCCATGTGCGCGGATCTGTCAGATTTTCTAATATTTCATACAGACATTGTCACTCACATATCTAAATATGATATCCATTAGACAACATTCATAGTTCAATATCTACCCGAAAATGGGACATAATCTTTGAACAAAGGCATTTGGCAACTTTGACAGCAAACAACAATTCGAAATCTCAACTGCCATGGCCGAAAATGAAGTCCAAATTTAGCTAAATAATTGTCATTTATAACCTCTATTATGATATATTTAGTTACAATACTGTTTTCTTAGTTGATTTCAATCGAGATTGCTTCCTATTTAGAAAAGCATTCTAGCTTTATAGCTGTGAAATAGGCGGACTACATTTTGTAATGTATGTGCACACCGACTTAGCTGTAAAGGGGCGCGTGAGGATCCACCCACTATGTAAAGCGGTCCAAAATGACCGAGTCAAGTCCCGTATTTGATTTGACGAGGTTGCCCGGATAAATTTAGCCTTGTTGAAAACAAAGTGATCGGCCAGATGTACATCTATGATGTAGAGACTTCTCTGGGGTTCTGAGCCGGAGACGAAGGCTATACACCTTAACCTGCCACCAAAATGCTTTGACCATTAAGTTGTACATGTAATATGCTTAGATTATGTTAGCTTGTATCGTTGGAAATGTCAGAAGTGTTCACATAATTTGTTGGATACAGGTTGCTTTATGTTTACCTAGTATCCAGAGACAATTACCCTATATATTCATCCGATTCGTTGAATTTCTACAACAGCATGCTATAAAACCATCGGATGGCATTGTTGTCACCTGGTAATATTGTGTTGCAATCATCATCCTGTTATATTTGCGCTATCTACTAATCCACTATCCAAACAAAGGTCTTTTCAAGGACCTTGAAAATCAACACCTAGGTAGCAAAATATCTGCAATATAAATAAGTTATTACAGTCTTCATTCAGTCTGCATATTAACACGACACAAGTAGTATTGTATGTATCGGAACGGGACTATAGTTAAGTACTGTTTATTACTCAATCGACCTGCAGCCAATCAGAGGCCTCCATTTGGTCACGTGACCGGAAGTGACCTACTTAGGGGATTAGTGGTGACGTCACGTGACCTAGTTAGCCAATCAGAGGCCGCCATTTGGTCACGTGACCGGAAGTGACGTCATATGACCTACTTATGGACCGGAAGTGACGTCATATGACCTACTTAGGGACAGGAAGTGACGTCATATGACCTAATTTAGGATCATGTGACCGGAAGTGACCTGATGAGTCACGTGACCGGAAGTGACGTCACATGACCTAATGGCCAACCGGAAGTGAGTGACCTCATTGAGGATCACGTGACCGGAAGTGACCTGATTGATCACGTGACCGGAAGAAGAAGTGACGTCACGCGACTTAATGAAGAGATGAGCGTCTTTAAGGGGTCACGCGCTTTAAAAAGTGATATCTTTTTTTTTGGAGGAGGAGGAGGAGGAGGAGGAGGAGGAGGAGGAGAAGGAGAGGAGGAGGAGGCGAGTCTCTTATTTTTTTCGGTAAACTAATAAAAAACACTACGATATAAGTTGTTGTTTTTTTTTCATTTTTTATTGTTTTACGAGCGACTGGAAGTGACTTATTGAACTAGGTAGAAGCGTTCTTTAGAGTGTATAAGGGGGGGGGGGGGAGGGGAGGGGAGGGGAGGGAAGGGGAGGGGGGCCCCTTTAAGATGCATGGGGAGGGGGGCGCTTTTAGGATGCATGGGGCGGGTGGGGGGGAGGGGGGGAGGGGGGAGGGGGGCACTCTAGGGGGGTGGGGGGGCACTCTAAGGGGCGTTTGTCTCTTTTAAGAAAAAAAGAAAAGAAAAAGATTTCAATCGAGAGACACGCTTCTTCCTCTCAAGAGGAAGAAGCGTGTCTCTTCATTTTTTTTGTTTAGGAAGTGAGGGTCTTTAGGATCACGTGACTGGAAGCGACTTGATGAAGCATGTGACTAGAAGTGACGACGTCACATGCTTTAATGAGGCGATCAGCTGTGACTGGCGGCGGCGGCGGTAGCGGCGGCGGTGGTGCTGGTGGTGGTGGTAGTAGACGTTACTGTGGTCAGAGGTGATATGGTTTTTTTCCAACAGAAATCAGAGCTTTTATACAGAGGGAGTTTAATCCTATTTCCAACAGCACCCCAGCTGTCCAGCAGCCGCTCCGCTCCGTAAGAGCTTCTTAAGAGCTTAGATGACGAGGGGTATGTCATCGCCATCTGTGGTGGCCAGCTGAAAATGGTGTTTTTTCCTTATCCATTAGCCTTACCTCCTACCCCCTACCTGAGGACGACTCTCTCCCCCTTTGGCATTCATTGTAACAAACGTCAGAGGTCAGGTGAAAATCAGATTTTCATGCACAGCCTTAGTCAGCTGTCACCCCTATTGAACTAGCCGGCCGCCGCCGGCCGGTCTACTCACCACGGCAGGAGGCGGTGATTTTTTTTTGTTTTACACTTAAGTCGCTCACCACATGCACACGACTCTATTCACAGACAGACACACCCGTCTTAGGGGGTCCTGCTTCACACTACACGCCTCCTGTAGTTTTTTGTATACACACTCTAAGCTCATGACTGCTTAATCCTTTATACAGCTAATGCGCGTTGAATTAGCACAGTCGGTACACCGCCCGCTCATGACAGTCGATCTCTCAAAAAAAGGGGGAAAGAGATCCAGCTGAAAACGTCATGACTTATGTCTTTTGTTTCTCTTTGTGAATGTCCGCCGGTCAGCCGGCGGCAGCAACTGCTTAATCCTTTATACAGCTAACGCACGTTGAATTGCTGAACAAGGCAGTAAGTAGCTTAGCTCATGTCAGTCGATCTCTCAAAGGGGAGGGGGAAAGGGCTCCAGCTGAAAACGTCATGCCTTATGTATTTTTTTGTTTCTCTTTGTGAATGGCCGCCGGTCAGCCGGCGGCAGCTGAACAGAGCCGTAAGTAGCTTAGCTCTAGAAGCGAGAAGGAGTATATAAGGGGGCTGGAAACACCCATTCACTCACTCAGTCTTTTGCTGCTCTCTACAGTCACCACCATGAGCAAAACACAACAACTAGTGTCGTCCAAGGATCTAATCGAGTTCAAGAACAAGAAGAGTACGCAGAACGGTGATCGTTTACCGTCAGCGTCTCCTCTTGCTACTGAAATTGAGACTACCGCCGCAACCGCTTGGTCTTATCACCCTCCCGCTGTAGCGAGCGCACGCAGCAGTAGTAGTGGTAGTAGTAGTCGTCGTGGTAGCGACTTTGTTACACTCACGACGGTTGTTGCTGCTAAGCACGCTGCTGCTGCTACTGCTGCGCCTGCTGCGGCTGCTGGTGATCCTCGTGCTGCTAGTGCTGCTGCTACTGCTGCTGCTGCAGCTGCTGCTGCTGCGCCTGCTACTGCTGCGCCTGTTACTGCTGTGCCTGCTGAGGCTGCTGCGCCTGCTGCTGCTGTGCCTGCTACTGCTGCGCCTGCTACTGCTGCACCTGCTAGCGCTGCGCTTGCTGCTGCTGCTGCTGCTGCTGCTGCTGCTACACCTCTTGCTGCGACTGCCGCTACTAGTACTGACACGCAGCACGTTGCACAGAACCTCTCCACCGCTACATCAACCGACGCCATCAACGCCGCTCGCGCTGAGACTTACAGCTATTCGGACACTCAGCCCCAGCAGCGCGTAGTAGACATACATGCCCTAAAGCAACAGGGTGAGACAGAGAACGACGCTGACGACGAGGCGTACGAGGAACCCGAAGGGTTACGGGCGCACAGTCCGTTTTTCGACCTCATTTCCACTGGTAGCGCGTCCGGTCCGTGGCGACTGCCCTCACCACCACCTTACGAAGTCGTGTGGTTGCCCTGTTCCGACAACGAGTCGTCGGATACCAGCGCAGACGCTGCTCCTGTTATTGGTTCTGCTGCAGTAGTACCTGTATCATCATACTTCAAAGCAGAGCCGTTAGGATACTTGTCAGACGCTATGCTACTGAAAATAAGTAGTAAGTTGCCGACATCAGATTACATACGGTTAGGTTCATACCTTGAAGTGAACTTGAAGGATATGGGATATCTCAGTTGTGAGACAAGTGTCATAACTCAAGCTAGAGAAATGTTCACTACTTGGTACCAGAAAAGTTGTACTACTAGGTGGAAGGACCTAGCCGCCGCCTTGGAAGAATCTTACCGTATGGACCTCATCAAATTCTCACGTGAGTACATGGACAAGCATGACATGTGGGATGGCTTAGAGAGTGGAGACATGGAGTGGAAAGTGCAGAAATATTTCTCTCTTTTAGCTGAGCTCTGCCCTAGAGACTGGAAGACCATAGGGATCTACTTAGGGTTGACTTCTCATGAAGTAGCTTTCATCTCTCCACCTGTGCCTTCTGACAGGACTGTGAAGAACCCTGTCTATGAAGTGCTGAGAGCTTGGAAGTACAACGAGACGTCTGAGCCTATGGCTCTGATGAAAGTGTTGCAAGACGACATGGGTCGCAGCGACGTCGCAATGTATGTTCAAGGGTTGTATGCAGCTGTACCCAAAGACATAAAAGTGAGCTGTGACACTCCAGTGTTGACCACTCTCGTCTGATCCCTGCAGTAAGATGGACATCTGTTGAATTCGATCCTAGACTACAGTCGCCTTTCACTATGCTAATAGTATCGTGTGGTAAGAGGCGTCTAGTATTCGAAGTGATAAATAACGTTTATTTTTTTTAATAATTGGTAAATAAGTGAAAAAACAAAAAAAAAGAAAAACATGACGCAGGACATTTGCGAAAAGTGTTTCAAAATTTTTAAAAGACCGTACAATCACGAGTGACCCGTAGAAAAATGAAGAACAATACCTAAGTTTTGCCCTCTATGCGGCGATGTCGATTGCTGAAAAGATCACCTGTCGACGCAAATCTCTGGACGAGGTGACTATCCCTCTACGTACATGCGCTGTACCGAACGGTGAGGAAACGTTCACGGCGAATTGGCCTGCAATACGAACGAGTGTCAGGATGCACGGGACTCGCGTGAGTGTAACAAACGTCAAACTACCAACCGGCGAGTTGAGTGACGCTGTAGATACTATGCGTCGCAATCTGCTTCACACAATGATAAAAGTGGGTTTCTCGGTAGGCTTACTCTTACAACACAGAGAAGACAAGAGCATACTGCGCTACTTTCACGTCTCCCAGAACAACGCAACTCTCATTACAACCGCTCCCTACTATAACTAATTCAGAAACTTTAGAAGAGCTCCTCTCAAACATGGAAAACACCGTCGCTTGCGAGGAAGTACGGAAACTTTGCGACGCTGACACCAAGCGGTGCGCTCTTTTTCCTACTAATTTTGAACATTTGCGTTTACATGGGACCGGGGGGTTTTCCCATAGGCGGTAGGAACAGTCAGGACGGTCGAGTTGGAAAGAGAAGCCGTGTGTTAGATTTTCCCAACAAGGACAACCTCTGCGTCTTCCGCCACATTTCCTTTCACTTATACAACACCAGCAAGCGCGCTTCAAATTTGTTACGTCAGTTCTGTCCCGCTGCCACACGTGAAACTTTTCCTCCCGACGGACATTCCAGAATCTACCCTTACAACATTACCTTCGATTTCGAGGCTTTCTTCAGACCGTGCAGATGACCGTCGACCGAACACGTGTCCCTGCTGTGGGATCACGTCCCTTTGTCGGCTAGCGTCGCATACGACTTTCCGGGGTAGGAGGGGCAGTGTACGTCAGAGAATCCGACGCAGATTCCGACCCCTTGTTAGACCGAGTTTAAAATCACATAAACGAGAACGCCAAAGTCATCGAGAAAGCTGTGCTAGAAGTTTACCGACCAACGTTAGCGAAGTTACATGTGGCGATAGGTGAAGCTCTCCTGCTAGAGGAAGCGACATTCACCCCTTCTCCAGGCGGCTTCGCTGCAGCTCACACCAGACAACCGTTAGTTCAACTGAAGAAGCGGCTTCTGAGATACATCCGTCAAGCTCCAGTCGTAGGCTTCAACTCAGAGCGTTACGACTTGAACCTGATCAAAAATACGCCTTCACTCGTTCTTTGCCTCCGGAGACCGAAGAAACCAACAATTCAGCGTCATAAAGAGAAGCAATCAATACTTGACGGTTTACACACAGTTTTCTTGGACGTAGTAGTCAACTTTTTGGCACTTGGTTACAGCTACGCGAATTATTTGCGAGCTTTCACCAGAAACGAAGAGAAAGGTTGCTTTCCTTACGAATGGATGACGTATACCAAGAAACTGGTAAACAGAACCCTGCCACCGAGATCGGCTTTTGACAGCGAACTGACGGGCGTCAAAATGGCCGAAATCCGACTACGCCACATGTCAGAAAGTTTAGTATGACAAGAAGAAGCAAACTATGAGAGATTACTTGATCCACTACAACAACGAAGACGTCAAACCTTTCATAGAAGCTTTTGAAAAAATCACGCTAATTTTTTCCAAGATAGCAGCATTGTCATGTTGAAAGACGAGATCTCTCTCGCCAGTTTGACTTTACAGGTCCTCTTCCAAAAACCTATAAGCTGTGTTCACAACGTTCCCTCCGTTCGACGCCGTCCTCCACGCTCTGATCAAAGAAAATCTAGTCAGTGGTCCTTCCATCATCTTCCATAGATTTCACGAGAAGGAGTGTATAGGTGTCTTATAAGTCGGCAGAGGGTGAATACTAGTGAAAAGGGAAGGCAGGTGTGCAAGTAGCTTTTTCTAACAGACACGTGTGTGAACTAAGCTGCTTAGTCTAAACCCACCTGCGGTAGAAGCTCTGTACTGAGAGAGTCTTTTCAGCCGTTTAAGAGGCTTATCTAGGACAGGGTACATAAGGAGTGAAACGCCGCTCTCACCAGTCACACTTTCTCCACCCGCCCTTCATCTTCGTAGCATCGTCTACTCTACGCTCGCTCAGCACGTTACGATGATTAGTTCTGCTATTTTCTTTATTTATGAAAGTGTTGACGCTACAGAGCATCGAAACCCTCTTGAAATGAGTCCAAGAAAGAAAAAGCAACTCCCACTTGAAGCAAGAAGAGAAACAGTGCCCTATGATGCATGTGAGGTAAAGAAACATTGGAAGGACGTCACCAAGGAGCAATGGATAGAAGCATGCTTCAACTTCATCGGAACAGTAGTTTCATTTGGACAGAGGGAGAAGATTTTGTTAGAGCTATTTTTCTTAGCTCCGTATACTTGGCCTGACTGTGGTGAAATTCCTTCAAGTTTGTCAGTCTTCGCCATACAAGTTATCAACTCCTTGAAGGAGCTTCGATATATGCAAGGCACTCAGGAGGAGATTGTCAAGAAAATGACGGAATTCGAAACAGGGGAAGACACAATATGGTGCGAGGAGACGACATATGCGGACGATGATCTGGAGTCCATCATTTGTAGCCCGTTGGAACATTATGTTAAAGACTTTGAGGACATGCTAGACAGCACTGAGATGAACCCGAAAGAGAGATCCCTTACTGCACAGAAAGAGGCCAAAGCTGTGTTGGAAAAGCACAAGTTTGGTCAAGGATTCACTCTTCAAAGCAGCTGTGTGAGTGTGATAAAAAGTCTTGTGTTGAAACATTCAGACATGAAGTTTTCACGTGCTGTCGACACACTTCCTTTGCCTGAACTGATGATGAACATGATCGACCACCCCATCGTACCAACACGTTTCGACTCTGCCAATTGTCCCATGTATAAAATGGTTTCAAGTTTTGCCCGTGGCCGATGGCTAAACGATCCACTGAAGTCAGAAAACCTCCTTGATTTAATCAACTGACTAAATGTATTTTCTCATACTAGTATTAGTAGCATTAGTAATAGCGGCTACTCAGTCTCGTGCAGCACAAGCAGCAGCATCTGTCAGCAGCATCCGTGACATCGTCAGCAGCAGCAGCAGCTGCACAAGCAGCACAAGCAGCCACATCTGTCAACAGTATCCGTGACATCGTCAGCAGCTGCAGCAGCTGCACGAGCAGCTCAAGCAGCCCAAGCAGTAGCATCTGTCAGCGGAATCCGTGACAACAGCCGCAGCAGCGGCTGCACGCGCAGCACAAGCAGCAGCATCTGTCAACAGCATCCGTGACAGCGTCAGCAACTACAGCAGCTGCAGCTGTCAGCAGCTGCAACAGCTGCACGAGCTGCACAAGCAGCAGCAGCAGCAGCAGCGGTAGTGTAGACCGCTAAATTCGAGATGACGTCATGTCTGTTTCTTAGCATCGACATTCGACATGAGACCTAGTGACATTTGACATGAAGCTTGAAAAACATAGTGACAGGTGACATGAGCAATTCTTAAAATCGCCATGAGATATGAGCATAATTAAGCGACATCGACATGTGCCATGGCTATTTTTTTTTAAGACAAACGCCGTAGTCTCCTCATCCAGACCTCCGCTAGTAGCGCTCTATAAGCGCAAGCTGTGGCTGTGAACCCCCTCCTCCCACCGTACACACGGGTAAATATCAGAGTCGGCCAATGTCGCCAATACTACTCTCATACAAGGGTCAGGCGCTGCTGGACTATAATAGATGGGTCAAGGACTATTCTACTGAGGGTCAGGCTAGGCCAGACATTCAATAACAAGCTGGACTTTGGCAAATTTGCTTGAAAGTCTGGCCAGCAAGAGTCCAGCATACTCTCCCAAGAGTTCAGCATTGCCAGACTATGGCATGAGGATCCCGCATGGTCAGACTTTCAAGCAAGTTTGCCAAACTCCGGCTTGTTATTGAATGTCCGGCGTAGCCTGACCCTCACTAGAATAGACCTTGACCCATCTATTATAGTCCAGCAGTGCCTGACCTTTGTCTGAGAGTAGGATTAGTGCTATTGGGTGCCTCTGATATTTGCCTCTGTGTAGTCAAACCTCGCCTGAGAGAGACATACTTCAGAAAGAAACGAAAGCGGATTCCGACATCGGTGTGTGACGATCACTTAAAGCTTTTCGTGAAGATAAAAACGGAAAAAAAGTGTGAAAATGGTGTCCGCCGCCCGGCGGATGTTGTGAAAGACGTTACCTTCACGATCTGAGAACTTCGGAGCTTATGAAAGCGGCGTGAGAAGGTGACGGGATCCTAAGTCTCAACCCTAAGACTTACATTTGCTACGATCGAGTCAGCGGCACCGGTGAAAGAAAATCCCAAAAAAAAAGATAGCGTGCAAAAAGTGTACAGAAGTAACAAAACCCTAAAGAACCAGTCGTCTTCTTAGATGTTTTCTAAAACGAAAAACTCTCCTTGCGGTAAATAGAAATTTCAAAGTGGTACGAACCAAAAATGGACACTTACACCATAGAGAAAGATGACGTGCGCTACTTGTATTATAAGCGTCGCGTGCATTCTAACGGTGTGACAACGAGTCCTTTAAAATATGAAAAAAAAGTGTGTTATTGATTGATTGAGCGCATCTTTTCAAAAATAGCGTGTTTATTAGAATTGAAAAAAAAGAAAATAAAAAAATAAATAAAATTATTGTTGTGTTTTATTTTCATACGTCTTCTTTTATTAGTAAGTAAAAAAAAATTATAACAATTAACTAGCGTGTCCTCTTAAAGTGACACTTCCTCCGGTCGCTGCTGATCGCCTAATTAAGGCATGTGTCGTCGTCACTTCTAGTCACGTGACTCATCAGGTCGCTTCCGGTCACGACGATCTGAGAACTTCGGAGCTTATGAAAGCGGCGTGAGAAGGTGACGGGATCCTAAGTCTCAACCCTAAGACTTACATTGCTACGATCGAGTCAGCGGCACCGGTGAAAGAAAATCCCAAAAAAAAAGATAGCGTGCAAAAAGTGTACAGAAGTAACAAAACCCTAAAGAACCAGTCGTCTTCTTAGATGTTTTCGAAAACGAAAAACTCTCCTTGCGGTAAATAGAAATTTCAAAGTGGTACGAACCAAAAATGGACACTTACACCATAGAGAAAGATGACGTGCGCTACTTGTATTATAAGCGTCGCGTGCATTCTAACGGTGTGACAACGGGTCCTTTAAAATATGAAAAAAAAGTGTGTTATTGATTGATTGAGCGCATCTTTTCAAAAATAGCGTGTTTATTAGAATTGAAAAAAAAGAAAATAAAAAAATAAATAAAATTATTGTTGTGTTTTATTTTCATACGTCTTCTTTTATTAGTAAGTAAAAAAAAATTATAACAATTAACTAGCGTGTCCTCTTAAAGTGACACTTCCTCCGGTCGCTGCTGATCGCCTAATTAAGGCATGTGTCGTCGTCACTTCTAGTCACGTGACTCATCAGGTCGCTTCCGGTCACGACGATCTGAGAACTTCGGAGCTTATGAAAGCGGCGTGAGAAGGTGACGGGATCCTAAGTCTCAACCCTAAGACTTACATTGCTACGATCGAGTCAGCGGCACCGGTGAAAGAAAATCCCAAAAAAAGAGATAGCGTGCAAAAAGTGTACAGAAGTAACAAAACCCTAAAGAACCAGTCGTCTTCTTAGATGTTTTCGAAAACGAAAAACTCTCCTTGCGGTAAATAGAAATTTCAAAGTGGTACGAACCAAAAATGGACACTTACACCATAGAGAAAGATGACGTGCGCTACTTGTATTATAAGCGTCGCGTGCATTCTAACGGTGTGACAACGGGTCCTTTAAAATATGAAAAAAAAGTGTGTTATTGATTGATTGAGCGCATCTTTTCAAAAATAGCGTGTTTATTAGAATTGAAAAAAAAGAAAATAAAAAAATAAATAAAATTATTGTTGTGTTTTATTTTCATACGTCTTCTTTTATTAGTAAGTAAAAAAAAATTATAACAATTAACTAGCGTGTCCTCTTAAAGTGACACTTCCTCCGGTCGCTGCTGATCGCCTAATTAAGGCATGTGTCGTCGTCACCTCTAGTCACGTGACTCATCAGGTGGCTTCCGGTCACGACGATCTGAGAACTTCGGAGCTTATGAAAGCGGCGTGAGAAGGTGACGGGATCCTAAGTCTCAACCCTAAGACTTACATTTGCTACGATCGAGTCAGCGGCACCGGTGAAAGAAAATCCCCAAAAAAAAGATAGCGTGCAAAAAGTGTACAGAAGTAACAAAACCCTAAAGAACCAGTCGTCTTCTTAGATGTTTTCGAAAACGAAAAACTCTCCTTGCGGTAAATAGAAATTTCAAAGTGGTACGAACCAAAAATGGACACTTACACCACAGAGAATTGAAAAAAAATAAATAAAAAAATAAATAAAATTATTGTTGTGTTTTATTTTCATACGTCTTCTTTTATTAGTAAGTAAAAAAAATTATAACAATTAACTAGCGTGTCCTCTTAAAGTGACACTTCCTCCGGTCGCTGCTGATCGCCTAATTAAGGCATGTGTCGTCGTCACTTCTAGTCACGTGACTCATCAGGTCGCTTCCGGTCACGTGATCCTAAAGTCGATCACTTCCTAAACAAAATTAAATTAAGAAACACATTTCTTCATGACCCAACCAATCAGAGGTCTCCATTTGACCAGAAGTAGTCCCCTCATTTGCATAATGGGTCACTTCCGGTGTACCAGCCAATCAGAAGCCTCTAACTAAGTCAAGGTCACGTGACGTCACTTCCGGTATGCCCTTATATGGACATGTAAAGGTCACATGACGTCACTTCCGGTATGCCCTTATATGGGCGTGTGACGTCACTTCCGGTCAAATGGAAGCCTCTGATTGGCTGAGTCATGACCTTGACCTCTAACTAGGTCAAGGTCACATGACGTCACTTCCGGTATGCCCTTATATGGGCATGTGACGTCACTTCCGGTCAAATGGAGGCTTCTGATTGGCTGCAGGTCGATTGAGTAATAAACAGTAGTTAACTATAGTCCCGTTCCGATACATACTATACTACTGACACACATGATTAAATGCTTGGTGTTTGCAATCCAAAAAGCACACTAAGGCTCGTGCACTTTATCTCTTCCTATAATTTAAGTCAGGTTGAGAACATACATTGAAATTTCCATTCTTTTAATAAGTTATCCTTCAATATAATGTGTAGCAAGACAGACCGTCAATGTAGAACCAAACCATATGCATAGGTCCCCCTAAGCTAGTCATGATACACCTAGGCAGATAATTATGGCCTGTGGTCACCCAACACAACTGAGTCCTTTCACATGCAGGGGCTAGCTTGCTAATCAACAGCCTGCTGGGCTATCCCCAGCTTATTGCTCTCACCCAAGTGCTGTAATTTCATCCTTTGCCTCCCAGCATGCATGAATATCATCTCCCTAGCTATAGTTGATCTATGAATAATACACAAGGATACTGACAGGGCAATGCCCTGCGCCATTTGATACATTTACACCTTATGTGGCATATTAAAGGCAGCCATCGGCACATTGTCACACCCATGGACAAAGAGACTTCAGGCTGTACAGACAGAAAAGTTGGGCGCCACATATTATACCACTGGAGGGCTGAGATCATTAGCGTTTGAACCGTTAAAAACACATAGGTGCAATGTCATGTGGACCTCAAGATTTACAATGTTATATAAATGACTCCATAATGTACAAGATGGCAAACCGTTTTTGCTTTAGGTATGCCGTTGGCACATTTACAAAAAGCCTGTCAAAATCCTTAAATACATATTCAGCCCCCATTGTAATGTTGATGTCAAAGTAGCTATTTTTTCATTCTTCAATGTACATGGTACCTTCACTCAAACTCAAACTCATTAATACACATTGTCACCCTTACCTGCAATGAAATCCTGCCTACATGTAAGTCATACATGAAAGATGCTCTAGGCTGTGTCTCACGACCTTGGGACAATGTTTTTGTCTCTGACCGGGTGCCGTCTCTGACCGGGTGCCGTCTCTGACCGGCTTGGCTTGATAAGGTAAAAATACTAACAGCAGGAGGCTAATCATAATTATAACTATGATTATATAACAACCGCCGTAACGTTTTTCCAAATCCTTATATATATGAGTATAATTCTTTTCAAAACACCTTTTTCTGACACCTGGTCAGAGACGGCACCCGGTCAGAGACGGCACCCGGTCAGAGACGGCACCCGATCAGAGACAAAAACATTGTCCCAAGGTCGTGAGACACAGCCTCTACATATCAAACTATAGCAGGCACATGGATACTACTCATAAAAGGAAAGAAAAGGGAGAGGGGTAAGGGAAAAAAAACTAATTGTACTAGACTCCAAGATGAAACTTACAGGATATCGCTCAGTACGTAGCAAGAAAACCTGATCTGGCCATTTCCAGGGACCTGTAATCACATGTCTGTACTACAGTGGCCCAGAAGGGCCAAATGGATAGAAAAGTAGAAAGTGGAAATCAAAAAGTGGAAAGTGGAAATCAAAAAGTGAAAAGTGCAAGTCAAAAAGTGAAAATAGGTACCGCGCATAAGCGAGTCATAGCTGCGAAATCGCCGATCCTCAGAGAAAAAATGTCAATCTTTACAAGCCTCCAGAGGCAAGGAAAATGAATGCACAGAAATCTCAAACCCCTCAATAGAAAGATATGGATCTGCTAGTTTGAAATATCATTGGTATTAAGTAGGTTGTACTTGCTATACATGTGCAAATGGATCTTCACTGGGGGTCATTTTGGGTCAAATTACAGGTTTTGTCACCTGTTTTCCTGCTGCTGATTTGACTCTCTGTCATATAAACTGTATTTTCCATTGCACCATACATTGCACATGAAATATACCAGCACTATTGATTAGGATACACATCAGGCTTCACTGTGGTCCCCGGGACGAACAAAAATTATTAAAAATTATTACTTTTGTAGCATTTAATAGAAAATATTAGGTTAAAAAACATATTATTATTGAAAAAAAATGTTCGTCCCCCCCTCACACTGAAGTTTAAAATAGTTTTTACAACCATGTGAAGAGAGCTAAGCAGTCCTATGGATGGTGCAGTGGCAAAATTAAATCATAGTTATTTTTCTATACAAATCCTATATAGCATACTGGTAAGCTTAAAAAAAATAAAGCTAATTTCCAAAAACTTTTATTATGGTATTGATGTTGACATGTCATGGGTAGTATGTGTTTCGAATTACAAGAGGATTGGACTGCTAGTTAACAATCTATGGCACCATTTGCAGTATAGCATTTGTGACAAATGTACATATTAGTGATTTTGCCTTTTTTAAATGAATATGACTCAAAAGATACACATAGAAAATGATCTGAGAAAAATTATTCATGCTCTATGTAACATGTAGACACATTACATGTAATAGCAAAGTCCTCAAGTATGTATTCCTTGAACTAGGTATGGGGTCAAAAAGGCAGAATGGCCATTTTCAGTGGTAAGGGATTGGTATTTCTGCCATGTTAGAGGGTACAACATTTCAATAAAAAATATGTCTGAACATATTCTGAAGATATTTATGCAATGTCCATATATAGTTGATTGGGAAATATCATTTTTCAACGCGAATTGTCATCAAAATAAGTGTAATATCACTCTGAAATTGGCCCATTGACTATTGAAAAAGCAAAAATGCTAAATGGCTGAAACTTTTATTTTTCGAAAATTCATATAAAATTAACTACTGAACGGATCTTAACATAGTTACCATCATTCTTCAGCATTCTTTATCAGCTTCCTAACCAGTATAACAATTTTGTTCAGGGAAGGGCTTCTTCAAACTACCCGTGGTACCTAGGAAAAGTGGAAATCAAAAAGTGAAAAGTGAAAATCAAAAGTAAAAAGTGAGAATCAAAAAGCGAAAAGTGAAAAGGTGAAAGTTTGAGGTTTATACTATCAATCTGTCAACAGGTTGTGACAGGTATCTTTTAGCACTGGGGTATGGTTCAGAAGCCAGAGAAGGCCCGTAGTGGGCAAAAATGTCAAATAACACAATAAAAGTCAGATTTTCCAAAAATGTCCAATTTGGCAAGAAAGTTGTCAATCTTCGTAAAAGGGTCAGATGTCCAATTTGGCGAGAAAAATGGTCAGAATTTCGAAAAAGTGATTTTCGGGAAATTGGCAGATTTGGCCAGAAAAAATGCCTTTATCAGCTTTACGATCATTGTCACTATATCTGATTTGCCTCTGTTTTCCCATCTCTATCTCTCTTATCTCTTCACTACCTGCATCATCCTATAACCCCTAGCTAGGACAGTCAGTCTCTTTTCCTAGCAGGGTTCTCTCTATGTGCCCTTCCCACCCTGGCATTTACCCTCACCATTACTCGTTGTCCACATTTGTTTACCTGGTGGTGTTTAGTGGACACTTAGCGGTCTTGGAGCTGATCATGAAATCCCATTTCCTCAACAATTACTAAGATGTGGTAATTTCTTAACAGCATTGGGGTTGGGAAAAGAATTTAACGGCCTGCAATTTCCTTTATCAAAACACAACCACTTCCTCAGAGACAGAAAATAAAGTAAACAGCAGCCCCGTTAACATGTTAGAAGACACGTATCTGCTCTCTACTTTCCTTTCATGGTATCTTCTTAACATGGGAAACTTGCTGTCAATATTTTTTATGAGACTGACATGTTGTAATGTCACCCTGCTAAAAACGGTATACACATGTGTATGTTTCAGAAGCTAAACCTTTTAACTCCCGGGAATTTGTAGATCACTGATTAACTAGCGATATGTAGCTAAGTAGGTATGGCTAGATTATTCACATACATGTATGTAATTATCCTCATGGTGATATTCTGTCTCTCACCATGCAAGAAGATAGTTTTTAGTTTGGTCAGCAGTTCGGGGAATGCAACTTAAGCACAGAGACTTGCCAGCGCTGCATTCACACATCATTACAACCCTGCCAACACTTTACTATGCAACCTATGTTGTGTGTTAAAACTGCCTGCTGTGCCACTATCATGTTGGAAATACATACCAGCACCCACGTCAAGAAGCAAAGCACTTGCTAAAAACCTTGAACAAAAATCATTCTGCAAGCCTCGGTTTTGAGGAATGTTGACAGCGCTAGTAAAAACATCCTAAATAATACCTATTGAACTTGGGAGCAATGCACAAGCGTGGATCAAATAACGAAGGGAAGAAGTATGAACTAACAAGATATGCAGAACCACATAGGGCACAGCAACAAGGCGATTCCCTTCCTCATGGTGATAGCGTTTTGTGGCCTCACCCATTAACTCAACTCCCACTGGGTACCTGGAGACCTGTATTTAACCCACTTTACAGACATGCAGGAATTAGGTGACCTCTTTCTCCGGATGCGACAAGAGAGCTCGGTATCATATTTCAGATGCAAAGCTCTTTTTTCTAGGTTTAGAAGAGCTCTCATGAGGATACATTTACTCTCATTGTCTTCGTGAATTTGAGATTTAAGGAGAAAAAAAAAAAGTACACTGAAAACCCAGGGAAACTCAAACTCGTCATAGTGACGACCTAGGTTGTCATCATAAACTATGGCATGTGCCCGTGCTGTCCTATAGAGAATGGTCTATGAACAAAGTCTCAAATCAGTTCCCCCTTCCAGCGCAGCACCCCTTCTTGGTGTATTCTTGGTTGATTTAAGTGGCATACCTTGTTATAGATTACATGTCAGTGTCATGTAATTTGCAGTCCTTATTTAGTGCACATCTATTTCTTCTTACCAGACCACAGTAGATATAAATATATATACATATGTCTTCCAGTCCAAATAGATTCGTTTTCCCTCAGAAAATGCCAGACATTATCTGCCCATTCTCTTAATTCTATATAATAATTTTTCCAATTGGTTATACCATATAATACATATGTGTACATTTATGTTTTATTAGCATAAAATCTTTCAAATTGGGCACACCATATAATACATTATATGTTTTATTATGTATGACCAAGTTCATAGTGATAACCTGGACCTCTGTATTAGTATAGGTGCCTGGATATTTGTTTAGGTTAATCCGCTTACCAAGCAAATCACAGAGGTGCACAGTGTAGCATATCAGTTGGGTAGTGCAGACCACAGGAACCCAGTGTACCTCACTCCTACCTATACAGTGGTAATTAAATCTCACAGAACCTGACCAATGAACAGCCTCTGTAGACAGGTGACAAGCAGGAGGTGATGTCCCATAGACCTTTGCATACAACCAGTGTACGTAGCCAAGTGGGAGGCAGGAAGATGAAGGCATGGAACATTGCATAAAACAAGTGTAGGCCTATAGATATGGACCAGTCAGTGGCAGGTGGGATGGACACATGGACCATTGGAAATAATTGATGACACAACGAAGGTCTTGGGGCTGGAGTAGAAATGGAGGTTTGAGAAGAAACTTATAAGTCAGATTTCTGGTAAGCTTAGTAGAGGATATTAGCTTATGTGTTAAGACAATGATTTAGCCACACCTACATTTGTTACACAAGTGGTAACCTTAAGTCCTAATCCAAGAACATTATGAAATTTCTGTGCCATGTATCTGGATGTACAATATATTATAGACTCGGATTGGTAGGCTCCATTTGCCGCCATATAGTCTGATGAGCCTCAATATACCTACATTGGATTACTCTGCATTATTGCAGATGTCGAACGTGATTAACACGCAATTTATTGGAAAGGGGTAACCTAGTATGAATAGACAATTACCCTAAAAGGCAGTGACCATAAAAACTATTATCTTATACGACTGCAGCATAAACAAATATCTATTACCATGTTTATGGTTTATTGTTACATGAAAACAATGCATTGCCTCACAGAAAATGCTACTACCTTTGTCAGAAACAAAGAAAGTTTAGCTTATTTCGGCGCTGGTTTCAGCAAATTAACCACCTTGAACAAATCCCCTATGAGTGAGGACTGATCTCTATACTAAGTGAACAGTCAGATAGTGAGGGATGCATGTGGGGTGTCTGCTGCAGTCATGACCTGTTGGCATTTGGTATTTCCTTGATAAGCATTGTTTGTTGTTTGTAGGCAAAGGGGAAGATGGGCACGAGAAAGGAAAGAACATAGCTTGGATAACAAGTGCAAGTATAAGTAAGTATGGGTATAGGTAAAAATATACATATGGCAGGTGTTCTGTAGGCTTTGGCAGTACAGGAAGAGGGAAGGAAGGCAAGGAAAATGAAAGAGAATTGAAAGAAGTGCCATGTTGCAATTAGACTCTGCTAGAACAAACATGCCAGAAGCCAACCTGATGCGCAGTGATAATACCTTTCTACTCTCTGATCATTGTCACTATATCTGTTTCCTCTCTGTTTTCCAATCACTGTCTCTCTTATCTTTTCTCATCCCTGCCCTGCAACATTCCCCCTACTTCAGACATGCAATCTTAGTTGCTATGTATTTACTATCATCACTTCCCTTGTCCCTTATCTGCTGACACAGCGGTGTTTAGTGGACACTCAGAGGTCTTGGAGCTGATCATAAAATCCTATTTCCTCATCAATATTAAGATGTGGTTATTTCTTAACAGGAGTGGGATACAAAAAAGATGAAATGGCCAGCAATTTCCTTTGTCAAATAAAAACCATTTCCTCAAGGACAGAAAAAAAGTAAACAGCATCCCTGTTGACATCTTATGAGGCGAGGTCCCTCTAGTTCATGTCTGCTATCTACTTTCATCCCCTGTGGCTAAGTGGAAAATGGAGACTACCTGTCAATATGTATATGAGACTGGCATGCACGCTTAAATATCATCCAACTCAGCACCAGGCACAAATTTATATGTTAGAAGCAAGCATTAGCCAATTACAAATGTTTAACCTAATTAGTAGGCTGAAGATCTGTCTCTGCTTGGCTGGCCCGAGTACCGATCACTGAGCAATCCTGGATATGGGTGGCAAGTCATACAGAAAGCGTACTCCCCAGACTGTGCATCTTTTCTTACCATATAGTATTGCTACCAGGAAAAGGTTTTGTCAGGTCACATTATGATTGTATAATACATCAGGTGAACAGAGGTTAATATTTTAATTGGCTTATTAACCTAGGGTGTGTTTCAGTTTCTTTTTCTATTAGTGACCAAGAGTATTGTGTAATTGGTGGGTCTATTATTTTACCTATACCTTTTAACCTATACTGTCTTAACTTTCACATGCAAATGATGATGCCAGTAGGCTAAACATTGCCTAAATATTCTGAAATAAATGAGCCACTGTTGAAAGGCATAAATGTGTGTAAATCGTATAACTGCTAGGGTAATGATACACCAGGAGCTCTGAAGTTAAGTTCATATTGATCTGAACCCTTTAGGACTGATATTGCATCCATTTTTTTTATCCAAATCAGCAGTTGTATTCCCCTTTTGGTCTTCCAAAGCAAATCCATGACTACAGGTATGAGAACACTCCATATGATAAGTGGATAGGGGAATTCTCTACATGTTTGTTGACTGGGAAAACCTTTACCTCAGTGCAGGTAGAATGGTTGTTTGTTTGTTATTCGTTTATTTAACCTGTAAATACATAGAGCCAGGCTCTGTTTCTGACTTACAGCCAATGTGTATATCTATTATAGATGGTGTTGATAATAAATATACAAAAATGTCCTTAAGGGATGATTTAAATTCTTCATATGAGTATACAAAAATATAATTCTTACATATATAGTATACATATAGTATAGTATACAGTCTATTACAAAAATGTTCATATAATTCATAGCGTTCTAGATCCAGATGCAGGTTAACATGCAGGTATTTTCAAAAGGTTGAGAAGGGACCTCAGTGGAAATGTAAGTATTAGGGGCAATCTACATCTTATGACAGAAAATTACACTACTTTATAGTTTAGCATTATTAGTTGTTACCAGTATATAGGCTCTTGATGTAAAGCTATATCATTGTGGAATATTCTGTGTCCAGTCATAACAGTCAGCAGGAAACAGTGACTATTCAAGGGTGGGGCTTCTGCTTGCCAACGTTAATTTTTTTAAAGATTAAAAAAACACTTTGCACAGATATTAAAGCAAAAACATTGCACATCACTCCCCAATATCTACACATACACTGCAATAAGATCATTTCCATTTTTGGAGGTGAACAGTTTATTGTAGGTGAACAGTAAAATCTTCTGTAAATCTACAGTAGATTCTAAGGTAAATCTATTTAATAGATTATACTGTAGAGATACAGTAGATTCTACATGCCCCTACACTAACTATTTACAGTGTAGTATGCAGAAGGTGGCAGGTTCACATTTATTTGCTGGCTAGATGTTTGAGCAATATCCGTTCCCGATCAGATTACTGGACTTAAAGTGGGGACTTTTGGCCACTGTCTATTGGTACAGGTATTCCTATCATGTTGATATAAGCTCACCTGATGCTGCTCCTATATGTGTTGTTTTGCCACCTGTATGGTAAGGGTGCTTTCTATACAACAATGATTTTGGGAATCCATACCTGCACCTGCATTTAGAGGCCAAAACACCTCTGAAACACTATCTGAAAACCCGAAGCAGAAATTGACAGCAACAGTAAAACATCTCAAAGAAAAACCATAAATAGGGCACAAGCATGGATCAAATGACAGAGGGAAGAAGCATGAAATAACAAGATATGAAGATCCATACAGGCACAGCGACAAGCAAACTCCCTCTTCGTTGTCGAAGAAGTTTTGTAACCTCACCCATTAACCCAACTACCGCTGATTCGATTTCAATAATAACCAGAGAATCTCAGAAAATTGATCAATAATCAAAGAAATTGCAGTTAGAATATTGAACCTGATATATATATGTAATCATATTATTATATACCAACTCTCTTTTCCAAAACTCAAATGCTGCTCATGGTGAGGTTTGGACAATCAAGATTGAACAAATAATGCTGTAAAAATCCGACAACCAGTGAGTTGTAACGAGATTATATGAATCTTTTTTTCAATTTTTCAAATAGTTTTTTCATTTCACATAAATGATACTACTGTAGATGTTATTGTGATAGTTCTACAGGATATAGTGACAACAAAAAACTCCTAATACTGAACTGGCTTAGACACCTGACATATTCAGTACATAATATCATTTGAAATTCTGTATTAAACCTGGCTGAATTCGGAACTCCTTTCTGCTTTCTGATCCTCATCATTAAATCTAAGTATGTACCTTAGAATATTTTCTTCTCCTACTCTGTCCATATATTCATCCAGACATATGGATAGACTGAGTTTGTTATCTTACGGCAATCATCCTTATCATTGATAAAAATGAAGCCAACATTAACATAGACAAAGGCCTACAGTCAGAAGTAGAATTGCACTAACAGGGGTTGCCTGCCCATTACATACCTCAAGGTCACCTTTTATCGCTCATTTTAGCTGGTCCTGTGTCATCTCGCCCTGGTCAGGAAGCAGCAGATTGCCATGGTTACTTGAGATGATTGTCTCTGCTTCTATTGATCTGGGTTGACCCGTTCTCCTATTTACAAATAAGCTCATATGAGACTGTGAGCCGAATATGGTCTGCAATAAGCACCTGTTTCTTTGCAAACATTTTAACAGGTTATTTTAAAAGGCCATCCATAGAATCTTATCACCATCATGCATAGGCTGTATGAAGGTCTCTGCAAGAGTCAGACCTTTAGAGATAGACCAGGGGCCAAAGCAGCATAGTTCAGCATGAAGAAAGAAGAAAGGTGAGAAACAAGTGCTAGAATTGACATTAACTGGAGATTAGCTGCTGCCACAGGCAGGGCTTTAGAGTGAGTTTAATGACTCCCACATGCTGTATGTTGTCAGCCCAGTTTCAGTGGCCACTGTCACCATCTTGTTCTCATTTACAGCTGATTTATGAGGAGAACAGTGTGTTTATAGGGGCTCTCACCAGTACACCTCAAATGTGGTTGAATTCCCATAAAGAAGGGAAGCAATATTCAACCCTGCAGCTGATGATGATAATGTCTGTAAATCTTCTTGGCTATCATAATTCAGCTCTATTGATAACACCGGGTGATCATGATTATGATCATGATGGGATTCGGCTATTAAACTGTTAGTGTGCTAATGATTTTCTTCTAAGTAAACCACACTTCAGAGGTGGCTGGGTTAGGGGGTGGTAAATTAGGCTGTGACAGCACAAGGAGGAGTCAGAAAGACATTCAGGGGAAAGGAAAATGTGCGAGAAACGTCGAGGCAGAGGGCTTAACTGAAGTGCCATTTTAAAAAAGAAAAACCTGCAAGATTTTGCTCCATAAGAACAAATGCAAAACGAGCAAGATGCCAACCGTATCTGGCATTTGCCAGGGATCAATTCTCAAATCTCACCTGCTTCACAATCATCACCATTATATCAGTTTTGTCCCTCTTTTCCCAACATGATTATCATCGCTGCCTGGATTACATCTCCCCTACCTTAGACATATAAATCTCATTTGTTATCAGTTCTCTCAGCGATCCTTTCACAACCCTGTGGTGATTTCTTAACAGCACTGGGGTCCGAGACACAACTAACGAACCTTACGTTAAATCAGTCATTAAAGCAAGTGAGCGAGACACAACACTTTTTGCGTTATTTTTTAAACTCCGAAATTTGCGTTAAGAAAAAAAAACCGCGCAAAGTGAGACAGAACGAAGACATGCGTTATTTCAATGGCGTTGTGATTTTTCATTGGCGGTAAAATCGGCCAAATATCCAGATAGTATTTTTTCCACTTGGATGTCGTAACGCAAGTTGAAAAAAATGGGAACCAGTGTATTTTTTTGGAAGAAAAGGCGGGAAAAAGAGATAGTGCAGCGTCTCTGTGTAGTCTGAAATATGGCGAGAGCCAGGGACAGCCTGGGCAGGACCCGCAGGCGCTGTAAAGTTCGGTCGTCGCCTATTTCCTTGTACAGAAAGGACAAATTTGTAGCACGGTACCGATTATCCAAGAAGGTCGTGTGCAGTGTGGTCCGTAGGTGGCGGAAACATTCTTATGCAAAGGGCCTACCTAATGGGGGTGGGCTCACCCATATCAACCGGGTAAGTAGACAATAAAAGATGAACCCCTCTCCTTTCCCACCTTCAAATATTCTATATTTCACCTGCTGTTTCCCTTCCCCCCCACTTTTTTTTTGTCTTATTCCCTCATAAAAATTCCATAAAAAATAAATGGTATACACAGTACGTCCCCCCCCCCATACAACCCCTTACAACAGAACACAAAATGGCATAATATAAATATAAATGTTATATCTCTTTATTTAACCAACATAGTGATAGTATAGCATCAATATAATAGTTGAACAATTTTCTTTTTCAGTTTTGCTTAGCATTGCGGTACTTCGCCACGGGGGCACTATACTCCGTCTGTGGAGACACGCAACACGTTTCCACCTCCCTCGTCGGTCGGGCTGTGAGGGACGTGAGCGACTATTTCTACCAACACCAGGCTCAATACATTCGCTGGCCAGAGACCCTGCAGGAGAAGATACAGAACGCGGAGAGGTTCTACAACCACAAGAAGGCCAAGACCCCTCAAATAATCGGCACTGTTGATGGAAGCCACGTCGCGATTCGCAAGCCCAAAGTTAACGAAAGCACCTACGTTAACAGAAAATCCTACCACTCCATAAATGCCACGGTATGTGTTATCCCTTTTAAAATAACCCCTTCCTTTTTCTTCATATTTTTTTACCATGTGATGGTGTCATGAAACATGCATTGTGTTAAAATAAAATGTAGACACTGTACTATAGTATCTGTCTGAATACAACTGAACCTTAACTATTATATTACAGTTCATCTGCGACTACGACAGACGGATAATCCACATTGACTCACGCTGGCCTGGTTCCGTCAACGACGCTTATGCTTTCAAGACCAGCTACGCTGGCCACCAAGCTAGGTTAGGGCAGGACGGAGAGGATGGGCCGCTGGGGAAATTCTGGGTGAGTACGTTATGTAAAATAAAAAATGTACTTTTAACCCACTACACCAGTTTTACTTGTCATAACATACCACATGTTAGAGTATATTAAATGAATATAAAATAAATCCAATATAACACATGGAAACGGTACCATTCTGTGAAATATATGACACTTCGCCCAGGCCATTTATACAATAAAACAACGGCTTTTTTCAGATACGCGTTGCAGAAGAACGTTTTTGTTCCATACAAAGTGCCGCGCACCGCTAAACAGAGAAAATTCAATCGCTGGTTCAAAAAGCTTCGGGCACGCATAGAACAGAGCATTGGCGGTGTGAAACAACGACTACGGTAAGTTAAGCTGTAATACAGTCAGGTGCGCTAAATAACGCAATATAACAAATCATATTTAACCCGGGCCACTTGATGTAAATAACTTTTTTTCTGTTGTGCAGAGTCTTTACTTGCATAGCAGTGCATATGATACAGAACCAAACATGGCAGTACAAGGTACAACTCTTCCCCCTGCATATAGAACAGGTGGTGTATGTCAATAGTTCAGTGCAGTGTAGTACATATAGTCTGAGTTCCACTGTGTGTCATACTTTCTTGCAGAATTCTTGACTCCTCCAGCGGATACCTCACGCACGACCTCATGCGAAGATCATTGTCACGTGCTGCTGTCTGCATAACCTCGCTATAGACCACGGCATCGCTATCAAGGAGCACCCGGACGATCCCTGGACACCCCGTATGGAGCGTTTGGAGCAGCCCCCCCAGACAAGGCCGGCTGATGTGGCTCACCAAATCAAGGCAGTGCGAGACGCATACGTTGAGAAGAACTTTTAATTTCTATTTCCTCTGTGTATGATGTATAGTGTTATTCTTTCCTTTTTTTCTTTTTCCCCTTTTCCCCACTCTCCTGCTTTCTTTTTCTTTCATTTTTTTCATCCAATTTGGCATTTTTCAAAATGGCTCCCTTCTTGGGTTTACTGGTTTTCTTTTTCTTTGCAGTGTGATGTAGTTCTTGCATTTTTTCAACTTGTTTTTCCTCTTCCCTTTGTAATTCCTTCTTCATTTTTTCTCTTTTGACCCTGAGTTCCAAACGTTCCTTTTTTCTTTACTTTTTCATTTTTTTCTCATGCATCTGCTTCCTTTTTAGTTTTTTCTCCCTCTCCACTCTGCGGTCATTCTTATCCTTGTAGTTCTTGGGAACCCCAAATTTCTCCATTTGCACAGCGTTGTAATCTGGCTTGTCTGCCCTGTCTGGTTCCCATATCAGCTTGGCGTTCTTCCTGCTAGGGGTACGCTGCCAGTGTCCTATGTCAGCCTCCTCTATACCGGGTATGCCTGTCACAGAAAGGAATGTTCCGGATATAGTGTGTCACAATGTAAAGAAATGTAAATCATATTTGCATGACACGATTTAAATAAAGTATGTTATTTTTTTAATACAACGCAAACTGCGTTGAAATACTGCGATATGTTTAGTGGTTGTAAGAACATTAAGTATTTTACATGTGGAATGAGATGCGTTGTTGTACATACCTCTTACTGCCTCCTCCCGCAGGTAATCGAGAGCCTTCCCCTCTGGCTGCTTCAGCTGCATAGATTTCTTTATTACACCTTTCCCGGTGGTTGCGATAGCGAACTTCAAATCGGTGTACTGAAAAGCATCATAGCATAAAAGTAAAATACTGTGAAATGTTACGTTATTTCATTGTAACTCATACTTCTTTAATATATTTACTTTCATCGCAGAACGGGCAGAAATACATGATATCATAATTTTCTGCTATATCTAGCTAGCTGGAACACAGCGTTGTACGTTATAATTTGTTACCAAATAACGCATGTGTCATTCATTGAACATTACTGTTCAGTTTTGCTATATGACAGCCAAAACACATGGCGTTAGGCATTAACGCATCTGTATCACATGTTACTTTTTCTGTACTATGTACATACTGTAGGGACAGCCGACATGGCATGTTTAATTTATTTATTTCATGCAAAGAAGCACGTACCTTCTTTTTCACTCGTTGTGAGTAGTCTGCCGTCTTTGTTCTACACTGGTGGATGGTACGATGTGTGGGGGTCACGGAGTTGACATAAGCTGTATATAGGAAAGGAGAATAATTGTATTGTCATACAAATTGTTGTATAAAATAAAACACTAATTTATTTGTATCACTTTACTGCACTGTGTCCCTGTCTTGATATTTTATGACAATGTTATTACTACATGCAAAGGGAGGGGTAAAGGGATAGCCACAGCAAAACTACTCACCTGCTACATCCTTCCATGCCCTACGCTTGACATCCTTCCCCCCACCGGGCCCATCAAAGTAATACTTTATTGCGTCGCGGTTGACGTTCACTGCAAGCATAAGGTTGTCAACCTCCTCTGTTGTCCATCTCGTCCTTACTATCTCCATGTCTGACCTCATGGGCCCTTTCTCGTCAAACACTTCCCCCCCTTCCAGCAACTCGTCCTCTTCCTGCCCAATATCTGAGAGGCTGTCCTCATCACTGAGGATCTCCCCCCCAACCTCTGTGTTATAGGAGGTGTTGTTCGTGTTTTCTGCAGCAGCTGGCACATAATTATAGAGGTGGTCCACCCCCTCCACAGTTTCAGCTGAGTCATTGGGGGCCGGGGCAAGCCCTGCCGCAACAACACGTGGGGTGATGATCATCTGTTTTTTCCTCCTCCCATGTTTCTTCTGCTTTCCACGTTTCTGTGACAATGAAAAGAAGAAAAACCCTATTAGTAAACCTATACAATATTGGCGATAATTTAACGCAACTTGTCGATTTGAGCTAAGGACGTTAATTTTTGAAAGCGTTTTCCCATGGGAAACATGGAATAAATGCAAGTTATTTTACTACCTGGACGTTTTCTGAATGGCTGGGGACAAGGGGGAACTTACCTTGTCTACCTTGTGAGTCATTTTATCCTTATTCTTCACCATTTTTTGTCCGTGAAGCTGTAGTGGATAACGCAACTGAATACGGTACGACAGTGTCGCTACCTAGCGGCAAAATGTAGAGACGGACAGAATTGGAGTAATGTGGCGCCCCCTGACGTGTAACCCAGCTGATATAAAAAATAGTACTGTCCCATTCACCTTGATTGTGCATGCATCATGGCTTTTTTCCTGTCCTTTCCCTGTTTATAATTTAATCTGTATAGCCCGAAATAAATCACAATATTTTTCTGAACAAAATCCAAATGGAACACGGTGGGTATGTGAACGGCGTAGTGGAATGAAACTTTTATTTTATATTTCAACCCCTTTATTGGCGTTGACAAAATGTTATCTCACGTGGTGTTTTCACAGCATCAGGTGAAGTTTACTTTGGTCAGGGTATGCTATACAGTACCATGTATCCTATATGGAATGGCAACATGGCCTGTGTGAAAACTTAATGTTCTATTTCATGCATCACATAAAATTAAATGTATATACTGTCATGAATACAATTGAAGAAAATTCTGCGGACTGTTCTATCATGTCTGTTAAACCCCGTGCTCCCTTTCAGTGGGCGGAAAGTCATATCCTCACATTAACGCAATATACTGCAGAAAGTAAAAAGGGACCTGAATTAAGGGTCATAACTACATGGGAGATTAAAATAATATGGGAGCTGTCCTCCTTCAATGGAAATATGACCTACACATAGTCACGTGAGGTAGGATAAACGGTAGCTGCACACAGATTTTGTGGTCAACGTTACTTCAGTGTAACATAGTAAGGTTGATGCCTAACAAAACATCCCTTGGATAAAATATAATAACGATACAGATACAATGTGCTATACTGTAATGTTCAGTAATTGTCCTGCCAACTTTAACTCTGTCTTTTGTACAAGGTTGGGTAAAACATATACTAAACGGCAATTAAATACACATAATGATGTGAACAAGTGCTGTGAACCGTCCCGCTGTATATCACAGGAAAATACTGCGTTAAGTACAACACCACTCAACAAGCTGAACACTTAACGTCTAAATAGAGTGAAAAAAACTCGAAACTTGGTAACGCTACAATCTGCACCACTTTTCAGACATACGGTGTATGCCCTGGCTATAATACACAGTAAGTTATCTTGTTTCTGTCCTTTCTCCCATCACTGGCATGTACCACACAATTTTATCTGTTCCTCCTCCTTCCATATGAGAGAAATGAAGGGGCACAAACTGGGGTCCACTTTATGTCACTAGTTCTTTTTTTTTCTCCTTGGCAAACGTAGGCGGGTGTTCTTGGCCTTCTTAGTAGCCGGGGGGCTAAACAGACCCAAATATTGAAGTGCCTCAGCACCTTGCTCCGCCTCTGCTTCAACAAATGTTACATTGTGCCTTTTCTCTTTCCTGACATTTTGCGAGGCAGGGATGTCGTTAGGGGAGTTTGTGCTGGATGATGCAGCCACCTGTGAATGGCCCACAAGTATGGGCTTCAGTGTTGCCTCTGTTTCAGTGTGAACCTCTTCCGTTGCTCCAACCTCTGGTTCTGTCACCTTTATCTCCTCTATCGAGTCCTGTGGGAGAGGTTGCTCTGTCCCCCGTCTTTCTACAGGTTGCTCTTCTTTTGGATTAAGCTGCAATATGTCTTCTGTGTCAGAGCTGTTTTGTTCTACCTTCACCTCGCGCTCCTTCTGTGGAGCAGCAGCACTCTCCTCACTTTGTACTGGGCCCGGGTTATCCTGGGGTGTGTCTGCAGCACCATCTGCCTCACCACTGTCCTCTTGTTGCTGTGTCGCCGTCTCATCATGGGGTGGGTGTGCACCGTCCCATTCAGCCTGCAGCACTGGCGGCTTGTTCTCTCCATCAGAACTTGCCTCGCCCTCATTCTGTGTGCTAGTGGAGGGCACGAGCCCCACGTCGGACCGCCAGACCATGTCCTGCACTGTAACACACCGGAAAATGACGTGGGTTTTAGTGACAGGAAGACATTTTGGCACAGCAGTATGAAAGGGAAAATAAAACGGTGTCTCTCTTTGTCATTAGTGATAAAACAAATCCTGCTACATCTGCATATATTTTAACTTGACTGACTTTTACATCATACATATACTATGCTTTTCACAGGGTACGGTGGAAAAAGCACAGTATAATGGCTGGCACCTATAAAGCGTACATACAACTGTATTTAGAATTTAAATTGGGGTCATATGAACATGGTTCATATTGGGCAGCAGAGTGAGGTACTGTGCCTCGACATAAACATGAACTACGTGTTAATTCCATTATGTTGTCCCTGGCGCTGTGCTGTAACGCACAGAAAATAGCGCAAATTAGGTGGGATAATGCAAATACTCACAGTTTATAACCCGTGTCCCAACAGGAACCTGAATGTTCTCTTTACCGGGGGGGGGGACTTGAGCCTGTGCTGCGACCCTCTGCTGTACAACACCATCGACTACCCGCAGCGTCTGATGTATCACTGCCGAAAGAGAGAATGTTTCATTAATTTTCAGGTTTCCTTCTATTGCGCTATGTACACTGAAACTGTTTAATGTGGGTGATGAAGGTAAGGCGTAAAGGCAGTTCTCACATTTTAATTTAGCGCAGAGGACAGTGGCGTTAAGTTTTAATCTTATTTTTTAGCAGCAGTATTGGAACAGAAATAATGTGCAGTATTCTACAACTATTTGGATGGCCTCTTTTCCTGCTGAGACTTACCGTTTAACATATCATGCACTGTTGAACTGAGTATCCCATGTTTATTCAGCATCGAGTTTTGGTTCTTTCCTAAGAGACGTCCTGTCTTTGCTATGTCCGCGACTGCTTTCTTAAGAATGCCGTCGCTATCGGATTTTTGGTGCTGCATTAGAATTTTGGCGATGTCACTTTGGTTCTTCACCACGTTTGCAGTGATCTTACTAAGGCGGTCTTTCTCTTCTTTCATGGCACTGCATACGGTCTTAATACCAGATAGAGCCTCTGCAATGTCGGACGTTATGGACTTAAAAATTTCTTTGTCCTCCCTGCGCTCCATTTCTACAGAGGTTAAGAGACTCTGCATTGTGGCCAGGATTAAAGCGGGGTCTGGCACAGCCTGCTTGGCGGGGCTGGGTGGTGCAGCACTGCTCCCTGCTGTGGTGGCATCGTATAATAGTTTCTTCTTAGCGGATCCTACATCTGCAGTTCTGGCGTTAATTTGGCAGGTGTCTCTAGGAGAGCGGCGCAGGCGGGGTGGTGGGGTAATGTCAGGTAAGTTGGGCGAGGTCTCGATGGGAGTGGCGGTGAGGTCTACTATGTTGCTCTGCTTTGAAGTAATTGGCGTGGAATATCGCACGGTTACCTCGTCTTCCGAGTTGCTGATGATAGGCCGGTTGCGTTCTATCATGACCCCCTTTTTCACCTTGCTGCTCTTCTGCTCCACTTTCCCTGCTTTCACGGTGACTTTTTTTACTTTGGGGTCCGCCTTTGTGTGTTTGGGGTCAGGTTTCGTCTTGATTGCAGGTGCTTTACTCGGTTTTTTGTCCCCTTCACTGTCCTGTTTTACAGTTTTGGGACGTGGGGTACTAGGACGTGGGGTACTAGTTTTACATTTCTTGGCAGCAGAAGGCGGTACGGTGCTCCGGTTGTTATGGGTGTCAGTGCTGCCTCCCTGGTTTATTTCGGGATATAGTATCACCCTGTTTGGGCCCACAATTTCCTTTTCCTCTTTCCATTTTAAGAGTAAAATCTGGAGAGGCGTACAGCCTTTTTTCACCTTTTTGCCGCTCTTTAGTAGTTCTAGTAGGTGCTTGTTCTGCAATATATAACAGCAATAACATCAGGAATGATATGCGGTGTTCCAAAAAAGGACTGGTTGCGTTAATACCGTAGTACTATATTTCCCACATACGGTTAGGATAAAACAGCAGCATATTATTTCAATGTCATGGGAAAAAGGATGTAAATGGATAGGGAGGAAGGGGGAAGAAAGGGGGGGGGGGATTGGACTACATGATACATGTGATAAGTAAAAAAGGGAAAGTGGTTGCAGTATTTTGTATAGCTCACCTTTTTTTTACAGCTGCCGTAGAAATCGTTGATTTGCTTCTTCATTTGTTTCACATCCCTGCCGTTATTCGCGACGGCATTCACTAGGAAAAACAAGGTAAATGTTTCCTTACTTCAAATACCGTATAAAACTAAATATAACACAGAATTACTTTGTTTAACTTGACATAAGAAATGGAGTAGAAACAGGGAAAGAGAATTGCATGTCACTGAATTGCGCTAAATAATAAATGTTAACTGTCTGGCCTGTGTCATGCCATGCCACAGTAGAACAAGTGAGGTCCATATGCTGAGTGTGCCTACAGTACATTGCGTTAATTTTTTTAGAACGGTATCTATATGATACTGCTACTTTTTGTAGATACGCCTTAATACAGTGCGTGATAAAGATTTTTTCCATACCTTGAACCTCCTGCCAAGCCTTCTCACGGTCCTCCTTTTGGTTTTTGGACCTGGACTTTAGGATGCTCTGGAGGCGGTTTACATTAAAAAAGAGGGCGAATTGTTCGCTAGCATTCCATTTTATGTTCCTTATTCTCACTGTCCCTTTGGCCGTATACTTGGCGCTACGGTTGATGCCTTGTCCTTCGTCATCCTCGCTCCCTGTTCCCTCCTCTGCCTCATTCTCACACTCTCCTCCTTCTTCCTCCTCTTGCTCCTCCACACCATCCTCCTCCTCGTCATCCTCATCGTCACCGTCCTCATCATTTTCAGCGTACTCCTCCCCTTCCTCCTCCTCTTCTTTACCCTCCTCCTCTTCTCCTTCTTCTACTCCACTACCTTCCTCCTCCTCCTCCTGTTCACTTTCTCCCTCTTCCTCATCGTCTGACGCGTCGTGATCGTAATCAGACTCGTCCGCCTCGGACTCCTCATTGTCAGAAGCATTAGAATTTTCGCTCCTAGTGTCCTCAAGATCCACCGATTGCTCGGTGTCGTCAGAGCTGGTATCTTCTATCTCATCCCTTTTCAGGGGTTTCTGCAAAAAAAAAAATTAAATACGGATCAGAATGCAGTGGGACAAGGTGAACAACATAGCACAAACATTCATCCTGTCCCCCAAAACAAAGCAATATGTTTAATGCTGCGAACCCTCCCTTGTGTGATATACCATGCTCAGACTAAATTTGGGTTTTGCAGTACGTGTATTAATGTGGGTATTATTTATACTGCACGGGGAGAGGAGGGAGGGACAAAATGCATACAGCGGTGTCATGTAGTACTCTATATCGCAAAGTCACTCAGGTTATAATAACTTGGTTCACATGGTACAGATTCCAACAGCGAAAAGACAGCTTGTTTGGGTTACGGGAAGCAGAAGACATAGCTAGGCCATACCTAAATGCGGTGTCGGGACCGTACCGACCCACTACTGCACACCGTTCACCAAAATCCACCCATTATCGCCCCCTACGTCCCTTGCTCAAACCGTGTTAACTCGGTGTATACTGCATGACAAGTCCCAAAAAATGCACAGGAAGCTTCTTGGTTATTAGTTACATCATGTTATAACACACACAGGTGGGAGACTTACCTTTGGTTGGACTTTAGGCATGTTTAGGGGCGATGTGGTACTTTGCCGCCTTCTCTGGCGAGCACTCAGATACCATACCGGAAGTGCGTATCCAGGTCATGTTACACTGGTTTCCGCGGTACAGCTGGCGTTATTTCCCGCCTTAGCGCACTTCAGGCAAAAGTGTTGGGATTGCGTTATTTCTTTTGCGGTATTCACAATGCCTTGCGTTACGACATCTAACAGAAAGTTGTGTCTCAGGGGGGGTGGAATGTACTTTAATATTAGCGGTATATATTTTTTAAATAGCGCAAGTGAAGTGATTAACGCCGCGTTAGTTGTGTCTCAGCCCCCTGGGGTGCGAAAAAGATGAAACAGCCAGCAATTTCCTTCTTTAAAAAGGGACCACCCAATGAGGGAGAGAAAATAAAGTAAAGGTCAAGTCCAAGTTCACGGATTTTTATTTAAGACATTAAACATACATGTTGTAATGTTGTGACTGCACCCTCATTAATATATTTTGAAGAATTGTAGGTTTTGTTTGGACATCTTGCAATTTTAATTCAGGCCTGACTGAAAACCTATTTTAAAAATACCTGGTTTTCTTAATATTATCCAAGACTTTCAATATACCCTCACTACTTATCCATCTATAGGTCCCCTGAACTAGACATGCTACACCTAGGCCCATATGGTTTGTGGTCACCCAAACCCACTGACACCCATCGTATATATGCAGGGGGCTCTTTTATTCATCAACAGCCTGCTGGGCTGTTCACAGCTTATTGCTCTCACGCAGGAGCCGCAATTTCATCTCATTGCCTCTCAGCATGCATGCATTTCCCTGCTTTAAGTTGGCCTATGCAGAATACACAGGAATATTGACAGTGCCATGTCCTGCCTGTGCTGTGTAGGGCACAGGGAAGAAACCAATAAATGTCTCCGAAATGTGATAGGATAAAGCCATGGAACTAAATATATAATGAGAGCTCAGAAGACTACCTGAGGACAGCTATTATAGTTTCACTTATATTACATTTAAGCTGCTATAATTATCAACATGACCCAGTCCGATAGCAGATAACCATGATTATCATAATTAGTAGACTCAATTTCCGCCTTACCTCGGCTGGGCTTTGTACTGTTGACATAACAATCTGAGTAGCCATGCAGTAAAGGACGCATCACGCTTGGTTGTCCATTTGTTATGTTAACCTTTAGTGTGTGTGGTGAAACGAAAATTGAAGCTTCTTTCAGGACATCTTATGATTGTCCCCAAGACTTTATGCAACCAAATAATGTTATATGATAATTGGCATACTAATAAGGAGTGTGTCTATTAGAAACAAGAGATCTGCTGTGGCCCAGAATAGTGTGCACTTGGTAATTGCACTATATTGTTAAATAATACAAATAATAACATTGTATACAAGTGAGAATGTTATTTAACAGTACATTTATTCATAATTACTGATAGATAACACTTTCTAATGGCAACCTTGCAGTAGTAGCTAACACTATTTAGTGATGCTCAGACTTGAGTGCCTGGTTAATAGTATACCTAAATCATGGAGAGTGTCACTGTACCTACCCTTTCCATCCCAATTAGCTGTTATTCTTTCCTACTTGTTATCCACTGATGATCAATATCTACAGGTATGACAATACAATCACGGGTTGGGCGAGGACATAACTTGGGTACAGCCCTATATAGCTCTGATCAGATTACAGGGGACTGTTGGCAGCAGTCTATTGGTGTAGGTACTCTCTCTGATGCTAACTCAGCCAAGGCAGCTTCCATCTCTGGGGTGTCAGCCCTGTCAATATCTGTTATAGGATGAAGGGATTCCCCTTATATACCTGCTGATGGGTAGAGGCTAAGTTACATAAAGAGAACACAGCCACCTATTTTACCTAGCAACCGAAGACCTATTATATAAGTATTCACTTCCAAATGCTGAGAATTTAGGAAATCAAATGGAAAAGTTCTATTGTGCCAGAATTCTTTCTGTACAACAATGATATTAGAAATCCATTCCTTACACATGCATCATGAAGACATCTAAATACTTAAAAGTAAAAAAGAACAATTTACATGAAACCCTTGTTGCTAAAGAACATTGACAGGAAGAGTGAATCAACTTAAAGAAAACCTACAGAAAAATATGAGCCTTGAAAAGGGCACAAACATGGCTTAAATAACAGAGGCAAGAATGTAAAAATAATAAGGAATGCTCAACCAAACAGGGCACAGCCACAAGCTTCACCATCATGGATAACGTTTTGTAACTTCAGTCATTAACAGCACTGGTGCTCGGTACCTAGAAATCTGTTTATTGAGATGCAGAAATTGGGTGACCTCTCTCCAGTCCGAAGCAATTAGCTGACTTTGTGAGGTTCGGCTAAATAAAGATACCATATTTTGCAACCTGTACACTAGAATCGAACTGTGTCAACCTTGTTCTTTTATCTTGCATATTAGTCTAATGATAAGTATTCAGACGGAAGTGATAAGATTTAATGACTATATGACATGTAGGCCTTAACTGCTTTAGACACCTGTAATCATATTCTGCAGATATGTGAGACATTAACTGTGGATGGTCATTTTTGGCCAGGTCAAATTCATTATAGCTCTTCCTCTTCCTCATTCACCATTACCTTGTCTGACTATTAAGCCTGAGCATGTGTCCTTGTAATGAAGTTTATATCAACTAAGGCAAGATGAGGCAGGCAGGTGGTCTGCCCCCTATGTACCCCAGGTGCACCTTTTATTCCTTTCACCAGCTCCTACATTGTCAGGTAACAGCAAATTGCCACGATTACCTGAGGCAGCTGTCTCCGGTTCGGTTCATCTGCGGTGGCTATGGTACTGATTTACAAATCAGGTTAGCAGGGTTTTTCGGAACAACTGACATGGTCGAAGCAAAATAGTGATTTGAAGAAACATATTTGATGACCACCAGTAAAATGTGTTTCAGGAGATTTCCTATTGAAATCTATAGAGAAAACAAGCAAATACCACATTTTTGCCTGCTACAAATGTTCTCATCGATTGCAAATATTTCAATATTGAAGAAAATCTAATTGTGACAAAACGTGGGAAAACATGACATTAGGGGAAAACACCTTTATTTAAGTTCATGTCTTCAGCTACAATTTGATGCTTCAAGCATCAAAATATTTGAAATAGTTGCTGAGAAATGACATCTCAAACATGGGATGGTAGGGACATGTAGGAAATCAAAATAGACTGCAATGCGATCACATATCAATCTATTTTCAAATAATCTATATAAATCATAATTATTAGAAATTAAACCAATAAATGCATATTAACGTACATAGATTTGGATCTGGTGGGAATATTGGCATTCTGTTTTCAGTTCTGAAATCCCCATGGATGGGGCAATCGAATAGGGATAATTCTTATTCCAAAAGAATCATTCGATGGTGGCCATGGCAACCAAATATCAACAAATGGGCTAAAAATGGCTAAAAACATTCTTTTCACATTCCAAAAAATACCAACTTAGAATGAAAATAGAATTTTGATAATAGCTTCAAAAGATTCCTTGGAAAAAGTTAGTCCAAGGTCATTTTCTTTTAAGTATTCACATTTTTAGCTATATCTCCTGAAATATCATGTTTAGAGCATTTATTGCTATTTCCCCTAATGGTACGATTTCCCAGGTTTCGTCACAATTATGAAGACTGGTGAAGCTGTTCTGAAAGACCCTCCAGGTATGTTGAACCAAATGTGAAATAATCACTATCATTGCAAACTGTTCAAGTGATCATACAAAGGCCAAAAGAACAATGAGTTCTGTTCACCCTCAAGTATAAGTTCTTAGAGGCTCGCAGCAAGGAGGATCGTCAGATCCTTAGGAATGAGCTATGGACCAAATAGCACACTATGACCAGTCATCTGTGGTCCATAATGTAAAAGCTACACGAGAAACCAGCAGTAAAATTGCCGTAAACTGAAAATGAGCTGCCAGCGCACAAAAGGGTTTAAGTTGGGTTTAATGACTGGCGCAAGCTGGGCTGTCCCACTGGTATGTTCCTAGTGACTGCCGTCACAATCCTGCCCCAATTTACAGCTGATTTATGAATGAGAGTAGTGTGAGTCTGCGGGGCAGAGCAGTGTGTCGGGGAGGCATTTGCTCTTACCATGCACACCCCACATGTAGAGTTCATTCTCGCCGTAACAAGAAATGTGTTCAGTGCTGCAGCTGACAATTTATGACAGAATTCTGCCCTTTTGATGACTGCAGGTGATCATCAGTAGACGTGGCTGACAAATTGCAAGTGAGTTAAAGGTACAGTGGTTAAGCATGCTATTTGAAAACTAAATAAAAAGAAGTACTAATGAAATATTGTTTAAATCATAAAGATACAATTGAATTGATCAGGTTTGGACAAGGTACTGGCCAAGTATCACATCATAAAGGTTGTCGTGGAAACTTACCATGCTCTTTGGAAAACTACTCTATGGTGTAACCCCCTTATACATATCTCTTCAGAGAAATCCATGTTTTATCCTGATGATGTACAACAGGGATACAGTAAGGGTCATCATCTAATGTTGTACCATCTTTCGGGAAGTCGCCCAAGATCATCTTCCAGGAAGCCAGTTACAGAGTGTGTTGTATACATATATAGGGTAATTATGTCCTGCCTAGAAGTCAGCCATCTTGTTCCCAAGAAGGCTTGCTATTTTACCTGCCAAAGTATACTGTCCTCCTACTGTGTTCTATTGAATCACAGCACAAACTATAAAGCAGTGGTTATCATTGTTAGAATTGGATAATGTTGTCCATTCACACAGTTTGCAAAATAAGTTGCATTTACAGACCTAACAATCATTCTGTGCCCTACAATCAACAGGCCTGCATGGATAGAATAATGTCCCTATATGGTTCAGTCATGCCCATACATACCTTATCTGTGTGACAGCCACATATTGAGTAGACTACAGCTGAGTGTCATGGAAACCACACCTTATTACAGCCTGATACTGATTTCTCTGATGTATTGCAGAGAAGGTTCAAGTCACTATATCCTCTCTTCGAGGTGAATCAGATCTAGACTAAGTGTATACCTCTCATTTTCAAATCCGATAGTACAGTAGACATTATAAATTAATTAGCTTTGCCACCCTATAAAGTGGACAGTGACATCACTATCTATATATCCATAACTTTGCTTTTCTATTCATCTGTGTTTATAGTTGTAAGGTATCTGACATTGATTGAGATGTTCATAAGATGTGTAAGAAGACAGTTGCTATGCTACTACCTCATTGCCACCGTTCCCCTCTAACATTGTAACATAGACATACACGCTGCTCTTGTAACAATACATTACTCCATTGTCTGTGCAGATACCAATCTGTGATTCAGTGGAGGTGTGGCAGGATGAGTGATAGCCTTGTGGGTTGGAGCCGGATCTATCTATCCCTTATGATATGGGTTTGGATTAGACTGAACATGGAGCACTGTATGCAGTTCAGGTAGCCGCGATGGTTAGGTCACAATTGTGGTGATGTTCCAAATACCTTTCTGTCTCAAATACTATTGTGTGGGAAAACTAACCTCTCTATAATAACTTCATAAAGTTAACTGTATTAGTTTATGGCAGGGAAAGACTTGAGATTTAGTCAGGAATCTGGAACGTATTAGCGATGGGCCATTTATATTGTGAGGTTATCTGTGCTAATTTTGTCACCATGTCTTTATATTAAGTCTGGTCATATATATATATATATCTACATATCTCTGTCAAGAGCCCTAGAAGAGGCTGCTATGCTTGCCTAAACCATCTCATCTCCATTTAGGCATCGTTTTACTGTCTATGTCTAATGATAAAATTTTTTGATGACAAGTAGTTCCGTAATGGTAATGGGCTTCATCGTACATTTTATATCTAATATATTCTTATCATCGATTACATAACAGAGGGCACTCAAATCTGTTAGAGATTGCTATCTCTATTTCGCATTGAAGTTTTTCATTTAGAAAGTGAACAATCACATAAAAGCCCTTATACATATTTAAAGATATTAAAGATACTATTAGGAATTGCTTTCTTCGGAATTCTCACATTCTTTGTTAGATTAATTGTGATCAGGTGATTAGGGCCAGTTGGTGTGACCATCCACAAAATCCACTTATAAATAGTATGAAAATCATTATGATTTACTATGTATATATGAATAACTCTCAATGAAACAAAGAGGAAATCCATATGGACCGAAAATGAATGGAAAACATTGCTACAAATTTATCAATAATATCATACTACATGTTGATGTAGGTTATAATTATCAGACCTACTTAATGTCTGACCTGCAATTAGCTGATGGTATCAGTTCAGGCTAGATTGAGCACATTATAATATAGTTGTATGAATAGTCAGTGACTCATTATCGGTTATATAAATGGATGGTCTGTGGGGCCTTTATCCCACAAAATGTCCTTTATCCCACAAAAGACTATAGTTTTGTTAGATAAAGGCTGACCACGGGCCTTTATCCCACAAAATTGGCGTTAAAGCACAAAAGCCTTTATCCCACATAAAAAATGCCTTTATCCCACAAAAGCCTTTATATCACAAAACCTATGAAATAATCATCTCAACTGGCCTCTATATCACAAAACCTATGTAATGATAATATCAACCGCTCTTTATCTCACAAAACCTATGTAATGTTCATATCAACTGGCCTTTATATCACAAAACCTATATATACCAAATTTCCCTCAAATAACAACTACTCTCCTCACATACCAACATGCCTTTATATCACAAAACCCATATATATTGGTCTCAAATACTGAATTTCCCTGGAATCTCAACTATTCACCTCGTATATCAACTTACCTTTATATCACAAAAGCTATATATACTACTCTAACATGTCAAATTGCCCTAATAACTCCTCTGGCCTCTATATAACAAAACCTACATAACCAGCCTTTATCTCACAAAAGCTATATAATAATCATTTTAACTGGCCTTTATATCACAAAACCTATATATAATGGTTGGATATACTGAATTAACCTATATGTACTACTCCAATGTATCAAATTGCTCTTGAATTTTCTTCTGGGCGCTATATCACAAAGCCTCTGTGATAATCATACCAACTGGCCTTTATATCACAAAACCTATGTAATAATCATGTCAACTTCCCTTTATGTCACAAAACCTATATACTGGCCTCATATACTGAACTTCCCCCAAATATAAGCTTTTTTTTCTCATATATCAACTTGCCTTTATATCACAAAAGCTATATATACTACTCTAACATGTCAAATTGCCCTAATATCCCCTCTTGTCTCTATATAACAAAACCTACATAACCAGCCTTTATCTCACAAAAGCTATATAATAATCATTTCAACTGGCCTTTATATCACAAAACCCATGTTATTATCATGTCAACTTGCCTTTATGTCACAAAACCTATATACTGCCCTCATATACTGACCTACCCCCAAAAAAAAGCTATTTTTCTCATATATCAACTTGCCTTTATATCACAAAAGCTATATATACTACTCTAACATGTCAAATTGCCCTAATATCCCCTCTTGCCTCTATATAACAAAACCTACATAACCAGCCTTTATCTCACAAAAGCTATATAATAATCATTTCAACTGGCCTTTATATCACAAAACCTATGTTATTATCATGCAACTTGCCTTTATATCACAAAACCTATATACTGGCCTCATATACTGAACTACCCCCAAATATGAGCTATTTTTCTTACATTTCAACTAGCCTTTATATCACAAAACCTATATATACTACTCCAATGTATCAAATTGCTCTTGAATTTCTTCTGGGCTCTATATCACAAAGCCTCTGTTATAATCATACCAACTGTCCTTTATATCACAAAACCTATGTACTAATCATATCAACTTGCCTTTATGTCACAAAACCTATAAACTGGTCTCATATACTGAACTACCCCAAAATATAAGCTATATTTCTTACATTTCAACTAGTCTTTATATCACAAAACCTATATATACTACTACAATGTATCAAATTGCTCTTGAATTTCTTCTGGGCTCTATATCACAAAGCCTCTGTAATAATCATACCAACTGGCCTTTATATCACAAAACCTATGTACTAATCATATCATCTTGCCTTCATATCAGTTGAAATGATTATTATATAGCTTTTCTGAGATAAAGGCTGGTTATGTAAGTTTTGTTATATAGATGAAAGAGAGGATATTAGGGCAATTTGACATGTTAGAGTAGTATATATAGCTTTTGTGATATAAAGGCAAGTTGATATATGAGAAAAAAAGCTTATATTTGGGGGTAGTTCAGTATATGAGACCAGTATATGGGTTTTGTGATATAAAGGCAAGATGATATGATTGTTACATAGGTTTTGTGATATAAAGGCCAGTTGGTATGATTATTACAGAGGCTTTGTGATATAGGTGGCTCCAGATTGGTCAAAAGCGACCTGGCGACCTAGGGTGTTTTCCAGGCGACCTGGCGACCTTGCACAATAAAATAAGCGACCTGGCGACTTTTGGAAAATTTTGACTATAGCATAAATGGTCTAATAAAGCGGGTAGTTCAGTATATGAGACCAGTATATGAGACCAGTATATAGGTTTTGTGACATAAAGTCAAGTTGATATGATTATTACATAGGTTTTGTGATATAAAGGACAGTTGGTATGATTATTACAGAGGCTTTGAGATAAAGAGCCCAGAAGAAATTCAAGAGCAATTTGATACATTGGAGTAGTATGTATAGGTTTTGTGATATAAAGGCTAGTTGAAATGTAAGAAAAATAGCTTATATTTAGGGGTAGTTCAGTATATGAGGCCAGTACATAGGTTTTGTGCCATAAAGGCAAGTTGACATGATAATAATATAGGTTTGTGATATAAGGGCCAGTTAAAATGATTATTATATAGCTTTTGTGAGATAAGGGCTGGTTATATAGCTTTTGTGATATAAAGGCAAGAGGGGATATTAGGGCAATTTGACATGTTAGAGTTGTATATATAGCTTTTGTGATATAAAGGCAAGTTGATATATGAGAAAAAAGTATATATTTGGGGGCAGTTCAGTATATGAGACCAGTATATAGGTTTTGTGATATTGGTATCAAGGTAATTCTGATAGTGAATAAAGCACAATACATTATATGGACTTGGGCTGGATTAAACCTGCCTATTTATTAGATATATATTGACTCGACATAAGCCAATTGAGAAAAAAAAAAAAATATATAATTAATTAACTAACCACGGTAAATATGACACAAAGCAAGCGAGCTGCGAGCTGTCCCACCTCTCTGGGCGGCGCTCTGGCATAAACAACAGCGGTAACCAATGTACACACTCCGCCTAGATACATAACATAGGGGGCGCTCCTAACCGGGTAACATACGTCCGGCGCGCGCGAATGACCTGACCAATAGCGGGAACAAGGGACTCGTACCCAACCATTGGTATCAAGGTAATTCTGATAGTGAATAAAGCACAATACATTATATGGACTTGGGCTGGATTAAACCTGCCAACACCCAGAATTACAAACTATACATCACTATAACATATATGTATTACTTTTTACACATAGCATCAACTACCATCCTGTCCAAATTAATTTTAGAGGATAGTGGCTTGGCCAGATAAATTAAAGCAGTGAGGCTAGCCCAATCACCAGTCTGTCTAATATCCTCCAGAGGAATACCACAACTATGTAAAAAGGCAGCTCCAGAACGCCTTAAAGAATGGCAACCGGCTCCTTTTACATCCATATTAATAGTTGCTAACAATTTCTTTAAATAATTATTAAGTACCGGGTAGGTGAGTGGGACCAAGACCCCTGATACCTTTAACATAAATACCGGTGAGTCCTTTGTTACAGACGGGCAGTCATTGAAATGGTTAGCTAACAGAGTTGCAGCGCACAAAGGTGAGCCTATAGCATAAGTAAGGGGTACTAAGTGTATACGCTGACCATATTGGATCGTTTTAGAACTCGAGATCCTAAGTAATACACCCCAAGGTTTGAAAACAAGAGAGCTCCGGCGCAGAAAATGACCTTCCAACTTATGGTTATTAGGAACTAGATTACATTTCCTTAGTAACGAACGGAAGCTTGTGGCTATACATGCCCACATACACCTCTCATTTACACTAAGACAATCTACATGCATGAACATATTCAATAAATTTTCCAGTGTTAAAGTCACACGCGTGGGTACAGGATCCCCCAATAGCCTCCTAAGGCCTTTCAGAGTAGTAGAAAAAATAAAATTCAACCTAATCTCTGAAACGTCATACCCGAAATACTTGTTTAGGCTAATGACCCCTGATACATAGTTATCAATGCTCACATAACACAGTGAATCCGATAAGAAGACAATAAATTTGCACATAACATCTACAGTGGTTGGAACTACTGCCACCATAATAAGAGCACAAAAAGATATGTATTTCTTCCACTGCGAAGCCTTGGTTCGCCATGTAGATTCTGACCAACAATAAGATCTAACTTTTGCTGCTTTTGTCTCCAGCCTCTGACGCAACAGGAGCACATCTGGAACAACACAAACCCGTAGGGATCTTCATGTTATTTTCATACATACGAGACAAGGCGTCAGCAATCACATTTAGCTTTCCTGGTATATGAACACTTACAATATGACAATTAAATAATACACTTAACCAGAAAATTCTACGTAATATAGACATAGCATAATTATTTGAGCTTTTTCCGGTATTTAGGCCTGTGACGACTTGAGTATTATCAGAGAAGCAAATAACACGACAATTTCTCCAAGCTGGACCCCATCTCCATAGAGATTCCACTACCGGGTATAGTTCTTGTACATTTATATTGTCAGGTATCTCTTCCCCAGGGGAGTGTGAGAGGTGGTTGTGGTGATCACTTATAGCGTCCAAGTCCATGTTCCACATACCCGCCAACCAGTCTCCACTCCAATGAGCACCATAACCTGATCCAGAGGCGTCGGTGTAAATGTTCACAGTGTCCTGTACCCTCCTGCCTACCATTTTTGCTTCGCCATTAAACCATGTGGCGAAATTCTTCCACCACTGTATGTCTAAGAAAAAGTTCTTGGTGAGGGTTACTCGTCTCTTACCGGTATTAAAACTCAATAATAAACCAATAATTCTATGAGAAAAAGTTCTTCCACCTCTTACTACCGTAGAACAATGTCCTATAATGCCACATAGCCTCTGGAGTTGCTTGCGTGTCGCCTGACGGCGACCAGCAAAGAACGCGAGCTCTTCCTTTAACCTTAGCATTTTATCTACCGGTAGTAATAACTTCATCTGAACAGTGTCTATAATGATGCCCAGATATCTTTGTATCTGTGAGGGTGATAAGACTTTTTTATATGAAATATTAAACCCTAGCGAGCGCAGGAGAGAATGAAGAGCTAATTGAGCCTCTTTACATGATTCAAAACTGTCTCCTATTAGAAGAAAATCGTCCAAATAACTGTAGCATTTGAAACCATTAGCATTCATATACCTAGTAACAGCGTCAGTTAAATTATTAAATATATATGGGGAGGCTCGAGCCCCAAAAGAGAGAAAATTATCTTCTATGTACACATCTTGACCATCTACACTCCAGGCCAAACCTTGAAATTTTCTGTCACTGGGACGAATCATGCAGGAACGGTAGGCAGCCTCTATATCTGTTACCGCCAAAAAACAATTCGGGGTTAAACTCTCACAGATCTCGTCGATGCTACAGAATTTGAAATTGTTAAAAGTGCTCGACATATGATTATTAATAGATATACCCTCAGGTCTGCTGGCGTCAGTGATAGGGCGATACCCACCAAATGACTTTTCGACAGCCCCCAGGGCATGTACACAATGTGGTTTTCTATCCACAACACTGAGTTTACCGGTATTAATTTCCTTTAATATAATATCATTCATGAAACCATAAGCTTCACCTGTAGCCGAGGTGTAATTAATACATTCATAAGAAGGAATTTTAACCAGAGGATCGATGATTTTGAAGCCATGCATAACCCCGTCCAGTAAAAATAAACTATCTGGATCCCAAGTACCGTATACATCATTATCCCCCCCCGACAACATATTCTTCCAGCCACAAGGTTTAAACTGCGATTGGATATTTGAAACATTATGTACACAATTAATATCCCAAAGTGGCCTGTAATCTATGTAGGCAAACAGTAAGTCACTGATACTATCCATACATATAACCCTGTCCTCTCTGATCAAATCGTAGGTGATCACGTCACAGGTAGGCTCTTCGCTGAAGTCTACCGGTACCCCCCCCCCTGCTGCTGATGGGGGTTTGAAGTGTTGTAACCTTGGTTGGCGCCTTGGTTCTGTGGGTAGAATGAAGACTGGACATTCCTGTTTTGATGCTGCTGACCTTGTACGGTACCACTGTTATAGCTGCAGCCTCCCTTCGCCCTGTGTGAGCCCCTACATACACAACATACGTGTTGTTTATGACAAGGATTGTATTGGCATGATGTGAAGTTCCAACTAGCACAGATATCATCCGGGCACCAAATCCTCGGCGAGGAAGGCTTGCTGGAGCCACCTGGCTTCCCTGACTGAGTAGAACCTTGTAGAAGACGCATGGCTTCCACGTAAGCCTTGGTACATTCGATACCAAAGTGAGTGGCGTTAGCTGTGTGCTCTGCTGCAGTGTATCTGGCTTCTCCCGAAGCCACCTTGGTCGTCACGTCATGTTCATATTTTGCCACTGCCTTGGGCATGTAGGTAGGCCTGATCTCCTTAAGGGTGATGTACTTAAAGTGTTCTAAATAACCCATAACGTCGAACCGAGCGTCGTTTGCTTTTATGATGCACTCCGTCACACACACCATACCGTATACGAGCTCTCTATAGGACATCTCCTCATAACTTTTATCTAAAGGCAGATGAAAATCTGGACGTATCCAATGCCGTGAGCGCTTTCTGCGTGCAGACTCACTTGACCAATGGAGGCCAGACATTCCACCACCCTCACCTTGTAGAGGCAGTCCAGCGTTGTTTACGTCTCCGGTAGCCAACCCTAGAGCCTGAAGGCCTAAACCCACAGACTCTAAGCCAGCTTGAAGAGTTGTAGCCGCTGTAGAATTGCTCTCGGAAGCTGAAGCCAGCGTCCCATCCGCGTAGAAGAGTTGACGCTTGAAGCCATGCTCCTCCTCCAGTGTCGATCCGGTACCTGGAGTCTTAGGTTTGAACCCTGGAGGTGGCTTCTGCGTGGTTGGCTTCTTCCCCGGTCCGCCATCTTGGCTCGAAGCCAATTCCTCCTCCAGTTTGGCGTTCTGTAGGTTGATCGCTGCCAGCCGTTCTTCCAGAGCCTTCATCTCGAGCTTACGCTTTAGTATGGCTTGCTTCTCTTCAGCTAGTTTAAGCTGTAAGGATACGTTCTGATCCCTATCCATTGCTGGCGAACCTGGCTCCTCTGCCTTGCCTAACTCGAATGCTTCGTCCTCCTCCTCGTCTAACCCACCTTTAGTATGTGTGGGTGTAGAACATTGAGGACATGCCGATTTACGGTGATCATACACAAAGGCACAGCTCCTGCAGGGCTGCATGGTGAAAATATAATTAATTAACTAACCACGGTAAATATGACACAAAGCAAGCGAGCTGCGAGCTGTCCCACCTCTCTGGGCGGCGCTCTGGCATAAACAACAGCGGTAACCAATGTACACACTCCGCCTAGATACATAACATAGGGGGCGCTCCTAACCGGGTAACATACGTCCGGCGCGCGCGAATGACCTGACCAATAGCGGGAACAAGGGACTCGTACCCAACCATAAAGGCAAGATGATATGATTATTACATAGGTTTTGTGATATAAAGGCCAGTTGAAATGATTATAACAGAGGCTTTGTGATATCGAGCCCAGAATAAATTCAAGAGCAATTTGATACATTGGAGTAGCATATATAGGTTTTGTGATATAAAGGTTTGGTGAAATGTAAGAAAAATAGCTTATATTTGGGGGTAGTTCAGTATATGAGACCAGTATATATAGGTTTTGTGATATAAAGGCAAGTTGACATGATTATTACATAGGTTTTGTGATATAAAGGCCAGTTGGTATGATTATCACAGAGGCTTTGTGATATAGCGCCCAGAAGAAAATTCAAGAGCAATTTGATACATTGGAGTAGTATATATAGGTTGATTCAGTATATCCAACCATTATATATAGGTTTTGTGATATAAAGGCCAGTTGAAATGATTATTATATAGCTTTTGTGAGATAAAGGCTGGTTATGTAGGTTTTGTTATATAGAGGCCAGAGGAGTTATTAGGGCAATTTGACATGTTAGAGTAGTATATATATAGCTTTTGTGATATAAAGGCAAGTTGATATATGAGGTGAATAGTTGAGATTCCAGGGAAATTCAGTATTTGAGACCAATATATATGGGTTTTGTGATATAAAGGCAAGTTGGTATGTGAGGAGAGTAGTTATTTGAGGGAAATTGGGTATATATAGGTTTTGTGATATAAAGGCCAGTTGATATGAACATTACATAGGTTTTGTGAGCTAAAAGCGGGTTGATATCATCATTACATAGGTTTTGTGATATAGAGGCCAGTTGAAATGATTATAACAGAGGCTTTGTGATATCGAGCCCAGAATAAATTCAAGAGCAATTTGATACATTGGAGTAGCATATATAGGTTTTGTGATATAAAGGTTTGGTGAAATGTAAGAAAAATAGCTTATATTTGGGGGTAGTTCAGTATATGAGACCAGTATATATAGGTTTTGTGATATAAAGGCAAGTTGACATGATTATTACATAGGTTTTGTGATATAAAGGCCAGTTGGTATGATTATCACAGAGGCTTTGTGATATAGCGCCCAGAAGAAAATTCAAGAGCAATTTGATACATTGGAGTAGTATATATAGGTTGATTCAGTATATCCAACCATTATATATAGGTTTTGTGATATAAAGGCCAGTTGAAATGATTATTATATAGCTTTTGTGAGATAAAGGCTGGTTATGTAGGTTTTGTTATATAGAGGCCAGAGGAGTTATTAGGGCAATTTGACATGTTAGAGTAGTATATATATAGCTTTTGTGATATAAAGGCAAGTTGATATATGAGGTGAATAGTTGAGATTCCAGGGAAATTCAGTATTTGAGACCAATATATATGGGTTTTGTGATATAAAGGCAAGTTGGTATGTGAGGAGAGTAGTTATTTGAGGGAAATTGGGTATATATAGGTTTTGTGATATAAAGGCCAGTTGATATGAACATTACATAGGTTTTGTGAGCTAAAAGCGGGTTGATATCATCATTACATAGGTTTTGTGATATAGAGGCCAGTTGAGATGATTATTTCATAGGTTTTGTGATATAAAGGCTTTTGTGGGATAAAGGCATTTTTTATGTGGGATAAAGGCTTTTGTGCTTTAACGCCAATTTTGTGGGATAAAGGCCCGTGGTCAGCCTTTATCTAACAAAACTATAGTCTTTTGTGGGATAAAGGACATTTTGTGGGATAAAGGCCCCACATGGTCCACAGAAGAAAATCTGAGAGTCAACTGGACTCACATGCCATAGTCAGACCCATGCCACCAAAACCACCCTCCTGTGAGAGTCTAGCTGACTTTAACTGTAGAGAGAGTCCAGCAATGCCTGACTTTCATAAGAACGAGAGTCAAGCAATGCCCCACTTTCGCTCCTACCACAGTCCAGCACTGCCTGACTTTCATACTCAAGGGTAGTCTGGCAATGCTGGACTGTACCTAGAGTTAGAGTACAGCGATGCCAGACTCTAGCCAGGAGAGTCCAGATGACGCTTACTTTTTTCTCTGTGCTGTTTAACAGGAGGTGTTTATCCAACACTTAAATTTGGGAGGTAACATGCTGGAGATGTGCAGTTATCCCAATCGTTGCAGGGGACCAGTCCTAGATGATTGATGAGTGATACAATACGAGCTTTTTCAATTTGAATTTTTCATGAGGGATTCCACATGACTATCACAGCGTCATATTATGACATTTTTGCTATCCATAGACTTTTTATATAATCTATGAAAACAGAAATGGTCCTATTCTAATTTAGCGATGGAAATAGTCATTTTCTTTTAGATAGACCATACACCATACCAATCTTTTATCAGTAGATGTACAGCTCTTACTACACTTTCAAATATCACTCATCTGAGGGGCACAAAGGATAATGTAGACATCTAAATGCATGCCTAATAATATGGTACGATGTGAAAATACTTATTATGTCAAATCCAAAACTAACTTAAACCGATAGTAAAACTGTGAATACCCTGTTTTGCTTACCTTATATATGTTTCCCATTGAGGGTTGCTTCCATCCGCCCATTTTGACTGCTGTCCATCAAAGAGCCTAGTAGAAATCCGATCACTGCATAGAGCCCATCCTAGCCATAACATGTCCCAACCACTTGAGGCTTCAACACTTGCCGATATATCAACTTGCCTTCCTAGATTTAAAAGTCTCTCTGTTCCATTTCTTATGAACAATTACTCTGTGTGAATTGTACCTCTATTTTCTCTTCCTAAATGTTAAGCCATGTTTCTTTCTTTTACTACATATGCATCCATATTTCCTCTATCTTCCGTTCCTACACATCAATTTCCCCTATCTATACTTCACGTTACCATTGACTGCGTTCATCAGCTCATATTCCTTGTCCATTCCTCATTCATACCTTCCCAGTCATCCATTCCAGTCCCTTGTTTGCTTGATGATTGCATTGATTAATTAAGATGTGGAACAATACTGCCTTGTCCTCAGCCTCTCCCATAATTGATCTATTCTCTTACATCTCAGAGTTAATGAGCAGCTGATACACCACACAAGTCCGTAGCTCAACACCTGCTCAATAACCTACTAAGATAAACTCCTACTGCTCCTCCTCCTCCTGCTCCTCCAGACTTAGATTTAGCTTAGGCATATTCCTTATGGAAAGCATTAAGATGATAAAAGTGCTATGCTTTACTGAGCGGCTTGGGATCCACCAATGCAGGTTACTGCATTAATACCAAAGCACTTTCTCTGTAGTCGACAAAAGGTACTGGAGAAAAACTAACCTTATATGTATAAAAAATCCTAAAGAACATATTAGGATATTTGTATTTTATCCATGTAAATTAATAAGCTGATCTAATAGCACAAATCAATCTGCAAAGTATTTCATAACCATGTATTACCCTTCAGGCTTAGCTGACAAATCAGACATGCCTCCTCTATCCAACATGTAGTCAACTTTAACTTATCCTAATGGTTTGGGGCTGCATGCCTTTGTTTCTGAACTCATTGTTTCATATTCTGTTGTTTATTAAACCTCTCAGGACAGACAAAGCCTTTTGGTGCTCCCAGGTGGAAACTGGATCACACCTTCATGAATTTCAAATTTTGAGCGGAAAATAAAAGAATGCCTCCAGGCCTTTGAAGAAACTTGAGAATTCCATTAGCTTTATTTTTCACTAACAGGTGAAAAGAAAAGGAAGGAAACCTCGGAGAACCAGCATCTTAGATTGCTGAAAAGACCCATTGTCCAAAATGAAATTTTCTTTCCATGAAAAAAGATGATTACTTGTTAAGTTGTTACTAATGAATAACTAGAAACACAGTCAAAAATATAAATCATTCCACTCTAATAACCTGGGGGCTACAACCGTCGATAACTGTATTTCATGCATTCTTAAATACCATTTGGTATGGGAGAAGTATTATATGTGTTATGATGTGAAAATTACAATGTTATATATGCAACCATTATCTAGATATATCAAAGCTTGTCATTCCCTGTGATATTTTCGCTGTCTTCATTTCCTTACTTGGCATGCCCAGGGACAATATAATACTAGATGCATTAAAAGCAGTAGCATGCATCCTGCAAAGAGCAGGTGGCAAGTATACCCCATTAAGGACAATAACAGTTTAGACTTGTAGTATCACAAATTTCAAACAGATATATCTTATTTTCCTCATGTGATCTGAGCTTTTTCAGATTGTGGTATCTTTGAGGTAGTCCTCAGAGTAGGGTCATGGTTTATCGATGTATATTTTATATTGACACTCCCTATATGTAGTGCTCTATAGTAAACCATGCATGCATGGAGGGGTACTAGAAGGGTATGAGAAGCCAGGAAGGATTATAAAGAAATCCGCCCAAAAACATATTCAAGCACCATAGGCAGTACATAAAGCAAGACCATGTTGACTTTATCCTACACATATATATGCTCCCATACATTCACCAAGCACACAGGCGCCTTCCAAGACCCCAAATTGAAGGTTGGGGCTCTAATGGAGGACTCCTTTGAGATGAAATCATTCATAATATCTCACTACTCTTTACATAGCTGCTGAGTGTTGAAAGATCAACTTCTGATGTTTGCTGCCATCAATAGCTCTTGGATGACAAAGCTAAGTGCCATTGAAAATTGAATATGGATAAAACAACATATAGGGCTCAAGGAAGATGATCATGCTGGCAAGCACTATCAGCACGCCACACGCGTGTAAATAGGCATTGTAATTCGTCCCCCCATGGCATGTGAATAGTGGTTCTTATTCCTGCACCTAGTAGTGTGTGAGTAGAGGACCTTATTCCACACCCAGAATGGTGCAGGAAAGACTACATGTAACAATCTGCTCTTATTAGCACCTATTGGCGTGTGGATAGTGGCCGCTGTTTGTACGCCTGTGGCGCGGGGATAGCATCGGCCAATAGTGTCACCAAAGTCGAAGGACCTTCCAAAACTTCAAAAGGTATGTATACTCTCGAAGTCCTGCATAGTTGACAAGTTACACTAATGGCATCTGCCTGGCAGCAGTAGAATAGCTATATATTTAGGATTACAGAAACGTTCCCACAGGGGTCATAGCATTGCCTAATATACCATTCACAGCTTATATGTTACGGCTAGCACAGGAAACAACCACTCTATTGATATAAACCCCTGCATGAAAAGGGAGGAATTTATTCCTGGTGTATATGAAGCTACACCAGTACAAATAGAAATTACTATGCTGCCATGTTCCCCGAAAACAATACAAATATTCTAGATTTCTTTTTATTCTCTTTCCAAAAGACAACTTCTAGAAAGGGGTTGATGTATAGGCCTAAATAAATATCTTGCTTAAGATTCTCATAGCATTTGGTATAATCTATTAATCTTATGGCTACAAAATCCCAGATGGCTGCTTTGATTACTACTTAAATCATGGATTGTATCGTTCAATTTTTATGGGGTTGTATGAAATGATGTCCAACTTCTAAAGAAGAATGTATTTAAGTAATAGTTAAGGACATGTGTGGGTATGCTTGCCTCACTACAAAAGTCTAAAGGCGCCTATTATGGTACTGTAATATCAGGCTTGTAACATCCCCCTATATCCCTCCACCCAAAAGAAACCTGCTACCGTGGCCAACATAGGTGCTCTCTATTCCTGTCAACATACGGATACTTTACAGAATAAGATTTTGGACAGTAATTAGCAGACCTATTAAACGACTAAACTATAATTTGCTACTATAATCAGGATCAATATTACCGAAAGGCATATCCTTAACACTTAAAAGGTGGGATTAAATTGCCTCGATCAGCCATTGTCCCTTTTGTCTCTGTGGACCAATCCTGAATGATTGATGAATAAGAAGATAAAAACTGTTTCAAAATGAATTATTCATGAATGATTGCAGACTATCACAGCGCAAAATCGAAACTGAAAATACCCTGACAATGGCAAACCCAGGATTGTCTGTAGGGGGGGGGGCAAACCTGGCCAACCTCGAGTTTATGTCTGTTTCCCGCGAGCAAAGGGCAGCAGCCATACCAGGAGGGTTTGGGCGCATGCTTCCCCCTAGAAAATGTTGATGGTCTAGAATTAAAAGGTGCATTCTAACACATTTTAGGACATGATATCATATGATTATCTTCCCCTTCTCTCTCTCTTCCTCTTTTTCTCTCCATTTTTCTCTCTCTTATTCCTCTTTTTAACTTTTTTTTTGGTGGGGGGCAAGGCCCATTGAGCCACCCTCCTGGATCCTGCAAGAGGCCATACTATGCTTCGCTTATGGATGCAAGACACTAATTTCAGTTGGTGATGGTTGTTATCTCCCATTGCAGGTTGCTTCCATCACCCAGCAGTGACTGTGTCCCATCAGACAGTGCTGTGGTAATCTGATCCCTGCATCCCAGCAGTACAACTGATACGTCCCAACTACTTGAGGCTTCATTACCATGTCCATCACATTGTGATAGGAGATAAGGCAGTGGGAGCTGCTCATAGTAGTGTTCATAGGGCTGAAGCTTTGCTCCATTGGCTTGTCCTTGACAGGTGGGAAATCCACTTCCGCCATTCTATCCACCCCATAGTCTCAGCTGCGACTGTTTTACTGTCTTCCAAAAAAATACATTAATAAGCATACAAACAATGCATACTAATTGTAGAATCCTCCTGTTCTCAACAAAACAATTACTTTTCAAGAAGCTTATCATTAAATCTCTTTTGAATAATTCCTTTGCCTGAACTATACCTGTCCTCTTCTTTTCCTACACATAAAGCCACATTCCCTGCCTATTCTAACACTACACATGCATCCATGTTTCTCTATATTAATCCCTACAAATCATTCTTGTCATCAATTCCTGCACATGAGGTTCCCTTGTGTACGCTCCACATTACCATTCACAGTGCCCATTCACTCATTCCTTTTCTTCCTCAAACGTACCTATGCCATAGCCTTTTTCACTACCTCTAACGCACCCGTATGCACCTACAATACAGCCATGTCCTCAGACACCCCCATAATTGCTCTGTCAGGGTTAATGAACAGCTCATAGATCCATTATGATCCACTAGATATATCATGACCCATAGCATGAATCCTTTCCCATTCATCAACACTAATGATTTATATGCCAATGGCAGGGCAATGACCCTTTGTAGTATCACAATGTTCCAGCAGATTAGGTGACCTGAGCCTTTGCTCTTTATGGTCTCCTTCAATTGACTTATATATTTTCAAAACCCTCTAGATAATCTGATATTTAGTACTGTAAAGTAAGCAATATATATGAAGGTGAATACTAGCAAGGTATGAGAAACCAGAGAGAAAACTCAGCTCAAAGCATATTTTAGCAGCATTGACAGTATTAGCAGCATTGACCATTGCAACTTTATCCAATGTATATCTCTGTTATATGTATCTTTACCGAATCCCCATGCCCCCTTAAGGACCCGTGATAGAAGGTTAGGGATTTGAAAGAGCACTCTTTAGCAATGACATCATTCAGCAATATTCCAAAACAGTCTATACACAGATAATCTTAGGGCTCAAGAACCTAGTCAGTACTGGCTAACAAATCATTACTTAACCTAGCGAGTTATTTTCTAGCTCCCTATTAAACCAACTTTGTTTAGTTGATATTGTCAGGCTGGCTAGTACTGACCAACTCACCTTAGTCTTCTCCATTTAACTGAATAGTGGGCTAAAACCTTTTGAATAAGGCTTTAGTCATAGGTTGTTTTGCCTCAATCAGGTTTTAATAGCACTGACTAAGGCTCCTATGACTAACATTGGATAGCTAATACAGACTAAGGGCCAGAGCACGTAATTCATTTATTCTCCATGGTTGTATTTTTGTTCAGTCTCTGATGTCAGCTGCGACCCAATTTCCATCAAAAATAGAATATGGATATACAATCTGAGCACAGTAGGCATCTAGAAAGGTGATAATGTTACTTAAGTCAAATATTTCTCCAAAGCCTCAGAGAGATCCAAAAATGTTCAGCAAGAGGTATAGAATCCCAAGGTGCTGCAGAGTTGGTAAGATAAATTCATGGTCTCTTCAAGGTGCCCAGAGACAAACTGTATAGGCTTACAGATACAATCCCACCCGGGTCATTAGATTGCCTCATAAACCATTCACAGCTTATATGTTATATAAGGTAGCACAGGCACCACCCACCCAATCAATATATATATTCATTTTTTATGAAATACAGCAGTCCCAACTGCAAATAGAATAAATCATTTGGACAGAATTTTACAAGCTAACTCTAACTTCGTTTTATAAATGAGAATCTATTACCTGGTGGGGGACTAGACTGGGGAGAGTGCCTGGCCCATATTCCCAGACAGCCTGTAAATTTATGCAGGCTGGCCAGCGTGGTTAAGCAGGCCAGGAGAGTCTTTACAGGCAGGGGGTTTGGTCAGGTTGTCCACACTCTCCCAGCACATCAGCCTGGTATAGTAGGCTGGAGTTCAGGCTTTCACACATGTTCCCAGCAGAGGCACCTGTTACGCTTGCTCTTATGATTGTCCCCCCACATAAAATACAAATTTAAGCATGTAATCTTTCAAAAATGCAATCGATCTTCAATATGAGTTTATTTTTCGCAAATATCATATGTTCACCTGCCCTAAATATTGAACATGACAAGTGAGAACTTTTGCCCCTAGGCTTCCAACTCAGACAGCCTTATTTTATTCAAATACGGAAAAAAGAAAGATTTCCAAGTTCACATGTCAGTTATACAAAGCAGCGTAGAAGTACACAGGTGGTGGGTACACACCCTCACCTGGCGAGTAGATGGTGAAGCATATTAGCTGCTGTTGAATATATGCCAATGCACCTTATGATGAGTATCGGTCTCATAAAAATCACAAACATGATTACAAAAGATATACTAAAAACTCAATGCTATAACAGGGCAGAACTAAATACCAGGCTGAGCGACTTGTATAACCATCCTGGGTAGGTTGTCCAGTCTTTATTGTAAATCCGGGTGGTCTTCCACCTGATTGCCGCGGGATGTTATTTATAATTATTAGACTGCATGTATACCCGATTTAAATACATTCATACCTTATATTAATTTTTATATATTCATGTATTAAAAACAAAATTTCACTCAGCAGGTTGCTGTTGAATGATTATTCATCTTTTTGACCCTTCCCAGTGGGCACAAAACATTGAATCAACATTGATAAATGATTGTCAATGTTGATTCTATGTTGATTTAATGTGGAATCAACATTGGACTGAATTTTGTGCCCGCTGGGTTGGTTGTATCACACTTGTCCTACACCTTTGCATGATATGACCCATATCCACCATTTGAAGACGGCTAAAAATGATATATAGGTCATACCCTATGTACCAGCTGAGCCGGCAATAAAACAACAGTAACACATAAAGGCAGAGACATGAATCGAAAGAATTTGGACTGTGCCAGATAAACATAAAGAGTACAGATCCCAAGCTTGTAATATCTCCCTATATATGCCTCCATAAGAAGAATTATCATGGAGATTATAAGGACCATTCATACCTGTCTTTACACAACAACTTAGAGGAGTTGATGAATGAATTTTGATTGCAGTGGTTGTGAGCTGAGTCACGGGTTACCAATAATTATCTGATTATGACACAAGACACAAAAAAGTTCTAGCCAAATATTGTTCGCTGTCATATATACCAGTATTGTCTTTTTTGTCTTCCCTACATGATTCATCACAGCATAGTTTTGTTTTCCTGCTATCATATTATAATAACCTATAGTCCAATATTCTAGTTCCAATATTGCCCCTGGGAACACTGCTCTATGGTGCATATTCCTTGTGGTATACTGGGATAGGAAATGCTTCATCCTGATAATGTACTACAGGGATGCAGCAAGGGTCACCAGCTAATGTTGTACCATCTCTCAGGAAGTCGGTCAAGACCATCCTCCAGCAAGCCAATTACCGGGGATGGTGTATGAGGTAGATCCTTATACATCTACAGGGTAAGTGAGTTGGACCTAGAAGGCAGCCATATTGTCCCCAACAAAGCTTGCTGGTTGTGCTATGTTATTGTCACTGTGTGAGATGGATAATAAAAGGTTGCCTGTGTGACCTCTAGCCTGTATTCCTATGTACTCTGGCCCTTGCTAATTTTTAAACACTATTCACAGATTTCAGTGACGTTAGCCCCTTTATTATGCATAGAAAAATAGTCTAGCAATACCACAATTAATCATTTTAGACATGGAATAATACAAAGAGCTGTATTAATGATCTTGTAAAACACAGCTTTGGGGTTAGAATGCAGCAATATCACTTACAAAATGTTTGCAACCGATATCTTTTAGCGTGTATTAAAGGAAATGTCTCTCATTGACACAGTCTGTCAAACAGAAATATTTGTATAACCAAACAAAGCCTCCCGTGTCCAATGGGGCACTACCATCAGCCTGTTTGGGTTACAGAAGGCATAGACATGCCACACCCATACACCTTAACTATATGTTTGCTCTGTATCTAGCAGTGTCATGAAAACCCCACAGCTAATTAACCCTGTATATTGGAACCTCTGATATACTGCAGGGATCGTGGCTTAGGTCATCCAGTTTTGTCATTCCTGACGGAGTACACACATGACAATCATAATAGTAGTATGGTAGGAAATCAAGCTATCATCTACCACCAATTGCACTTTCCTGAGTGAGATTTCTCTTTTGTGAATGGGGCACTGGTGGTTATGGACTTCTATCAACTGTCATGGACATGATTTACCTGATCAATTGATATCCATTTGGTGGGATATAGATAAGATGTGCATGAAATAATTCACATTCTTATGTTCACAGACTTTTCCAATATTGCAACATGGACATACATAGATACAGGCTGGTGGCATGTTTAGCTTAGAAATGCTATTTTGTTTTTAACAGTAATTTTGACTAAGAATCTTATGCGCAGACCTTCTCAATGCATGACCTCAAATTGGCTACTGGAACAGCATAGCTAGCCCAAAGCTCAAAGGTGTACTAAGATATGAGAGTTAACAAGCTGAAAGTCTCCAATTGTCCATATGGTCTCTGCGGACCAATCCTGGATGATTGATGAGTTTGATGATAGAAGCTGTATCGTTTAGAATTATTCATAAAGGATAGCAGACTGTCCTAGTATTGCATCGTGCAGCTTAAAGTAAATCACAGCTATCCATATATGTAACAATATAATGCATGAGAAAAGAAATGATCCTGGTCTAGACAATGCCTACCTCTTTGCACTGGACATATTTTGTTGTACGTGTAGTCTTAATACATTGGAAAACATCAATGTTGCATAGATGCATATTATCTAGATGTATATTCTAGCCTTGTACTGTTTTCATACGTTATCTCCTACCTTAGTAATGAAATGGCTGAGATAAATTCCCACATGTCCACAGCAGACATCAATCAACTATGGTATGGTCATAATAAAGTAAGAAAATGTAAAAGAAGTACACAAGTGAAAGATGAAAAAATATTTTCAGTGCAAAATGTGCTGCATGTTACCTCTCATGCATCAATCACCCCACATTGACTGCTGCCTATCAGACAGCCCTGTGGTAATTTGATCACTGTATAGAGCCACCTCGGCCATGACACGCTTGAGGCTTGTAAGATTGTAAGTAAGATTTGTAAGATTTTTTATTCAAGCAAGGTCACGGTTCACACTGCGATTTTCAAGAGTTGAAAGGAACAATTATGTACATTACAGTGATCACATGAGTAGATGGCTGTGTTTAATAATAAACAATAGCATGTCCAAGATAGCGGTATATCCATTAGCGTCATAGAAAATAAAATAAAACATACAGGAGGAGTAGAGATGAGAGTTGGTTTCCTCATAAACTAGTGTTTTAATCATTTTCTTTTTGAAAAAATTTTGAAGATAGTTAAAATGATTGAATTTTGAAGATAGCTGAAATGATTGAATGAATAAATGAAGTTAGGGGGGCATGGCTTATGCAATGTACCACCCTTTTCCATTCAAATAACTGTAAACACTATAAACAATATGAATATATTGAATAATGTAGCTAGGTGTGGCAGTGCTTGTGCTCTGTACCTACCACCATAGTAGCCTTGAATAATAACTAGACTGGTAATTATCAAGGTTGGCTTCTTCCGGTGATGTGGAGACAGCATCGACTGGTGCTGCTATTGTCATGTTATGTTACGAGGAAGCAGGGCTAATGCACTGAACTTGCCTGTATGTCAGATAAAGAAATGAGCACAATAACAAGTCTATATCTTATAATGAGGGAGCAGGGCTAATGCACTGAACTTGCCTGTATGTCAGGGAAAGATATGAACACAATAACAAAGCCTAGTTTTATCATGAGGGAGCAGGGCTAATGCACTGAACTTGCCTGTATATCAGGAAAAGAAATGAACACAATAACAAGGCCTATGTTTATGATGAGGGAGCAGGGCTAATGCACTGAACTTGCCTGTATGTCAGGATGAGAAGATTTTAGATTCATAGAAGGGGGTAGCAGTGCTTGTGCTCTGTACTTACCCAATAGAACTATTTTTATGATCAAGTGAGTTATGGATTTTAATGAGTGAGCAGACTATACATAGTGATGAAGAAACAGGTGTTTGTGTCTTGAAAAAGACAGTGTCAATGTCTGCCTGGTATAACAAACCATATATAATTGATAGCTTACTCTATTGCCTCATAGCTGCATGGCGTTGCTTTATTAGTGTGAAATCAACTTTTTCAATTAGACCCTTGAACTTAGAGCGAGTATCAGCTTCCTGGGTGGCTTTATCCAATGAATTCCAAAGAATTACGCCCCTAAATAGGGGTGATTTTTTAACTACATGTAGCTTTCCTCTACCAATTTTGAATTTTACCTTGTTTTCCCCCCTGGTTCTAGGATTTTCATTGATTATGATATTATCCTTGGCTTTTGACAATTTATACAGAAAGAGGAGAAGTTGTATGTCTCTTCTCTTAACCAAAGACGGAATGCTGCATTGTGCATGCAGGTCTTCCTGTGTGATGTCTCTAGGATTTCTTATCTTGAGGCAGTGTCTTAGGCTTCTGTTTTGAATTGTTTGCACACTTTTCTGGTCCAGATAGGTGGCACTGTCAATCATCAAGCTACAATATTCAAGTGTTGGTAGTGTACAATGCTTGTAAATAGTGAGACAGGTATCATTATCAACACAGTCACGTATCCTGTGTGTTTGCTTTATCTTAAAGTTACCACGTTTTCTGACACCGGCCATATGTGCCTTCATAGTGAGATTTTCATCCAGCGTCACACCTAGGTAACAGAATGAGTTGACTCTTTTAACGTTGTTAGTGCCTATTTTCAAGACGGGGGCAGTGACCCCACCAGTTTTTGCAGGGGTTCCATATACGACCAACATAGTTTTTTCATTGTTAATAGTTAGCCTATTGGTGGCACATAACTTCATAACTATGCCCATCACATAATAGTATAGGGTAAGGCGATGGGAGCTGCATGTGTGGCACAAGGATTTGAAGATATGAATATGTCTCCAAGATACAGTAAACAATAAGTCCTCGTTAGTTGGATTCAAAAACAAATGTGACAGAATGTAACCTATGAGAAACCTCTTTTTTAACATTGTCTTTTAGCCGGTTTCCTGAAGTTACTGGAGTTCATTGAATAAAGATTTCTTTTTATAGACAATAGGGAAATTGTGAGTAGGAAATAATTCTCTCCCTTGCCCATTTGGCTTGCTGGTATTCCTACTGTACCTCCCATCTCACCATCCTCAGCTACTGCTACTACATGGTGTAAACATGGGGCTGCTGTATTTGTTGACATTGCTGTCATGCACAGACAATACATACTATGTGTACGGCTCTCCACTACCTCCTATTCTCATGCATTTCCGGTTCAACCAATATTTCCAGTACGACTCTAAGACTGTTGCTTCAATACCAATATGTAGGGCTTCTATGTTTGAGGATATTACTTTCATGTGTTTAGTCAATGCATTACATGATAATGTACAGCTCCCCATTCCTTCCTATTTTCAACAAATACCCTGCACGCTCCAACATTTCCTAAAACAATTTTATGCTCATGTATTTCTGAATTAGCAAACCTTTCTCATCCAATTCTAATGAAGTAATTACCTTGCAGAAACTCTCCCTGTTTGTCCCCTTTTCCCCAATCCCCAATGTGTTAGCATTTTCTTCATCTTCTATCCCTGCACCTTCCCTCTATTCCTAAACTTCCCCTCTATGTATATGCTCATCGTAAGCACATTCTTTGCCCATCAGCTCATTCTTCTTCTTCCTCCTTGCTTCATACCTTTCTTCCGTACATACAATGCACCCCAATATACCCCAAGATGTGGAACAAAGGGCCCTGTCCTCAGACACTCGCATTGATGCATGATCTTATATCTCACGGTGTATGAGCAGCTCATACCACCACACATAGGTCTATAACTCAACACCTACTCAGCTCCCTCCACTAAAACATATCCCTATCTGAAGACCTACACCCACCAATTTCCCACTGCAGAGACAGAAGAAGTACTGAGGCGTGGAGTTGAGATTTGCTCATAGATATTGCTAAGATATCAAAGTATATATTTGCATAATTGTATAGAAACAGAAACATACATAGATTAATGGCTGCTTTTTAGTATTACATTTGCACTGTACCCAGATAAAAAAAAAAAATCTTTTACTCATTCTTAAGATACAATAGTACAAATGAAACAGACTGATGTTATTGAAGATTTCCCTTTAGGCACAACCTGATGAATTTTACAGGTTCCTTATTTTATTCATTCTTTCATTCAAACATAGCTTCTTATAATCCAATAGTTGTCCTAAGAAACAATATAAAATCGCCAGGTACCGCCTCCCTTTGTTTCTTAACTCTTTGTGTGATTTTATATTATTGTTTCTCCACCTTTTGGGAAAGACAACACCCTCTGGTGCTCTCAGATGGGAACCGGATCACTCCTTCATGAATTTCAAATTTTAGCAGACAAAATAGAAAAATACCTCCAGGCCATTGAATGTGACTTGGACTTGGACTTGAAGCATTATTAGTGACATTTTTATCAGCCAATGATAAAAAAGAGAAGAATGCATTTGGTTACAGTATCTTTGGTTTAATGAATAGGAACCTTGTTTAAAAAAGAATTCTCACGTTGTACCAATTTAGAAAATACAAGAAATGACGGCTCCAGAGTGAACCATCTTAAAGGGGAAACGGCCCCAGAGAAAGAATTTTTTTTTTAGGTTTATTAATCATTTATTGTCTCGTTATCACATGTTAGCAACAGTTACAATGTTTGGTATGGCAAGATGTATATGATGCGAGATGTACAGTATACCGGTTTACATCCAAAATGATACCTAATCTCTAGGCTTCATATCTGCCATTTGAGGAACTAGATCAGGTTAGGCAAATATTCAATTTTAGTGACAACAATGACAAATAATGAAAGGCTACACCTTCATCCCTACTCAGAGAGTATTGGGTTGCTATTACGGTGATGCCTTAGGCCCTTGGCCACTGTACTTACTGTTTAGAGTTAGTATCCAGTGATTTTGAGTTAAATCACTGGATTTAAGAGGGAAGAAAAAGGGGGGGGGGGCGGGTGAAGCTTAAGTTTTCAGCTTCACCTAGCATTTACAGATGTAAATCTTGTCTATTTTAGTACTAGAGAAATTTTGAGAGAGGATCATTTGTTCCTTTGAACCCAGGGTAGTGAGTGGGTGGGTGTTGGATGTTCTCTGTCCCTATACCAGAGGAACCAGTGCCTCGAGGGCAAGTTTACTCTGGGATTTAAATATGTCAATATTTTCAGCATTCCTTCTATTGGGGGGCAGAGAATTCCAACATAGGGCACCATGGTATTCCACACTTTTGTCAAAGGCTGCACAATTTGATCTAGAGACAGTAATCAAAGGGCCCGTGTGGGCTCTTGTGTTAATAAGGCGATAATCAATATACATAGGATCACGAGATCTTCGGTACATATAATTAAGAAGATGTATGTATCTACGTGAGGCTAACATAGGCATTTTTGCTTGTGAGTGTACATACTCAGTATTGGTCAGCCTGTTGAAACCCAGACTTATCTTTAGACATCTATTTTGGTCAATTTGCAGTTTGTTAATAAAACCCAGGTTGGCATTCATGTAAAGTATGTCAGCATAATCAAAATATGGTAGAATAGTTGATTCGTAAATTTGGATTGCCATTTTGGCTGTTAGAAAATCTCTAAGGCATGCTAGTTGGTATGTTTTATAGGATACTGTACTATGAATGAAATTTATATGTTTTTCAAAGGTGAGATTTGTCTCTAAAATAACTCCTAAATATTTGTAGGAGCTAACTACCTGAAGTAGTTGATCATTCATTTTTAAATTAATATCTAAAGTTTTAGGGTGGTTATTAGAAGCTGTGAATACCATAGCCTTAGTTTTAGCAACATTGACATATAACTTATTTTGTATACACCATGTAAAATAGTTTTCTAAATCCTGCTGTAAAAGATCTATAGCAGTCTGACGCGAGTTACAACTTAGATGTATAACAGTGTCGTCAGCATATAGACGAACCATACTGTGTTTAACGCATTTAGCCATGTCATTCACGTACAGCAAAAATAACAGGGGGCCCAATATAGAACCCTGTGGGACACCGCAGACCACAGGTAGCATACTTGAGGTTATGCCATTGGCATTAACCACCTGAGTTCGGTTGCTAAGGTAGCTATAAAACCAATCAAGGTTTAGCCGTCTAATTCCATATCTCTCAAGCTTTGCAAGAAGTATACTGTGGTCTACGGTGTCGAAGGCCTTTCTTAAATCTATAAATACTGAAATAAGAATAAGAAACAGGGAATGCTCTAATGGATATAATTACCACTGTACATGCAACCATGGGCGCTGTCTTTGGGGTTTGCAGACATGCATTCTCATTTTCAAAAAGAAAAAGGAAAAAAAAAAGATTTGGGGTTGTGGAGCAGAGCAGCTCATTAGTCTTTACACTCATATTCTAGCGTCAGTAATATCTAGTTCATATATATATATATATATATATATATATATATATATATATATATATGTATCCCTGCACGTCCCTTTTATTCTAAAACAAACCCATGGACCCATTTCAGATTACAGTCTTTAGCAATTCAATCTATTGTTTACAATATCTTATTGCTGTTTAGCTGCATATTGTGTCATTTACTCTTGTCCCCATTTCATCATAGTTTTGTTATATGGAAAGTGAGATGATCTCAATAAAGCATTTGAAATTAGTGCACTATTAAATTTATATTTTGTTCGAGCCAGCGCAGAATAGATGTGGCAGAGGTATCATAGTTTAAACACAGGGGGATACTGTGACCCTGTGAAAGATGTGTAATCTTAGAATGTACACATTATTCCCTTCCTATTCTAACAAATAATTACCCTGCCTGAATTATCCATGCCTTTTCCTCCATCTTTTCCTGAACATGTGTTCCTATTCTTTGGCACAGGTTTCATCAATCTAGGATACAGATTAACATTTCCTTTGCCCATATGCTTATTCGTCTACTTTCTCCTCCTTCATACTTTTCCCCCATATCAATCTATGCAAGCATTGTTTACTACATACAATGCACCCTACTGATACACATAGGATATGGGACAATACAGGCCTGTCCTCAGATGCTCCCATTGATGTCTGCTTTCATATCTCAACATAACTCAACATCTACTCATTTCCCTCCCCTTATTTTATTTAGTTATTTTTTTATTTGTGGCACATTCAATAAATGTCTTTAGCAAAACATCGTCATGAATTAGATATCAGTATAGATTTGTTCATAAGTACTGCGGACCTTAGATCGTTCAGCTACCTCTCTTCCTCATGTAAAAAGAGTTTAATAGTACTAGATTTACATCTTATTCCACACAATCCTTAAACACAAGTTCAAATCATACTGACAACGCTTTGTTACTGCAGATTTCCCTATTGGCACAACCTGTCTTTTCTTTGTATTTTTACTCAAACATAATTATTTGGTATCCTTAGAAACAATATAAAAGACTTGGGACTGCTCTCCTTTGTCTTCTAGGTCTTTGTTTCATTTTTGTAGAATTATTTCTTAACACTTTTGAAACAGACAATACTCTCTGGTGCTTCCAAGGAACCGGGTCACATCCTCATGAATTACATATTCTAGCACAGAAAATATTAAATGGTACTGCAAAATCTGATAACTCCATTAAGGCAATGTTCATCAACTGATGAGATTAAACCATTTGGAACAAGCAGCTAAAGATCACTAATTAGGGATTTTGTTTAGAATGAAAGTTTCCACATTGCAAAGCTTTAATTCTAAAATAATTATAAACGCATTCTATAAAGTCCCTATTAATACTTATACCACCTGTAATCACTAGAAAGCACCATCTCTTATCACTAGATTATCACTCTGCTGTATATTTAGATGATGTATAATAGTTTGTCTATGTCATTTAATGCTTTTTCTAAGTAATAAAATTACTTGCAAATGTACATATGAACTGTCTAGGAAAATGTTTTAACTATTCCCTGTGCTAATCTAACTGTTAATAATAAAACTCCTCTCTTGTTGGGAGAGAACAGGCTCTTTATGATATATATCTAAAAGCCGCATCGGCCCATGGAGAATAAAAAAAATCTTTATTAGATCTGGGCATGAAATAATGCATGGAAGGTTGTAAGAAAGTGAAAAATGTCATGAGTCACCATATAGGTTTACATTTCATATCAATACTTTTCCTATATACAATTATTGTTCGATGATATACAATTCATTGGGTCCGAGTATTGGAATGGCACAGAAGACCATAGAGAATTCTCCCCAAAGCAAACTCAAGCACCTTAGGCTGTATATAAGGTATAACCATGTTGACTTTATCCTATGTATTTCTCTCCCACTCTCAACCAACCCACAGATCCCCTTCAGAATGCCACAAAGAATGTGAGGCTTTAGTCAGGAGTCTTTGGCAATGAGCTCATTCACAATATTCCACTGCAGAGCATGTCCTTTGCTCAGCATCACAAGACTAAACATTGCCGAAGTTTTGCTGGGTAAAATCTTTCCTGCTTAGTTGACAACATACACTGCTGGGATCTCCCGAGTAGCAGTGGAGACTCCATGGAGGCTTATAGACACAGTCCCACAGGGGCCGTTGTATTGCCTCATATACCATTCACAGCTTATATGTTGGAGGTAGCACAGACACTGTCCACCCAATTGATAAAGACACATATGTATATGAAAGGGGAGGAAACCTTTAGTCAGTGTGAAAACACAACAGGACCCTTATACATGACACTGCCTATATGGATACTTCATGAGCCCCTGCCTATGATCTAAATCATCTTAGAAAGTAGAGTATGCATGATGGCCCTTTTTAAATGACTGCATCTCATCCTAACTGAGGGAAGAATGTTTGGTTTGAAAAATTTAAATATTGCCTTTTTCTTGTTTATTGTCCTTCTGCCAGTCCCCTTGGCTTTTCATACATTCATCAATACATTTTACATCATTAAAAGTGGAGTTAACGTTCTGTATTTTGTGTGATCTCTATGAACCCAATTCTAGTACAAAACTCATTATTGTACAGCTATGATATGATACATAATGGGAGTGTACCATTGTGAATATGATTGACCAACCCCTCAACCTAGAGCAGAAGTTGACCATGCCCCATAACCCAGAAGATGCATGACAAGCTAACTGTAAGATTGATACAGATGGGAAATTAGCTGCCGGGTTCAGGTTGAGTCTGATGACTGTATCATATTATACTGTGCCAATTTAGTATGCTATCCACAAGGGATGTCACCATTCCCTTGCTGTTTACGATGTTAAAGAGGTATGTGGAGAGTTAGATGATCTCATAAAAGCAGAAGTACACTATTAAGAGTAGATCCTTTATAAAAACCAATTTAAACTTTAAGGGTATAAAACAGGCGACACAGGCAAAGAATGGATTTGGCAGAGGTGTCATAGTTTAAACGCAGGATATGATGTGATCTGGCCACTGTGGACTTTGGGATTACTTATAAAGTTCAGTGTTTATTTGAACTGTTCTCTGACAGTGATTGGTAATGTATGAGGCCGCACCATTAATTAGAAAAATATAGTACATAAGAGAACCAGCATAGGGGCTACTTGTTGCCTTAGTTTTAAATTGGACCTGTGCTCCCATGATCATCATCATGTTTATTTTTAATCACTGTTCTGGTGTGTGAGCATAGTTACAAAACATACCTATCGCAGCCAAAAGAAACCTGTAATTATATTTTGAAAGAATGAATTATTGGAGAAATAACTTCCATTAACATGATGCTATTTGTGTATGCTAAAATCATTTCTGCTTGATATAGAAATACAATTTATGACCGTTTTCTTGTTTTCGAAATCCCTCATATGATGTGACAGATATTACTTTCATTTTTGTATGAGAAGAAGTTAAATAACATTGTTCCCGTTTATTTACCCAAACAACATAGAAAACTTGTATAGTTAGAAAACATCTATCACCAGCAATTAGATAACAATTCACATATCTGATATGTTATAGTCAATAACAACAAATTAAGTTAAATATGTACAATGGTACGTTCAGACATTTCAAGAAACTAGATGTAGATGCAGAAGTCAATTGATACTTGAAGTATAACATTACACTATACATGCATGGGGCCTTATTTGCTAGACAACACTGTGATAGTTTATAGGTTGAGCAGATACCAATCATGATTCAGTAGACATGGCACAGGATGAACGATAGTGTGGCCGGAAAGAGGCTGATCTAAGATAGATCTATGTGCTTATCTCTTTCATCTGTGGAATTAGATTGGACCAAACAGAGTTTGGGAGTGGGGTTATGAATTACAAAAAGATGTTGGTACCTATTCTTAATAAAAGTATACAAATGTTACATTTTAGAACTGACTTATACATGTTAGGCTCTCTACATCTGTTATATATTGTAATTAGATTTTGGTACTTCTTAACAAAAATACGGCTCCACAGGCAGACATTTTTAGTCCACTGGGATCAGCGTGGGTCACAGTGGACCTGATAACACTCACTTACGGGTGGTGTAAATTTTTGTTAAAACCTCCCATGCCTTTGTCTACCTGCAATTTGTTACAGATTATCTAGTGTTTTTGAACATCATTTTAAAGCGTTGTGCTAGTACATATGTAACTGTCCTAGTAACTTGCATGTGGAAGGTTATGGCAATTGACAGATGGAGTATCTACATTGGGAATATAGATTATTATAGCAAATGCAGCTAGTATAATATTCTGACTTCAATGAATAGTATGTTTAGTCAGGTTTAACCCCACACATATGTTGCAAGCCACATAGGCTCTAGTTTTTTCCTTATCAATCAATTTATAAGGCAGAGAGCTAGCTCATATTACGTATATGCGTCTGTCTAGTTTTACTGATAACTGTAATCTGTAAGGAGTTATTGATGGTAAACAGGGGTATACTTTTTGAATGTCAAGATTTTGTATCATCAATTACATTAGGGAGAGTATTACAATCAATTTGAGCACTTCAATTATAATCAATTACATACTAGCTCTTTCAATCAGATATATTATCAGCTGTTTTTGGATTTCTAGCTGTCCTAGCTCCAGATATATGAAGACAGCAAATCAACATATTCAATGTTGTAGGAGATTCTTGGTTATCCTTGTTTTATTTGTTTCCTGCTTGCTCTGGTCATTGAACATTGAACTATGTTAAAATAGTCCCAATGATCTGTAAAATGAAAATTAACCTTTACTTTTATGTGTGAGTTTTATGTTTTTAAGCAGTGATCTTTATATCAAATTACACATGCCAAATCTTTACTCCGGATGCATGATGCTATTCTCTGCTTTATTAATATTTCTTTTATAACTTAACACATAAAGTATAATATGGTTGGAGGAAGCCCATAGTATGTTTACGAATAGGCTTAGACATGATTGAATGTCCTCAACAAGTTCAGTTATAAGAATCTGATGCAAGGAAACGCATATGTAACTTCATAATAAATAATATTATAATGCTAGACAATACTTACCGAGAGGAGAAAAGAGCTGTCAATAAGAATTCCTCCAGCCCTGAAACCAATATTTGGACCATTGACACAACTGAGAAATGCCACTACCTGTAATGAATAATGGCAGGACACATTGGGGTCAATGCCAGAATCACATCAAATAACTCTCCCCCCCCCCCCCTTCGCCTCTGTATTACCCTATACTGAAATAATGTATTAACATAAGACCTGTCTGATAGTTTGAACCTTTCTTGAGGGCTCCCTGTTCCTGTTAACCACCCCCTATGACACCCCCCACCCCATCCCCACCCTCAACCCAAACTAATAGCAATGAAATAACCCCCCCCCCCCTCGGCTCCATATTACTCAGTACAACCATCAGCCCAACCCTCCCTCCATGTGGCACAGTGCACAGCATTGCCTCTCATGGTATGTATCATGCCTGGGAGTGGGACAGGGGTGTGGTTAAAAGAGCCCCCCCCCCCCAAAAAAAAGAAAAAAAAAAAGAAAAAAGAATGAGTGATCTGGGTCCTTGAGATCACCCTGGTAGGTGTATCTACTACAGCTGGTAGAGGGATACTGTACTTCAAGTCAAAATTGGGTTTAATATTTGGTTTGATATCAAGATATGTATTCATCTGTCCTCAAAGTTTGATGGTTCTACCAACTTACCCCTTACCCCATATAGGGGATGGCATAAATCTACCAAGCACCATACATATGTTATATTTTCATATATCTGAATATTATAGCAGCACCCTCAGATGTTGCATGTATGCCCGTCTTTGACAAATCTGATCTTAAGCATTGCAAATGAGGTATCAAGGTTACCTACCCCTCCCCATAATATAATTGCAGGGTTTGTTATCGGCTCCAATGATATTTAGGGTTCAGAGTATTTATTTAACACCTCAGAGAATTGAATTAAATAATTATCTCTTGTCTTATGTCTAGGATACTAACCATGCAATGTGTAGACTAAGAGATATGGACACCAGTCCTTATTTGGAGTCATTTGCAGGCTCCCCCCCATCACCCCTCTACCATCCATCATTCTATGCATTTAACCACTTGGTTAAGGAGGAGAGTCAGGGTTTTTATTTATTGTAGTATCAGGTTATTAGTGATGTCAATATTATATCTCTGCTATAACTATTATAGAATTACTATGTATAGTAACAACATGAAGCAGTCATCTTGACTATGAATACACATGGGGTGAGGTACTAGGCATAGAATGGAGGGGGGGCTGTGATCATTGGTAGGGTAACTCAAAATGGATACAGAGACCTTTGAAAAGGGTATTATCTATCTGATCTAAACTCATTTTAATATGTTGACAATTCAAATATACTGAAGCAAAGGCCCTCCAAAATTTGGGTTATATTCATGCAATCACAAGAATATAACCTGTCATAGTCTCTTTGGGTCCCTTATCAGTTTTCTGTTGAGGTGGTAAAGTCATTCATGCATGTATGATAAATAAATTATAAGAGGTCTGATGGTTGGAGTTCTTAGATGGACTGAGGTAGCCCTCCTCTTATGTCTGTGTAGGGTAAGGGAGGAGGTCTGGGCCCCTTCCATATCCCCCACCCCTCTTTTAAACACACTACTGTCTTACTCCCAAGACAGGCTAAGGTGTCTGTGAATGACTATTGATGTTCAAAGATCCTGACATTCTGAGTACAGTGTAATATAGAGGCAAGGGCGGAGGGGGGAAGGGAGTTATCTGATGCCTATTGGTGCATGCTATGGGGGGGGGGGGTTAGGGGTCACAGGGGGTAGTTAACAGAAACAGGGGGCCCTCCAGAATGGTTCATGATGATGTTTTATGGCAGTATAGGGACCTGATTGTATAGGAGAAAATGCCTTCAAAAAAGCTGATTTATCGGTATTTTACTATGGACGCACTCCCTCCCCAGAGGGGGAAACACCCCTATAATCACAACAATATGACTTTAAATGCTCTCTTTGGGTCCCAAATGAAGCTTTCTGACCATTTTCATGAATGCATGGTGAGGTTTGAGTAGGAATCTGAAAGCCTGAATTTGGGCAGTTTTTTCACTATTTGGCCGATCTTCGGACCCCATGTACAGGGGGGGGGTTACAGGGGTCCGAAAAAAATAATTTTGTGATTTCCTGAGTTTTGGGTCCCAAATGCATAGTTTGAGCCTGTCCCTGAAACCGTACGACAAGCCATTTAACATCCCCCCCCACCTATAGGATCTTTGAGGTTATGGTTGCAGCTAGTACACCAATAAGGCCAAAAATAGGTTTGTTTCAGGTAACATGGGAGGAACATTTAGGGTCAACTTTTTAGAATACCCTAAAATTGACCAAAACATAGGCCTCTCTTAACTTTTCAGATGAGGAATGAGTTATGCTCATGTAAATGATTTCAACAATTAACTATGAGTATTACTATAGAGAGCTGATTACCGGTTCCGATTTATGATTATGATACTCAAAGAATTATCTGTCAACATTGCAATTACTATCATGATTAATATTGGAACAGTGTGTACCTTGGCCAGTTGATCTCTATGATTCTCAGATGCAGCAGACAAAAACGTTATCACGCAAATTATATAAAGTGATATAATTACTTTTACACCAAACAAACCCTTAAAGGTTTGATCAAATTCACTGACAGCATGTATTAAACCCTCATGGCATTTTTGCAGCTTTTCAAATGCTTCTGCTTTGGGTCTCCTTTCTGCTAAAATGTATTGTCAAACTCATTACTGAAGACATTTGAGATGAAGCATAAAAATATGAAAAGTCCTCCAATTACAACATCCAAAGAAAAGGTGGCAATAGATGTTTACTTATATTCCTGTGTTTATTCACATCTTTGGTGACATTAGACAACCTTTTTTTGCCTGGATTGTTTATGTTTTCTTGTGTTTTTTCAGTCTGCAAGTCATAATATGCACAGCCGACTTTGGAGTACCTAATCACTGCATTGATTGGGTGCAATCGTGCATTGATGGGATAATCAGTCAAGTCTGATATAAGTTGTACATTTCATGTAGTTATGACTGGAAGTCGTCTGAGGGGATCATCTTGCGTTTTTAATCTACAAGTTCATTGATGATTAATTTTAAACTATAAAAACATACAATACTTTGTTATAACGTGAATATGGCACGTGTACATCGACATGGGCATCATCTAGCCTTGATAGAGACATCTCGGAATGCTCAGCAGATGGCTCCGCCATCCGCTGAGCCTTCCTCAACCCAGACTGTGCAACTTTTCTGCTGGTATAGTATTGTGACCAGGAAAAGGTTTGTCAGGTCACCTCATGATTGCATAACACATCAGGTGAACAGAGGTTAATATACTAATTGGCTTATTAACCTAGAGTGTGTTTCAGTTCCTTTGGCTATTGGTGACTAAGAGTAATGTGTAATGGGTGAGTCTATATTCTATTTTTACCTATACAGTCTTAAAGTGGCATAATAACCAAGCCATTCAGACTCACAATTCTAGTACTGTTTTAGTCTACTATGTGGTTAAGTGTGAGTCGTGAGAATGCCACATGCAAATAATGAAGCCAACAGGCTAAACATTGCCTACATATTGTACATGCGTAAGCACACAATCTCTTACAATTACACCATGAGACATAAATAAGACACTGTCAAATGGCATAAATGTGTGTTTATCTTATAATTGCTGTGTTAAGTGATAAAGCGCGTGGTGCTCTGAAGCATAGTTCATATTGACCCTTTAGGACTGATATTGCACCCATCTTTTTATCCCAATCAGCAGTTGTTTCCCCTTTTTGTCTTCCACAGCAAATCCATAACAACAGGAATGAGAACGCTCCATATGATAAGTGGATAGGGGATTTCCCTACATGTTTGTTGACTGGGGAAACCTTTACCTCAGCGCAAGCAGAATGGTCAACAAGCATGTGTCTTCAAAATGGGGAAATGGGGCCACAGTGGAAATGTAGAGGTTTGATAATACAATATTACATTTTGTGATCTTTCTCAGTTTTTCCATTCAGAACATTACAATGATTACTGTCTAGTCGATTATTTTGGCAGTAACCAGGGTATGGTATCCCCATGTAACTTATTATGATTATATTTATTGCATAAATTGTCTCCAGGAGACACTTTTCATTCATAAATGTATATCATTCTAAAATGTTGTGTTCAGTCATATCAGTCAGCAGGAAATATAGATTTGTTGGAGGGCCTTTCCTTGCCACAGTTTAATAAAGATAAAACAGACACTTTACACAGGTATTCAAGCAAATACAATGCACATCACTCCCTAATATCTGCACATAATTATAGAATGCAGAAAGTGACAGGTTCACCTTTATTTACTAGGAGGATGTTTGAGCCATATTTCTTCCCAATAAGATAACATACAGTGAGGACTGTTGGTTGCGCCCTGTACTGCAGATATTCCTTTATCACCAATGTCAGCTCAGTTGACACGGCTCCTATGTGTGTTGTATACCACCTGTATGGCAAGGCTGTTCTCTATACAACAATAATGTTGGGAATCCATACCTGCACCTGCATTCAGAGGTCAAAACACCTATTATCTGAAAACCTGAAGCAGAAGTCGACATGCAACCCTTGTTCCTAAAGAATATTGACAGCAGCAGTAAAACAGCTCAAAAAACATGAAAAAGGGCACAAGCATGGATCAAATGACAGAGAGAAAAACCATGAAATAACAAGATATGAAGAACCACACAGGGCACAGCAACAAGCGAACTCCCTCTCCATTGTCCAAGAAGTTTTGTAACTTCACCCATTAACCCAACTAATGCTGGGTACCTGGAGACCTGTACTTAACCCACTGTACAGAGATTGGGTGACCTCCTTCTTCAGATGCAACCAAAGAGCTCGGTATCAGATTTCAGATGCATGGTTACTCATTTGGCAATTTTCATCTTGATCTCATTAATAACCAGAGAATTTAAGAAAAATTGATCAATAATCAAAGACGTTGTAGTTAGAATTGAACCTGATGTATTTTTTTTATATACCAATTCTCTTTTCGAAAACTCAAATGCTGCTCATGGTGAGGTTTGGACAATCAAAATTGAACAAATAATGCTGTAAAAATCCGACAACCAGTGAGTTGTAACAAGATTACATGAATTTTTTTTATGCCGAAGTGGTGGCGTAGCCACCTGGTGGTGCCGCCAGGCACCACCAGAACGAGGTATATGATGTTTGCACTTTGCCAGAAGTCAGAACGGGCGCCGCCATCTTGGATTGTGCCGCCATCTTGGATTAAGGTGTCACAACACAAATTTATGCTATGTGATAACAATAATATAAATCAAACCTTTGATAGTTCCTGAGGTTGATTATAATCATACCTACCCCCCCCCCCCTAATATGGACCCAAGGAATTCAATGGTTCTATCGGTTTGTTGCTAATACAGCTGGTTGCCTAGCAACGGCTATTCTAATTGTTTATCTGCCTAGCAGGACACATTTCCATGGTCCTCAGGTTGAATATAATCATACCTACCCCCCCTAATATGAATGCAAGGAATTCAATGGTTCTATCGGTTTGTTGCTAATACAGCTGGTTGACTAGCAACGGCTATTCTAATTGTTTATCTGCCTAGCAACACACATTTCCATGGTCCTCAGGTTGAATATAATCATACCTACCCGTCCTAATATGGACCCAAGAAATTCAATGGTTCTGTTGGTTAGTTGCTAATACAGCTGGTTGCCTAGCAACGGCTATTCTAATTGTTTATCTGCCTAGCAACACACATTTCCATGGCCCTCAGGTTGATTATAATCATACCTACCCCCCTAATATGGACCCAAGGAATTCAATGGTCCTATTAGTTTGTTGCTAATCCAGCTGGTTGCCTAGCAGCATCTATTGTTATTGTTTATCTGCCTAGCAACACACATTTCCTTACCCCTAACATGGACCCAAGGAATTCATAGGAAATGCCATATTTGAAGTAATATCATCCTTCCCCCTGATAACCCCTTCCCGGCCCTGCTCTTTTGGCGTCTTGAATGGGTTCCCTTCAAACATACCAACCATGTAGACATTATGTTTCTTCAAATGCAAGAATTGCGGTTGTTGCCGCGTATAAAAATGCCTGAGGCATTTTTTTACGCGGCAACAACCGCAATTCTTGTTTCAATTGGCTGGATTCACTACCCAAAAGTCACATTCGTCTCATACTATTTTTCCATTTTTCAAATAGTTTTTTCATTATATATAAATGATACTAATGTGGATGCTATTGTGATAGTTCTACAGGATATAGTGACAACAAAAAACTCCTAATACTGTACTGGTTTAGACACCTGACATGTTCTACACATTATATCATTTGAATCTCTGTATTAAACCTGGTTGAATTCGGAACTCCTATAGATCTGCTTTGTGCTCCTCATCATTAGATCTAAGTATATATATGTACCTTAGCATATTCCTTTCTCCTACTCTCTCCATGTATTCCCGCAGACATATGGATAAACTGAGTTTGTAAACTTATGGTAATCATCTGTATGAAATGAAGGCAACATTAACATAGACAAAGGCCTACAGTCAGAAGTGGAATTGGGCTACCAGGGGTTGCCTGCCAATTATATACCTCGAGGTTACCTGTTATCGCTCATTTTAGCTGGTCCTGTGTCATCTTGCCCTGGTCAGGTAGCAGCAGATTGCCATGGTTACTTGAGGTGATCGGCTCTGCTTCGATTCATCTGGGGTGACCAGGGCTCCTTTTTACAAATAAGCTCATATGAGATTGTGAGCCGAATGTGGTCTGCAATGAACACTTGTTTCTTTGCAAACATTTAAAAGGCCCAACCATAGAATCTTATCAACATCATGCATAGGCTGTATGAAGGTCTCTGCAAGAGTCATACCTATAGAGATAGACCAGGGGCCAAGCAACATAGCACAGCATGACCAGTCATCTGTAATCTATAACTTGGAAGATAGGTGAGAAATAAGTGCTAGGATTGACATTAACTGGGAATTAGCTGCTGCCACAGGCAGGGCTTTAGGGTGAGCTTAGTGACTGCTACATGCTGTATATTGTCAGCCCAGTATGTTTAAGTGGCCACTGTCACCATCTTGTTCCCATTTACAGCGGATTTATGAGGGAGAACAGTATGATGGTAGGGGCTCTCACCAGTACACACCAAACATGGAGTTAAAATTCAAAATGCAAAATGATATTTGACCCTGCACCTGAAGATGATAATGTCTGTTAATCTTCTTAACTTAAATTCAGCTTTATTGATAACACCAGATGATCATGATCACGATCATAAGGAGATCCGGTTATCAAACTGCTCATGTGCTAAATATGTTTCTCCTGAGTAAAGTACAGTAGGTTTAGTGGGTGGTAAAGTAGGCTGTGGCAGCACAATAAGGAAGTGAAAAAGACAACAGAGTAAAGGGAAACGTGAAAGGAAACTGAACACAAAGGGCAAAGGTGAAGTGCCATTTTTAAGATGAAAAACTGACAAAGATTTTGATCTGTGAGAATAAACATGCAAGATGCCAACCTAATCTGGCATTGACCTTTCGATCATAGCCAAGATAACAGTTTCGTCTCTATTTTCCAAACAGGATTATCATCCCTGCCTGCATTATATCCCCCTACCTGTAATGGACATTTCATCTCATTTGTTATCAGTTCTCATAGTGATCCTTTCACAACCCTGCATTTACTCTCACCATTAAGTTTTGGCTCCTGGCTGCTGTCTCTGTGTCAGACGTGTTAGAGCTGATCACAAAAAATTATACTTCCTCATCAATTAGCAAGATGTGGTAATTTCTTAACAGCACTGGGGTGCGAAAAGGATGAAACAGCTAGCAATATCCTTCTTTAAAACGGGACCACCTCATCAAGGAGAGAAAATAAAGTAAAGTTCAAGTCCAAGTTCATGGGTTTTTATTAAATACATTTAAGGTACACGTTGTAATATTGTGACTGCACCCTGATTAACACATTTAAAGTTTCAAGAATTTTAGGTTTTATCCGGACATCTTGCAATTCTAATTCAGGCGTGACTGAAAACCTATATTAAAATCTCTGGTTTTTCTAAATATTATCTAAGAACTTCAATGTACCCTCACTACTTATCCATCTGTAGGCCCCCTTAGCAAGACATGCTACACCTAGGTCCATGGTTTGTGGTCACCCGAACCCACTGACACTCATGATATGCAGGGGGCTCTTTTATTAATCAACAGCCTGCTGGGCTGTCCACAGCTTATTGCTCTCACTCAGGAGCTGCAATTTCATCGCATTGCCTCTGAGTATGCATGCATATCATTTCCTTGCCTTAAGTTTGGCTATGCAGAATACACAGGCTTATTTTTAAATGGTTTGAAGAAATATGAAGTCCGGTAGGCTTAGACACTGAGCCTCGTATTCCGCAAAAGCTGAATAACCGGACCTCGTATTGCGCTAAACCTCCGTATTTGCTCAAAACTTCACTTCCGGTTCAGCATAAGAATCAGTCCGCCAACTGAGTACTATACCCACAGCCAGGCCGAGATGGCCGAGCGGTTAGCGTCTTCGCCTTCCATGCGCCAGGCCCGGGTTCGATTCCCGGACGGTGCGGAGACGAAAACGTCGTCATGGATTCGTTTTTCAGTGGATCAGTTCAGCCCCGATCAGCTGATCGTTGGCCTAGATTCAGATTGAGACGATATCATATTTTTTTCATTGCCTTCGTTTGGGGGTTAAAATACATTATTTTAGCTTGAAACAAAGCCTAAGCACTACAAAAGATCCCATATTTACACGTACAATAGCCGATTTAGGCCCTATCCCCCCAGAAAATTTGGTTGAGCCTCTCTCAGCTGATAGATCGGCGAAAAATTGAGACGATAAAAATGTGGCCGCCCGGCTTGCGCTTGACAGTGGCAGGCCGCGAGTGGTTTCTTCACATTCCCCGAAAAATAAAATGGCTGTTTTTGGGTTTAAAACAGAGCTATATTGAAAGAAACATAGCGCAGAGAAGAGAAAAGATCCCATATTTCGACGTACAATGGTCAAATTAGGCCTTAACCCCCCAGAAAATTTGGTTGAGACTTCTTAACTTGATGGATCGGCAAAAAAATCTATCATAAAAATTTCCACGATCAACTTGCCAGCGGTTGAGGCGTCTTGAACTTAAACTTGACCTAGATTTATTTTTCGGGCGACGATATATTTTTCGGCGATAAAGGACGATTTATACTTTTATCGTCTTCTTTTTTTAAAGAAATTAACCTATTAAAATTGAAAAGAAGGCCTAATTTATACAAATAAAGACGATGTAGGTGATCGAAGGAGGGGGGACTATTTTTTCGCGCAGGCTTACAGACCGGAAGTGTGTATCGAGCAAGGTGTCATGGCGGATCTGGATGTGTTTCGAGATCATGCAGGTTAATAAAATGTCTTTTTCTCCTTTAATACTTGACATCTGCATTTAAAAATAAATACAGGATCAGTTTAAGTTGTGTATTTCCCCTCCAGATTGACATTGAAAGGCCCCGTATTTCGTTTCAACCCTTATAAAGGGTTTCAACGAAATACGGGGCCTTTCAATGTCAATCTGTCGGGGAAATACACAACTTAAACAAATCCTGTATACATATTGACAGTACCATGTCCTGCCTGTGCTATTTGAAACGTTAAATCCCAAATGGCACATTAAAGGCCAATGTATAATAAGACATTTCTTTTGTTGTATTTTATATCAGCTGGAGACAAATGTGCCAATATGTGAGTGTAGGGCACAGGGAAGAAACCAATAGATGTCTCTGAATTATGATAGGATAAAGCCATGGTACTACATATATAATGCGAGCTCAAAACACTACCTGAGAAGCCCAGGACCGATATTATAGCTTCACTTATATTACATTTAAGCTGCTATAACTATCAACTTGACCCGGTCAGAAAGCAGATAACCATGATTATCTTAATTAGCAGACTCTCTTTCTGCCTCACCCTGCCTGGCGTTCATACTGCTGATAGAGCAATCTGAGTGGCCATGCAGAAAAGGAGGCATCACGATCTGTAGCTTGGTTGTACATTTGTTATGTTCTCCTTTGGCGTGTGTGGTTAAGCGAAAATTGCAGCTTCTGTCAGGGCATCTTATGATTACACTTCATGAAACAAAACTATAATTGGCATATTGATAAAGAGTTTGTTGATTAGAAACCAGAGATACTGTGGCCCAGAATAGTGTTTACTTGGTAATTGCATTATATTGTTGACTAACAACATTGTATACTTGTAAGTGATAATTACTGATAGATAAAACTTTCTAAGGGCAACCTTACAGTAGTAGCTAGCACTATTTAGTAACGCTCAGACTTGAGTGTCTGGTGTATAGTATACCAAGAGGCTTTAAAAGTACATATCCGTCTTTATCATCAGTATGAACCACACTTCATACTGACCTAAATCATGAAGAGTGTCATTGCGCCTACTCTTTTCATCCCAATCAGCTGTCATTCTTTCCTACTTGTTATCCACAGAAGATCAATATATACAGGTATGACAATACAATTGCGGGTTGGGTACAGCCCTATGTATCTCTCGTCAGATTACAGGGGACAGCAGTCTATTGGTGAAGGTATTCTCTCTGATGTTAGCTCAGCCAAGGCAGTTTCCATCTCTGGGCGTCAGCCCTGTCAATATTTGTTATAGGATGAAGGGATTCCCCTTATGTACCTGTTGATGGCTAGAGGCTAAGTTACATAAAGAGCAACAGCCACCTATTTTACCTAGCAACCGTAGACCTATTATATAAGTATTCAGTCCCAAATGCTGAGCATTTAGGAAATCAAATGGAAAAGCAATGATAGTAGAAATCCATTCCTTAAACATGCATCATAAGGCCAAGACATCGAAATATTTCAGACTGAAAATATGAAATTTACATGAAACCCTTGTTGCTAAAGAATATAGACAGGAAGAGTGAAACATCTTAACCCCTTCAACGCGGTAAGCCAATATATTGCACAAAATTGCATTGAGTTACAAGAAACCCAGTGGTGAAGGGGTTAACCCCTTAACACTGGATTTCTTGTAACTAAATGCAATTTTGTGCAATATATTGGCTTACCGAGTGGAAGGGGTTAAAGAAAACCTAAAGAAAAATACAAGCCTTGAAAAGAGCACAAACATGCCTCAAATAACAGAGGCAAGAATGTCAAAAAATAATAAGAAATGCAGAACCAAACAGGGCACAGCCACAAGCTTTACCATGATGGATAACATTTTGTAACCTCAATCATTAACAGCACTGGTGCTCGGTACCTAGAAACCTGTTGCAGGAATTGGGTGACCTCTTTCCATAAGTTCTGTATCATGTTTCTAGTGTGAGATAATTCCTTCTGCCGTACAAAATGCTCACCTTGCTGTAAATAATGACTAGATATTCTTACACAATGAGTATTGCTTCAAAACAGTACTCAAGGAAGTTGAAGTGATAATCTGAGGAAATGGAATCAAAAACATTTAGTCTCAGTATTTATGAGTTTCATTCCTTATGAATCCATTGTGAATATCCTAAGGATATAGATACTGAAAACCTATGCCTAGGTCCAGATTTTTAATACTTATCATTTGAAGGATTCAATGAAAGGATAGATAAAGCCCACAATAGCACTACAGGCCTTAGTGATAAGAATTAATGACTATAATGTGTTTAATGTAATAAGTGCACAGTGCGCTTGAAAATGATCATGGACACCTTTTAGTAGTTAAGACTAAAATTGGGTTAAAAAATTGAGATGTCTTTGGTGACTTGTAGTCTAAAAATCAGACAGACACGGGGTGTGCCCTTATTCGGGGGTGTGCACTTATTACGTTGAATATGGTATGACACGCAGGCTTTAACTGCTTTAGACACCTGGATTTATATTCCGCATATATGTCAGAGGTTAACTGTGGATGGACATTTGTGGTCGGGTATTCAACCAGGTCAAATTCATTATTTCTCCTTGATCCTCATCCACCATTACCTTGTCTGATCATTAATTTTGGGCATGTGTTGGGAATGTGCACATTCATAATGCTCTTAGTCTGTTCTTGTCATGTGAAGTATATACACAACCAAACATGATTATCTCATTTCAAGAAAATAAGATTATTAAACTACTTGTTTTAAGAAAATATATCTAATTTTATAGCTGTGTATCAATTATGGCAAGTCTCTTACAGTGAGACGAGGCAAGCAATGATGGTCTGCCCCCTATGTACCCCAGGTGCACCTTTTATCCCTCATTTCACCTGCTCCTACATTGTCAGGTAACAGCAGATTGCTACGATTACCTGAGGCAGCTGTCTCCGGTTCAGTTCATCTGGGGTGACTATGGCACTGATTTACAGATCAGCCCCGGTATGGAGAACCGAATGTGCAAAAAACACTTTCTTTGCAAACATTGTCAACTGATCATACAGAGGCCAAAGTTACAATGAGTTATGTTAACCCTCAAGTATAGGTTCCAAGAAGCTCGCAGCAAGGAGGATCGCTAGGTCCTTAGGACCAAATAGCACACCATGACCAGTCATCTGTGGCCCATAATGTAAAAGATATGCGAGAAACCAGTAGTAAAATTGACGTAAACTGGAAATGAGCTGCTAGCACACAAAAGAGTCTAAGTAGGGTTTAATGACTGGCGCAAGCTGTGCTGTCCTACTAGTTTGTTCCTAGTGACTGATGTCAGCGTCTTGCCCCCATTCACACCTGATTTATGACTCAGGGCAGTGTGAGGGCAGGGCAGTGTGTGGGGAGGCAGGGCCTCTCACCAGTGCATGCCTTACATGGGGAGTTCATTCCCTCAGTAACACAAAACGTGTTCAGTGCTGCAGCTGCTGATGACAATGTATGAGAGATCAAAAGTCTGCCCTTTTGATGACTGCAGGTGATCATCACTAGACGTGGCTGGAAAATTGCAAGTGAGTTACAAGTACATTGGTAAAGCATGCTATTTGAAACTAAATGAAAAAAGTACTATCGAAATATAATCTAAATCATAAAAATATGAGTGCATTGATCAGGTTTGGACAAGGTACTGGCCAAGTATCACATCAGAAAGGTTGTCATGAAACCTCCCGTGCTCTTTAGAAAATTGCTCTATGGTGTAAACCTCTTCTTTATGCCTCTCCAGAGAAATCCATATTTTTATCCTGATAATGTACTACAGGGATACAGCAAGGGTCACCAGCTACTGTTGTACCATCTCTCAGGGAGTCGGCCAATATCATCTTCCAGGAAGCCTATTATAGAATGTGTTGTATACATATATGTAGGGTAATTGTGTCGTGCAAGAAGGCTTGCTATGTTACATGTCAAAGTATAGTTTCCCTTTTTTTAGAATCACAGAACACACTCTTAAGCAATGGTTATCATCGTTAGAATTGGATAATGGAGGAAATGTTGTCCATTTACACTTTGCAAAATAAGTTGCATTTCCAGACCTAGCAATTGTTGCGGCATGAACAACATGGCGCCGTAATTGAGTGGCCCCAAAACCTCATATGCCAGTGGCGGCCGCCTTCTCGCATGGCGGGACTTACAACTAACATCCGCCATGTTGGATAAATTATAGCAGCTCTGCCACTTCTTCACCGCGGCCATTGGACACGCACGCACAATCATTGTGACACCCACATTGACAGAATAATGCCCCTATAGTGTTCAGTCATGCCCATCCATACCTTATCTGTGTGACAGCCACATATCTAGTAGACATCAACTGAGTGGCATGGAAACTACACAGCTAATTACCACCTCATACTGATTTCCCTGATATATTGCAGAGAGAGTTCAAGTCACCATTTCTTCTCTTCTAGGTGAATCAGACTAAGTGTATACCTCTCATTTTCAAATCCGATAGTCCAGTTGACATTATAAATTAATTAGCTTTGCCACCCTATAAAGTGGACAGTAACATCGCTATCTATATATCCATACTTTTCTATTCATCTGTGTTTATGAGAGGTTGATTTTGAGAGGTTGATTTAACTTTTATTGATCTCTTTATGCACATGGATTATTGGTTTTACATCGAGATAAATCATTTTGTACATAATCCTTACCGGTATAGTTATGCTGGAGCTAACGTAACCCGATTATATGTCATTATCATCATACGGTACATATGACATTTTTACCGGTATAACTCATTTCTATGAGATCTTAACGCTTTAAGACATGATGTAAATACAAACAGAGTACAATATTGTCCCTTGATCAATAAAAGATAAGGATGGCAGTCTGCAATGCAGATATTTAATGCCACCCTTTCATATTAGTTCACGTTAATATTAAAGTCAAAAAATTCCTGTTTCAGCAAGATGGCCTAGACGATTACAGGACGAACACTTGTGCTTTAATATCACAGTTTTATCAGAATGGAATCATGTAGAACATGTGTAACTTACATACGGAATATACATAGGTATGAGCGTTTGATTAGATGTTGAGAACAGAGATATTTATAATTTGGTGGAGTTAACAGCATTTCAATAAAAGCGTGATTGAATATTTAATAAAGTCATTTCAATTTAAATTCTAATATTTTTTGGGATGGTTTTTTCTAGTTTGATTTTCATTAGATTTTTGAAATACGATATACTTTCTGACCCCCTGACTGTGTGGTGGAGCGCATTCCAGACCTGAGCAACATGTACCTCTACACTTTTTTCATATGATGTAGTGTGGATTAAAGAATATTTCAAAAGTGGTGATACCGTATGTCTCATAACCCTTGGTCTGACGTCTGCAAATTCAGAATTGTGTGCTCTTTTATACCCATATAATTCCACATGATACTCTCTTCGCTTATCTAACATAGGAAGACTGGCTTCTTGGTGAATGTATTCAGTAGATGTTAGGATAGGCATTTTCAAACAATATTTTAAACAACGATTCTGTATACCTTGAAGTAAGCCTAGCGAGTCACTACTGGCTGTGCTATACAATACATCTGCATAATCAAATAGCGGTAAGGCATATGTCTTATAAATTAACAATAAAATATCTGTTGGCACAAAAAATTTTAATCTGCCTAAAAGATGAGACCGATATGCAAGGTTTTTTCTTAATTCTTTTATATGTTTGTTATAATTTAATTCATGATCAAGAGTGACTCCTAAATACTTATATGAGGTTACAAATTTCAATTTTTCATCGTTTGCTTTAACATTTACCATAGCTAGAGGAAGTGTTTTATATTTTATATTTGACGTGAAAAGCATAAGTTTGGTTTTCGATTCATTTAGGGTTAATTTATTTTTAGAAGACCAGGATATGAAGTGGTTTAATGATGCTTGCATTTGGGTCTCGAGAGTTTTCATATTTGTGCCTGATACATAAAGTACCGTATCATCAGCATAGAGAAGCGATTTGACATTACCAACTCGTGTTTGCAAATCATTTACATAGATTAAAAAGAATAAAGGGCCAAGTATACTTCCTTGGGGGGCACCACATGTCATATTTGCCATGCCGGAAGACACACCATTAGCCTTAGTAATTTGAGATCTGTTTTTGAAATAATTTTGAATTAAATTTAAATTTTTACCTTTTATACCGTATAGTTTCAATTTTTTTATTAAAATAGAATAATCCAAAGAATCAAAAGCTTTTTTTATATCGATAAATGCTGCTAAGGTGTATCTTCCAACATTTCTCTCACGCAGAATATCATTAGTTAATACACTAATGGTATCAATAGTAGAGCAGGCTTTACGGTAGCCACCTTGTTCTTTTAACAAAATATTATTTATTTCAAGGTGATCCAACAATCTAGAATGAATGAGTCTCTCTAGCACTTTGCCTGGTACAGGGAGCTGGCTAACAGGTCTGAAATTTGATACGTTGCTCAAGTCGCCAGATTTTGGCAGGGGGGTGACCTGTGCCTCTTTCCAGGAGTCCGGAATTTTGCTATTTAACACAACTAAATTAATTATTTTAACAAATCTATACGGATTACATAACACTGAATCTTTGAACGCCTTAGTAGATATATAGTCGATAGCTGCTGCCTTATTTACTTTTAAATCTTGGACTACTTTTACAATCTCTACCATGCTAAACTCGAGGTCGGGCATTTCATTATACACTTCTCTCCCATCAAAAGACCAATCAGAGTTATGTTTTGAGGCTAATTTTGGGCCAATATTCGCGAAAAATGAATTAATAAAGTCAGCTGCCTTATCTGGTTCAATGACGGTACCATCATGCTTCAAATTAATTTGTTTCTTATTATTTCCCTTTGATGGAATTAGCTCTTTCATTGCTGACCAAAATTTCTTCGGCTCGCCAATATTATTTTGAACCTCCTCAACAACATGTACTCTGTGGGCCTCTTTAATTTCGGTACACATGGCATTTTTCATTTGATTTGCAATAAACCAATCCAATATAGTGTCTGTCCGTCGAGCCTTGGCCAACGCTAAGTTTTTCTCTGCTATGCTTACTTTCAACTCAGGTGTGAGCCATGGCTCATCCTTATTTTTTATGACAAACTTCTTTACCGGACAGTCTACGTCAAGCCCTTCAGATACATTTTTATAATAAATAGACCAGCACAGATCAGGATCTTCAGAATCGTCAAAAACTGACCAATCACAAGCATTAAAAAAGTCTTGAAATTTTACACAGTCATATTTACGGTATGATCGACCTATAAATTCATTTCTACATGGGATACGTTTAATATGCTTTAATCGAATATACACAGGTAGATGATCAGAAATATTGATGTTAACAACCCCATAAGAATTAACATTTATTACATTTGTAAAAATTAAATCGATACAAGATTTTGTCTCTGCTATACGAGTAGGAGAAGAGATGAGTTGACGTAGAGAAAAGTCCTCGAATTTTGAGTATAATCTTTCTTTGACATTGTCTTCATTCAGAACATTTATATTGAAATCGCCTGTTAAAATGACATCATAACTATCAATATTTTCAATTTTACCGGTCATAGTGTACAATTCATCAATAAATCTATTTTTATTGCCTTCTGGAGGTCGATAAATTGTAGCCAACAAAATATTTTCGGCCATACCCTTTGATATTACAAGCCATTGGATCTCTATGTCGACCGTGCTTTTGTTTAATGCAGCAAAATCTTCTGCTGAGCATGTGAGGTCTTCTCCAACATATGTACATACACCACCTGCAGTTTTTTCTCTTTGCCTGTCTAGTCGGTATAAATTATATCCTGGCAAATCATAATCGGAATCAGGGTTAATATCTGTTAGCCAGGATTCTGAAAAGTTCAAAATGTCAATACCTTTATTCCAGAGTTCAGTTTTTAACTGAGGAAACTTACAGCGAATACTTCTAGTATTTAAATGTAAAATGCTTAGGCCTTTGCCTGGAAGAATGTGGTTCTCAGCCATGTTTAAATGTGAATTTACAATCCAATTTAATCCAAACATACCCGGTATAATTCCATACACTGTTTATATATGTTATTGAAACGTCCAACACATTTACACAAGACATACAACATAAATGAGGTTTAGGGCCTCGGCTCTTTTGGCCACCCATACCTCCTTAAGGTTAGCAAAGGCTGGACTAGAATATGCGTGGAGGGCAACCATATATTCCTTTTTATAAAATATCTACAATATACAAGCGAACATTTCTTATTTGCCATATTTCGTAGAACCTTTCTGTTTGATTGATATTTTTTCCATGATTATAGTTGTAAGGTATCGGGCATTGATTGAGATGTTCATAAGATATGAAAGAAAACAGTTGCTATGCTACTACCTCATTGCCACTCTAACATTGTAACATAGACATACACGCTGCTATTGTAACAATACATCACTCCATTGTCTGGGCAGATACCAATCTGTCATTCAGTGAACGTGTGACAGGATGAGTGATAGCCTTGTGGGTTGGAGCCGGATCTATCTATCTCTTATGATATGGGTTTGGATTAGACTGAACATGGAGCACTGTATGCAGTTCATGTAGCCGCGATGGTTAGGTCACAATTATGGTGATGTTCCAAATACCTTTCTGTGTGGGATAACTAACCTCTCTATAATAACTTCATAAACTTAACTGTATTAGCATATGGCATGATAATTTGCCTTAACACTTGAAATTAAATTTAGTCAATAATTTAGAAAGGATTTGCAACGGGTAATTTATATTGTGAGGTTATCTGTGCTGATTTTGTCACCACATTTTTATATTAGGTCTGGCTATAATTCTTTAAACTTATAGATGTATACATATCCCTGTCAGGACCCACTAGAAGGAATGGCTATGATTGCCTTATCAACCACATCTCCATTTAAGTATGTCCGTCAGTTTAATGTCTATGTCTAATGATATTTTATTGATAAGGAGTTAATGGTAATGTACTTGGTCATACATTTTATATGTGATATATTCTTATCATCGATTACACAACTGAGAGCACTCAAATCTATTGGAATTTGATGTCTCTATTTCCCCTTGTAATTTACATTTACAAAATGAACGATCAAATAATAGCTCTGATACTTAGAGATATTAACAATAATATTAGGAATCTCTTTCTCGGAATTCTCAAATTTGTTAGATTAATTGTGATTGGGGCCAGTTGGTGTAACCATCCAAAAATATCCACGTATAATTATGATTTATTATATACATAATTATATGAATAACCCTTGATGAAATAAACAGAAAATCCATATGGACCAAAACTGAATTGAAAACACGACCACAGATTTATCGGACTACATTTTGATGTAGAGTATAATTGTCAGACCTACTTAATGTCTGACCAATTTGCTGATTGAATCAGTCCAAGCTAAATTAAGCACATTTTAATAAACTTGTACAAATAACCAGTAACATTTTACCAGATATATAAGTGGGTGGTCTGTATAACAGGAGGTGTATATCCAACACTTAAATGTGGGAGGTAACATGCTGGAAGTGTGCAGTTATCCCAATCGTTGCTGGGGCACAGTCCTAGATGATTGATGAGTGATACAATGCAAGGTGGTTCAAATTGAATTTTTTCAAGGGATTCCACATGACTGTCACAGCGTTATATAATGCTCCAGGAAACAGTCAACATTTTTGCAATCCTTAGACTTTTTATATAATCTATGAAAACAGAAATGGTCCTTTTCTAGTTCATGTGTTCTTCCTCTTGATGGACCATATCAATCTTTTATCAGTAGATGTACAGCTCTCAATATACTTTCAAATAACGATCATCTGAGGGACACAAAGCATAATATAGTAGACATTTGAATGCATGCCTAATAATATAGTATGATGCCAAATCCAAAACTAACTGAAACCAAAACTAAAACTGTGCATACCCCATTTTGCTCAGCTCTTATATGTTTCAATTGCGGGTTCCTTCCATCATCCCATTAGTAATCTGATCACTACAGCCAACCCCAGCCATAACACGTCCCAACCACTTCAGGCTTCATCACCATGTGTACCACATTGTGGTATGCTATGGGGCAATGATAGCTACTGATAGTACTGTCCATCTGGGACAAGCTTTGCTCAATTGGGACAGCTGGTAAGCCCATTGCCATCTTGTACGCTCAGCTGCTGCTATTATACTGTTGTACCATTTCAAGAAGTGAATTCATTGGGCAGCAGTGAGGTTTTTAGAGACGCTTCATACTAATTGCACAGTTCTAAACTTCTTTCTTTTCTCAACACTTGCTGATCTATTATCATGCCTTTCTATATTCACAAGTCTCTCTGTTCCATTTCTAATGAACAATTACTTTATCTTCTTTCTCTAAATGTAAAACCATGTTTCTTTCTATCGCTACTTATAAAACAGCTGGCGGTGCATTATAGCCTCAGAGAAGTCACATGCCGTCTGTTATAGCATAGCAGTGCATGCTAAGCTGCTGCAACTAGGTCAAGGGCCTTATATTGGCACCGGAAATATACAACATCATGGTATCTAAATTAGTAAAGTGTTTATGAAGGATATAACCGATTTATAAAGACAATAGAAAACTCATTACTCACATCTCAACTGTCTGAACATTGTCCTATAATGCACTCAGATGCTCCTACACATCAATACCCCCTATTTATGCTCCACATCACCATTGACTGCGTCCATCAGCTCATATTTCTTCTCCATTCCTCATTCATACCTTCCCGGTCATCTTTGTCAGTCCCTTGTTTGCTTGATTCAATGCATTGATTAATTAAGATGTGGAACAATACTGCCCTGTCCTCAGACACTCCCATGATTGATCTCCACTCTTACATCTCAATGTTAATGAGCAGCTGATACACCACACAAGTCCATAGCTCAACACCTGCCCTATAACTTACTATGAGAAACTCTTCCTCCTCTTGCTCCTTCAGACTTAGATTCAGCTAAGGCACATTCCCCATTGAAAACATTAAGATGATATAAGTCCTACGCTATACTCAGCCTGGTCTCTAAGCTAATAAAAAAATTCCCGCCGCCTACACTGTAAAATGTTGTTGTTCCAGAACAGCAAAATGTATTGTAACTATACAGTACTTTTGCTGTAAAAAATAGTACAGTCAATTTTGCTGTATATGTACATTTCTGTTGCTGTGGATACAGCTAACAGTAGTGAGTTGTAGACCTACAGCACTTTTCTCTGCATGCTATATATGTACACGGGAGGTTCTGGGATTGGTCCTTGGTCTAGCTACCTCTCCATGTGTTACATACCAAATGGTCACAAGCAATTTAACATCATTCTCTATGGGCCTTGTCTATAGTTTTCTACTTCTTATAATCCAATTGTTAGTATAAGAAACAATATAAAATGACCAGGTACTGCCTCCCATTATTTCTTAACTCTTTGTGCCATTTTACATCATTGTTTCTCATCCCTTTGGGAGAGACAACACTTATGGAGCTCCCAGGTGGGAACTAGATCACTCCTCCATGAATTTAAGATTTTAGCAGACAAAATAGGGAAATACCTCCAGGCCATTGATTGTGACTTGGAAATCTGATAGCTCCATTAGTGACATTTTTATCAGCCAATGATTAAAAAGAGGAGAATACATTGAGTCACAGTATTTTTAGTTTGCTGAATAGGAACCTTGTTTAAAACAAGAATTCTCAAATTGTATCAAATACAAGAAATGACGGCCCAGAGGGAATATGGCTTCAGACGAAAACGAATAAGAGAGAGAGAATGCTCCAATGAATATAATTACCCCTGTACAGGCAAACATGGGCACTCTCTTAGGGGTTTACAGACATGCATTCTCTGCACAATCTTAAACTTGAGCAGCAGGTGTGTTATCATTTTCAAAAAGAAAAAGAAAGAAGGAAGGGGGGTTGTGGAGCAGAGCAGCTCATTAGTCTACATTTCATATCAATATCCTCTAAACATACATATATATATATATATATATGTGCTCTTTGGTAAGCCATACATAGGGGGTACTAGAAATGTAAGAAGTCAGAAGACCATAAAGAAGTTCGCCAAAAGCGTACTGGAGCACTATAGGCTGTATATCAAGTATGACCATGTTGACTTTATCCTACGCATGTCTCCCTGTATGTCTCTTCTATTCTAAAACAAATCCATGGACCCCTTTCAGATTATAGGGAGGAGTCTTTAGCAGTTCGATCTTTCATTTACAATATCTTACTGCTGTCCAGCTGCATGGTGTGTCATATATTCAGTATCACTGGACTCAACATTTCTGGCGTTTTCTGCTGGTCATAGTATTTCCTTTATTCTCAAGAGCCCCATATTCTTGCAAACTCCCTCCCAGTAGCAGTAGACCCTCATAAACCATTCAGAGATTATATGTTGAAGGTAGCACAGACAGTACACACACGATCGATACAGAAGCCTCCTTTTACAACAGAGAAGTTTATTCATATACCATTGTAAATATCCAAGTGGTCTCCAAAATGCATTATTGTAGGTACTACCTCTCATTGACAGAATCTAACCTTCTTAAAGAGAATATTCCATGCCCTTTAACCAAGAGTTAGAGTTGACGATGCCCCATAACCTAAAGGATGTATAAGAAAATTGACACAGACAGGAAATTGGCTGCTACCACATAAAAGGGTTTAAGCTGAGCTTAATGACTGTTTCATGTTACACTGTACTAATCTAGTATGTTTCCCAAAAAGGATGTCCCAATTTCAATTTGTTATATGGAAAGGGAGATGATCTCAACAAAATGTACATTTTGTTCAAGCCAGCACAGAATAGATGTGGCAGAGGTAGTTTAAATACAGGGGATACTGAAACCCTGTGAAAGATGCATACACTCAGCATGTACACATTATTTCCTTCCTATTCTAACAAATAATTACCCTGCCTGAATTATCCATGCCTTTCCCTCCATCTTTTCTCAAACATGTGTTTCCATTCTCTCCATCTCCTATTCTTAGGCACGCATTTCATCTATCTAGGATAAAGATTAACATTTCCTTTGCCCATATGCTCATTTGTCTACTTTCTCCTCCTTTATACCTTTCCCCCATATCAATCTATGCAAGCATTGTTTATTACATACAATGAACTCTTTTGATACACCTAGGATGTGGGACAATACAGGCCTGTCCTCCGACGCTACCAATGATGTCTGCTTTCATATCTCAACATAACTCAACACCTACTCATTTCCCTCCCCTTAAACATTCATTGCCCCTCTTAGAGGCTTAAATCCTGCAAATGAATATTCTGTATTGCTTAGATAATAACATGTCAAAAAAAGAGGTTTGGACTTACAGTTATTTTTGTATTTGTTGCACTTTCAATAAATGTTTTTAGCAAAACATCATGAATTAGATATCAGTATAGATTTGTTTTCATCAATATTGTGGATATTAGATAATTCAGCTACCACTCTTCCTCATGGAAAAAGAGATAGTTTAATACCTGCATTCAAGTACTGCATTCACATCCTATCCACATTTTAAGATACATTGTAAAACGCAATCCTAAAACACAAGTGCAAATCATACTGACAATGCTTTGTTACTGCAGATTTCCCTATGGGCACAACCTAATAAATTGAAAAGGTCTTTTCTTTGTATTTTTACTCAAACATTATTATTTTGAGTCCCACTGGTATCCGTAGAAACAATATAAAAGACTTGGGACTGCTTTCCTTTGTCTTCTAAGTCTTTGTTTCATTTTTGTAGAATTATTTCCTAGCACTTTTGAAACAGACAATACTCTTTGGTGCTTCCAGGTAGGAATCGGGTCACACCCTCATGAATTACAAATTCTAGCACACAAAAATATTGAATGGTACTACAAAATCTGATAACTCCAGGCAATTTTCATCAACTGCTGATAAAAGAAAATATTATGGCTCACTCTCACCAGATCGATGCAACTATTATTTGGACGTACATGATCGGCGGACGTACATGATCGGCGGACGTACATGATCGGTGACGTACATGATCGGTGACGTACATGATCGGTGACGTACATGATCGGGAGTTATTGACTGCCCTACCCTTTCTGACCATGTTAAAACATAAATATATCTTACCAAGGTGTGCATATAGTGTGTGTCTTGACATGCTCTATGTTAGAAATGTCTAGATGCGACTATTAAGATAGTTTTAATTAACATTTCAATACCGATCATGTACGTCATGTGACGTACATGATCGATGACGTACATGATCGGTGATTTATTGGCTGCCTTACCCTTTCCTACCATGACAAAACATAAATAAACCTTACCAGGGTGTACATATGATGTGTGTCTTGACATGTAATATGTTAGAAATGTCTAGATGCGACTATCAAGATAATTTTAATTGACATTTCAATCCCGATCATGTACGTCATGTGACGTACATGATCGGCCGTTATTTATTGACTGCTTTAATTACCTTTTCTGACCATATTTAAAACATAAATCAATCATAGCAAGGTGTACATACGATGTAAGTCTTAACATGTATTATCAGAAACATGTGCAGCAGTGGGGTAATAAGAAAATTTTACATGACATTCCCAGCCGGTCATGTACGTCATGTGACGTACATGATCGGTTACACATTGAGCCCCCCCCCTCCGGCCCCTATAAATATTTTGGGAGGTTTTTTTTTCTAATAAACTCCCCAAAGATACATTACAGCCTGTAGGTATGGTTGGGAGAGTTAAACATCGTAGTGCAGGGGGTAAAAGACGGATTTTGTCCTCTGCCGATCATGTACGTCCACCGATCATGTACGTCCACCGATCAAGTACGTCACTTTTTTAGTTGCACTGATTTGGTGAGAGTGAGCCTTATACCATTTGCAACAAGCATCTAAAGATCACTAATTAGGGATTTTGTTTAGAAAGAAAGTTTCCATATTGCAAAACTTTAATTCTGAAATAGTTATAAATGCATTCTATAAAGTCCCTATTAATATGTATACCGCCTGTTATCACTAGAAGGCATAATCTAAGGGATGCTGCTGTATGAATTTTCAGATGATGTGTCATAGTCTGTCTATGTCATTTAATCCTTTTTCAAAGTACTTCTTAACTGATGTACATTTGAATTTAGTGACCAATCTATCTTAAATCAGAAGCAATATGTGGTTACGGGTGAAACTTATCATAAATAATAAAATGATTTGCAAATGTATAGAGTCTCTATGAAAATATTTTAACTGTCCCCTAACTGTTGATAATTCCTCTCATGTTTGGAGACAAAAGCCTAATAGACTAAAAACCATATCAGGCATTAGGCATTACATGAAGCATGGGCGATTGTAAGAATGCAGAACACGTCACGAGTCACAGTATAGGTTAACATTTCATATCAATACTTTTTCTATACACAAGTAGTGTTTGATGGTATACAATTCGTTAATGGGAGTACTGATTGCAATGGTAATAGAAAGCATAGAAGACCATAGAGAACTCTGCCCAAAGTAAACTCATGCACCGTAGGCTGTATATAAGGTATGACCATGTTGACTTTATCCTACGTATATCTCCCTATATGGCTCTCCCACTCTCAACCAACCCACAGATCCCTTTCAGAATGCCAGAAAGAAGGTGGGGCTTTAGCGAGGAGTCTTTGGCAATGAGCTCATTCACAATATTTAACTGCAGAGCATGTCCTTTGCTCAGCATCATAAGACTTAACATTTCTGATCTTTTGCTGGGGAAAATCTTCCCTGCTTAGTTGACAACATACAAGGTTGGGATCTCCCGGGTGGAGCGGTGGAGACCACTTTGAGGCTTATAGACACAGTCCCACAGGGGCCATTGTATTGCCTCATATACCATTCACAGCTTATATGTTGAAGGTAGCACAGACACTGTCCACCAAATCGATAAAAACACATATATATGAAAGGGGAGGAAACCTTTAGTCAGTGTAAAAATACAACAGGACCCTTATACATGACACTGCCTAAATGGATACTTCATGAACCCCTGCCTATGATCCAAATCATCTTAGAAAGTAGAGTATACATGATAGTTTATTTTGAATGACTGCATCTCATCCTAACTGAGGGAAGAATGTCTGGTTTGAAAATGTGAATATTGCCTTTTTCTGGTTTATTGTCCTTATACTGCCAGTCTCCTTGGCTTTTCATGCATTCATCAATACATTTTACATCATTAAAAGTGGAGTTAACATTCAGTTTTTTGTGTTATCTCTGTTAAGTATATGTATGAATATAGTTCTAGTACATGACTCATGATTGTACAGCTATCATTATACATTATGGGAGTGTACCATAGTGAATTTGATTGACCAACCTCTTGACCCAGAGCAGAAGTTGACCATGTCCCATAACCCAGAAGATGTATGACAAGTCACTATAAGATTGACACAGATGGGAAATGAGCTGCCTTTTTCTTTTCTTTGTTTTCGAAATCCCTCATATGATGCTTTACCTCATGCTACCACTAGTCTATTACAATATCATCCTAAAAGGCATTACATACAATGCTACAGACTTGTAAAGAAATTATACGTGGACCCTGGGGAAAGCTACAGGCGCCTCTGATACCACCTAGGGTCTTATTGTTGTATCCCCATATATCGTCCAGCTAGAATCTACCTTAAGCCAGTGCAGTGATCCTTTAGACTTGTACAGGCCTGTAACATTGGCAGAGTAGGGCTTATACATGCTAGGATATGATATTATTTATCCCAATAACATGAAAAAGAACTTGTACAGCTCGAAAAAACATATCATTAGCAATTAGATAACAATTCTTATGTGTGATCTGTTATAGTGAATAACAACAAATTAAGTAAAATATATATGATGATACGTTCAGACATTTCAAGAAACTAGATGTAGAAGCAGTAGGCAATCAATACTTGATGTATAACTAACTGTGATCTTGAGTGAAAAATATCATGGCATTGGTTGCCCGTAAGTCCTATTACTGCAACAATTTAATTTAGTTTGATAACCAACATACTTGTGCAGTATTACTAGTAGCTTGGTGGCAAACCCCTACACTATACGTCTATGTTACCTTATTTGCTAGACAACACTGTGATAGATTATAGGTTGAGCAGATACCAATCATGATTCAGTAGACATGGCACAGGATGAACAATAGTGTGCTCGGTAAGAGGCAGACCTGAGATAGATCTATCTGCTTATCTCTTTCATCTGTGGAATTAAATTGGACCAAACAGAGTTTGGGAGTGGAGTTATAAATTACAAACAGATGTTGTTACCTATAAGTATACAAATGTTACATTTTAGAACTGACTTTGAAACATATTGTGCTCTCTACATCTGTTATATACCTGTAATTTAATCTTGGTACTTCTTAACGAAAATATGGCTCCACAGGCATACATTTTCAGTCCACATTTTCAGCGTGGGTCACAGTGGACCCGAGAACACCTACTTACAGCTGGGGTAATTTTTTGTTAAAACCTCCCATGCCTATGTCTACCTGTAATATGTTACAGATTATCTAGTGTTTTTGAACACTATATTAAAGGGTTGTTGAATAACGGCTCGTACATATGTTAGTGTTTTAGTATCTTGCATGTGGAAGGTTATGGCAATTGACAGATGGGGTAGCTACATTGGGAATATAGATTATTATAGCAAATGCAGCTGGTATAATATTCATATACTTCAATACATTTTTGGTCAGGTTTAACCCCACACATATGTTGCAAGCCAAGTAGGCTCTAGTTTTTTCCTTAGCAATCATATTATAAGGGAGAGCTAGCTCATTTTACATATCTGTCTGTCTAGTATTACTGATAACTGTAATCTGTAAGGAGTTATTGATGGTAAACAGGGGTATACTTTTTGAATGTCGAGATTTTGTATCATCAATAACATCAGGGAGAGTATTACAATCAATTTGAGTACTTCAATTATAATCAATTACATACTAGCTATTTCAATCAGATATATTGTCAGCTCTTTTTGGATTTCTCACTGTCCTAGCTCCAGATATGTGAAAAAAGCAAATCAACATATTCAATGTCTGTAGGAGATTCTTGGATATCCTTGTTTCATTGATTTCCTGCTATCTGTGGTGATTGCACATTGAACACATTTCTGACCTCTGTGATCTAGAATGGTGCAGTTCCAGTAACATTCCAGATTTCAGAACCATGACAGCTTATCTCAGGTTTGAACTCAAATATTATTATTGTGTATGTTAAAATAGTCCCAATGATGTGCAATATGGAAATTAAAATTTACAACTATGTGTGAGTGTTATGTTTTTAAGCAGTGATCTTTACATCAGATTACACATGTCAAAGCGTTACTCCTGATGCATGATGCTATTCTCTGCTTTATTCATTTTCTTTTATAGCTTACCGCATAAAGTATAATATGGTTGGAGGAAACCCATAGTACGCTTACAAATAAGCTTAGGCATAATTGAATATTCTCAATAAGCTCAGTTACAAAAATCTGATGCAAGGAAATGCATACGTAGCTTCATAATAAACAATATTATAATGCTAGACAATACTTACCGAGAGGATAAAAGAGCTGTCAATAAGAATTCCTCCAGCCGTGAAACCAAAATTTGGACCATTGGCACGACTGAGAAATGCTATTACCTGTAATGAATAATGGCAGGACACATGGGGGTCAATGCCAGAATCATATCAAACAGTTTGATGATCCTTTTAACAATATCATTTGGCTTCCATCACTCTTTAGGTTAAATCAGACAGAAGTAACTACTTACAATAAAGGGGCTGTTGCCCTCCAGGGAGGTCATGTCAATTCCATAGATACCACAAATACAACTGTTGATCTAGAAACGTAAGATAATTGTGTCACTAAATGCAGATAATCAATTGTGGCATATTTAGTTACCGCCAATTTAATTCTTATATAGAGGCCGCAGCTAGTACGTTAGATCGCCTATGCGACGTATTGGATAGGCCCAAAGTCGGGATGAAGCTTATATGCAGGTTTTCCTATAAGTATACTGCAGCATAAGATTAGCAAATGTCGACCCTCTTCAAGCCCTATAGGAATTTGCTGCACACTTCATAAACATTCCCGACTTCTCTTGCCATCAATATTCAAATAATGATTGTTTCCCTTTAACTTTTCAGATGAGGAATAAATTCTGCTCATGCAGATGATTTCAACAATTAACCATGACTATAGAGAGCTGATTACCGGTTCCGATTTATGATTATGATACTCACAGAATTTTTCGTCAACATTGCACTGACTAGCATGATTATTATTGGAACAGTTGGTAAGATGGTCAGTGATGAAGCGAGTTGACCTCTATGATCCTCAGATGCAGCAGACAAAAAGGTAATCACGCAGACTGTATAAAGTGATATAATTACTTTTACACCAAACACAACCTTAAAGGTTTGATCTAATTCACTGACAGCATGTACTAAACCCTCATGGCATTTTCGTAGCTTTTCCAATGCATCTGCTTGGGGTCTCCTTTCTGCTAATATGTATTGGTTAAACTCATTACGGAAGACATTTGTAGTCTTTTTCGTGATGAACCATAATGATATGAAAAGTACTCCGATTACAACATCCAAACAAAAGGTGACAATAGTCTGTATACCATGCATTAGCTGAAAGGTCTTTTCATTTAAGTTGGAACCAGTTGGCCTATAAAGTCCATTTGACCCACCATCCATTGCTATTATTGTATTGGCAAAATAGATTCCCATACCAATGCATAAGCCTGTTAAAATCATTATAAGGAAGAAAAGAAGAAGCGAAACAATTGTTGTAAAGTGCAATTGAACACCTAATTGCACATACAATTCCCCAAAAAGGCAGCAGGCAATTTTAAGGTGATGCCATCCTAGATATAAAAACACCAAAGCTAAGGTTAAGTATACACATGATAAAATATCCACTGTCAAGAACAGAACCATTATCATACAAGAAATATTGGTGTAAAGTTTCAATACAGAAGTAAAGATAACAACCAGGCTGAAAAGGAATACAATTGCAAAGTGAATCTTAACAGCAGTATTGTAATACTTCCCTCTTTTATCAGCAGTATAGATGCCAAAAACAAAGAGTGGAACTGTCAGTCTTCTAAATATTTTCCATATGAATGCTCCCTCATCAAGAGTGGTATTTGGCTGTTTAATCTGCATTTCAACCATGTTCTGAGAATCATGTGCTGCTTAAGGCCAATGCAACAATGTGATCCGAGTGCGTTTTAAACAATGGACGCATACTGGGCACAGGTACATGGCAATTTTATTTTATTCAAACATTAGTAAACATTTGAAACAAATACTTGTCTGAACGTTGCCCGGCAACCAATTGACAAATATTATGCACCGGGAGTTGTTCAAATATGAGCCATGGAGCAAGAATATAGTGTTAATGCACAGATGTGCAGAAAAAATGGTACCATGGCGCATTTTAAGTACATGTCTACGTATAAATGATGGGCAGCATGTGATTCCACACCATAATTTGAAATAATCTTAACCCTTTAGGCGTCGCATAGAGCTTTAATGTGCCATGACTTTCATTGAAACCTTGACCAGCCTACATGACCATGCCAAGCCTATGTTCGTTATGCATAGTGCAGATTACTAGAGAAAGCATAAACCCAATGCCTTCATGCACCTTTAAGGGGTCAGAATGATGCTAAACGTGAATAACTATTACAATTTAAGTATATATAATATGTCAATGAATATATATCCTGGTCCTGGGCCTGGTTAAATACATCAGCTTAAAAACTCTTACCCAACTTCAGGTCACTTTAAAAAAAGTAGTACATTTAAATGTCTCATACTCATACATATGAATAAGAAAAACTGCATTAAGGTTGATCGCTACTCATTGAACATGGAGCACTGCGCAGGTCTCTGCGCATATAGCTTAATTATATCAGATTGAGCTAATATTACAAAACTAGATACATATACATGCTTACAAAGCCATATTAAAGGATGAGCTTATTTTGAGCAAAATTGAGCATTTTATTGGACTTTGAAAATTTGATACATTTATAGCCAATAATATTTGCTATTTTCAATATAAGTTAGAATATTGGACTTATTAATCAATAAATCATTATCTAGATAGATATAGATCTCATCAGGTTCTTTAAAATAACCAAGGGTAGGATACAGAACCATTTCATACCCCGATTTTTGCCATTTTACCCATTATTTTAGGCTTTAAATATGAAATTTAGTCCAGTTTTGCATTACATCAAAGGCCCAAAACCATAAAAATATGCCTGGGACCACCTTCCAAAATTCCTTTAAAATGTTAGCTATTGGTCCAAACAATTTAAAAAAAAATTAAAAAACAAAGTTCATGGATTTTTTGCAGTGATATTTAGAAATTGCTGAAGAATTATGCATTAAATTTGAATAATCGTCATAAAACCATCCCGTTTTTTCATAGAAAAGTACATTTTTGGACCATGATTTTATTTTTCCCATATAAAAACATGACCTAGGATTATTCATGTGCAATACAAAATTAATGTGGGCATTGGTTCACTAAGAAAAAAAATCATGAAAATTGCCCATTTTTTTGTAATTTTTGGCAAAAATTGTCAATACCTTTTTTTTCAAAAATCTGTAATAAAAAAAAGTAGCTCGGGACCCCCCCCAATTTTTTTTACATTTTCCATTTCTAAATGATATAAGCTACCTTTTGGGGGAAAAAACAGGACATTTCATGGATACAAAGTCAAGAGTAGCGATCAACCTTAAGTACATTTAATGCACCTGGATTCCCTGTAGATGTGGAACAATACAGCTCTGTCCTCAGACGCTCCCATTAGTCTCTGATCCTACATCTCAGGGTTAATGAGCAGCTCATACCACCCCACATCGTTCTATAGCTCAACACCTGCTCAACACCTGCCCCTCCCCGTCATGCCCCTCCAGAACCAGATCCAGCTCAGGGATACGAGCACTTCAGGTGCTTACCTATAATACAATAGCTAGCTCATTACTCGCTCATTTCCCGCTCGTAGTACAGTCCTGCAGACCGAGATCCAGCAGAGGGACAATCCCTTCCTTAAGCTGTAAGACCTTAAGGGTTCTGTACAGAGTGGCTTGGAAAAAAGACAAAAGACAAAAGACATGTCTCTTCTTTTACACCCTATTCAATATCTCACCTTCTCATAGTCCTATTGTTATCCTAAGGAAATGTAAAAATGACCTCGGACTGTCCTCCCTATTACCTAAGTCATCTTTTCGTATGCTATTGGTTCCTTCAGCACAGCCAGTTGGTGCTCCAAGGTGGAATCAGGATTTTACCATCATGTATTCCAAAGTGTACAGGGGAAACAGGAGGGCACAAATTATCTTAGTGATATGTTTGCTTGAAAGATATATAGTTAGTACTATTCTCTGTCTTTACTCATTTACCTGGCATGTTACAGGGCAATATAATCTCCAAATATATATGCACATCAAGAGTCACAGCCTCCATGCTTCCTCATATCCATTATCAACATACACTTACAGGTGACATACATAGGTGACATACATGTGTAGGGGCACGAATAATACGTGTACATATAAGGTCCGTGGAGTCAGAGCGGTAAGTGCCTCCAACGGACACTAGGTGGCAACACCTAAGCCATGTCCTTTCGGTTATCCGGTAGCGGAGCCAGGCAGGGCACTCCAGACGGCGCTACGGAGGAGTGCCACGTCGACACTGCTTGGTCCGCGCTCAGGGTATATAAGAGGCCGAGGTTGGCTACCTCAGAGAGTTCGTCCCAGGACGAGCTCTGACCCACACCTTTCGTACCTTCGCTTTGACAGGGGCACCTACACCCCTCCCACGTTATGACTCCTGCACCAGCCATGCTGGCACAGGGCTCGCCTGTCTGGTATTGCTAATGCTTCGACTATCGATAGAATCCTGTGTGTCTTCGAATGGTTGAAAGACCAAGTGAACCAAGTAGAAACCTTCGTGTACTTCTGAGGCTGTGATCGAATAAAAACCTGTTGCATTCAAACCGAATTTGGAACCTGTGTTCGAGTTGTACGCATATGAAACCCCTACATTGGTGCCGTGACCAGTTCGGGTGAAACACAGAATAGCACAGTCGGTTAAGGTGAACATGGCTGAACAGGCAAAGGGTGGAGCGTCCCTTCATCCTATTTCGAGTCCGGATCCGGAGGTGGTAGCAGCCCTTGAGAAACACTATGGGCCAAACCGTTCGAGTTCTACACCAGAACCAAGGAGAGGCAATCCTGATACTATTCGAAAAGATCTGGGGTCAAACCTAGAGGATTCTTTGTTTGAAACTGGCGGTTCGAAGAGGCACATTGCTCCTATGCCAACACAGGGCATGAGCATGCTGCATGCTGAACGACACCAGCGGCAGGAGGTGACACGTCGTCATTTCGAAGAAGAGAAGAATCGATTCGAGGGAGCAAGGATTGCAGAGATTGACAGGATGAATGAAGAGTTTGAAGCTTTGAGTCATCGGTTGGTACAGCTCCGGAACAAGAATGAAGATTTAGACGGGGCAACAATGGAGAAACAGAACCGCTTGGACACAACGAAGGCGGAACTGGAACATATGGAAAACCAGTTCTCTCATCAGCAGAATGTCTTGCGGCGACGTACTGAAGCTCTTGAACAACGTCAAGATAAGACCATACATGATTCGGACGAGCTCCATGATACGATCCGAGAAGCAACCAAGGCGTTGAAGGAAGAAAAGGATCGTCTGATCCGGGAAGTGGAAGATTTACAGAAGAAACGAGATGAAGAGTCAACTCGAAGTGGCCATTCGGGGTTCGATAATGTCAGTGGTGGCATATACAACTCATCATCTGGTGGGGGTGGTGCCTCTGCCTCAACCGGAGGAAGACCAAAACGGGTGACCATTGATACAGGTGATTCGGATGGAAGATCTTCACGGCGTGACCAACGCCCAACGTCATATGATGACGACTGTTCGAACCCTCCCAGCCGTTCTAGCTGTCGAGAGAGACCAAGCCGTCCGGGTTCGAATGATAGATCTTCGAGATCTGATCCGAACGAGCGTTCGAGTGGACCCTCAAGGAGGTCAGGTCCTACAAATGCAGGTAGACGAGTATCTCGCCGCGAATCAATGTCCCCTGGGATGAAATTGATTTATGATTCGAATCCCTGCATCGCTGAAATGGGAGTGGACTGTGTTAGCAGACAAGCTGATAATGCTGATATCGTTGACTGGAGCATTGAGCAGTCTTTTCTGTTGCACAGAGACAACCACAACGCTGCTAGACGCACTGCAAGCACTCCGATTCCATTCACAGGCAGACAGCCATGGCAGGACTGGTTTGCAGACTTCATGGACGATATGAGGTATAATCGGTGGTCACAGGAGGAATCGTTGGACGAGCTTCTACGGGCATTGAGAAATGGCCCCGGCAAGCTAGCTGTTTCGAGATGGAGAACGATGCATGGTGCCGGATCGTTTACCCAATTGGTGGAATGCGCCAGTTATCTGATAGGTAATGTGGGTAATGAGGATCCGCTTCGATTGTTTCGGAAACGGACTCAAAAACCAAACGAGTCGCACCGTGTGTTCGGTCTAGAATTGCAAGCTCTCTTGCAAAGGACTAGACCAAGATGGCAGTTAGATGACCCACAGTTCCTAGATGATTTCTGATGAACGGACCGCAGCATGTGATAGTTGGAAGGCTGGAACTTCTCTCACTGATTTGTTCATGGCCATAGAAGACTATGACAGGAAACGGCATCTGCTATCTTCGAGAGTACTTTCGAGAACTTCCAGTATGGTACAAGACCCACCAGCCTCTGATACAGAGGAAGGTGATTCTGGAAGGGAGGAGGAGATTGGCGCGGTTGCTCAAAAGAACAGCGGCAAATCTTATTCCAATTCGAATTCGAAGCGCTATCCGAAGGCTGACAGGAAAACACCACCTGTGACCCCAGGAACTACAAGCGCACCTTCGACTACATCCTCAACTCCTAGTTCTATGGAAGAACTTCTGTTAAGGTTGACTGACTTGATGTCTGGAAACCAGCAATCAACAGGGAGGAATTCGAAGCCGAGAGTGGACAAGACCACTAGGAAGTGTTACAGGTGTCAGGCCCTGGGACACTTTGCTGCAGAATGTCCGGCTGAGAAGCCGGTACCAAAGCCTGAGGAGAAGAAAACGGAAAACTAGAGGGGGTTGCTCGGGATGGCAAGGTAGTGACCCCTAAGGTGCAGGAAAGCCAGCTTATCGCCAGCGGTGCAAGCGAGGAAGTCCGAGGTGCAGTAGAGATTGGAAGCTTAGAGGAGGGGCCTGATCAGTCCCTTCTAAGTATGTCCAATGAACCCAGAAAAGTAGACGTCCGAGGAGGAAGTACTGGGGGAGCGACGAATTGGATACAGGAACTGGAAGTAGTCAGCAGTGCCCGATTGTCCCCGGATCATCCCTGTTTGAAGCACTTGAAACGACGGGGAGTAGATCTTGGTGTCACTAAGGATTTCGAACGTTTCACCGTTAACCCATCACCACTGGATGGGAAGAGGTGGTATTTGACTGTAGCAGTGAAGGGAAGGTCTGCGGAATTCCTAGTGGATACTGGAGCTAGTCACTCCATGATGTCTAAGAGATTCCATGACCTTGTAGCCGATGAACCAGATAACTTCACAACGAGGGTAAAAGCTCATTCGGCCGACGGTAGCTGCATGCAGACGTTTGGTAAAGCATTTTTCGAAATCAATATAGGTGGACAGGATTATCTCCTGTCCCCTACTATTGCTGATCTGAGTGATGATGGCATCATCGGATTAGATTTCGCTGCGTTGTACGGAGCAATGTTGGAACCTTGTAGGGGGATGTTAAAGATAGAACATCCGTACAAGGTGGCCGTGCAATGCGTGTTGAGAAAGGTATCTTCTGTAGCCTCGGTGGTACAGACGGTTAAGATACCCCCAGGACAGACATGTGATGTGCTGTTTTCGAGTGACAGTATCTTCCGAGACCAGATGGCGGTGGTTGAACCTGATGTGGTGAGACTTGCATCAATTGGACTCGAGAGTGCAGATACTTTCGTAGGCAGTGGCAGCAGGAATTTAATTCCTATTTCGAATCCTGGTGGTGAAGTCCGTTATCTGATGAAAGGTACTCCCGTGGGGCAGGTGATCGTTGCACAGGCAAGCACCAGTATACTCTCAGAAGATACCAAACCGAACCTTGAAGGGATGTTTGAGTTGCGTCCGGAACTTCAGAAGTTGGTGGACGATTCGAGCTTGGTGACGGGGGACCAGAAAGATCAGTTGAGACAGGTATTGGTGAAATATGATGCAGCCTTCGGGGAGCCCACTGGTTTGGGGCGAACTGAGAAGGTGCTACATTCCATCACTACAGAGGACGCTGTACCTTTCAAAATCCCTTATAGACGCCTACCTTTGAAGAAGAAATTGATGGCCGAGAAGGAAATCGCTGATCAGCTGAGATTAGGGGTGATTGTTCCCAGCACTAGCCCCTGGTCCAGTCCTGTTCAGATGGTGACTAAGAAAGACGGCACAATTCGCTTCTGCATCGATTATCGAAAATTAAATGGTTGTACTAAGAAAAACTCCTATCCTCTCCCCCGTATAGACGAGACTATTGATTCCCTGGGCGGAAACCAATGGTTCTGTACGCTGGATTTGCAATCCGGATACTGGCAAGTCGGAATGAAGGAAGAGGATCAGGAAAAGACAGCTTTTTCGAGCCATGTCGGTCTTTTCCAGTACAATGTGATGCCGTTCGGATTCTGTAACGCCCCTGCAACATTCGAAGCCATGATGGAATCTCTGTTGAGTGATCTGTTGTGGAAAGAGTGTTTGGTGTACCTGGACGACGTAATTGTCTTTGGGAAGACCTTCGAATCGTGCCTGGCTACTCTAGTCAAAATTTTCGAGAGGTTGATAACCAATGGTTTAAAATTGAAACCAAAGAAGTGTCACCTATTTAGGACTTCCATTAACTATCTCGGTCGGATAATATCCACTGAGGGAGTTAAAGCAGATCCTGAGAAACTAGATGTTGTGTCGGAATGGGAAAAGCCAGAGGGACCTAAAGACATACGGTCCTTTCTGAGCCTATGTAGTTACTACAGGGACTTCCTACCGGGGTATGCCAGAATAGCTCAGCCTATGCAGGCTCTAGCTCACTGGACTCCGGGAAGAAGGAAGGAGCCTTTCCCATGGGGTCCGGAACAAGATCTAGCATTCGAAGCCGTGAAGAACCTATTTCGAACCACCCCAGTTTTGAAATATCCAACAGCTGATGGACATTTCATACTGGACACAGACGCCAGTAACGACAGTATAGGTGCTGCTCTGTCCCAGATGCAAGAGGGGATAGAAGTGCCACTGGCTTTCGCTAGTAATACCCTCAATAAGGCTCAGAGGAATTACTGTACCACTAAGCGCGAATTGTTGGCGGTAGTGGTGTATACGAAGAAGTTTAAGCACTTTCTTTGGGGAGGTGACTTTACTTTACGGACAGATCACTCCTCCTTAAGGTGGCTGTTGAACTTTAAGGAAGCAGAAGGAATGATCGGTCGATGGCTGACCCATTTGTCCGAGTTCGGGTTGGAAAATAGCCAAATCCAACATAGAGCAGGGAGCAAGCATGTCAATGCTGACGCCCTTTCGAGAAGACCCATACGGAAATGTTCTAGAATGGATTGTGATGATTGTGGAGCCCATAACACTGTAATAGCTGGAGTTCGAATGCCGTATGATGTAGGACATTCTAAAGCAATGGAATGGTCCACCGAAACTATCAGGCAATTCCAGAAGGGTGATGCTGTCATGTCAAGACTAATAGAACAGGTCTCCAGTGGTGCCCAACCACAAAGACCAGCCATTTCGATTGAGAACCGGGAAATGAGACAGCTACTTGCTCAATGGTCTGAGCTAACTGTTGTTGACGGTATCTTATGTAGGTGGAAGATAACACCGTACAAGACCAAAATTCGGCAAATCGTGATACCCACAGCTATGCGAAGGGATATCATGTATTTCGTACACGGACACCAGACCAGTGGACATTTTGGAAAGAAGCGCTCCCTTGCGCGACTCTCCAGAAGGTATTACTGGCCTGGCATGAGTAAAGATCTGCTTAGGTGGATCTCTACTTGTCCAAAACTGAGCAAACCAGGTGAAGGCCTGGGGAAGTTGCCACTAACTCAAGAGCTTTGGGGAGTTAGATTTGCACGCATAGCGGTTGATATCATTAGTGGCCTTAAAACCACTCCTGATGGAAACACGTGCATGATGGTGATCTTTGACTACTATTCGAAGTACACTAGAGTGTTTCCTCTGAAAGATCATAAGGCTCATACATGTGCTCGTGCATTTGTAAAGGGTTGGGTGCTTCATCTAGGCGTACCCTTGATGTTGCATAGTGATCAAGGCAGAGAATTCGAATCTGAGTTATGGGCAGCAATGTGCCATAACCTTGCTATATGCAAAACCAGAACGAATCCGTACAGGCCTCAGTCTGATGGTCAAGTAGAAAGGTTCAACAGTACCTTGATACAAGTCCTGAAGCCTCTGGTCAACAGTCAGATGGATGATTGGGACGAGCAATGCGAGTTTGTGGTACATGCTTATAATAGTACGGTGCATGCTTCCACCCGTTGTTCCCCCAATTTATTAGTATTCGGAGAGGACTTGATTATGCCTGCTGACTTGGTGTTTGGCGTAGCTGGGATAAACGCTGAAATACCCTGTCAGGTGATGTTCGTGGAGGCATTGAGGGATCAATTCAAGTCCGCATATGAGATGGTTCGATGTGAGCTAAGCAAATCTGCTTCATGGCAAAAAGTGGGCTATGACGTAGGTTTGAAACTTAGGTCCTTTCGAGTAGGGGATGAAGTAGTTAGGCTACACGACCCCCTACAGCAGTTGAAAGTGTCACCCAACTGGGACGGTCCATTTACTGTGGTTCGGATTGTTTCAGAATCCACAGTGGTGATCAAATCCTTGTTGGGACGCTTGTATAAATCCAATGTAGCTCGTCTACGTTGGTGGCAGGGTGATGCTTCAGCGCATTCGAAGTCAGGAGAGCATTCAAAGTCAGATGACACTGAGCGGAGAGCGACCACCCCGGAACGACGTGGTCCTGGTAGACCTAGGAAACTAGTGATACCCTCAGATGAGAAGAAACCTATGCCTCCTGGTATTGGTAAATTAAAGCGGGGCCGGGGTAGGCCTAAAAAAAATTTACCAATTCGAGCTTCTAGCAAGAAGGATAAAAAGTGCGTAAAAAAAGTCTCGGCAAATGAAGGTCTGAAGGGGAGGAGGGCTGTCCAATTGACTACTGGACATCCTGTTGAATCTTCCCGGACGACCAGGTCTAAAGAACCCAAGGTCGGGTTAAGGCGCAGTCCACGGCATAACCGGGGGACTGCTGTGACCTAATTTGTATACACAACAAGAAGTTTCGATCCCATGATGGTAGTACAGACCTAATTGCTGTCGAGTGAGCAGAACTAGGGTGGGTGTTGATCATGAACGTCCCCGAGGGTGGCAGACGGATCTATCCGGCGGGTATTCTTATGTTACCCGTAATGACATTTGCCTACACTCCTGAAGAATTCATGATTAGCGGTACCCCTGGTCCTGTGGAACTGACTCAATAAGGATTACACTCCGGTGAGCTACCCGTTCGATTAGTGGCGGGAAACGCGAGCGTCTCCCGCCGTGTTATCCGTCAGAAAAGGGCTATCCGGTGAAGCGTGAACGCTGATTGGTTGACCTTCGCTCCCGCGGCGGGCGTGGCATCACGAGACAAGAAGGGCGGTCGCCATATTGGATCAGTGCCAAGAAGACGCGCGGACGCTACAGGGCAAAGGAGGAGGAAGAAGGGTCTTGTAGTCGACCAAAAGTCTCCAAAACCACATCATAATACGCGCCAACCTGGTTAGTTCCCGCTCATAGTGTCATTAGGACACGCGGAGCTTCGTACTCCGCAAATCTTCGATTTTAAACTTCGTTTTCGTTGAAAACATTCGACTTCGATGGAGGAGCAGTACACCCCCGGTGAGGGCCTCCAGTCCGACGAGCTAGATCTGTTCGGAATGGATGATGGCCAATTCGACAACGCTCAGGAATCGGATTATGAATCCGCCTCTGAAACCACCGGGAGTGCAGTTACCGTCCGTGTGGCGGGGATTGGCTCCTATTCGACGGCTGAGCGGGACAGCATGGCCATGCCACCCCCGGCTACAGTCAACCTGGGGCCGTTGCCGTGGCGCAATGCCCCAAAACGTGTTGCTTCGAAAGACATAGACAATTCGACACCAACCCAGCTCAACGCAGCAGGTGAAGAGATGGAAGACTTCGTACGAAAATCGCTGGCCCAGCAACAACTTATGGAAGTGCTGGAGTGCGACCCGCCGTTCGACACCTCGCTGAAGCTCCATCCCACACTCATGGGGATGGTGCTAGACAAGTTGGAAGAGCACGGGTTCTACCACCACGAGGGGAATTGGCTAGAGAGTTACGAAGGAGCCATCCGGGGTGCCTACAAAAACGAGATCTTTGGACAGATCCTACTGCGATGTAGTACGAACTTTCGGAATCTCCAACAAGCCAAACCAATGGAGGAATCAGTGCCCTCAAGTGATGGGAGCACAACAAGTACGAAGGGGAAGAAAAAGATACTCACCAAAACCAGAGGTAGTCGTAAAACTTCCAAAACTAGTACTCCTCCATCTACTCCGTCCATGTCTGAAGTATCGGAACCTACCCTCGCTCTGTCCGAGTGCTCTTCGAGTACTCCTCATACAACGTCATTCGAAGAACCAACTACTACCACCGGGACTACTGAGTCTCAATCCGAATCTCTTCCGAAAGCCCCGGGACCTTCACCAGTCCCATTCGAAAAAGAACCAGCTATCGTGGAGATGACTCCGATGGAGATCCATTCGGATACCTCAGGATCAGTTGAGCACGAACCTCGTTATGCTCAGGTGGTCAGAGAATCCGATGAACTCAGGGCAGCCAATGAACAATTACGGTTAACTCTGGAAGCTATGCAAGCTGCCCCCAGAACTCCGATGACTCGAGCCCAGTCCCGTAAGAACCCCAATCCACAGCAAAAGGGACGGTCCTTGTCCGACGCTTCGGATGTGGAGGAGGTCCCGTTCGAACTTCCTAAGAGCCAGAAACGGAAGGCAAAGAAGAGTGAGGCACGACAGCCCTGTCTCCCTCACCCTTCGCCTCCCCAAACTACTGCGATTAATATGTCCCCAACTGTGAGGTTGGTGGACGTAGTATCCGGTACGGCCTCTACTCCTTCGACGCCTCCTAGGGCACCAGCCAGGACGCCTTCGACCCCTCCAGCAACTCCGACCAAGACTCCAGTGCAGGTTGCCATGCCTGTATCTCCGTCTACGTCCTCCGAGTCGGGACATTCGAACACGCCACCAGTGGTTTCGTCGCCCCCTCCAGCTGCAGGGGCAAACGCCTCAGCAGACATCCCTAGTTCTCGGGTGGGAGAGATGATCTGGCGCAATGCCAGCGGGGGCTTCAAGAAATTTAGGCCCGAATGCATGGAACATTGCAAACGATCGAGGGAGATGTATTCGTGTCCCAAAGCAACCGACTATGAGGGGTTGTCTGACGACGAAGAATGGATGAGGTCCACTATGACTTCACCCAGTTCCTGGACATGGACAGAAAACTGGTTCAATCGGCTGCTGGATCGAAAACAGTTCCCCGAGACCTACTACAACCATGAGGGACGCCCCAAAATTCGATGGGCGATGGCCCGGTACAAGGAAGGGGTAAGGGAGGATTGTCCATTCGATTCCTGTCGCAGCTACTTCAAACACGAGAACCGCCCCATGCCTACTCGTCTTCGATTTATGCGGCATCTAGTCGAATGCCACATGCACCACCGTGCGATGTAGGTCTGCGCTGATACTGGCAAAGCAAACAAAAGGTGTTCGGGAGAGTGGACCACCCAAAGAGGCAGAATGATCGAACACCTAATACAATGTCATGGCCAAGCCATGATGTTAGCCAGAAAGAAAGTAGGAGACCTCCATGCATCGCTGGTGGTAGGCTTAGACAAAGTAAAGTTCGACACCATCACAATTGAGACCTTCCAATTCGGAAAGGTCCAGTTGACCAGGAATTTGAAGCAGTCAGCTGTCTTCCAGCGTACAGATCGACGTGGTCGACTGGACCTGAACAGCACCTTGTACAAGGAGTTGTACGACTGGAGAGCGGCCAACCCCCTTCCGGGGAAACGAAGTGAAACCAGGAGTCCAGCCACTTCCGAACCTGACTGTAAAAAGGTCAAATCGGAGGTTCCGGCTCCGAAAGCTCCAACTGCAGCTCGAGGGCGCGCGACAACGATTGAGCACCGGTCCCCACTGAAGGACTTGCGTCCTGACTATGGTCCAGACTTCTCAGCCCCCAAGGGTCGTTCCCAACTACAAACCCTTCGTCCTCTGACCCCTGGTAACCTGGCTAGCAGGGCTGAGTACCCTTCAATGGACTTTCCTGGTCCGGAAGTACAGACTGAGAAGGATCCGTACAAAAATCTCCCCACGGGTATCTCTGTAGGGGATGCCCTTCGCCAACCGGACTCCCGGAACGTGGAGATGGGGGATTCGGATCACTTTGTGCTGCCTGGGAAAAAGGACTTGGTGGTGACGACCACCATCCTCACTCCTCGGGCAGTTGATGAGGTGAAACCGAAGGCTGACAGTTCTACAAAGTCGGTGGGGCGTAAAACCCCTGCCACTAGTGCGAATTCATCATCCATGAAGACTGAGCCTGTGGTGGACCCTGTTCCAGTGACCACTTCGAACCCAGTTACCACCACACCAACGACAACTACTGGAGGAGGGAAAGCAGCAACTGTCGCTGCTACCGTGCTCACCACCACTACCACCACAGCCACCGTCCCCTTTAGGCCTAACGTTCGTGAAGAACCGGCAGTTGATCCGGATAGGTGGTATGACCTAATGATAAGTGGTGAGAACATTCGTCCGAGGGTACAGTTTCCAAAAGACTACTTCGAGCCTGTGAAGGCTTCGGATGCAGTGTTGCATAAGGAGCTATATGAACGATGGTTGCAGGAACACCTAGCTGGCATGCGGCGATATGCCGCCTGTGTGGCAAGGGCATCAGCCGACTATGCCATCACCATGCAGGGCAAGGAGGTCAAAAGACTGAGGAAGATCTTCGAACGACAACGGATTGACGAACAATCGGAGCCAGATAAGATGATCGAACTCACCAAGCAGCTGGCACAATCATAGAAGGAACTCTCAACAGCTCGTGCCCTCCAAAAAGCTGCGGAAGACACTTTGGACGATCAGGCCAAAACTATGAAGGCGCTGAACGTTAAGTTCATTCGAGTATTCGGGATAGGACTCACCCAATGGAGTGGGTCCCTCGAAGAGCTCCAGAGCTTGGTGAAGGACTTATAAGATAACTTGAGTGTTCGGTTGTTCAGTTGTGTGTTTGATGACTTGTGCATATGATGTTTCGATGATATTGTAATAATTGTGTTGTTATTATAAAACGTCCATGATTAAGGTCATGATTCGGGAAAAAAAAACATAAGCCAGGTGTAAGATGCATAATTGTCAAGAAATGTCTTCGTTGTCTGGAAAAAATAAGGAAGTGTTCATACTTTAAGGAGTATAACTTATACTATATACTATGATTCGAACCAAACTGTACATAGTGTTCGATACCTACCTTTATCTCCAAAAATTTTCTTTTTGGACATAACAACTGGTATTCGGATTTCGAGAGTATATCTATTTTTAGGATAGAGTCACATATCGGTTGCCTCATGTGGAGGCTAATATTACTACATTCCTTGGTTATAAGAGTTAATGTCACACCTATGTTGGTTCCATATATTTCATAATTCTAATAGTTCACGTAATTACCTCTCCAGGGACGGTTCGCCCACATAAATATTTTCGAGCCATTACTTCTGTGTCATTCCGTCCTAAAAAGTCACATATCGTGCACTCTTAACCTACCTTAATATGATTAATGTAGTAATCAATATTGTATCTCAACAAAAACCATACAGATCTGTGATCACTGTAGTTAGAAATAGTATAGAACATATATATTCGTATATATTCATATCTTTATTAGAGATGGATACTCACGTATCTATCTTGTCGTTATAGTGTTGGATCTGTAAGATCCCTGTTATGTACATAGAGATGAAAGTGTTGTTTGGTGTAACAGGTCAGTCTAAATCTAAAATTGTTCTTTCTACATGTATGTGTAAAACGTATATCGTACCTTTAAATGTACCCCGGTATTGTCATCATGTACACTGATATTATTCTCCTATATTCCAGTATATTATATTATATCAGATGTATTTCGACCCTTGTTATAATCTGGTGGGGGTGATGTAGGGGCACGAATAATACGTGTACATATAAGGTCCGTGGAGTCAGAGCGGTAAGTGCCTCCAACGGACACTAGGTGGCAACACCTAAGCCATGTCCCTTCGGTTATCCGGTAGCGGAGCCAGGCAGGGCACTCCAGACGGCGCTACGGAGGAGTGCCACGTCGACACTGCTTGGTCCGCGCTCAGGGTATATAAGAGGCCGAGGTTGGCTACCTCAGGGAGTTCGTCCCAGGACGAGCTCTGACCCACACCTTTCGTACCTTCGCTTTGACAGGGGCACCTACACCCCTCCCACGTTATGACTCCTGCACCAGCCATGCTGGCACAGGGCTTGCCTGTCTGGTATTGCTAATGCTTCGAACTATCGATAGAATCCTGTGTGTCTTCGAATGGTTGAAAGACCAAGTGAACCGAGTAGAAACCTTCGTGTACTTCTGAGGCTGTGATCGAATAAAAACCTGTTGCATTCAAACCGAATTTGGAACCTGTGTTCGAGTTGTACGCATATGAAACCCCTACACATGCAAGGTGGCCAGTATACGCCAGTAAGGACAATAATCCTTTATAAATATATTTTATCTCAGCAGACATAATATGTTATATCATTAGATGATACGAGCCATTCCGGACCATGGTCTCATTTAGGTAGTATTCAGGACAGGCATATGGCATATGTTTCATAGGGCCAATGTGCTTCATGGTAAATCATACAGAAAGTAGGGGGTGGGGGGTGTGGTGGTACAGAAGTGTATGAGAAGCCAGAGAAAATCAGGAGTTCTACACTGATAATAATGGGCCTGGAAATGTTAGTCACTACGGACTACGTTTCTATAGTCACGTGAACGTAGAAAAAACGGCTATACCTAGTTAGTCACCTATGTCTAATGTAAGTTAGTCATATAGTCAACCTATAGTCAGCCATTAAATCGGCTGATTTGGGCTATATAGTCAACTGACTATGAATTTAATGGTTTCATGGTCTAAAGTAGTCACTATGACTAATAGATATAGTCAATCATGAGAAATAAGGGAAAGGCAGGTCCAGGTTCAGAAGGGTAGATCAAGGCAGAGTAAGGCAGAGCAGAGTAATGGAAAGTAGAGCAAGGCAGAGCATGGCAGAGCAGAGTAATGTAGAGTAAAGTAGGGTAGATCAAGGCAGAATAAGGCAGGGCAAAATAATGTAGAGCAGGGCAGGGCAAAACAAGGCAGAGCAGAGTAGTAGGGATAGGGCAAGGGAAGGGACAGGCTAGGATAGGCATGGCAGGGGACAGGCTAGGATAAGGCAGGCTAGGGGACAGGCTAGGATAAAGCAGGGCAGGGGACAGGCTAGAATGAAGCAGGGTAGGGGACAGGCTAGGATAGGGCAGGGCAAGGGACAGGCTAGGATAAGGCATGACAGGGGACAGGCTAGGATAAGGCCGGGCAGGGAACAGTTTAGGATAAGGCAGGGTAGGGGACAGGCTATGATAGGCAGGCCAGGGGACAGGCTAGGATAAGACAGGCAAGGGGATGGGCTAGGATTAGGCAGGGCAAGGGACAGGCTAGGATAAGGCAGGGCAGGGAAGAGGTTAGGATAAGGCAGGGTAGGGGACAGGCCAGACTAGGGCAGGGCAGGGGACAGGCTAGGATAAGGCATGACAGGGAACAGGCTAGGATAGGTAGGGCAGGTGACAGGCTAGGATAAGGCAGGACAGGGGACAGGCTAGGATACGGCAGACCAGGGGACAGGCTAGGATAAGGCAGGCCAGGGGATGGGCTAGGATAAGGGAGGGCAAGGGACAGGCTAGGATAGGTAGAACAGGGGACAGGCTAGGATAAGGCAGGGAAAGGGACAGGCTGGGATAAGGCATGGCAGGGGACAGGCCAGTATAAGGCAGGCCAGGGGACAGGCTAGGATAAGGCAGGCCAGGGGGCGGGCTAAGATAAGGCATGACAGGGGACAGACAGGACAAGGCCTGGCAGGTGACAGGCTAGGATAAAACAGGGCAGGTTACAGGCTCCTGTGTAAGCCTATTATGCTCTGTCAGTCTAGACATACATTGTTCATGTATTTCTATGTTATCAAACTTTGAACAAAATACCATGATTACTCTATCAAACATGAGAACTCATGCACCCTAGAACATCTTAAGTTGTCATAGACAACTGTAACATAACATATAACAAGCAAGGGTATCCATAGAACAGTGGTTTAGAAGAGGATGTGCCTACCTGAAGTCCATGGACCATGCAAATTTGAATCCTAACTGTTTCCTGTGCACACATTCCTGTGACATCATCAATGTGTGTGATCCATATATAGTCACTACTGACTATCTTATGACTAATATGTGACTAAGTTATATAGTCCCCTGACTACGGGGGTCAAAATATGGTGGTATAGTCACTACTGACTATAGGTTTTATTATCAGTGTACCCAAAGCCTATACTAGTCGAGTATACCATAGACTGTGTATATAAAGTTCGACCATGCTGACTTTATCCTATGTTTATTTCCCCTGTATGTTTCTCCCACTCTCATCAAGCCCACATGCCCCTTTCATAATACCTGGAAGAAGTGTAGCTTAAGAGAGAAGTCTTTGGCACTGACATCATTTACATTTGAGCACCATAGGCAGTGTATACACTGCCTATGGTCCTATGTGAACAGACCTCTATTTAGCTGTTTAGTCTGCAATTTGCCTGATGTATGCACAGTTTGGTTCCATCTCAAATCCTACAAACCGTGGCGCATGTTCAATAGAACCTAGCAACTAATGCAGTCCACACACTGGTTAAATATACAGTTAAAATGCATAGATCCATTTCAGATTACATGAAACGACATTGCAATGGTTTTAACATGCCTCACGTTTAGGTTGGAATTGAACGATTAAATTTATATAGGCTATACATAAGGCATGGTTACATGGAACTAACCCTATGTATCTCCCATACATGTCTATTCCTCTCTCACCAAGCTCACACGGCCCTTGCAGTAGACTAATTTTAGCAATGACATTTTTCACAACAACTACAGTACTATTCATGTATTTGTACAGTGGGTTATTTCACACCATTATCGCATTTGAGATGAATTTCTCATGTTTGGTGGCAATCAATAGTTTACTGAAAGCTATCCAAAACTGTTGACACATCTACATATTCCAGTCCTGGACAGGTCTGAATGTTACAAATCTGCATGTTGTCCCTAAGCCTCAGCTAGATACAAACATGTTAAGTAAAGTGATGTTATACATTGCTAAGGTACTGTATGGTTGACTATATACACTGTTGGGCCCTCTTCGGGAGCACTAGACAATCTAAGTAGGCTTGCAGACATAGTCCCACAGGGGTCGTTGCCTCATAAACCATTCACAGCATATATGTTGCACTGACACTCCCACCCAATCGATAGAGACACATAATATGAACGGGGAGGAAATATTTTCTTATGACCGCTATCATGTGTAACAATGAAACTGGACCAGCACACGTGACACTATAAAACCCTGTCCATATACCTAATCATTTGAGGAATTTTCTTTTAGAAGTTCAGGCTTTTTCGCATTTTCTTTTCTTTTCTTTTCTCTTTCTATGTTATCTTTAGCAGCATTTTAAAATATAAGACTATCCTAATCGCTTAGTTAAATGTTCCAAATATTTATAAACCAAATTCTTGTCAACATAAGTAGTCAGCTCTTTTTTACATCCTTCACTTCTAAGTTTAATGAAATGCTGCACTTTACTTTCAACTTAACAAAACTATATGTACACATTTCTCCACCTTTCTCTATGGAAAAAGACAGCTTAAATACTTCATTAAAGTACTACCGTTACAATGTACATGTACCTACAGCTTAGAAACATTCTTAAATTCAATCCTAAACACAAATCAATCTGACAAGGCTTTTTGTTTCTGATTTCCCTTTAGGCACAACCTGGTGAATCAGACAGGTCTCTTCTTTTTGATTGTATCTCACTCACACCTAGTTTCCTTGATCACATTGTTGTCCTAACAAATTACATAAATGGCCTGGGACTGCCTCCTATTCTTTTCTATCTCGTTCTTTCACTTTTGTTGTTTTGTTTCCTGATGCTTTTAGGAGAGACAATCACTTTTGGTGCTCCCTAGTGGAAACCAGATCACATCTTCCTGAATTTCAATTTATAGGACAGAAAGCTGAAGTATACCTCCAGGCCATTGCTTTTGAATGAACTTCTATTTAGTCTGCAATTTGCATTATGTACGCACAGTGTGGTGTCATCTCAAATCCTACAAACCATGGTGCATGTTAAATGAAACCTAGCAACTAACGCAGTCCATACATTGGTTAAATACAACAAGTTAAAATGCATTGTTCATGCATGGATCCATTTTAGATTACATGATATGACTGCTTGCACTGTAATGGTGTTCTTAACATGCCTCAAGTGCAGGTTGGAATTGAACGAATAAATATAGGCTTGGTATAACCGGAGTCAATACGTACACTGTAAAAATATTCAGTTGAATATCCGTAATCCAGTACAGTGATACACCGTTTATTTTTACAGTGAAACACAGTTTATCTTACAGTGATGCTACGTTTAATTGATTTCAGTTTTATCACACCAGGTGGCAGTTTGGTTCATGAAGAGATTTTTCTAGATGCTAGGAACACCATTTTTGTGGTGATAAGAAAAATATATACAGATACAGCTGTAAGGTTTGCTCTGTAGCCATCCTAGAGTGACTTCTGCTCATGGACTGGTATTACAAAGTGTCATGAAGCATTCTATAAGGCTTTCATAGACTAATTCCTAATGATTAGGTGTGAAGTCTTGACACTAAGATGATATTGCTGATTGGTACCAAATTGGGTTTGGAACGATATTGAGCATGGAGTTAGGTATAGGGGGATAAATGAACTGAATAACACTGGGACAAATCAGTTAAACTAGACAAAATACCATTACAATTGTTGTTTAGGCACTGAATCAGAATACAATGATGTTTTGTATTCTGTTAAAATAACGGTGATTCACAGTTCCGTAGAAATGACGGTGACCGTGAAAATAACGGTGAAAATCCGGCACCCAGCGGTGCCAGTGAATCACCATTCTTTTTAACAGTACTGAGAATCACTGTTAAAAGATTTTATAACGGAAATTTTTGTTACAGTGTATTGTGGTCCTGAATATATACTGGCCACCTCCGTATAATGTTCATGTACCTGGATAGGCACATTTCAAGGAGTGATTACTATATTTAATGCAATGTCGTTAAAGATAATTATGTACAAACATCCTATCGGTTAATGCACCCACAACAACCATAATAAAACTATAAGGATGCTATCAACTGCTGCATCTGTGCAGTATTTATCTAAATCCATCTGTGCAGTAATTGTAGGAAGTATGTGTAGTGTGCCTGACTTTGTGCTGTTTAGCATGCTTAACACCCACTCTTTATCTCTCTCTTTCTCTTTCCCTAATCAAGGATTCCATTCCTGCCTCATCAATCATGCATCCTTGAGGGCTAGCTTCATTGGCCAATACCCTACAGTAATTTTATCAGCTATGTTTGATGAGGACAAGATATTGATAATTAATAGGGTCACATTTCATATGACAGATTCTTATAATCCATTGATTAAATGCAGCCTGAGAGATCCCTGGTTTCTATTGTAATGATTTATGATCGATTACTTAATATATCTTCCACTCATATCTATCACGTATCAGGTCGTAGTGCCGGTCTTTTAATGAAATGTAAATGAGTCAGTCTTTCGGAATGTGTCTGTATGTTGGGACTGACTATTTATGCACGAAAATAATGTTCTTTTCATTGTGGCAATTGTGTCACTTCAAATCAAGTTAGGATTTGAAGGTAAAATCTTATACGCATACATGTATCAAAAACAAGACCAGCCTGGCTACCACTGCCCAAACTTCATCAATCAGTACCTTATTTCTTCTGCAAGGGCTCCAAATGGCACTGGTGGAACTTCTATATATATTTAGATTTTGACTTTCTGCTAGGTTATGCACAAATTGGTGTTCATGATTTGTTTTTTATGAGTTTCCCTGACTCCATTATAATGGAGTCGGGCCTGAGACTGTAGCTGCTAGGCAGCACTGGTCAGCCAACTATAACCAGGGCACTAACCACCGTCACTGCCCTGGTTAAAGGGGTATATAATGCACATCAAAGAGGTCCATCACGTCTCCAACTTCAGAGAACATGAGTAGTATAGTATGTATCGGAACGGGACTATAGTTAAGTACTGTTTATTACTCAATCGACATGCAGCCAATCAGAGGCCTCCATTTGGTCACGTGACCCCCTCATTTGCATAATTACGTAATAGGCCACGCCCCCTCATTTGCATAATTACGTAATAGACCACGCCCCCTTGATCACCAGCCAATCAGGGGCCACCATTTGGTCACGTGACCCCCTCATTTGCATAATAGGCCACGCCCCCTTGATCACGTGACCCCCTCATTTGCATAGTAGACTACGCCCCTTTGATCACCAGCCAATCAGTGGCTTCCATTTGGTCACGTGACTCCCTCATTTGCATAATAATGGGTCACGTGACCCCCTCATTTGCATAATAGGACCACACCCCTTGGTCACGTGACCGGAAGCGCTCTTTATTTGGAAAATAGGCCACACCTCCTTGGTCACGTGACCTGACCCCCTCCCTCATTTGCATAATATAGACAATAGACAGACCACGCTTCCCTTTTGGTCACATGACCTTGGACTAGCCAATGGGAGGCTTCTATAAGGGGGGAGGGGAGGGGAGGGGGGGAGGGGGGCACTTTAAGATGCATGGGGAGGGGAGGGGGGGAGGGGGGCACTATTTATGGGGTGGGCGGGCACTTGGGGGGGAGGGGGGGCCTTTGGGGTCTGCTCGAGAGACAAAAAAAAAAATTATCTGATCTCTAGGGAATCGCTTCCTCTCTACCCCCCTTTAGGGGGGTAGGGAGGAGGCGAGTCGGAGGTGACTGTAGAGGAGTTTTTCGGTGACTTGATGACTTTCAAACGACTGTACTGATAGTTGATGAATTTGACTTTTTGACTTGAATATTTCTTGCGACTTTGTGACTTGTAAGCGAAAGCGAAAGCAACTTTGCGGCCCGTAGCCCCTTAAATAAAGAGGTGACTTTGTAACCTCAGGGGGGAGATCCTTCTACACCCCCACGGAGTAGAAAGGATCTCGGTTGATTGACTGTACTTTGACTTGTTGTTGTAAACAAAAAAAAAAAAAAAAAAAAAAAAAAAAAATATCAATGAATAGAACGACCCCCTCATTGCTAACAAAGGAACGCTTTTTGAATTACACAAATGACCCTCTTTTTGTAGAGGTTAGCGGTAACTCGACTTGAATTAGAGTATTAGGGAGAGCAAAACGCGACTACACACCGTCTTAGACTGTCGTCTTACGGACCGGATAACAATAACCCTAGTTACCTCGGTTACTGTTGCTCAAGAGACGGCGATGGAACTGGTCACGTGGATACTGAAAGAAGGTCTACCTATAACCACCACGCTAGTTTGAACGCGGCGGGTATGAGTCATCATGGGGCCCTTGACGGGTGGGTCCTCCCCATGCAGCCGTATGTCGAATTTAAGAAATGCCCATGTCACACGTCACTAAGGGAGAAAACGTTTTTTGAAAATATTTAGAACCCGAATTTGAGCATTCTGGTACATTTTTAAGGACCCAGACACTGCAAAGCCGAGTACCATCCAAGAAAAAAAAAAAATTTGGCGAAATGTTTAGGCTTGAAATGGCACTTTTCTGATGCACTCTTTGAACATTTACTTTTCCTCATGTCACTATGGTCCATGGCACATGTGGGACTCAAGAAATGCCACATGTCCCATGTCACTTAGATGTCCGTGCCCGTGTCGTCGTATCGAATTTTAAGAAAATGCCCATGTCACCATATCGAATTTAGGGGTCTAGTGACATCAGCATGTCCGGCTATCCTCCACAAATTTAGCTCTAAAATGTTTACTTTTTTTTTGGGGCTGATTTTTCATCATTTTTAAAAAACAATAGGTTGTTTGAAATGTTTGCTGTTGTAAATAGAAACAAAAACAAAACAAAGCGCATGGTAAGATTATGTCACATTGCAAGTGGCGGGTCCGCTCGAGGCTTATTCAGCCTCTTCGTGGATCCGCGACTGCCAATGTGAATCATATACTAATCACCGGTGTTTACGGTATTATATACTAAGGTATGAGACGGGTCTTACAGAAAAGGTGTCTAAAGAGCCCTGTGACCTGATTGAAACGACGTCAGCGTCGTCTGCTCGTCAGTGCCCGGCTGTAGCCCGTAGGACATGTTATTCTGCTTTTCTGGATGTTTTGAAATATTTTGATTTAACTGTTAATACCTGATAACAAGCCTCTGAAGCAGATTTTTGATCGAGCACCTGTTCTCTACTCTTCCATCGATTAGCTGCTTCAGCAAAAAAAAAAAATCGCGCGCGCGGTCTAGTCTATATGACGGAGTCGCTAAAGCTCTGTTTAGAGAGTGGAACTTGACCTTGAGTATAGACTCAGTACTAACTGAACGCCCCGCGGGGTCACCCCTCACGTGGGAATATGTATAAGCTCTGGTTCTTCACTTTACGGCTTGACTAAAACTGAGACGCGTCCATGATAAACTCTAGCCTTTTTTTTCCTTTACTAGGATCGAGAGAGATATTTTAAATGGGGCGGTTATCTAAATAGCGTGGAACTAAAATCAGGCTGCGGCAGATAGTATCTCTGCGCACCTCAAGACTCAACGTAACTTTCACTCTCCAGCAGAAGTTTAGTTGTGACTAATGATGGGCGGCGACCGTCGTGCACCGGCGGACATTGGAGAGTGTTGGAGAGCTGAACCTTACAGACATATAAATCAATCGCTTTGGTGGAAATATCTCGCCATAGATTGGAACCAAATACTTATCTAATGGAATCGTTATCAGTTTTCAGTTTTCTTGCCGTACAAAATTTATTTCCAACTCTTCACGTGGTGATAGCTGAAGGTCGCTCGTCGTAGGTACGTGTGACCGGAACACCCTTTTTGTTTTTGGCGCGGGTTGACATCAGATTTGTACCGTACTGTCGCGATTAAGAGCTCTGAGGGAGGGCTTTTCAATTCGGTGAAGTTCTTACTCAGGAGCTATATACAAGCTAGACGCTGGCGCTTATTCAAAGTCGCGATTTTAGTGCTTGAGAAAAAACATTTGGAGGCTCTTATACTCCGGCGCTTATAAAAGACCGGCACGCTTTTCAACACTAGTTGCTTTATCGCGACCGTACGGTATGACTTCGGTGTCAAAAGATCCCAAACTCCAAATAAGGAAGTGAAACGACGTCGTCTGTCTACCTCGTGCGCGTCATAGCGTCGTCGAAAATAGTGTGACGTCAGCATCTCTCAGGCGGCTAGGAAGTCAGTTCAACAAAATGGCTCACGGAGTGAACTTCGTGGCCGTTTCTCGATCTATGATCGATGCGGCCGTGGAGAAGGAATTCGTAGCCGTGCAACAGAGAGAGGAGGCGGAGAGACAGAACTTCGTGGCCGTTTCTCGATCTATGATCGATGCGGCTGTGGAGAAGCAGTTCGTAGCCTCGCTACAGAGAGAGGAGAGACAGCGGACTGCTGCTGAAGCAGAGGGTGTGGTGGATGAGCTGATCGAGAACGTCGCTGATCAACTCATCCGCCGGTGCGTGGAGCAGGTCAAGCAGCAAGTCTGCATGGAGGAAGGCCTACCGCCCGCCGTGCTGGAGGAGCTGCTGAAGGACTGCCACGCGTTATGACCACGCCCTCCGCTTCAGCAGCAAGGTCCCTGCGACCCTCTCTCTACCAAACGGTCCTTTTAAGGACCAACCACTGATCACAAAAGTTGAAAATCAATCTCAATATAATATACGCATCAGAAAAACCCCTAATACGCTATACACTGAAACCCTGTTGAGTAGGTAGATCGAGTTGGGCATTTTTTTTTAGGAAGGGCAATCAGGTCATCGTGTGGAGATCATCAGGTGTCCTGTGTGTGTGTGTGTGTGTGTGTGTGTGTGTGTGTGTGTGTGTGTGTGTGTGTGTGTGTGTGTGTGTGTGTGTGTGTGTGTGTGTGTGTGAATTTTATACAAATACAATTATTCATTCCTTTCAGCAAGAAAATTAGCTCAATGTAATCATATGATTTTAACTGCCCTACTTATCAGGGCCTTGACGACATCTGACCGCCCCCCTTTTCAAGATCTAAATGGAAATTCACCGCCACCGCTTTTCAGAGTACTGCAGCGCCATTACCTAATTCTTTTTGTATGTGAAAAAAAACCAAAAAAAACAGCACTGATAAGGGGTTTAATTAGACAGATATTGGTTTCTACACTATCAAAAAAATAAAACCCTCAGCGCTTTAATGCTAAAGGTGGCAATAGTGCTTTAATGCGCTACGCCCTTTGTCGATATGCCAGTGTATGCATGCATGCAGCCCTGGTGAGGAACTCTGAGTGCCGCATTCATGACTTATGACGACAACGGGCACTGCACATTAAAGCGCTATGCGACTATTAAAGGGTTAGATCCAGTCTTGCTACAGGCATCCAGAATGCTATACCCAGAGTTGGTGGTCTGGTCCAGACTGCTGTACACAGATTGTAGACGGGATGGCGGGTTGCTGCCAGACTATCCCTCTGGTACGATATGCGGCTGGCGCGGCCGAGCCTGTCTTATATGATGCTGAGTCTAACTATGTATTAGATACCCTACGAGTAACTGAGAGTATGTCAAAATAATCACGGCAAACTGACTGGCGTCTTCATAGGATCATAGGGTGGTTATTATTACATAACTCAGTAACCTTTGGTTATGTGTTAGATAGAGTACACTTGGACACGGTTATTCCATATACCCGCTGCCCCACAGGGTCAAGACGAGGTGATTTAAATAATAAGACCCAGACGGGTAAAATAGCCAAAGTCAACAATGACCTGTTTTTTTTTTTTGTTTTTTTTTTAGCCAATATGGACAAAGAGACACGGGGTGCTGTACACAGGTTGTGGACGGGCTGGTGGGTCACTGCCAGACTATCTCCCTGGTCCGATATGCAGCCGGCGTGGCCGAGCCTGTCTTATATGATGCTGAGTCTAACTATGTATTAGATACCCTACGAGTAACTGAGAGTATGTCAAAATAATCACGGCAAACTGACTGGCGCCTTCATAGGATCATAGGGTGGTTATTATTACATAACTCAGTAACCTTTGGTTATGTGTTAGATAGAGTACACTTGGACACGGTTATTCCATATACCCACTGCCCCACAGGGTCAAGACGAGGTGATTTAAATAATAAGACCCAGACGGGTAAAATAGCCAAAGTCAACAATGACCTGTTTTTTTTTTTTTGGTTTTTTTTTAGCCAATATGGACAAAGAGACACGGGGTGCTGTACACAGGTTGTGGACGGGCTGGTGGGTCACTGCCAGACTATCTCCCTGGTCCGATATGCAGCCTGCGTGGCCGAGACTGTCTTATATGATGCTGAGTCTAATTATGTATTAGATGTGCTACGAGTAACTGAGAGTGTGTCAAAATAATCACGGCAAACTGACTGGCGACCTCATAGGTCAGTTATTATTACATAACTATTATCACATAACTCAGTAACCTTCGGTTATGTGTTAGATAGAGTGCACTTGGACACGTTTATTCCATGTACCCGCTGCCCCACAGGGTCAACACGAGGTGTTTAAATAATAAGACCCAGACGGGTAAAATAGCCAAGTCAACAATGTCCTGTTTTTTTAGCCAATATGGACAAAGAGAAACGGGGTGCTGTACACAGCTTGTGAACGGGGTGGCGGGTCGCTGCCAGACTATCCCCCTGGTCCGATATGCAGCCGCGGCGTGGCCGAGACTGCCTTATATGATGCTGAGTCTAATTATGTATTAGATGTGCTACGAGTAACTGAGAGTGTGTCAAAATAATCACGGCAAACTGACTGGCGACCTCATAGGTCAGTTATTATTACATAACTCAGTAACCTTCGGTTATGTGTCAGATAGAGTACACCTGGACATGGTTATTCCATATACCCACTACCCCACAGGGTCAAGACGAGGTGATTAAGTAATAAGATCCCAGACGGGGGGTAAAATAGCCAAGGCAACAATGTCCTGTTTTTAGCCAATATGGACAAAGAGACACAGGGGGTGCTGGGAGTTGGCGACAAGGGGCAAGACGGGCAAGACTACTTCTCAAAATAGTCAATGACAATGGCCAAGACCTAGTTCTTAAATTCGACAAGACCCATTGGTATCTCTTATATTCGACAAGTGTCACATGTGCCCCGTCTGTGGTCCTAATATAGAATTTCTAAAAAAAAAAAAAAAAAAAAAAGTAAATTTTCTGCACCGTGTGACAACGACCAATCAGCTACCAACCTATTTTTGGTTATTTTTCTATTCAGTTTTTGATCAGCGCACTTTATTATCGTGGGTTTTTTTTAAAATTTTTTAATCATAAATAATATGTAGACTTGGAAAAAAAAAGAGAGCTGACATGTCGCTGTTTTGTCACTAAACCCAAAGACCCACCCACCCCGTAGGAAGGGTAGACGTTTGTGAACGTTCCCTTAGGTCTCTATTCTTTATTTATTGTGTGGCCCCTAAAGAGGGGCCAACCAACTGACACTGTCAGTTGGTTAGTAGATGCTACTCAACATGGGCGTAATTAATTACACCTAGTGTTGAGAAACAACATGACTGAGCTCAATAGGCCCCCGTTGGATGGGGGCCCTTGTGGCACAACGAGTTGATTCGTTTTTCAGATTACCGACTCGGCGAGAGTTTCTGCCTATGTATCTTTTATAAAGCCTTAGATATGGTGTGGTATTTTTCATCTCGCTATAGTTTAGTTGGTATTCAAAGAAACTGCCTCATTTCTATCAGAAATACACAATATTGAATTGTTTTTATATTTTAATATATTCAGAAGCACACTTTGTTGCCTATATAACTCATTATGCGTTGAAATGTTCGTGAGCATCGTAGGAATGTACAAATCCCCTATTGTGGCGCCATCTGACGAAAGAGCAAGGAACTATACGTGACCTGAACCCCGTCCTCAGCGCGTTCGTTATTCGCATCTTTGACAGCGACTAAGAGACGCTCAAACTGTCTCTTATTTAGTTTGAACTTATCACAAATTTGTCTTTGATAGGTCGTAGATCGACTTCTGACTTTTTAGTTAGAATAAAAAAACAAGTGACGCCGCCACAGACCCGCGCATTAACGCGCTCCGCCGTCTTCAGAGGGCTGAGTCTATAGTACAGTAGATTCTACTGTGTACTTACACTAACAGTGCTACATATACATACCTGAGTCATAAGTGGGTTTTTTTTTGTTGTTTTTTAGGGGAAAAAAAGTGATCTACTCACCCAAACCGCTATTAATAGGTAACCTGTATGACCCATGCCGCAAACATCTGCCTCGTGACTGATAGTGTACCGGTGGTGAAGTGCTGTTGCAAGAACAATTGAGGCTCTTTATATAGCTGAGAGAGCGAATGGACTAATCTTGTTTTCACCTTGAGCCCCACCCTATTCCAGAGAGGGTATCAAAAATCGCATGTACACGTATATGGGCTTATAGCTGGTGAATAGATAAGGCGGGGCACCTGTGTATACTAAGACTCCAGGGGGCGTTTTAACGACAGGTGTGACGCGCCAGCCCGTGGAGGGAGCTTTTTTGTTTTTCACCTAGAGAGCGTATACAAAGCCTACAGGGGGTGATTAACGCCAGGTGTGACGCGCCAGCCAGTGGCCGGATCACCTCATCTTCTAAGCTTTTGTTTTCACCTAGAGAGGGGATCGAGAGTGTATACAAAAAAACTACAGGGATGTTTAACGCGGCCAGCTGCCTACATGCTATAGCCTAAGCCTGTTTTCAGCTAGAGAGGGATCTACATCACCTAAGCCCTTTCCACCCTTAAATCGATCTGATAATTACCATAAAGAAGAGTAATGCGCGTTACATGTATATGGGCTTATAGCTGAGTAAGAGCTTAAGATGCTAGTCAACTGTGTATGCAAAAAAAAAACTACAGGGGGTGTCTAAAGTCGATTGTCATGCGCCAGCGGGCGGACAGAAGTCTGCCACTCTAGCTGTGACTACAAGCGCGTGCGTGTGGTAGACAGCTTAAATCAAACACGAGTTAAGCTCCTTATAGCTTCCTACTGTCTGCGGATTCGAGTCTTTTGTTTTTTTCATGTATTTCCTCGGAGGGTCGAATAGGATTAAAGATGTAACGAACCCGCGCCTACACAGGTAGACAGCCGGTCGCCTTCCTAGTGAGAGTTTTCCTCCTGAGTTAAGAAGCTTATCTCGGAGCCTAGTACATAAGCGAGAGTGAAACATGAGTCCCACACACTTCTTCAACCACCTTCAGCATGGCGTCATCAGGAATCACTCTACGTTCTACCGAATGTGAGCAATCCCAACACTACTACAGAGCCGCGACAACACCACATGAGGAGACGGCCATGTTTACTGATGAATCAACAAGTAGCAAGGTGGAGGTTGGTTTTTATCAAGATTCGTACGGGTGGCTGGAAAGTGTGAGGGCTACTTCTGCAGCTAATGCTGCTGCTCGTGCAAAACGTGAAGCTACAAGTAGCAAGGTGGAGGTTGGTTTTTATCAAGATTCGTACGGGTGGCTGGAAAGTGTGAGGGCTACTTCTGCAGCTAATGCTGCTGCTCGTGCAAAACGTGAAGCTCGTATCGCTGTTCGTGCTACACATGCTGCATACGAAGTTGCCAATGCTGCTAACAACGTTGCTGTTACTCTCGCCGCTGCTGCTCGTGCTGCTAATCTTTTTGCTACTGTTTCCGCTCTTGCTACCGATGCTGCTGCTACTGATGCTGCAACGTCTGCTAAAAGTGTCGCTGTTGCGGCTGCTGCTTGGGCTAATGCTATTAATGCTTGTACAGCTGCTAAAAAAATAGCCTGTTTTGCTTATGCTAGTCGCAGTGTCGCTGTTACGGCTATGACTGATGCCCATGATGCTAAGTTACGGGCTTTTGCTTTTGCTGAAGATGCTGTTGATGCTCAAGATGTTGCTGCTGCTGCTGCTACTGCTGCTGATGAGGCTGCTGCTGCCGCTGCTGCTGCTGCTGAAGATGCTGCTGCTGCTGCGGCTGATGCTCTAGACACCTATGACGCTGCTGCTCTAGACACCTATGACGCTGCTGCTGCTGAAGATACTGCTGCCGCTGCTGCTACTGCTGCTGCTGAAGATGCTGCTGCCGCTGCTCTAGACACCTATGACGCGGCTGCTGCTGCTTTTGCTGAAGATACTGTTGATGCTGCTGCTGCTACTGCTGCTGCCGCTGCTGCTACTGCTGCTGCCACTGCTCTAGACACCTATGACGCTCCTGCTACTCCTGCTCTAGACACCTATGATGCTGCTGCTGCTGCTGCTGCTGCCACTGCTCTAGACACCTATGACGCTCCTGCTACTCCTGCTCTAGACACCTATGATGCTGCTGCTGCTGCTGCTGCTGCTGAAGATGCTGCTGCTGCTGCACTAGTCATCTATGACGTGGCTACTGCTCTAGACACTTATGACGCAGCTGCTGCTGCTGCTGCTGCTGAAGATGCTGCTGCTGCTGCTGCTCTAGACACCTATGACTGAAAACATAGTAGGCGTTATTTACAAACACTGCTGTTACCTATGCCTAAACTTAGTAGGTCTTATTTACAAACAAGAGAGCCACGTGGTGTTGTTTACAAACAAAGAGAGCCACGTGGTGTTGTTTACAAACAAAGATAGTCACGTGATGTTGTTGTGGTCTATCATGTCAATGAAGGGGTCACGTGATCAAGGGGGCGCGGCCTATTATGCAAATGAGGGGGTCAGGTGACCAAATGGCGACCTCTGATTGGCTGGTGATCAAGAGGGCGTGGCTTATTATGCAAATGAAAGGGTCACGTGATCAAGGGGGCGTGGCCTATTATGCAAATGAGGGGGTCACGTGACCAAATGGTGGCCTCTGATTGGCTGGTGATCAAGGGGGTGTAGCCTATTACGTAATTATGCAAATGAGGGGGCGTGGCCTATTACGTAATTATGCAAATGAGGGGGTCACGTGACCAAATGGAGGCCTCTGATTGGCTGCAGGTCGATTGAGTAATAAACAGTACTTAACTATAGTCCCGTTCCGATACATACTATACTACTAACATGTCATAATGTGTCTGGCCCTCCTCCCAGCAATCCTTTGAATCCACCATACATCTGAACAACCCCTTACTCTTTCTCTGCATCTTCATCTCCCTTTCTGTCCTCTCTCACTTTTTCTTTTCATTTCCTGTTAATATAATGAGAGTAAACATGCTTGGTATCAGTTTTGATCAGTGGGAGATCAGTTGATGGAACTGGCAAAGTGGAATGATGGACTTAAGCAGAGATTTCAGACACAAATTGATGATTATGATCTGAACAAAATGAAAATCTGAGAAGGATTTAAATTAATGCTGCCACCAATGGGATTGGCCTTCCTGACCTCATTTAAAACAAGTCTTTGTCATCCTTATGACATGTCTAGGTGGCAGAAGTATAATCATTGGATAGTACTTAAGTAGTTGTACAATAGTTACAGCATTGACAAAATATATTAGTTTTCTCGTAACAAGGATTTTCTTGCCTCCTGTGATGGCTTTCACACAACACAATGAAGCTACTATTTGTGTTGAATCTGTCGCATGGATGGTCTCATAGTGATGATTTTATCCAATGTTATGGAATATGAAAATAAAAAGAAATGCCTCTGAAACACCACTGCTGCAATAAAATAAATGAGAGATTTACCAAAAGACCCTACTGATTGTGTATTTGCAATTTGAAAGTGAAACGAGTTCAGAATGATTCCAGCAAGAAAACATGACATTCAAAACAAGGAAGAATAGTAATTCTAATGGCCTTCTCAATAGAATGTATGGCAAGATAAAAATACTTTCGTTTTTTTTCCCTCAAAGCTTTCAGAAGTTTTTTCTGACCATTTTGTATGATAATTGCATAATGGAAAACATTTGATTATCTAAAATTTGATTATCTACAGTTGCGTAGCAACTCTTATGGAAACTGAATCAAAGGTGAGACTGTCTGCAAAATAACCAGTGATTTTACCAAAATATTATGTGAGGCAGTTATACTAATTACGTACATAGGCCTGTAGTTAATAGTTTGACTTCACAATATTCTGTAGGCAATACACGGTAAATAGTATGTGTAGGTAGTTACTTTAGTAAAATCTACTGTAGTTTTACAGACTCTACTGTAGATTTACAATAGAGGCTTCTTTTTACCTGCAACATACAGATTCTACTGTACACCTACAACTGATAACAGTGTACTGTAGTATGATAAAGCAGCCATACATGGACGTGAATGTTTTTGCCCATACTGTACAGGGCATAATTCAAAGACTCACCTCCCGGGCATTACCATAAAATATTAAGGAGTACACAGCTTTAAATCTGAAACTACATTCCCCAAAGCTGGCTGCATTAATTCTCCAATAAAACGTTTATTGCATTGCAAGACCACAGCGATCAAATCAAATGGATGATGTTTTTCCAAACGCAGACAGCACAGCTAGTATTGCTAAACACTTTGCATACCATGCTGTGATTCATATGAAATAGGTCCTTGTCTAAGTGTTGGTAAGAAGAGGCTGCCAATGACAGAATGTGACCCATTAGTATGCAGACCCTTCCCCGCCTTACTTATCAATATATCATCCTAAATAGGGCAGCTATGTGACACAGCCATCTGTTGGTAAGGGTGTGCTTAGGGGGCTGTCGAGTGGGTGGAGGTAATTCATGATATCAAATCTTAGCCCTGAACCAACACACACCAGGGGAAGTATGTAAATCTTCTGAAGATTCTGAAAACGTCAATCAGGTGGGGGTAATGAGTTTCTAAAGGCTCTCAACATCTCCACAGGGCCACCAGTTTGTCCGAATTATCCTTAAGCATTCTAATTTTCCAGACATCAATAATGTAATAATATACATGTATGCATGGTAGCAATATACCATAAACAAGGCTTGAATCTATATATGGACTAGATCAGTGATAACGGCCTAGTTTTGTAATATAAACTAAAGACTGGGGCAGTTAGTATTGATTATGCTGTCTCATCTAGTGTAGGAACAAACTAGGTGGAGAAAAGATGCTGTGCCAGAACTATCCAATAAGGATGGTCGGGGTGAGGAGTAGAGGGTGAGTCTAGGACCTTCAAGGTCGTGACCTCAGTGAAAGGGTAAGGGCTTACTTCATGTCCTTCACTCGCCATGAGTCATAGATTTGATGACCATCACCGCCCTTTTCTGAATCTTGAGCATAACACAACTCACCCTAGGATTTCTATGACCCTTTAGTATCAGCTGGCTATATGCAGATACTAAGAAATCAATATCCATGCTTTGATCAATATATATAGATTACCGATTTTCTAAAAGACTAGGCCTATATGTTTCAATCAATGTACAGAATTTTACATGCCAACATTGATGTTACATGTTGTAACTTCATAGATTTTGTTGTCTCATCAGTAACATAAAATATACCCCGATCCAAATGTGAATTAGGTTGAATGAACAAGTTTGTTTAGAGACTAAGAATGTGGGTTTTATTTTCAGTATTCATAATACCCATTGTTCAAGTCTGTGTATTTTGTTTTATAAGTAGCACTCTAAATTTATATCTTTGTGTATACAAAAACCTTGAAGGAGGCTTCAGGAATGATAAGTGTCCAGCACCTTCTTTCAAAATCAGTACATGCTGTACGTTTATGGTGCAGTGATGTTAAAATAAGATGCCAGACTATAAGACTGTGCTGCAACCACAAGGTGGTGCCAACCTGTATACACTACTATAGTTTTATGGATATTGTCACCATAATACATAGTAGCTATACTACGGCTACAGCCCTGTATTCATTATATTGGCGACGGTCAGGCCTGATCATGAGTCACAGATAAGTGAACGTGGTTGTAACTAACCCAATATTATAATGAATGCAAGGCTGTAGCTGTGGTTTGACTGTCACTAGTATGTGCTTTGTGTCTACCTTATACCACACTTAAAGCAGAACTGGAAAATAAATTAACGTTTTTCTAAGTGCTACCATCGTGATCTACGTGATTTTAAACTAACTTGAAGCAAATTTTATGCATATATATGAATTAGTTAATAAATTAGCAAAAATACGTTTGAAACATATATGCCCTACGTTTTCATGACACACAGACGTTTGGTGACGTCAGAGTCGCTATAGATTCGCTCCTGAGTCACTCAGGACGTATGGAGTGACTCAGCACGATGGTGTACTGCAAAGTAGTTGGTTGTAAATCAGACACCTCTGACAAGAATTTCACAGGCTCATTTCATCATTTCCCCAAACCCGAGAGACACAAATGGGTTAAATTAATTAACAGAGAAGCTGGGTATAAATGGGCTAAATCACACCAACTCTGGGTACAATTTAAAACAGCTATGTGTAAACAATATAACATATTCAATCAGAATACCGGTGGTTCACTAATAATATTGATACGTTTGTAGGGGCATGATATTACATATTAATCTCATACACGGTATTTCCGGGTAACGTCTGTTTACTCGGCTTCTCCACCTGGAGCTAGTGCACACAGTTCCCGGGAGAGGGCGCAGGTCCTCTTCAGGTGACCGTGTGCCGCTCTCAGGTGGGCGGCCGACCCACCCACCTGGCCACGTGATCTAAGAGCCGGTGTTATATAAGACCCATGTGTTTACCTGGAACGGCAGTCAGTGCAGGCCCGACTGACGAGAGACTTCACATGTCCAACCGTGCGGACAGAGTTGTATGCTAAGAGTTGTATACTGACCGTTTCCTCTATTTATAGAGAAACCTGATTTACCTGTGTGTATTCATTCTACACTGATCGTTCCCTAGTAAAGGAACTAGAGTTATTATTCTTGTGAATAAAGATAGATATATTCTCGCACCTGGAAACTGCCGTGATCGTTGTTCTTTAACCTAGAGTTAATTACGAACCACCACACTGGTGCCGTGACCAGTAGCAGCAAAGGTAGCAGAACAAGCTAGTTGTTCGAGAATATGTTCGGGTTATACTGAACAGGAAGTCCTTGATTGGACAGACAGTCCTTCAGTGGACAGACAATGGCTACCGGTGGTAGCCTGGGCGGCTCTGGCCCAGATCTGAGTGAAGGGGAGTTGGAATCAACTCGCCTGGAGGTGCCAGGGATGGACCCTGGAGAGGGCTTGAAGCCAGGACAGAAGAAGAGGAAGTTGCAGGATCTTTCCTGGGTAGAACCCTATGTAGGGGATGAGAGATTCCAGAGGGAATATGACGAGCGTTTGGCTCGGGAAGAGGATGACCTCTACTGGGAAAATGTCCGATTGGACAAGCAGTCAATGGAAGATCAGTATGCTGCATTGACTGATGAATTGACTTCCCTGGTAAAAGAAAGGGACGAGATTCTCTCTGAGAATCAGAGGGTAAAAGGAACTCTGATAGAAGAGAGAGAACGGTTGATAGAGGACAACCGGTATATGAAAAAGAAGGTTGCTCAGGAATCGCATGAATACCAAAAGATTCAGGCAAAGATTGCTGAGAACCAGAAGGAGAATGAACATTCCGAATCTCTTAAGGAGAGGTATGAGAGGGAGTTGAAAAAATACTCTAGAGAATGGTATGCCTTGAAAAAGGGGACAGAAGAGCTCGAGAAGGGCAGAGACCAGTTGGTCAAGGATAACGAATCCACCAGGATACAAATCCTGGAAGAAACGGAGGAGTTAGAGAGGAAACGGAAAGCTGAGGTGGAAGCTGTCTGTTCCCTTGAAGCTAGGAAAACTCTCCTGCGGGGTGAATTGTTGAAGGCAATGGAACAGCGGGGGGAGGAACAACTTCCAGCTGGCAGGCCGGAAACTGTTCCGGATAGTACTCCTACTACTGGTAAGGAGGAAGCATTACCTCAATTCGATCCATTTATTAATGATAATGGATTGAGGAATGTGGAAGACTCTGTGTATAAGAACAGAGAGAAAGATTCAAGGAGAGTGAATGTTACCGGGCGCTCTCTTGGATGGGAACCAGTTAATCATGCCAGAATTGGTCCGGTTAACAGGGAAATGTCTCCAGAGGAGGAAGTGTCTCGACATTATAAAAATAAATTTCGAGATGAAGTGGTGAATCATAGTTATGGCTCATTGAACCCCTTCGCGGGAGATGACCCGGCTCTATATGAGAATCCGGGAGGTTATGATAGCAAGGGTAATTATAGGTATTGCCCAGATGCAACTTATTCGTACCCACCTCCGGCCACGGAAACACACTCGGGAGTCAATAAAGATCCTGAGATTAGGCCGAGGGATAGGATGAATAAGGGGACCCAACTGGGAACAAAGGGAAGGTCAAACCCGGTGCATAAAAACACTAAGGGATTGTCAGGCTATCAAGGCCCACGCTTTGATGAGGGTTCAGAATCTGAATCAGATAAATCATCTGACGATGTACCCAAGAGAAAGGTTCCTTTGAACCGGCGAGTCACAATGACCCCGGCGGAGCACCGATTACATAATCGAGACCCCGCCATAGGTAATTTGGGACTATATTGCTCTAGCCGAGGTCAAGACGGTACAGACCTACTGGCTTGGAGTAGACGCATGTCGGGTCAATTAGTGCATTCTAATTATGCCGCTAAAAGAACTGCACGTGTGACTAAGCCTTACAGGGGTGTACGACCCTGGAAGGAAGAATATCAATCACTTCTAGATGATTGTAAATACAATTGCTGGAACAAGGAGGAATCCTTGGGAGCTTTTGTGATATGGTTGAGTGACGGCCCGGGTAAAATAGTGGTTGAAGAATGGAGGGACACTTACGGGCCCGAAGCTACATACGACCAGTTGGAAGTATTAGCTTGTTATACTTTTGGGAAAATGGTGACAGTAGATCACTGGACTCTGTTTCAGAGAAGAACGCAGAAACCAAAGGAATCTGCTAAAATTTTTGGGCTAGAATTGCAGCGATTATTGCGGCAGGCTAGGCCAGAATGGAGTAGGGATGCTGAATATTACATAGAATCCCTATTTGTAAGATTTATTAGTGGATTGAGTGATCCTGAACATGCTAAAGTTTGTGGTAGAGCTTGGGAAGCTGGGTCTTCCTTAGCAGATTTGTTCATGGCGATTGATCAACATGACAAAAAGAAGATACTGTTGGCTGGTATGATACCCGCTAATAGGGGGCAGCGCGTCTCTGGAATTGAACATTCCTTAGATGGAGACGATTCTTCTGCGGAAGAATCTGAAGGGGAGGAGAGAGTAGACGCCCTTAAATTCAAGGGTCGACAGAAATCTAACTCAACCCCAGCTTCCGGGAAACTTCCTAGTAACAAAGGTTATTCGGAAACCACCCGGAAACCCGACATTCGGGAGCCTCAGACTGTACCCAGTCAGAAAACCCAGACCCCGGAGACGACCACTCCGGATAAAACAAATGCGTCAGGAAACTCATTAAATACCTTAATGGAGTCCATGATTAAACGCATGAACGAGGTGTTTGATAATCAAACCAGGCGCCGCCCTAGGGTCGATCGTAACACTGTCCAGTGTTACAGATGTCAAGTCAAAGGGCACTTTGCATCTGAATGCAAAGCCGAGAAACCCGTTTTAAGAAGTGAGGTTTCGGGAAATTAGAGGGGGTTACCGGGGATGGCAGGACGGTAACCCCTGAGGAAATATGTCAGATTATCACCGACGTTGGCGGTGAAGATTCATTAGCAGTGAATGCGTCCAGCAAGAAGGGAGATGGGACCGTACATCCCGGAAACCATGAGGCTGGGGAGACTGGTACAACAGGCGCCCAGGGGTGCGCGTATGGGAAACCTAGTGCCAGTTTAGAGGAGTCAATAACCAAAGAGTTGGTTAAGGTTGGAGGAACCAGGCTTCCCCCGGGCCATCCTTGTCTGGAACACCTGAAAGGATGTGGATTCGACCTGGGCACTGATAGTGACCTTCACCGGTTTACTAGGAATCCCTCAGTAACTGATGGGAAGAGGTGGTACGTTTCCTGTTCTGTACAAGGAAAGACTGGGGAGTTTCTTATGGATACTGGAGCTAGCCACTCCATGGTCTCTAAGAGATTCATCAGCTTATTGCCGAATATGTGTGAGAACCTCACAATGAGGGTAAACGCATGTACGGCCGATGGTACCAGAATGAGGACATTTGGACAGACTTTTCTGATAATCTCTGTGGCCGGGAAAGAATTTGTTTGGGCCCCGACCATAGCTGAGATTGAAGATGATGGTATTCTTGGTTTGGATTTTGCGGCGCTTTTCGGTGCGACTTTGAATCCGAAAAGTGGGAAGTTGAAAATTGAATACCCGTATGATATGACCATACTCTGTAAGTTGAGAGTGATAAGTAGTGTCGCTAGTGTGGCACAGACTGTGAAGATTCCCCCGGGAATGACCTGTGACGTGTTAGTCAGTTCAGGGAGGCTAATCCAGAAAGGATTAGCGGTAATCGAGCCGGATATGGCTGTATTATCCCGGAAGGGATTGGAATCTGCGGATACCCTAGTAGGGAATTCCAGATGGACAGTGACACCCATTTCCAACCCCGGAAACTCCACAGTATATCTTGAGAAAGGCACTGAAGTTGGGAAAGTGATACTTGCGGAGGCAGTCACCGGTAGCCACCAAGACCTGAGGTTAGAAGAAGGAGGGGAAGAGGAATTGCATGAAGAGTTAACTAAGTTGTTAACAGGATCGTCCATAACGGATGAGAATGATCAGGAAGCCCTAAAAGCTATGCTGAAGAGATGCAGGCAAGCTTTTGCCGCCCCAGGGGAACCCCTGGGGAGAACCAATAAGGTATTGCATGAAATTAAAACCGGGGATAACCCCGCTTTTAAGATTCCTTATAGGAGATTACCCCTCAAGAAGAAGATTGTAGCTGAGGAAGAGATAGCGAAAATGCTAAAGGATAATGTTATTGTTCCCAGCATGAGCCCTTGGTCCTCCCCTGTGTGTATGGTGACCAAGAAGGACGGTAGCATACGGTTCTGTATTGATTACCGGAAACTGAATGGGTTGACTAAGAAGAACTCCTATCCTCTTCCTAGGATAGATGAGACGATTGATTCCCTGGGAGGGAATGAATGGTTTTGTACCCTGGATTTACAGTCCGGGTATTGGCAAGTAGGCATGAAGCCTGAAGATATGGAGAAAACCGCGTTTTCTAGCCATATTGGGTTGTTTGAATATAAGGTAATGCCGTTCGGGTTATGTAACGCGCCGGCCACCTTTGAAGCCATGATGGAGACGCTGTTAAGTGATTTATTATGGCGGAAATGTCTAGTTTACCTGGATGACGTAATTGTGTTTGGAAAGACCTTTGCGGATTGTTTAAGTAATTTAGAGGAAGTCTTAAACCGAATCATGTCTAACGGTCTCAAATTGAAACCAAAGAAATGCAATCTGTTTAAGAAGGATATTAACTACCTAGGGCGGATTATTTCCACCGAGGGGGTTAAGGCGGATCCGGAAAAGATCAGGAGTGTAACTGAATGGGAAGTCCCCAGGGGTCCTAAAGATGTGCGATCCTTTCTAGGATTCTGCTCATACTATAGGGATTTCCTGCCGGGGTATTCCCGGGTAGCCTATCCGATCCAGTGTTTGTCACACTGGACACCCGGAAGTAGGAAGGAGGAGTTCCCATGGGGCAGGGAACAGGACACAGCTTTCTTAGCAATAAAAAAGTTGTTTGTAGAGACCCCGGTGTTAAAGTATCCTACCCCGGATGGTCACTTTGTATTGGATACCGATGCTAGCAATGAGAGTATTGGGGCCGCCCTCAGTCAAGTCCAAGGCGGAGTGGAGGTTCCCATCGCCTTTGCTAGTAATACTATGAGTAAGACCCAGCGTAATTATTGTACCACTAAAAGGGAATTGTTGGCTGTGATAGTTTATACTAAAAAGTTCAAGCATTTCCTTTGGGGGTCCGATTTTACGCTAAGAACAGATCATTCCTCTTTGAGATGGTTATTGAATTTCAAAGATGCGGAAGGAATGATTGGACGTTGGCTAGCACACCTTTCCGAGTTCGGTTTGGAGCAAAGTCAGATCCAGCATAGAGCTGGGGTAAAGCATGTAAATGCTGATGCACTTTCCCGACGTCCTATCAGGAAGTGCGAAAACACCAACTGTGATGACTGTGGTCAGCATGAAGCTGTCATAGCCGGAGCAAGGATTCCCTTTGAGATCAAGGGAACTGGGGTTCTGGAGTGGTCCATGGGAACCATCCGGAAATTCCAGGAAAAGGATCCTAACCTTAGCCGGTTGTTGGTATTGTTACCTAGGAAGATACGGCCCCCGCGGCCTGAGATTTCCCTGGAGAATCGGGAAATGAGACGACTAATAGCTCAATGGGCAGAGCTGGAGGTCCAGAGCGGAATCATCTACCGGTGGAAGATTAATTCATCCGGTAGGAGAATCCGGCAAGTGGTAATACCTTCCGGTATGAGGAGGGATGTTATGTATTATTGCCATGGACACCTGACCAGTGGGCATTTCGGAAAAAAACGTTCCCTGGAACGTCTGAAAAGGAGATATTACTGGCCAGGGATGAGTAGTGATCTATTAAGATGGGTTGCTACTTGCCCGGATTGTTGTAAAAACAAACCTGGGCCTGGGATGGGTAAAATGCCTTTGTCCCAGGAGTTGTTTGGTGTAAGATTTGCGCGAGTCGCCATAGATATTATCAGTGGGTTTAAAACTACCCCTGATGGTAATACTTGTATGATGGTCGTCACTGACTATTATACTAAGTATACGAGAGTGTTTCCATTAGCGGATCACAAAGCAGCAACCTGTGCAAAAGCTTTTGTTACAGGTTGGGTATTGCATCTTGGGGTTCCCCTAATGATGCATAGTGACCAAGGTCGGGAATTTGAATCTGATCTTTGGCAGGAAATGTGTCACCGACTGGCGATTTGTAAGACGAGAACAAATCCCTATCGACCACAAAGTGATGGAATGGTTGAGAGATTCAATCGTACATTGATTCAGGTTTTGAAATCCCTGGTGAATGATAGAATGGATGACTGGGATGAGCAGTGTGATTATGTATGCCATGCATATAATAGCACTGTCCATTCTAGTACTTCCTGTTCCCCGAATCTATTAGTTTTCGGGGAGGATTTGATAATGCCCGCTGATCTGGTATTCGGGGTGGTCGGAATGAACCCGGAAACCCCCTGCCATGTGATGTTTGTGGAGTCATTAAGAGATCAATTCAAATATGCTTATGAATTGGTGAGAACTGAACTGCAGAAGAATGCTACCTGGCAGAAGACCGGCTATGATCTAGGCCTTAAGCTGCGACGATTCAAAGTTGGTGATCAGGTAGTAAGATTACATGAGCCGTTATCGACTCTGAAACTTGCTAGTAATTGGGACGGGCCCTTTGTGGTTACCCGCATAGTAAGTGACAGTACTGTAGTGATACGTTCATTACAGGGAAAGATGTATAAATCTAATGTAGCTCGACTAAGAGAGTGGAAGGGGAGAGATTTGTCCCTGGACTCGTATGAGTTGGAAGTTGATACTTTGATAGAGGAAAGTGAACAGCGGAAATTAGTGAAGGAACCTCCCCGGAAACGCGGAAGGCCGCGGAAGGAGGTCTCCCGGAAACTAATGGTGCAGAAGTCCGTCATCCCAAAAAGATCCGGGAAGAAGGCGGCTAATAAAGTCTCGCTGGCTGAAGGGAAAAGGACCCGGAAGAGTGTGGTTAGGGCTAAACCCACTCTGGAAAAGGCGTGTCCTAGAACCAGGTCTAATGTTATGCCTAAAAACATAAGACGCAGTCCCCGGTTACTAGCCAGGGACGGTATAACCTAAGCCGGTACACAACGAGTGTGGTGTCCTGTAATCTTGTTAAATATTTAAATGTTGTAATCAGTTATGTGTGGAAGTAAGTACGGTCGGAATGATCGTGATAGTCCCCCTGTCAAGGATCCCATGGGTGATGGACGGATAATCCGGTGAATGTGCTTTATTATGCCATTCATATATATTTCATTGATACTCTCGACGAGTTGACAGAGCGTAAGGATTAACACGTGGAATAAGGGTACCTGTTTACAATTAAAACGCGCGGTGACCTGGTTCCAAGGAACTGGGTCACGGGACGCGCGGGGTTGCGCATGCGCGGTGGCGCGCCTTATATAAGGCCCGCGGAGCGGCGGGAATCGCCAGTTGGGGTTGAGAGGCGGTCCAGAGCAGACGGGAGAGCTCGGATACGACCACTGTCGCTGTGGGGAGGTGGATCCCCTATAAATCCATCAACAAACACTTTTCTTGAGTGTGACACAACAACATGTCTTCCGAGACAGACCACCAACAGGTGGACCCTCTTCAAGAGGGCGACTCCGCTAGCGGAGGAAATGTGGTTGTTAATCAACCTGACCTCGTGGACCAGGAATCTCTGGATTTCCTGGAACAAGGGGAGATAATGGACGTCGACGCTGACTCTCAGTCACCGCTTCGCCCTGCTAATGTCGCCGCCAATTACTTGGAAGGTCTAGACATTGAGGCCATCAGCCCTGCTGACGGTCGCGCTGATACCGGTGAAGCTGAGTATCAGGATCAGGGTCTATTGTACCATGGGAAACCGCCGACGGACGTTGAAAAACCCCGCCCGGCCGTACCAACCCTGGGAGGCTTCATGTCCAATTACGACGGACGTGAAGTAGAACTGCACGAGGACGTGCTAAGGCTCACGGCGGAGGGAGCTCCCCGCCGGATTGACTCACTCACGAGCCAGGCCATACTGCTCTTCCTGTTAGTGGAGGAGCAGGAGGAGATGCCCCCGGACTGGTTTGTGTACTGGGAGGCACTCCAGAAAGGACTACGCGTATGCTACTGCTTACGACGAGCTGTCTTCGATTTACATATCGCGGACATAGACCGCTTAATGCCCGCACTCCCAATTCTGTCTTTGGACCCGAATTGTGGAGTTGCCGGGATGTTGTTGACTGGTGTCAACAGATACCGGGCGCGAATCGGGAAACTCCGAGAGCCTAAAACCCGGAAGGAGTACGAGATTGCTGCCGCTAATACGCAGGGGGTAGTTTCGTATGTCCTGGATGTAGCCACTATTGAAGACTACATGGATTCTCACCACGTCAAACGAGATATTGCCATATCTTGTTTGGTTGATGAGGCGGTTCGTACAGTACGAACCAGATCTTCCAGTGCGGAGGAAAAGGCGCGAGTAAAAGCGCTGAAAGCCACACCTAGGGGGCGCGGCAGTAAAGGTGAGAGGGGGGCCTCAAACCGGTCAAGCTCGGCCGACAGCAACCAGTCGGACGAGTTTGTCCAGGAGAGAGGACGTCAGGCTCGCCGGAACGAGAAGGCAAGATTAGCTAACTTGCCGGACTCTGTATTAGCAGAGGGATTACCGGAACAACCTTCCGGAGGACAGCCCGTTATTCCCGGGGCTGAGGAGGTAACGGATGAGGCGATGGACATAAACGAAGCCAATACTCCGGAACCCTCCAACACCACCACCACCACCCCGGCCCTTGTGGCAGACATGACCGCCGCCGCGGGAGCAGCGGCCGCCGTGGCGGCTGCGCTGGTATTTAATCCAGCACGACTCAGCCCTCTCCGTAGTCCGGCTCATTCGGATCCGGAAGAGGGAGAGGTTCCGGCTAACGCTGAGGAACCAGGAAATGCCCCAGAGGACCCCATCCCGCCTAATGACGTGATGAGGCGAGTCTGGCAGAACGCGAACAATAAGTTCCGCGTGTTTATTCCCAATTCATGGGAACAGTGTCCGATTGGTCCCACCAATTTCGGATGTCCACCTGCGACCAACTGTAAAGGTCAAAGTGATGATGAGGATTGGATCCGGAATACCCCCCGGGACCGTCCTCCGTCTGCTTTTTATCAGCAGTGGCTAGATCAACTCAGGATCCTGCCAGACACTTACTACAGTAAGGAGCAGAAGGAAAAACTTCTTTTTGCGGTTAACCGCTGGTACAGCCAGCGGGAAAGGAATTGGTGCCCATTCGCTACATGTGTAAACACGATTGGCACAGACAGAACCGTGTTTGTAACAAAGCAACGGTTTCTGCGTCACCTCTGTGAAAATCACATGCACCACTGTGTGGTGTACCACTGTGATATCACAGTAGGTAGGGAATCCCAGCTATGTAACGGGTGTTTAGAACCCCGGAGAGGTGAGCTTATGCGCCACATGAAGGATTGCCATAACATGGGAATCAGTGTAGCTCGCAATCGTGTGAATGCGCTACATGACGCCGTATGTGATCAGTACAAGTCACTCACGGAGGAACAAAAGGCTAAGATCCGGCCGGCAACTCCCTTCTACTGCGAGGTCGCAGATGGGAAGTTCAAAGCCAGGATTGCCAGAGTGGACGGACGACATAAGTTCGCCATGAATGACGAGGAGTATACGGTGTTATGCACTACCCGTACTTCCCGCAGAGGTGGCGGTAGTTTCCGTCAGCCGGAAACCCGGGGTAGTTCCCGGGGGAAGAGTCGGTCCGCCCGCGACCGCTCTCGATCTCCTGCGGTCTCACCTGGACCAAAACGGAGACATGCCGGATCCAATTTGGAGGATCTCGATAATTCCTACTATGGGATTTATCATGCCCCGGAAGGTCGCGACTATTATCGCGAGTATCCAGACCCGCTGTTTACAGACCGGAAAGATCGGAAACGTGATTCCGGTGGTCAAGCAGCGGCGACTAACATGGATTACCGTTCCAGACGTCTGAGCAGTTCAGACAGTGCCACCAGTCAACCTGACTGTGGAGGTGCCCGGCCTAAAGAACCGGCTGCCAGAACAAAGGCTTCCCTGCCTTTGACGTACCATCTGGGGACAACTGCAAAGCTAACCCCCAGGGACGTCCGGTCGCCCACTACCCCAACTCGGGACATGCAGGGCTTGACCGTGAAAGCGGAGCCAAAATCACTAATCTCAGTGGTGACGCCTCGGGGCATAACTGTCCCGAAGGCTGCAGCGGTTGCGAAAGCGCCGCAAGCGGATGTTAAACCCGTGATTCCTGTAACCCAGGATCCGGTTGTCATCCAGCCAGTCGCGGGCACCTCCCGCACTGAAACTACCGGTGGCGTAAAGTTAAAATACGTCCCGATAGTCAACTACTTCTCTAGGGAAGAGAAGGCGAGCTGCGAAGTGGGACAAAGGATTGTAACAGAATTCCAGGAGTCCCAACGCGAGCTGGCGGTGGAATATAACACCAAGATGTTAGGCCTGTTCACACATGGCCTAAAGATTGCCCATCGGGAGGAGAAAGCATTGGTCGCTGTTGGCAATGCTGACTACTTGGCTAAAAAGTCAAGGGAAGCTGCTTCAGGCCAAAAGACCGCTGAAGCCGCCGCAGGGTTCGTTCAGCAAGAGAACGAGAAGTTAACCAAACGGTTACAGGACATGAACGTAAAATTTTACGGGGTGTTCGGCGTGACTATCGATACATGGGATGGCACAGCTGAGCACGCGCTTGCTTTAATGAGGGCAAGAGATGAACCTTTAGGTTAAAAAGACTAATAGAAGGTTCTGAGTCTATTTCTAATTTTTTTAGGAATAGAGGAGGGAACTATAATAGTTTCCGGATAGATTAATTGTTCTTTCATTTAATCTGACGTCATAAATTGTTTATGACGGGGTTTCCCTTTTTGAGGGGAGGGGCATCTTTTTAGATGCATATGGATCAACGCGGGGGGAACCTTCCGTGGAAGCTCTGGACTTACCTAACTACTCAACTCTCAACTATAGCCTACCGATGGGGAATCAGGACTCCACCGGGAAGCTACCAAACTAACGTCCCTGAAACTAACTTTTGGGATACGTTACCATGTTGTGTTCCTGATACTATTATGCTGAGTTATAAACTGTTCCCGTCCAAAGGATTACGTGTCAAACAGACAATGCTCGTGGTTCCAGATCTACTTATATATTTCATGAACATTCCTGGAGCTAGGATTACGTGTTAAACGGACAGTACTCGTGGTTTCCAGCCGGATTATAGTTATATATGTCATGAACTTTACTGGAGCGAAGACGGGATACTTATCGAGCTGTATACATATGAACTTACCTTCGGGTGATATTTATCCAAGAAACAGTATTAAGAAGAGGAGAGCACCTCACTCATTCGTCTATTAGAAGCGGAGAGCACCTTGACCACAACTAGATCACCAGTAAGCTATATTTAATTGTAAGGGTTTCCGGGTACACTGCCAGGTTACTCATTAAAACGTTTTTAATATATAAAATATATCATTATTATGTGATACATATCACCTCAGGTGTTCCAGTAAGGTATTCTCATATTTACCTTATGAATCAGGTTTCATAATATGCTACATATGAAGATTGTATGATCTGATAAGCTAGGAAACGTGGTTACCCGTAGTGTTTATATGAAGTCGTTAAGGCTATGTGTATATACTAAATATACCGCCAGGTATTGTCGTGTGTGTTGACTCTGTTGTATGTTGCGAGAGATATTAATACTCCGGTTATATAATCGGATTACCCGGCTTAAAACAAAGGCTGTGGTTACTGTTATCCATTGTGTGAATGTTTTCATTAAATCACAAATCAATGTAAGACGCTGGTGGTTGTGAGTCCTTATCAGGACTGGTTTTTAATAACTTTTCTGTTCAACTTAAATATATACACACCCCACGCGCATTTTTTTAATAACCGAGTAAGGAAACTTCATAAGGAAGTCATATCGAAATGTGTCAAGCCGTTCGATTGTATGTATGATATTATATTCATTTGTCATAAAACATACCTAAATCATCTATTATGGTTGCTATTACAGTGTAATGCCATATTTATATTGAGTTTTATGATCTCGCTTGTGTAGTGTGTCATGTTAATATGTTACGCCCCTAGTTACTGTATAGACAATAACTATAAAGTCGTTGTTCTAAAAGGTTTTCTATGTACTAGGAAAACAGTATATATATTCGTTACCACCTAGTTTTGTCTAGGGGGGGTAGTGTAGGGGCATGATATTACATATTAATCTCATACACGGTATTTCCGGGTAACGTCTGTTTACTCGGCTTCTCCACCTGGAGCTAGTGCACACAGTTCCCGGGAGAGGGCGCAGGTCCTCTTCAGGTGACCGTGTGCCGCTCTCAGGTGGGCGGCCGACCCACCCACCTGGCCACGTGATCTAAGAGCCGGTGTTATATAAGACCCATGTGTTTACCTGGAACGGCAGTCAGTGCAGGCCCGACTGACGAGAGACTTCACATGTCCAACCGTGCGGACAGAGTTGTATGCTAAGAGTTGTATACTGACCGTTTCCTCTATTTATAGAGAAACCTGATTTACCTGTGTGTATTCATTCTACACTGATCGTTCCCTAGTAAAGGAACTAGAGTTATTATTCTTGTGAATAAAGATAGATATATTCTCGCACCTGGAAACTGCCGTGATCGTTGTTCTTTAACCTAGAGTTAATTACGAACCACCACACGTTTATAGTTCCAATATTGAAAGTAGGTTGGGGGTATTAGGGGTCGCAGTAGTGACTAGTTTCTGTGGAGATTAGGACATCCTAGATAGAGTGCAGTAATGGATAAGAAGTCTAGATAATTACTAATAGTCGGGCACATAGAATCGTTTCTTGAGCCAAAATGGTTTAAAAGGTTGGTTTCCGGTAACATGAGTCATGACCAGTTCGAGAAAGCAGGCCCGGCTAGTTTTTATTTTTATTTTTATTTTTTATTTGCTTATAAATGTTTAGGCCTTGATTTCTGCTGTTCGCTCTAGAATCCTTAATAATTGTCCGATTTACAAGCTGTAAAAGACAGAAAGTGGCAAAATAGGAGAGGAAATCAAAGAAAGAGGGGTACTATAGACCCTGTTTTGCTAGACCTGATAGTGTTACCGGAAACAAACCATTTTCTTTTTTTTGGCCTAGGCACAACTCTTGTGCCTGGCCTAGGCGTAGCAGTGACGTAGATCTAATTGTTGAACGTAATTGTCGAACCTATTTTTAAGTAAACATTTATTTTAACTGTTCCTAACTGCAAAGACAATGGATGAACCACACAGCAAAAGAAGGACCCAATCATTCCCTAAATCCCAGTCGCAGTGGCAGGCTTGGAACGAGTCACTGACTCAGTCACTAACTTGTTTTGACTCGGGACAAAGACCAAAGTGTCACTTCGTGGTAAAGGAGACTTGAGTGCAAACAAAGACCAACTTACCTTTATATTTATGTTATGTTAACAATTCACTGTTGATGGACAACCAAACAGAACAGCAGAAATCCGAACGCAGCTGTCAAAATCGTAAGCAAAAATCGCTGGTTCCCTGTTTTACAGGCCTGCACCGGCCTGCCGGGGCACCACTGCGCCATCTGTTGACAAGGGCTGATACTATTAGTTCTTGTATTAGACACTAGATGTCAGTATGTTTTCCAGCCTCCATCTCACTGAGGTGAATAGCTTTTGGAATCTTTTGTAAGATACGTCTTATAGCCCTAATACCAACAACTTTCAACCTAAAAACGCCATTGCCATGAGTTTCCCGCCATTTTAATAGCGACTATGACGTCACAAACAAAAGTTGTCTCAGGGAAATGTTGTTTTAAGTCTGGGCTCGTATTTTTTATTCATTTACATATAAAAAATCAGTGGTAGTACATACACAGTTATTGAATCACACAATGAAAAGACTTGCTATAGGGAATAGAATAAAGTTAAAAGCACTGGTAAATATGCTTGTTGGTTATGAAATCTACTTCTGCTTTAAAGCCGTAGAACAAAAGAACAGCCTGTCTGTATATGATGTGCAAAGCACGCCAGATACTTGCCTTAACTGTAGCCGACATAATGAGAACAAGCCTCTGGCAAACTGGGAGGTGTTTATTTAAACAAAGGTGTATATGGCGCTCATTACCACAATATGCTCCAGATTAGGGATCATATAAGGATCACATTTTACACCAATGCTATACAAATATTTAAGGGCAAATTATTGAAAAAGACTCTCCACACAAGATCTTCCAATGACATCTACAAGACCCTTCCTGTGAGTTCATCTGAGGTTCTGGAACCGATTCAAGAGCTGCTTAACATAAGTGAACGCTGCCAGTGAGCTCCTCAGAGGATCCACTTCCCCATCTTTCTACATCTAAGTAGGCTATCACTTTAATGTTCAGTAGCACCAGTCTTGGCACCACTTCAATGATAATTCATATTTTCCACGTTGCTCATACTCCATCTATCAAAGAATCAATCACTTATTAGAAACTCCAGAGAATCTCATTTTTCTCTCTAACAATGGCAGGATGCCATAAAGCAACATATATTGTCATAATCCAATAACCCTATACATCATGTGGACCATGTCAGAATCTCTCAGCCCTGTGAAATTGAATAGCACTAGTGAGTTACTCATGAAAGCTTCACTCATGCATCAAAATAGAGCATTCCATATTAAAGCAGTATGCCATCAATGAAAGGGTCAACTAAGTTCATCTCGCTTTCTCTGTCTTTAAAAGAAGTCCTTCTTCTCGTCTTCTCCGACTATGTCTTCTGTACTTCTGCTTTTCTGTTCCTTGGCGACTCAGTATTGATCAGTGCACGAGCTGCTTTGAACAGGAGGGCTGTCGATTGAACTGGCCTACTGGAATCATGGACTTAAGCAGTGATTTCAGACACAAATTGATGATTATCATGAAGGCAAAATGAAACTATAAGAAAGTATCAATTTGAAGTCCTCATTTACAAACAGCCTTTTTCATCATTATGGTGTTACAGATTTACTTTGGATTGAAATAGTCTTTTTCTTTCAATATTCAATGAGGATGATCACGCAGAACCTATCTTTTTAGCTTGTTATGTTTCCCAGAAATATATCCTAAAGAAAATGTAGCAATATAATAATCAGATGTCATAGTTATCCTCAAATCCATCATTGTAAGTGTTTTTTATTCAATAAGCACCCACAGGATAATAAAAAGAAATTAATTTGTCACTCAACTGGACCTAAAGTTTTAGTTTCAATCATACTTTGGATTATGAAAAATTAAACAAAACCATTTCTGTTATGAGGTTGTAGGCCTCTGAAGCACCACTGGTGCAATAAAATAAATCAGGGCTTTACCTGGAGATCTTACCGATTGTGTATTTGCTCTTTAATGGTGGGACAAGGCTTAAAAAAGGATTAAGGACCCCTCCAGCAAGAAGATCTGACACTAGTGGCAACTATGAGACCCTGCTAAGTAGAATGCTTGGTATCATAAACATAATTATATAAAAGGTCAAAATGTTTGTACGGACCAATATTTGTGAAAAAATATATAGGTACCATAAATGATCACGCTGGAAAGAAAATGTAATTTCACATTTGAGTGGAAAGGCTTTGTGGGACCAACAGACTCAATTGACATGAGACCTTAAAGCGTGATGAAATTGATCCTCCAAATGATTGAGAAACCACTTCTTTTGTGTGACAGGTATTTAATGATGAAATTTTGATAAGTGCACTGCCATGAATCAGATGCCACATCCCCTGATGGTGGCGACATTAATCATACAGGAAAACCTTCATCGTTTTCCGATACCACAGCGACACCACGACGACACACACAAGATTAGGATAAGTTAATAAGCAGTTTGCCCTATGTGTCTACTAAAGTTCAACAAACTGAATAGGACAAACTTAGTGTATGTGCGCCTCATAACATATTCTGATTGTTGGGATGAAATTATTATTATTAATAAGATGCATTTACGACAGTTGCAGTTGCTCAGGTTCTCCTCCTATTGGCTTCATGGATTTCATTCACTCAAACCGATAGCATTACCAGCAGACGCTTTGAGTGACGTCTTTGTACCTCCAAACATATCATATGTTTGTCTCTTTGCCCAGTTTTGTGAACGTAATGAGCCGTTAGCAATTATGCTAGGTGATAAAACAACTTTGGATTCATTTCTTTTTTCATCAAAAAACTCAAATCTTGACATTTAGTGGTGTGCTAAGGCACCCTGAACGGACTAATGTGATAAATAACTGTCGATCTGTAAATAACTATGTCTGTTCGTATCTCCTATCAGACATATTACTCTCATCTTTGGCTATTAAATGAAAAAGTTCCCATGTAACATTTTTAGTACGCCAATAAAAATATCAACAACAACAACAACATCTTTATACTTGACTTGGCTTAAATGATGTGTGGATATTTGTATAAACTTTCTGCATACCACCTCAACTAACTATACATATCATGTCCTATCAATAGCTGATGAAAATCCACACTGTACTTATGTGGTGCCTTCTCACAGTGGGACAGTCATATAGCCTTAGCCTGAATGAGGAAACTATCTTTGCTGTACTAAAGGAAATGCAAAGATGACTGCCAAGTTAACACTGTTAACCCTGCTGTTATAACAGTTTATACCACGGTTATCCACTTCAGGCACTCAAAACAGTGCTTAAACTAGATAACCAGCGTGCATTAGCAGTGTATAACCGCACTCCTATGACGTCACACAGTAAGTTTACATGGTAAACACGAATTTACAGGGCAAAATAAATCATATTTTGTCTCAAATTTTAGAACTATGGTATAAACGGAATAATACATAAATAATCTGGCACTCGGGTTGGTTATCCATGGCTAAGGCACTAGGCTATGCCTCGTGCCTTAGCCATGGATAACTAACCCTCATGCTTGCTTATATTCATGTAATAATCCCTAAATAACACAGATGTACGTAGCTGGTTTATGTATAAACATCATCTTCTCTCACATATAACATGTTATGTATATAACATACTTTGTATATAATTTCCAATTAAAATCCCTGATTGTTGCTCGATTGCCATAAAAAGGACAAAATGGTGTATTCATGTTATTGTCCCCAGAGCTGGGCCAACATGCGGGTGGTTTCAACACTGAGACTGCTTCTAGCTGTGTTACAATAGTGTGCACAAATCACAATGACATATCTAACCTGAAGTGGTTGATATTTGTCAGAATAAGGATACAGTTAGATACAACCCATGCGGCAGCTGTACACTAACCTTAGTACTGCATAGTGCTTTAACAATTCACCTTTCACCATGAAGATACATGAATGCAGCGCTGCAGAGTAACTCACCAGGGCTGCATATATCGGATACATAGTAGAACCCTCGGTCGCCACACTATAATACTAGAAACATGGTGGCACTGTCCATGTCCACATACGCCACACTATTACTGACAGTTGCTAGTGTGACAGAGACTTTGAGCGGACTGTGTGCCCAGGGCCTACAGGACGTCATCCCACCGTTCCAGCTCAACTGTTACCGCTACATCCTGCAGGCCTTACTGAGTGTGGGTCTTGTATGGTGGCAGCAGAAGGACTTCAGGGTGGAGAGGAAACATGTGCACTCCTTGGTATCCACCATTATAACAAGTACAGCCTTCAACACTGCCTACTACACGGCCGCCTCACGACTCCCGCTCGGTGTCCTAGCTACCCTCACCACCCTGGTACAACTCCTGTGTGCTCTGGCTGTACAGAGGTGTGTGCAGCATCAGCACATACACACACTCAAGATGCCTGGTGTCTGCATCCTCCAACTGGGATCAGTGTTCATGCTACAACCGCTTGTGCCACTAGAAATGAGTAAGGGACTTGAGATGAGGAGGATAGTTGGAGTGGTTCTTGTTATAATAGCGGGTGTGTCGAGTATCCTTACAGCACTGGTCATACAGAACTCTGCCCCACCTGAGGCCATCATGGTGTGGTCAGTTTGGTTCTCAGCAGGTGGTGCTATAGCTTCCATCATCCTTGACCTATATACAGCTAACCTTCAGGTGACCTTGACAGTCAGTGAGGGCCTGCTCCTGCTAGGACATTGTCTTGGTGCTGGTCTAACAGGAATACTGGAACTTGTAGCTTATAAACATGTCAGCCTGGTCACCTTTGCTGTCCTGGTAAACATCAAACTTGTGCTGAACTTTTTCCTGCAGTACACTGTGATGCAGGGTGTGGTGAAGGTGGCCGCGGATGGAGTAGAGATATCAGGGGTTGTAATCACGATGATCGGCATAATTTACACTGCTGCTTTTGACATATACACTGAAAGAACACAGACTTTCTAAAAGAAAAAAACAGCCATACTATGTACTGTATCTAGGAAAACAGAGATACATGTTTTTGGTATTAGGGTGGCGATGCACACATCTAGTTCTATTTTTCGCTGGTCCCCACGGGTGCCGGGGCTAACCCGCAGGCCCTGGCTAACTAGTACTAGCTCTCTAAGAGCTAACAAGTGACTTCCCTTGTCAGCCTGCAAGATTTAGGTCACAGATACAAGCGGAGTCACGTGATCTGTGACGTCATCTGTCACTCTCCATCTTGGGCGCCGATCTTTAGTGTGTCGCCCACGTTGGAGAGCGTGACCCATCGCTGATGGCCTGCGTCCTTGATAATGGTCGGGGGACCAGCGAAGTTCTATTTAGGTGCATACAACAAAACAAGCAAGCTAAACTTTGACGAACTCATGGAGTGAAAAAAAAGGAATATGATGTTTGATGATCAAAATGTCCACTTTGCTAATACACTTACATCTTGGATAAATCAAAGCCATCAGGCTGCATCAATGCATGGTGACAACAAAAAACATAGCACTTCAAAGCACTATGCTATCCTTGAGAGTTATCTGTTCCGCCCTCAGTTGTTTCGAGTTCACCACATGAATCAGATATAACTATTTCTTAATGATTGTTCCATCCTCTCCCACATCTCTTTCTCTCCCTCACTTATCTCTAGAAGGTCTTTTATTTCTTTATACAACTACTTTTAATGGGTAGGGGACAGTCTGGTGGTAAACAATACACAGAAACAGTACGCTGCTTTGATCAGGGAGACATCCATTGATCCACCAGCTGAGTGGAATGACGGATTTCAGCTGTAATCCATCAAACACAAACGGGTCAAAAATCTCGAAAATGGACTAATCTGGGGGCAAAAATATATAAGATTGAAAATTCAGCAAACTCAATTCACCTTAGAGCAAGTTTATTTTATTGAAAGACTAGTATCTTGGCTCCATGAAAACATAAATTGGACGGCTTAACTCCCAGGGGGTCAGTTTTTATTCACTGGCAAACATATGCTAATATAAAAGTGTCGGAGCATAAGACTAAATTATCAAACAGCTGGTACAATGCTTTTAAAAACACCCCAGCACATTCTAGTTTGGCCTACAAATAGTCACAGTATATAGGATCATGCATACCAAGTTTGGTAATCACCACTCAAAAAAAAATTCTGTTACAGGCCATCAAGCTTTGCAGAAATCTTGAAAATCTTGAAAAAAATGCCAATGGACACTAACTTTTCTTTAGTTTGCTCAAAATGGCCTTGTTTATCACCAAACTTGCTGTGTATTATCTTCCATATGTATATTTTCAATGTGGTATATTATTTTACCTATAACTAAAGGATTCTTGTCTCCATAATCACATGGCACAAGCCTTATAAACCATATAAAAGTGGCGGAGCATACATGTATAATAGAGCTTCTTATCTACCTGCCCACATCCAATATATATGTTCCACACCTATGTATTTGATATCCACATATAGAAAACATGTAGGACTATTGTTTTAACCCCAGTTAACAGCAGTTATCTCAAATTTTGACTGTGCTGAGTAGCCCCAAACTATGTACAAATTAAGGTGAATTAAGATAAAATGTATTCTCCGCCACTTTTATGCAAAAAAAAGGAAATCTACAGTATTGACTAAATAACCTTTTGGGATGATAGGAGTACCATAGGGACATGTTATGTTAGAATTGGGAGCCAATTGACTAAGTGGAAGTAGTTTTTTCTTTAAAAAATAATAAAAGTGGCGGAGCATACATCATCACCAATCTAAGCTAACATATAGAATAGGCTGTGGATTTTTCATGTTTATTGCTTAGAATATTAGAGTAGAAGACCCTTCAACATGCTGTCCCACAATAGCTTTGTTATTGATATTATTAACTTTTCTCTGAGGGAATGATGAATTTGAGCGTATGCTCCGACACTTTTATTCTGAAAGAAAAATCAATGACCATGGCCATCATATTTAAGTCCCAGGCTAGGTTTGACATGCTAAAATGATGTAAGGGAGATGTAGGAATGAGGTACAACACAAAAAAGTGCAAAGCAATGTGTATTTGTGAAATTGATAAAAGTGGCGGAGCATACAATAAAAGTGGCGGAGCATACAACAAAATGACAGATACCCCCTACCCAATACACTGAATCATGTTTAGACCAAAACTAAAAGCCAGATTGTGAAAACAACTACCTGCCATGAAGTCATATTGCTTAGAACCGATAGGTCTGGTTATTTGTACAAAAAACGAAGTTAATCTATGTATAATCCGCCACTTTTTAAAAAGTCAAAAAAAGACTGATTTGGCTGTGGGCTGATGAAAAAAAAAGATTGATGCAAAATTCTTTTTCCCAGCTTTACTACTCATGGCCGCCCTTATACTGGTAGTAAAACATATAGTTGGCTGACTTTCATAGTAAGTGAATTCTGGTTCCCAAAATAAAAGTGGCGGAGCATACAAGAGTGTAATTTCTGAAAAGCAGGACTGTGGAGAAAAATAAGGGCTAAGTATGAAGGTAAACACTCTTGATCCTTTGAGTTAACACATATACCAAATAGAAAATACAAAATTGGATATGGGGGACATATATCAAAGTTAAAAATTGCCTGGAACCCCATTTTGGGGGTATATTCCCACTTTGAGGGGCCATAACTCCAAAAATGATCATCCGACATATGCAATTTTACATTTTTCTGAAAGCCTAGTGTGTTGTCTATTATATCAAACCAGAAAAACATTTATTAGTGCAGGAATCTCTATTTTACAGCTGATGGAAGGTGAAAAACACTAAATAACCACCAATTAGTCCATTTTGGTGGGGTCTGACCCAAACGCTTCAAACACAAGATTGATGATTATGAAGCAAACAAAACCAAAATCTGAGAAGAGATTAAATGTCACGATACAATCAATAGGACTGGCCGTTATGGCCTCATTTACAGCCTACATTTGTGACAATGTGTTTAAGTGGCTGCAGTAGGGAAATATTTTTGGATTATGTATTATGTATTAGGTTTACAGCTCTTACAAACCTTGGAACCTCTATGAACAATGTAACAATACAAAACAATAATTTGTAAGTGGAACTAAAAGGTAACGCGCACATAACCCTGACTAGAAACATAACTATACAAAAGCATGTTTACTAGCTCTAGTTCATAGCATGGTCCATCAATAACTCCACTGTTACAATAAAATAAAGGAGATATTTACCTACAGACATTTCTGATTTATTATTTGCAATTTAATGGCAAGATTAGATTTAAAAGGATTAGTGACTACTACAGAAAAATGAAATTTTTGGACCAATGTAAGCAGGCTTCTGGAGATGTATCTGTTCCATGATCAATGTGACTATGTCAATGTCTTCACAGATCCCACAGTAAAGAAAAGGTAATTTTCCAGCTGAGTGGAAGTGCTTTGTGAGACAGACTTAACCCAAGTGAGACCTTCAAGCTTGATGTAATTGATCACTGGAACAGTCAAGAAAATGGAATGCTGCCATTCTAGTGACAGCCCAATGTCATGCATCATCTTGGATGAGTAGGCTGAGAGCCCAAGGGATGAGTGTATGTCAATGAGTAAAATGGTGTGTTTCTTTTCAGGTTTCACAACTTTTACTGCCAAAAGACCATTCTGACCTTTAAGAAGTTCCGTGATAAATAACATGAATGTTTTTAACTAGTAGAGTGACAGGATATTGAAGAACTGAACCAAAGGACTTTTTTTGAACATCCTGTTAATCTTGGCCAATGGGCACAGCCCACTTATTAAGCATTTATTACACCCTGTATATTCTCTGTAGCGCTTAATACATGCTAAATAATGTCTCTTGAGCTGAGTGGTATGATAGTTAGGTTTAATCCCTGAAGTTCATCCCTGAAGCTCATCAATCGGTTTGTGGATTCTATCCATCATCTACCTTGTAACTTTACTTCAGCATTGTCCATATATCTTGACTTTATGTAAAACTTCATGTACAACTGTATTTCATGAAAAATAATTGTTAAAGAAACAGCCTGGCTACCCCCGCCAGGCTACACTGGCCAGAGCACTTACCACACTCACTGCACTGATTAAGGGGATTAAGAATGCACATCAAAGAACACTATAATGTATCATACTTCAGAGAAGATATGTATCATCTATCTTCCCCACGTTCCTCGGACACCATAATTCTGAACTCACCCATAACCTTCCATGTCTCTTCATCTCCCTTTTTTCTGTACTTTTCTTTTCTTTTCTTTTCTGTTCATAGTTGAGGGTAAAACATGCTTGGTATCAGTTTGATCAGTGGGAGATCAGTTCATGGAACTGGCAGAGTGGAATGATGGACTTAAGCAGAGATTTCAGACACAAATTGATGATTATGATCTGGATAAAAAGAAAACCTGAGAAGGAAATAAATTGATGATGCCATCAATGGGATTGACCTTCCTGACCTCATTAACAACCTGCCTTTGTCGTCATTATTACATGTTTAGGTGGCCCAAGTATAATTGTTGGATTATTCTCTAAGTATTTGTATTACAGTCATGGCATTCACAAACTTTGTTAGCTTGGATTTAAATAACTGTTTCCTCGTAATAAGGATTTTCTTACCTCATGTTTTGTCTTTCACACGGCACAATGAAGATACTTTTTGTGTTAAAATTGTTGCATCAATGGTCTCATAGTGAAAATTTTATCAAAGGCTATGGATAATGAAAATGTTCTAAAATCATTGCTGTTTTACAACTTTAAAACACCAATGCTGCACTAAAATAACTGAGAGATTTCCTTAAAGACTAGGCCTATACTGATTGTGTATTTGCAGTTTAATGGTGGGATGAGTTTTAAAGGATTACAGACCTTAATGGTCAGACAAGATTATATTTGGAACAGGGGAGAATGGTGATTCCTCTAGGAATTCTAAAAATATTTTTTCGAAATGTTTCTAACCTTTCATAAATCATTTGCTAGCAACATGTCAATCAATGTTTCATCAGTAAGGGTATTTGATATTCTACACAGATCTCTAGATTAGTATCTGGGTATTAATCAGAAGATCACCTCGACCAGGTGTTGCATATGACATTGTTGTATAGTAAAGTAGGGCTGCTTAGTGGAAACATGATGTCATCAAAATGATCACATTAGGTCATAGGTGGTCATGGACACCCAAAGTCATCAGCATCTATTCAGGCTTAGGTTCACAGTGTACAAGGAATGTCAATGCCATTGTAAATGATCAAGCACTATACTACGATCAGAGATTGGAAAAAAAAGTTTCATTTTTTTGCTAAGACTAAAGCAGAACATACATGTATTAAAGCACTATACTATGATAAGAGAATGATTGTTCTGACAATGCAAATGGTAACTTGTTTTTCAATTTATTATGCAGTCAAAATAAATGTTTAAGATATGGTTTGAAATTACCCATCCTATAATTAACCGATTTATACATCTGATATCAATCTAACAATACAAATTAATGGTCCGAGAAATGGGAGCATATCATTTATAGGGTATAATCAAGGCGGGAAGGTTGGAGCCGCCGGGTAACATTAGAGTGTCACTGCGCATGAGCCAGGTCTGGCTGTATCCGGGAAGACGGTCATTCGGCCATTCGGTTTGAACTCTCACTGTAAGAAGGGTGTCGGCGCTTTGGTTTGCTTTAATTTTTGGTTTTCGACAAAGAATTACGTCAGGATTAAGTCAAGGACAAGTACTAAGGTTCCTGGACATTTGGAGAATACGTATAGGCACTGTCAAGTATATTCGACAGCGTTTTATTGGAATTACCTGGAAGACGAACCGCCGGCATTCAAAGTGCCGCCATCTTGTGAGAGACTCAGGTAGCGCCATTGTAAACAGTAGCACGTGTAGATGAAGGCGTGCCGGGCTTGTGGCGAAGCATATGATGGCCGCTCAAACCCTGGAAGTGAGTTTTGCAAGCACTGTCAGGGGGGGCAGGATGAAGACCTCAGTCAATATTGTGGAATTAAGAGTCAGGAACATGATACGCGAGATGAGGATAGAGGTGTCGGTGGTGCTGTGGGTGGACGGCGACAGTCTAATGAGAACCCGAGCGTTCTGGCTGACGGAGGCTCCTCTACGAGAGGTCAGGTTGGATCAAATGATAGCGCTGGTGGAAGAAGAAATCATGGCGATGTGGGATGCTCAGGTGGCATTTTACCAGGCCAGAGTGCTCCCGGTGATGTAGATGAGTCAAAAGACTGGGGTGAGGCCGCTGACGGGGCATGTATATCGTCCCTGCAACAGGAGTTATTATATGAGCAGCAGAGGTTAAAAGCCTTCGAACGCAGCGAGCATATTGCAAGGATGAGAGCTGAAGTTTCTCGTCTTCGGGATAAGACCCGTCGGATTGAACTCAGTAAGATCAAGTTTGAAGAGGAAGCAGATGAGGCTGCCCATGCTATTGCCTTGAAAGAACGGTTGAAGTCGAATCTGGTAGAGAAGGCGGTACAGAGAGACGCGGTCAGACAGCGTGAGTTGGCGGAAAAGCTCAAGTTGGAGGGCTCTGGCAAGGAGCCTGGTGATACTTCTCAAAATGGCTGCTCCTCCAGTAGTGATGATGTTACAGGTAATGAAGAGGGGTCTGATGACGAAAAAGAACATTCTAAGAAGCCTACCAAGAAAGAAGGAAAAGCTGGAAAGAAGAAGAAGGAACCGAAGAAAAAGAAGAAGAAACAGAAGCAGCCGGAGGAGGAATCTGACGGTGAAGACAGCAGCGACAGTGAAGGTATGATAGAGGTGGAGTAAGACTTTGACTTGAAGAGGCTGCTCCCGAAGAAGGACAGAAAAAAGGTGTTGGGGTATAAGGAGATCCTCTATTATTCTCTACGTGATAATGAAGCCTTGTTAGAAAAAGGTGAGAAGGTGGCGCCTTATGTGGGGCATCTCAGGTTTCTGTGTGGAAAGGACCTCAAGAGGTACGCGTACGAGAATATTGTCCAATACGATGCTATTGTACGGGAACAGGCTGGTAATGATGGTATAAAGGCCTTTGGTAAGAGATCGAGTGATGTGATACATGAGAATTTAGGATCAGACGCTGTATTGGCGAGGGGGGGGGGGTAGGGGAGGAAGGGGGCGTGGCAGGGGTAGGGGGTTTGGTTTTGCACCAAGGGAGATTTCTAGCCAAATATGTTTTGGTTGGAACAAGGGTAAATGTATGTGGGGGGAACGATGCTTTAGAAGGCATGTTTGTATGGAGTGTGGGGATAGCTCACATTCTGTGGGGAGGTGTGGGGTAATAGGGGGGGGTGGGGGGGCCAGGTCCAGGAAGGGGCAGGGGGGGTATGAGATAGGGGGGACAGCTGACGCCTGGATCTGGGGGGGGAATGAATGTTGTGAATGTGACGATTGCTGGTTTGTTGCTATCATGGTGTGTTTTTGGTTTCTGTTGGAAGGTAGTATCATGTATAATTTTCAATATGTTGTATGAGGTAGTCAAGTTGGAATGTATACGATTGAATATGGTGATATCGGAACAACAAATTAATGGTTTATTAATTCTACTATGCCCAATGGTATGTGAAAGTATTAGAGGTTGTGATGTATTAGTAATATATTTGAAATGTAGTAATTATGTTAAAGCACAAGAAATTGAAGTTGAGAGGCTCGCGGGCTGTGCTGGTATTGAGTATGGTAAGTTTGGTAGAGGTAAACTAATATCAGAGGTTCTGGATCAAGCATGTTTTGCTGGTAATTCTGATGTGGAAGAATTTGGGTCGTCTTTGGGGTCGGTGAGATTGTGTATGGATGTTTGCACCCATTCTATTCATGGAGTGAAAATTTTGTTGAAACCTTGTAGCATGTTGATTCATGTGGTTGGTACTGGCATTTGGGATTATAATATGAAATATATATTTGAAAGCAGTTATAATGGTTGTACGATTGTTAATGAAGAATTAGAAGTGAGTTATGATAGAGTTAATTATAATTCAATTAATGAAATAAAGGCTAGACAATGTATGGATATGATTGTACAACAGGAATTAGCAGAAGGCATTATCTCGGTTGTTAATGTTAAGCCAGCGTGTATACATTCCTTGGGTGAGGAGGATATCAGATGTATTACTGACACGAGTAGGCCTAAAGGCAGATCTATAAATAATTATATGGAAGATGTTTTGGATCCTTTCAAATATGTGGTGGTAAAGGATATAGCGAAGAGAATGTCTAATTCTTGTTGGATGTCTGTACTGGATATTAAGGGAGCCTGCCGTTCGATACCGGTAAGGGGTGATCAGAGAACTTTTCAAGGTTTCAGGTGGGAAATTAATGGCAAAATGGAATATTTGGTTAATAACAGTTTGGCGTTTGGACTAAGGTCTGCTCCATTTATATTCACCCAGTTTACGGAATTTATAGTACGTTGTATGATTAGATTGGGTTTTGATAGAGTTTTTGGATATTTAGACGACTTCTTGATTATGGAAGAATCTGAAGAAAAATGCTGGTTGGCACTTAATACTTTGATTGCCATGTTAAGAGATTTTGGTTTTTATATTAATTACAAGAAAGTTTTGTCGCCTAATCAGGTCATACGGTATTTGGGATTAAATTTCAGTTCCGTGGATATGAAATTGTATTTACCGGTAGATAAATTAATTAGGCTGGACATATTAATTGATGAATTTTTGAAGAAGGAGACGTGTAAGAGAAAAGAACTTCAAAGTTTAGTAGGTCTGCTGTCTCATTGTAGTGCAATTGTAAGAGGAGGCAGAATATTTTCTAGAAGAGCTATTAATTTAGTTAATTCGGTAAAGAATGACAAAGATAAAATAATATTAAATGATGTATTTGCTCAAGATTTATTATGGTGGAAGGCGTTTGCAGCTATGTTTAATGGCAGTGCCAATGTAATTACTTTGGATTATGAGAATTGTTTAACAATTTATGGTGATGCGTCCATGTTAGGTTTTGGAGCGTGTTTTGAGAGAGATTGGTTGTATGGTTTGTGGTCTGATTCTGAATTACCTGAGTTTGATTATAAAGAGCATAGGGTTAAAGGTCTTATGGAGGATTTGACTTGTTCGGCTGAACGGGAGATGTGGCCCATACTAGTTTCTTGTGTATGTTGGGGCTCTGTGTGGAAGAATAAGGCTATTCATATTTTCACTGATAATGTGGCAGTGGAAATTATGTTGAGAAGTGGTAGGTCCAGAAATGTGTTATGTATGCAATGGTTAAGAGAAATTTTCTGGTGTGCGTTTGTGTATAATTTTGAAATATTTCCTCATAGGATATCATTGAGCCAAAATGTATTTTGTGATGGTTTATCAAGGGTAATGGGAATTAAGTACCGTAATGTAGTTAAATCATATGCAGCTCAACGTGATTTTTGCTGTCTATCTAATGGTTTGCATTGTTAATTTTTAAGGTGATGGACTTTTGGAAGAAGTATTACGCTTGGAAAATGTATTTTATGCTGAGAGTACAAAGAAGACGAGATCTGTTCAGATCAGGAAATATGAGACTTTTTGTGTAGAATTTGGATTTAATTATTTTCCTTTAGATTCCTTGGTTATGAGGAAATATGTGGCTTTTTTAAGTAAATCATTATGTTATTCATCAATTCAACAGTATGTTTCTGCGGTCTTGGTATCGGCAAGGTCGATGGGGTATCAGGATGAGACGCGTGTGTCGCTAAGGTTAACCTGGATTTTGGGTGGCATTAAACGCTGGAAAGGTGATTATGTACAGTCATCTACTGGTTTATTCCCAGAACAATTGTGTAAGATCAAGGATGCTTTAGATTTGAGACGAATGGAAGATATGACGTTCTGGGTTTGTTGTATGATTATGTTCAGAACGCTACTTAGAGGTTCTAATGTGTTAGATACAGGAATTGGTTTATATTTTGAAGATGTTAAAATTATGCCTTGGGGTTTACTGTTTACGGTATCAAAAACTAAGACTATTCAGTTTAAGCAAAGGATATTAGAAATACCGGTAGCGGCTGTGCCTGGTCACGTGTTATGTTTTGTACCGTATTTATTGTTGTTGTTAAAATATAGCGGCACTAGTCCAGGTAGGCCACTGTTGGGGTGGTTATCAAAAGGTAAATTCAGATCCGCAAAGTATGATTGGTTTATATCGAAATTACAGACTGTATGTGCTAAGATAGGATTGAAAGGTAAATTTGGTACGCACAGCTTCAGACATGGAGGTGCCACTGCAATGTCAATTGCTGGTATGGTTTTGCCTGAAATTTCTAAACGCGGAGATTGGAAATCGTTGTGTGTTCTGAAATATTTGAATCGACCCTTAAATAATTTGATTCATGAAGATATGAAGTGGGCGAGATGTGTCCAAGATGTTATTCTGTAGTGTGTACGATTTGTGAATCTACCTTATGATGCTATGTATGATGGTATGTTTTGGTTTGGTGTTTGGGCAGGTCTTTTTGGCCTGGTTCCCCAAGCCCAATTGCTGTGGTTAAGTTATATGTATTATTACCGGTAGTGTTGTATTTAATAAGAGAACATGTAGACCTGATTATGGTCCGAGAAATGGGAGCATATCATTTATAGGGTATAATCAAGGCGGGAAGGTTGGAGCCGCCGGGTAACATTAGAGTGTCACTGCGCATGAGCCAGGTCTGGCTGTATCCGGGAAGACGGTCATTCGGCCATTCGGTTTGAACTCTCACTGGAAGAAGGGTGTCGGCGCTTTGGTTTGTTTTAATTTTTTTTTCATGTTGTTAATTGTTACAATAAAAGGGGCAGGTCTTTTTGGCCTGGTTCCCCAAGCCCAATTGCTGTGGTTAAGTTATATGTATTATTACCGGTAGTGTTGTATTTAATAAGAGAACATGTAGACCTGATTATAGAAGGCAATACAATGCCAAGCTAATAGGATATAAAAAGTATAAAATCTCTTCCCTGATTGTATGATTAATTCTTTTAATTGAAGAAATGTAAACAAAAATAAGATCATGTTACATGCCTTGCAGGCACTGTAAGTATCATGTTAAGCAATATAATGTAGCATTAGACATCAATATTTTCCCGGCATATCTATATGACATATTACGCATGACTGGTAGAAATGTACCATGAAGGAGGCTTGGATCTATCTAAGGACTAGATCAATGATGAAGGCCTAGGTCTGTCACGTAAACTAAAGTCTGAGGCTATAAGTATTGAATCTGCTGTCCTGTGTAAAAAAACTAGGTCTAGGAAAGATGCTGTTCCAGAGCTATCCAATGAAGAATTTTTGGGGTGGGGAGTCGGCTCAGAGGTAGAACATTTACCTAGGAGCTATAAGGTTGTGGGTTCAAGACTAAGTAGCACCCGGCTACTAGGGACAACAAAAAACCAAGGATGACATTGACCCTTCAGTAGCAGTTGGCTGTATGCAGATACTAAGAAATCAATACCCATGCTTTGCAACAGATAGACTTTATTTTCTGAAAGAAGATACTAAGAAATCAATACCCATGCTTTGCAACAGACAGATTTTATTTTCTGAAAGAGTATACCTGTCTACATTATTGATATTACTATGCAGAAAGAAATAAGGGGACAACCTAGTTTCTATGTTTCATGCCAATATTGATGTAAAAATGGCTGGGAATACGGGTCCTATTCGTAGTATCTATTAAACCTATTATTGGAGTCTGTGTATTTTGTTTCATGAATGGCACTCTAAATATCATTGTATATAATACAAGAACCTTGAAATGGACTTCAGGGATAATGAAAGTGTCCAGCACCTTCTTTCAAAATCAATACCTTTATGTCTTTATGGTGCAGTGATGTTAGAAGGGGATGCTCTATAGGACTGTGCTGCAATCACCAGGAGGTACCAGCCTATAGTCACTGCTATATGTTGTATGGATATTGTCACTATGATATATAGTAGTTATACCACGGCTACAGCCCTGTAATTGTTATATTGGCATCAGTTATGCCTGATTAGGAGTCAAAGATGAGTGAACTCAGCTGTGACTAAGCCAATATTTACTGTAAGGCTGTAGCTGTGGTGAAAACTGACTTATGTCACTGATTGTATGTGATTGGTTTCTGCGTATTATACAGACAGGCAGTTTCATTTGTTCTGCCAGCCAACTTTGGTATAACATACAGATATTTCTTATGGAGTTCGAGCTTAATTAGAGCAATACTTATGTTTTTCACCATACATGTATATGAGATGTAAACGAAGGATAAACCATCAAGAATTAGGAGATGTATACATCTTTCAATGAAGGTGCATTTGTTTCTCATATTCATTGATCTCTCGCCATTGACTCATTTAGATATAATCATGATAAACCTCAGTGTGCTCCAGGTATCTTCATCCAAAAGAGGGATCAGATAGTGCACCAATTCTATACAAATATGGAAGGGCAAATAATTGAAAAAAAAACATTCCTCATAAAAAGACCCTTCCTGTGAGTTCATCTGAAGTTCTGGAACCGATTCAGGAGCTGCTCATCATAGGTGCACGCTGCCAGTGAGCTCCTCAGAGGATCCTCTTTCCCTCTCTATATCTGAGTAGGCTATCACTTTAATGTTTAGGAGCATCGGTCTTGGTATCACTTCAATGATCATTCTGATCTTCCGGCTTGCTTTTACTTCATATATCAAAGAAATCCATCACTTATTAGGAACTTCAGAGAATCTCATTTTTCTCTTAGAATGGCAGATTGCTATAAACCAACATGTATTGTCACAACTCAATGACCCCGTGCTGGTAAACTACTTTCACTATCTAGACCCTTTGGCAGTCTCTTAACCCTGTTGGGTTGAATATAGCACTGTTGAGTTACTCAGTAGGGCTGCACTCATGAACATTGCAAACATAGAGCACAGGATTTTAAATTAGTATGCCATCCATGAAGGGATGCACCCCCTAACCTTCCTCATCTCACTTTCATTATCTCACTCTTTCTCGTCTCCATAAGAGTACTTCCCTCTATGTCTTTTGTACTTTTTTTTTTTTTATCTATTCCTTCAATAGGGAGTTTGTCAGTATTAATCAGTGTACAGGCTGTTCTGATGAGGAAGAGATCAGTTTATTGAACTGGCCTGCTGGAATGCTAGATTTAAAGGGTGATTTCAGATTATCATGAAAACAAAAAAAAAGTAAGAAGGAATTGATTTTGATGTCCTCATTTACAAGCAGCCTTTTTTTCATGGTGTATTTGGATGGCTTAATTACAATTCAGCTGTTACAAACTTTAATTTGGATGTAAATAACCTTTGTCTTTAAGCTTTAATGACGTTTAGTATGCAGAACTTATCCTTTTATTCCAAATTGTTTCCCAAACAATTAAATATTTCTCAAAAAATATGTAGCAATATAATAATCAGATTTAATAACTCTGACTTTTAGAGAGTTATCCTCAATTTATAATTACGAGCAGGTTTTTCTGATTCAATCAGCATAAACAGGACAATATTAAGAAAATCTGTTTAATTTGTCACTCAAGTGGTCCAAAAGTTATGATTTCAGCCCAGACTTTGGATAATGAAAATGTAACAAAATCATTTAGGCTGTGAAGTTGTAGGCCTCTGAAGCGCCACTGGTGCAATAAAATAAATGAGAGCTTTACCAGGAGATCACTGATTGTGTATGTGCAATTTAATGGTGGGACATGGTTTGAAAATATTAAGGACTATTACAGCAAGATGATCTGACAATTGTAAGAAGTAAGAGAATACAGAATACATGAATACATAAAAGTTCAAAATGTGTGTTCAGACCCATATTTGTCTGGAAAAAAGGTGTAATATAACCATATTTACCCCCCTATTATTATCATTATTATTTACAGTGCATGCATGTATTTACTCCAGTTATGGATGATTAATTGGTGTGTTTGTGTGGTGTGCCTCTGCACCACCCTTCCCTCCTCCAGGTTCTTGGAATCAGTTCCAGACAGGAGGATGGGAGGGTGGTAGTGGTCTGATGAGGTTGACAGGGGGTGATTAGTGAGTGGCTATTGAGGTTGAACCAATCAGGGCAGAGGTACCACCATTTTGGGGCCTGAGGTGAGGGCTGTGCATGCTAGGCCCCTCCCTCTGGGCTGGAGGAAGGGCCAATATGGTGAGCTGCTCAGAGCTGGAAGATCAGAGGAAGGAGAGCAGGCCCTGTGTTAACATCTGAAGAAAGTGGAGGTGCAGTCAGTGGGTAACCACTGACATATGTTGGACTTGGTGGTCAAGAAATAAAGAACCTGGTTAATTCTATTTACTCTCAGAGTTGTTATGTTACAACACAGAGGTAAATATGGTGCCGTGTGACCAGGATTCTTAAAAGCCAAAAGCTGCCAAGTCCAACCAGATGCCCCTCCCACTAGTGAACTGTTGCTGTGGTGATCCCCACTACCACTAAGGGCCTGCTCAGCCGTGCTGCCGTGCTGCCGCCTTGCCCCCGTGCCCAGCTGCCTGTGATTTAGGAAGAGCCGTGCTGTCGTGAGAGGGTCTACTGTCGCTCGTGAGGGGGTCTGCTGTCGCTAGTGAGAGGGTCTGCTGAACTATGGATCGGTGAGTAGTGTCAGTCAATTTTTTTTTAAAAGGAGCAAGTGTGATCAAGAACTAAAAGGAGGTCTAATGAACTAATCAACCAAAGGAGGAAAAAAAAAAGGAGGTTTATGAACAAATCCATCACTGGAGGACAAAGGAGGTGTAACTATTTTGAGGAGGCAGAATATTATGTTATTGGAGGTAATTGAGGAGGTAATTTTGTGGTGGTGAAAAGGTCAATCATTTACAGAAATAAGTAAAATCTGAATTTATAAATCAATAATCCAGGACTGGATTTCTGAATGGTATATGTAAGGCATTTGTAGGCTGGACCCTGTCAAAAGTGGTGCAAATATTTCTGTTTTATTCTTTAATTGGTGAAAGGGTCAATCATTTACAGAAATAAGTAAAATCTGAATTTATAAATCAATAATCCAGGAGTGGATTTCTGAATGGTATATGCAAGGCATTTGTAGGCTGGACTCTGTCAAAAGTGGTGCAAATATTTCTGTTTTATTCTCTAATTGGGGAAAATACAAAATCTTGAAAAATAAGAAATCTGTAAAGACTTGTTTTTGAATGCCTTCCAGCTACTTTCTGTAAGAAGTGTTTTAGCAAGTAATTTTGCAAGTCAAAAATATAGATATATGGAATAAATCTATGAAGAGTCCAGTATAGATGCTTGTAGATGTCTCTTGGGTAGTAATGGTATTCAATCAAGTAGACCAAAAAGGGAAAAACTGAGAATATATATGTAGAAGTTATGCATGCATGGTTTTGAGATGATATAGGTATTTCCCTTGAATGGTTCAAATCATTGTGTGTACAATTGCAAAGGACAAGTATAGGCTCACTGTATGGTAATCTGTGTGAGGTACTTAATATGATCTGTTGAATGTTGAAGGGTATAGGTATGGCAAAGTCATAAGCAAAGGAGTTTGCCAGACTTATATATATTCCATGGGGTGTTACTGATAATTTGTCAACTGCTGAAAGTATAAAAGTGGGGGTAGACTTACAGTTTTGCATGTGAATATCTTTATAACCATTTTCAAAAAGGGCAACAAATATTGATCTGTGATTCTGGCAAGTGGCAAAAGTATATGAAAAAGAAATCTGGATAATATGTTTGAAAGTGGTGTATGAATGCTATTAGTTTCATCTAAGTGGTAAGATTGTTTTTGGTTCTTTGGCAGTGGGTACAATTTCCACAAGCAGTGGTAGAATATACTGTAAATGGGGACTAGGGGTGATAGAATAGACCAATGTCTGTAGGAACATACAGAAGGGTCCTTTTCACAGAGTAGACAATAGTTTTAGTTTCTGAGACTGGAGGATTTAATTCTAAAGGGAACGGCGTAGAAAATTCTATTTTCATTCAACAAACACCACTGTGGCGGTTGGAATTACCAGGGTTTGGTCCGTTCTAAGAACAAAGAAAATCTATTCCAACATTGTTTGTCTGAATAGGCTCGGATAAGCGGATGTGAGTCAGAGTGGGTCTGGTGACATGAGGAGATATCCCTATCAGCTTTAGGAAATAGGTTGTTGACTGTATCGGTCTGTGTTTACAGGTATCTGCTTACTGTATACAGGAACAGAAGCCTGATACTGTGGACTGACTTCTGTTTGTGTCTGGGATAGGGAGGGGAAGGCAGATAACAGTCTTGGTACTGGGTGCAGACAATAAGATTAATGACCCACGGCCATTTATAGACAGTTGTGTCTGGACTGGGTGTGTAGACTTGCATAGTAGTCTAGTAGATAGAGCATCATATTGGACCAAGTTTGGCACTTCTGGCAGGAAGCATGAAACTTTGCTAATAGGGGTTTTTCAATGTGCTGAATCCATTTCTAAGTGGAAACATCATTTTTGAAAATTGTTTCTACTTCAAAAATGACTTTGAAAAAAAAAAAGTAAAAATCATTTTTTAATTACTAATATGCAGGCTTATAATGCAAATGCAAGTATTTTCAGGGGGTATATTCATGACAAACTGGTTGAATCTGACAGGGAAAAAGTGCTGATTATGAATTGTGATGTCGTCTTCTTTTTTCAATTGGCCCAAATCACCGAAAATCCAAGATGGCCGCCAAAAAAACTGAATATCATCTCCAACAGCCTAATTATGCATCATAAAACCAATCTAACATTATCTACCCCCCCTAAATCATACCCAAGGAATCCAATGGTGTTATTGGTTTGTTGCTAGGACAAGCAGTTGCCTAGCAACCAGGATTTTGCATAGCAACCAATGCCGAAAAATCAGAATATCATCTCCCATAGCCTAATTATACATCATAAAACCAATCAAGCATTACCTACCCCCCTACATCATACCCAAGAAATCCAATGGTGTTATTGGTTTGTTGCTAGGACAAGCAGTTGCCTAGCAACCAGGACTCTGCATAGCAACCAGTATTGTTTCGTTGATTTGCCTAGCATCTATATAGACTAATGATATTTGAATAGTTAATGGCACCAAGTTAAGTTGATTTTGACTGTATGGCAGCATTCTAGAATGTAATGGTCCCTAGAAACTGCAATGGGGCCAAATACAGTGGTTATAGGTGCCTTCTGAGCACTCACAATATATTCCATATATTGTGACATAGCTCCCTACCTAAATTGAACCTGAGCAACCCATTGATGTTATTGGTTTGTTGCTAGAAGTGCTCGCCTAGCAACAGTTATTGTTTTCCCAATTCAGCCAGTGAGGGTACTATTGGGTGTTTGATATGGCACTGGCCCTATGTGTGGCCAGGCTATAAGACTGTCCTTCTTTTATTTTGAACCATTGCTCTAATTTCTTTTGGAGGGAGGGGAATACATGTTCTAGGCTTCTGATACAAAGTCAACCATTACATGTGTTTCTATTATTTAACAAAGGTTATTGCAGGAATAACCCTACTGTTATAGCATAAAAGAGTGTGATAGTGTGAGGAGGCCTGTGGGGAGGAAGCAATTGCCAGTAGTAATACAGTCAGCTCCCTCTATTGCTACCACCATGGGACTATCTTAGAGTAGTCGCAATGGCTGGGTGGTCGGAGTATTGGGAGTTAGGGATTTGGAAGTGCTAATGGAGTGTTGGTCATGATGTGAGGGATAGCAGCTTGGAATATAAGTTCATAGAAGCTCCTATTGCTAACCTATCCAGTGGTTCTAAGGGCCAGAAGCTTTGTCACTCACCTGTCCAGTGGTCAGAGTTGTAAGTGACAGAAGATCCAGTACTCACCTGACCAGTAATGTGAGTTGTGACTGGCCACTGCTCAGGCATGTGTAGGGGGCTTCTGTCACTCTCATCTCCAACCACAAGTAAGGTGTTTGAGGAGCCTTCTGTCCCTTTAAATCTGTGACAATTTGTCAGGTATGTAAGGGCTGTTCTGTCACTTTCAGCGCTGACCACTGGTGGCTGAGGGCTACAAAAATGGTTGTAATGGTGTGGGTGAGCAGGATAGAGGGAATGTCACAAGCAGGGAATTGACTCAACATATATACCCAAGTACCTAGTCTTGGTCAATTTAGGAATTAAGTGTATGTTCTTATATTGGGCCTTTCATGCAACCATGGGCAGTGTGCTGTAATATGATTAGAGGCATTTAAGTCAGGTAGGTGGTAACTGATTCTGGATGAATTCAGATAATTTCCAAACATTAGAGATATCTCAGGGTTTTCATTCTTGACTCATTTGTTCTTGCACAGCCTCACTACAAACCTTTTGATTAGTTCAAGATCTGCTTCCTCTTCATCAGACATTGAAACTAAGGACCTGCTAAAGGCATTGCTCTCTAGGCATCAAATATATTTGTTTTACCAATCCCTGAGAGGAAGATCACCATGCTGCAGCCAGAGAAGCAGCATAGCAAAATTGACAAAATAGTCCCTAGACAATGAGCGATGTGTGTGCTACTATATATATCCGAAGTGCTCCCATATGCTAATCATAGCTTGGCTTCTTCAAAAATACTCACAATTGCTAAAGCCATAACTACTACATCAGTGTCTGTGGCTTTTATCATAATTATATTAAACCCTCTGTCTGATGCCTCCTAAAGACCTAAGGAATGACTGCTTCCTGATGAGTGCATGGCTGCAAGCTTCCCAATTCCAGTGCCCTCAGCTTTCTCTTGTGGTTACTTTTTGGTTGTCCAAAGCAATGTCATTTATTGCAACTAGTGTAGATAACCTCTGGTCAGAGAACAGGGGATTGGTGAGATGTCAGACAGAGTCATTTTAAAATAACAATTGGGAAAAACTCGCGTATAAGCCGCACCCCGACTTTGGGCCGATCCTATAAGCCGCACTGGTGATCTGACTCGCGTACTAGCCGCAGCTTCTATGCGAGGTTTTACGGTAGTTAGTTATTGAAATACACTGAAAATCATATTAGGTTCTGAGGTTGTAATTAGTGAATGCTACAGGACGTATCCCTATCATCATTAGGGGCATCATATATGACCACCCAAACCTTTTTCCTTAATACTGAAATTAAATGAGACTTACCAGGGTAAGGCAAGATTTGATCATCATTTTGCATTTTGCTGGTGGCACCATAAGTAGTGAGGAGTATACAGTATATCCAAGTCTACATGAAAGATACTGACAATCCTCCATATATCATATAACATTTTTTATTGATTTTAACATGACTTTTGGTCAGAATACTTCATAGAAAATACATGAAATGTGAGGACTTTAGCTGGTAAATGTGATTACGTTGGGTCATCATCAAGTTTATCATTGAATACCTGTTGCTAGGCAACCACTTGCAATAGCAATAAACCTATAGCATCAATGGGTTCATTGGATTCAATTTAGGGAGGGAGCTATGCAATGATCCATATGGAATATATTGTTAGCAGGGCTATCTCAGAAGGCACCTATATATACGTGACTAGAAATGTATAGCATTTATAGTGTATAATCCGTTGGCAGGAAGCATGGTTGATATCACCGGGTAACGTAGTCGACGCGCATGCGCGGCAGTTTGGCATTTCCAGGAAGACGGTCACTCGGCCATTATTGAAGAAACCTCTCTGTGTGAAGGGCGTAGGCGCAGAATTTTTGCCTTTTCTCCGTAATTAATAGGAATCCCAGAGTGTAATTCGATATAGTGGTGTAGGAAGACGTTGAGATACGATTAAGACACTTGGGAATAATTGTCAAGACGTACGTTTACGCCTATTAAGGATTTTCGCGGAGACTAATTTGAGCCGGTGCTTGGGCGTGTTCCATCTTGTGGAAGCATCGAAAACTGCAAGTATAAACAATAACATTGCCACGTGCTAATGAAGGTGTGTCAGGTCTGCGGGGAGGATTACGATGGAAGGTCGAACCCTGGAAATACCGTATGTAAGCGATGTACTGGGTCAAAAGATGACGACATCAGCAAGTATTGTGGACTCTTGAACGCTGGACATGATAAGGAGATGCAGCTTCAAATTATGGTGCGTCTGGAGGTGGTAGAGGGCAGCATGAGAACTTTCTGGGTAAAGGAGACTCCCCTTGGGGAGGTGGATCTAGTTCAAAAGATACATTTGGTGGAGGGGGAGTTGGACGCAATGTGGGTGGCTAAGAGGACTTATAACCACTGTATTTGGTCTCATTGATAGGTGGTTTCTACTATCTAGGCATATCAATGAATTGGATGAAGGTTGCTAGGTGACCACTAGGTTCTGATGTGAGGTCATAGTGTCAAACTCAACTTTGGGGTGTTAGCTATTTCAATGTTTTCAGGTCTTTATAGATGCTAGGCAAACCAACAAAACAATACTGGTTGCTATGTTCACACACCCCTGACTGCTAAGCAACTGCTTGTCTTAGCAATAAACCAATAACACCATTGGATTCCTTTGGTATGATCTAGGGGGGAGGTGATGTTAGAATGGTTCTATGATGCATACTTAGGCTATGGGAGATGATATTCTGATTTTTCGGCATTGGTTGCTATGCAAAATCCTGGTTGCTAGGCAACTGCTTGTCCTAGCAACAAACCAATAACACCATTGGATTCCTTGGGTATGATTCAAGGGGGGTAGGTAATGTTAGATTGATTTTATGATGTATAATTAGGCTATGGGAGATGATGTTCTGATTATTCGGCATTGGTTGCTATGCAAAATCCTGGTTGCTAGGCAACTGCTTGTCCTAGCAACAAACCAATAACACCATTGGATTCCTTGGGTATGATTCAAGGGGGGTAGGTAATGTTAGATCGGTTTTATGATGTATAATTAGGCTGTTGGAGATGATATTCAGTTTTTTTGGCGGCCATCTTGGATTTTCGGTGATTGGGGCCAATTGCAAAAAAGACGACATCACAATTCATAATCAGCACTTTTTCCCTGTCAGATTTAACCAGTTTGTCATTAATATACCCCCTGAAAATACTTGCATTTGCATTATAAGCCTGCATATTAGTAATTAAAAAATGATTTTTACTTTTTTTTTTCAAAGTCATTTTTGAAGTAGAAACAATTTTCAAAAATGATGTTTCCACTTAGAAATGGATTCAGCACATTGAAAAACCCCTATAAGCAAAATTTCATGCTTCCTGCCAGAAGTGCCAACCTCGATGCTCTATCTACTAGACTATAGGGCATAGGGTATTTGGAAAAGTCTGTTGAACGTTGGATTCATGAGAGATATTACTCAGGGCACATGCTGCAATATATCAATAGTTAGTCAACAAGAAAATATGACATATGTACATTGATTAATTTTGTTGATTATTAGTCAAGGGGTCGTTTGACAAGTTTTGGTTGATTAAGTTTAATTATTCTATCTGGTACTTAGGTTATCGACAGACTTGTGTTTTGTTGATAATTGGTATGAGTCAATGCTAATTGGGGTCATCAATTGTCTATTAAGTTAATTATTCCATCTGGTACCTAAATTATTGACACACTTGTGTTTGATTGATAATTGGGATGAGTCAATGCTAATTGGGGTCATCAATTGTCAATTAAGTTAATTATTCCATCTGGTACTGAAATCATTGACAGACTTGTGTTTGATTGATAATTGGGATGAGCAGATGCTAATTAGGGTCATCAATTGTCAATTAAGTTAATTATTCCATCTGGTACCTAAATTATTGACACACTTGTGTTTGATTGATAATTGGGATGAGTCAATGCTAATTGGGGTCATCAATTGTCAATTAAGTTAATTATTCCATCTGGTACTGAAATTGTTGACAGACTTGTGTTTGATTGATAATTGGGATGAGCGGATGCTAGTTAGGGTCATCAATTGTCAATTAAGTTAATTATTCCATCTGGTACCTAAATTATTGACACACTTGTGTTTGATTGATAATTGGGATGAGTCAATGCTAATTGGGGTCATCAATTGTCAATTAAGTTAATTATTCCATCTGGTACCTAAATTATTGACACACTTGTGTTTGCTTGATAATTGGGATGAGTCAATACTAATTAGGGTCTCTAATTGGACCAACGCCATTTTTTTGGACTTATTAAAATAGTATTTTGCATGCCAACTCAGTAGTAGTTGGGACGGACCCAGTTGGTGTCAAATAGTGGATTGATTGAAAATTAGCTGAGTTATTAGCAATTATATAATAACCCCTTTTAGTCTATATAGATGTCTGCACATAAGGTGTGTATGGGAGACTGAACTATAACATCTGTATGAAGAGTGAGGTCTAGGCTTGGGGACCCTGAAATGCACAGAGACTATTCTCAAGTGGCCTGTCAGACTCAGAATGGTCCAGAGTGATTGACCGTAATGCACTGAGGCCCCCTGGTGAGAATTTCTGTAACCTCTAGTAGTCACAGAGGGTACTTGATATGCTGAAGCCTTATTTATATTCAGATATTGATTTGAATGATGATGACATTATTATCAAAATCCATCAGTTCAATGCCTGCCTGAATAGTCCACTAATCATTAAATCATCCCAAACCAAGGCAACTGGAACTGAACCTCCACAAAGACAAGACAAGGGTACACAGGTAGACATTAAACCTCTTCCCCATAAATCCCAGGTTAAAGGTAATAAGAGACAGGTTAAACAGAAACCAGCCCCCACCCAAGTTGTTCAGAAAAAAGGCAAAGGTAGAAAGAGAGATAGAAAGCTTACACCCCTACGTGTATGCTGTGGGGTTAGTTATAGCTACTCATCAAACCTTAGCAGACATAAGAGGGTAGAACATAGAAAATTGACAAACACCTGTGCGATCTGCAACAAGGTTTATAGGAGGAAGGATTATCTGAAATCCCATATGGAGCAGAAACATACAGAGTAATTCCACTGGAATCTTGCTCCTCCTGTGCACAGGTGTGAACAGGGGTGCTGATAAGCAAGATTAGGTTTACAGGGTGACTTACAGGTGTGACAGCTAGTAGTATAGGACAAGTTGACATTGACTTACAGGTGTGACAGTTAGTAGTATAGGACAAGTTGACATTGACTTACAGGTGTGACAGTTAGTAGTATAGGACAAGTTGACATTGACTCAGAACAGGTGTGACAGTTAGTAGTATAGGACAAGTTGACATTGACTCAGAACAGGTGTGACAGTTAGTAGTATAGGACAATTTGACATTGACTCAGAACAGGTGTGACAGTTAGTAGTATAGGACAAGTTGACATTGATTCAGAACAGGTGTGACAGTTAGTAGTATAGGACAAGTTGACATTGACTCAGAACAGGTGTGACAGTTAGTAGTATAGGACAAGTTGACATTGATTCAGAACAGGTGTGACAGTTAGTAGTATAAGACAAGTGGACATTTACTTGGGTAGCTTGACAGTATTAAGTTGAAATTTAGCATTGACTTTGCACTTTGAAATTCTTCAGTTCCATAATTTGGATTTTGGAAATAGTTTATCTTTAGTTCAACACATTCAATTTATTTTTGAAATTTGACTTTAGTTGGACATTGCCTTTTGGAATCTTGACATTCAACTTGAGTTAGATATTAACATCAGAGTAGACAGTGACTGCAGACAAGATGGAGGGAATTGAGGAACTTCAGCGACAATTAGCTGCAACTCAGTTGGCTGTTCAACAGAGAGATGAGCAGATTAGAGGACAGCAGGAACACAATGCACAGATTACACAAGACCATCAGCAGGTTGTTAATGTACTGAGACAGGAAATTGTAAATGCACAACAGGGACAGGAGGGTGGAGGTGTACAGGTTGTTGAGGGTCTCAACAAACTTGTATCCGAGATGGTCATTGGACAATTGCTAATTAATGTCCCACAGTACCATGGGGAGGTCAAGGGGTATAAAGAATGGATAAAAAGCATAGAAAGAAATTCTATGGCCGTGAATGATAACGATCAGTGCCGAGTGCGACTAGCCCTTCAGAGCTCTAGAGGGATCGTGGCGGAGTTCATCCACCGATACCAGCGGGATGAACCAGGTGCCAACTGGGGTGCTCTGAAAGATGAGCTTGGCTCACGCTTTGGTGAGGTGCAAGATGAAGGGCACTCTCTTAGTATTTTGAGGCGGATGAAGCAGAGTTCACACGAAAGCCCAACAATTTTTGCTGAGCGAATTTTGGATATTGCGGCAGACTCATTCCCTGGAGAAGATTTGGATAATCGCATTATCGCAAATCAATTGATCGAAGTCTTCATTGATGGACTTAGAGATGCTCAGGTGAGTCGCCGAGTGATGAGAGGCTTAAAGGACAAGCCAAATAAGACCCTAGACAGTGCAGTCCGTATAGCAAGGGACGAACAAGACATGCAAAAGCGATTCACCTTGCGGAAGAAGGAGGTACCAATGGAGGTTGACGTTATTGGAGGACAGAAGGGACAAGCCAGTGGAGGTGACAAGGAAACAAGCTTCAATGGTCGGTGCTTCAACTGTGGCAAGATTGGTCATATGGCAAGGGAGTGTAGGGGCAACGGCCAGCCCGCATGCTACCAGTGTGGAGGACTCGGACACAAGGCAAGAGAATGTAGAGCTCGTCAGTGCTATAGATGTGGACAATTTGGTCACATACAAAGAGACTGCCAGCAGAAGGAACCATCCCAACCACACAACAATTGGCAGTACGGCTCACATCAACCAAATCAGTGGTCAAGACAAGGGCAAGCAGCTCCAGCCAATTTCAGTTCGCCCCAACAGCGTCAGTGGCCGGGAAACGGACGGGCGGGTCCAGCCCAGTAGGCTGGACCCAATACAAGGAAAGGGATCACTGGGTGATGCCAAGAAGGTCAAGGTTTGGAAAGCAGTCGGTGAAGAAGAGGGAAAGAACTCCAAATTACAACAATCATCATCTGACAATTGAGAACACTGTACCGCCTTATGAAAGGAGAATCACAATAACTCAAAGGGTGGAGGCCGACAAGCCATCTTGTAAAATTAAAATCGGAAAATTGGTTACAAGATCCCTTCTTGACACAGGAGCTCAGGTGAGTCTTGTATCTGCTGCATTCTTCAACCAGGTGAAGAGACAAGGAAATATATTGGTAAGAAGGACTTGCATTCAGTTAATTGGTGCGGATGGTCGAAACTTGGAAACATGGGGTGAGGTAGTACTCACTGTACATCTGGGAGGGGAAGAGATAACCCATTCATTCTTGATTGTAGATGCGTTGAACCATCCTATCATAATGGGATGGGACATCATTTGTGAGAAGGGTATGGTAATTGATGGTGCTGCAAGGAAGGTTTGCTTCAAGGGTGTGGAGATTGAGCTCCAGAGTGACCTGGAGGTGTCTTCACTGGTGAGATTGGTGGAGACCGTTCAGCTTCCACCTCAAACTGTTGGATGTTGTGTAGCCAAGAGAGCAAGAACAACTGGACATAAGGTAGGGGAATACCTATGTACAGCCATTCCAACTGGCGTTCTGGCTGATGAACCTGGGGTTATGGTGATGAACACCCTGAACCAAGTTAGAAAAGGAAAAAACTTCATGATCAATCTGGTAAATAGCACAGGAAGACATTACACATTGAAGAAGGGTACTGTCATCGGGACTATGGAAGAGATCAACCATGTTAAACAGAGAGAGGTTGCATCAGTTGGAATACCCATACAGAAGAAGACCAAGAGAAAGGTGAACACCATTGAAGAATTGCTGCAGGAGAATCAGGATATGTTTGCTGCCTCTGACAAAGAATTGGGAAGAACACATCTTATGGAAATGACAATAGACACTGGAGATAGTCCTCCAATTGCCATGAAGGCCTATAGAGCGCCTCTTCAAAAGCGAAAATTCATAGAAGAGAAGGTGGACGAACTACTCAAAGCTGGCTTGATCACCAAAAGCCGCAGCCCATGGTCAGCTCCTGTTGTGATAGTGTCAAAGAAGGATGGAGGTGACCGCCTATGTATAGATTACAGGAAGCTGAATGATGTTACAAGGAAGTATGTGTGGCCTTTACCACATATTGATGACCTGCTAGCATCATTCAACGGGGCTAAATACTTCTCAAGCCTTGATTTACGTAGCGGCTATTATCAAGTTGAAATGAATAAGGGAGACAGGGAGAAGACAACATTTGCCACCCATTGTGGCCTTTTCCAGTTCAACGTCATGCCATTTGGGTTAACCAATGCACCTGGGATGTTCCAAGAGTTGATGACAGAAGTACTAAAAGGCATACACGGTGTATATGCAACAGCTTATCTCGATGACGTCATCGTGTGGTCTAGGACAGAGAAAGAACATCTGGAACATTTAACTGAGGTATTCAATCGAATAAGGCAAGCAGGTCTCAAGCTCAAAAGATCGAAGTGTGATCTGTTCAAAAGGGAGTTACAATACCTCGGGCATACTATCTCAGCTGAAGGTGTGAAGCCACAGAGTGGGAAGATTGACATCATAAAGAATGTAGTTCAACCAGAAAATGCTACCGATGTGAGAAGCTTCTTGGGAATGACCTCCTACTACCGAAGGTACATCGCTGATTATGCCACCTTGGCAGGTCCGTTAACAACATTAACCAAGAAGAATGCTGAGTTCCATTGGACAGAAGAGTGTGAGACAGCCTTCAAGACCTTAAAAGAAGCTCTGGTGTCACCAAAGGTCCTCGCCTACCCAGATATGACCAAACCCTTCATTGTGTATACAGACGCCAGTGGGACAGCAGTAGGTTCTGTGTTACTTCAAGAACAGGAAGGTAGAATGCGAGCAATTGAGTATGTGTCATCTCAGTTGAACAAAACACAGAAGAAGTGGCCAACAATAGAACGTGAGGCCTACGCCATAATGTATGCAGTGCAGAAATTCAGGCCATACCTATGGGGTTCAAAATTCACCATACGCACGGATCATAAGCCATTGCAATTCATGTTCAAGTCAGAGATCAAAAACATAAAAATCCAGAAATGGGCAATGCAGCTTTCGGAGTTCAACTGTAAGATAGAATATATCAGTGGACTTCAAAATAAGCAGGCAGACTTCCTGAGCAGACTGAAAAGTGTCAATGTGATAAACATGGATCAGCTGGAAGCGACAAGTGTAGAAGAACTAGACATGGAACAAGGGCAAGAACAGGATGTGGAAAATGAAATTCTTCTACCAGCATTTGAATTGGGAGATGGGCCAGTGGACATGAAGCTAGAACAAGGAAAGGATGCAAACTTAGGCAAGTTGAGGAATGATCCTAGGTATGCCACATTCGGGGATATTCTCTACTATCTCTCAGATGAACCGAACCCAGGCCTACGTGTGGTCATACCTGGGCACATGAGACGGCTAGTACTGGAACAGTGTCATGACCAAATGTCACACATGGGAGTAGACAAGACATACTACCGTATACGAGAAAGTTCCCATTGGCCAAGAATGTTCAAAGATGTAGCTAAGTATGTGTCCCAGTGTGTTACCTGTAACTGCAGAGGACTGAAGAAGATCACACCTCCCTTGAGAGAAATGGACAAGGTACACAGGCCATTCGAGAAGGTTTCCATGGATATTGTTGGCCCATATCCTGAAAGTTACTCTGAAAACCGATACCTGTTGACGATGATGGACATATATAGTGGATGGCCTGAGATGTTTCCGATTCCTGACAAATCTGCAGAAACAGTCGCAAGAAAGATCTTAGAGGAGGTCATCCCACGCCATGCATGTATGCAGACCCTTCTTAGTGATAACGGATTGGAATTTGTCAACCGGGTAATGGATGAGATCTGCAAGGAACTCAAGGTGGCGAGAATACAAACCGGGATCTACAGACCAAATTCTAATGGTCAACTTGAAAGAATGCATAGGGTGTGGGGAGATATGGTCTCAAAATATGTGACAGATCCAAGAAGATGGGATGAGGCAGTACCTTCGGCACTTCTGGCGATACGAACAGCCCACAGTGAAGTGAAGGGACATTCTCCTTTCTATCTGCTGCATGGACGGGATCCACTGCTACCATTGGACACCCTCCTCAAGCCAAGACAAAAATATCTGGGAGAAGAAGTCCATAAGGAAATACTGCAGAGACATCACCAAGCCATGACTTCTGTCCAAAGACACATGAAGAAAGCACAGGCACGAATGCGGATGTATCATGACCGAAAAAGCAAGGATGAAAAATTACAGGTAGGAGACCCAGTATATCTCTACAACAATAGGAGGGCAAACAAGATTGATAAAAGATGGATACCGTACTACAGAATAGTGGAAGAATTAACACCTGTAAATTACAGGGTGAGAAATCAGCTGACCGGCCAATTGATTAAGATCCATAAAATACATCTGAGGAAGGCAAATCTAGAGTGGAAGATGCCAGCTCCTGAGCGACCCATGAGAAGGGCAAGAGTTGCTGCACCAGAAGAAGGAAGAAGAGTCCGAGATGGATGATGACCTTCCACGAAGACATGGAAGAGCCAGAGGTAGTGATAATAACTCAGCCTCTAGTGATGACAGTGGAGATGATGGAGATGATGACGAGGAACAAGGGAACTGGTCAGAAGAAGACCATGTTCCATTGGCTCGACTCAGAGAGAGAATAAGGACTGAGGAGTCCTCCTCTAGTTCAGATAGTGATGTTCCATTGGCTGAGCTACGTCGCAGGTGGAGAACAGAAGAAGTCACTCAACCTGAGGATGCCACTGGAGCAGTTGGATCACTTGAATCTGAGATAAGTGGACTAGAGGGGATGGAGGGCGCTGTAGGTGGAAATGATCTCATGGAAAGTGAGGTCACCAGTGGAACCAAGAGGCGTAGAGACAGCAGTGAGACCGAAGTTGCAGAAGGAAGGCAAGAAGAAAAGCGCAGAATATTAGAGCCTCGAAGTGAAGGACAAAGTGGAAAACGGAGTCGGAAGAATAGCAGTGAAGAATCAGAGGAGAAACCAGGAAAATCCAGGAGATTAAATACAGTGGAAAAGAAGACGGACAAAGTGAAACAGCTTCTACAGTTAGTAGCTGACATGATATAAGGTTAAATGGACCCCCTGTGGAGTTGGGGGCAGAATATCTCCACCGGCAGCAACCGGATCGTAAGAGCCGATCAATTGTCGCATCTGGACCTCAGGAAGAGTTTTCCGAACCACGAGATTTTCTTATATTTTAGCATTATTATTAACACTATATAGTCGCTATAATATCTATATTAGACTTTAAGAATATAATCTGGGAAGAGTGAGGAGACATTTGAACCTGTCTCATAATATCTGGCGACCCGGAGTTGTGAGACAGGCATGAAAAATAGTTTACTCCCTCATGAGCGCATAATATCATATAGTAGAAGGGTTAGCCATAGTGTGAACTGTGTATCATAGGTTAGTCATAATATTAGTTATATGTGTACAGTATCAGCATAGTGTTTAAGAGTAGGTGGAGAAATAGTTGAACAGGCAGAGTTTAGGTCTGGCCACCTTAGATTATTTGGCGAACCAAAATTCTAAGGCAGGTATTGAAATTTGTATCATTTCCTGATAGTTCATAATTATATTAGGAAGGGTAGTGAGATCTAAGGTAGTAGAGGTTTGAGGACGTCTTGCCACAGAATATTTGGCGACCCGAAGTTTGGTGGCAAGCGTCAAAACTCATTGTTCCTCTCAGTTTAATATAGGGTGGCTTCATGATTTTATGGTTTGACCTTTTTCAAAAATAAGGATGAATCTGTCCTTAGATTAAGGCTCTAGCCAGGAATTCAGTAGCATAAGGGGTTAGTTGACTGATATTACCAACATGGCGAGTAACACTCCTAATACATCATCCGGCGATATAGAATTCCAGATAAAAGCTTTTAATATGAAGAAAATAGTTTTATACAGTACATATTTCAAGGTATTGGAAGAATCTAGGAACAGTGAATATTTTAAGAACAACCCATCCGATAAGGAACAAATCATCACACTCCCTCCTATTTTGACCGTTTCTGAATACATTTCTGTTTTCAAAATTTTGTCTCTTGCTCCATCTGTATGGGTTGCAGCCAGATGGATGTGGCACTGCATTTCTGAGTCAGTCCCACCGGACCCACAAAGATATATAGAAATCTTGACATTTCTTTCTTGTGATGACATTCTGAAACAGCTGATTTGGTATGCAGCCTACCTGTACAGAGCTGACGCTCATGCTCTGTTGGGCATGTCATTGAATATATGGGGCCAGAAGACACATTTCTGGGAATGGACACTTAAGGTTCTGAGTAATGTGACTGATATGCCCTCTGAGAAAATCCTGTCAAAAATAATCACTTTAGATGGGGAACAGAGGTTCTCTCTAAACAAAATCAGAAAATTATTGAGGGACAATTTGCGATTAAAAGAGCATCTGGCTAAGAGAGAGATTGTTCCTTGTGGGTTGTGTGACTTGGAAATGGCATATACAACAGTAGATGGGGGATGGCAATTGAAATTGGGGGGCCGTATGCCATGTTGTGGATTGGTGGTGCACTCTGCATGTTTTTGGAAAGAGCTAGGAAAAGAAGAACGCTTGTATCAGTGTAAATGTGGAGGAGCCATATCTGTTCATACTGGGAAGCATGTACCTTATGAATACACATTATATAATGCAATGCTTATAACGGGAGGCAGATGGAGGAGAGGAATTCCATTGGACGCAGACATACCACCACCTAAAAGATAACCTTGTTGTAGTAATAATAGCTATGTTTGATCATTTAGTTTTCAGTGCTAAGTTATTTCATTTTTGTTCATCTTTTATTCATTTTTAGACCTTCGGTGTTAATCGGGCTGATAATTTTTAGCGGCATAGTAGGGACAATAGCTGGAAACGATGTAGAACATGTCTTCTTCCGAAGTCGGTCCGAAGTTCACACGACAAGATCCAGATGGATAGTGGGACTGGTTATTGACTTTGATGCCTATGAACAGTACCTCCTTTTTACTAATAGGACAATGAATAAGACCTTTCAGACAACTCAAGAAGGGAAGACATATTTTGATGGTTTGCATTTTAGCAGTCAGTATCGGAATAGGGAGTACAAAAAGATTAATATCACTTTGGACAAGGCAGAAGAGAGGCGCTTAGAACAATATTATTTCATCCTCAGGTCATATATTCAGGAACTTCTGATTCTACAAGATTTGCACAATAAGAATTGGCAGGAATTTTCAGAAATCAAGAAAATTGGTCATAGTGAACTAGAAGCACAAAGAGGCAAACGTTCTATTGGCATATTAGCTGGAATATTTAGTGGGGTTGCCTTCTTTAAAACGATGCAGTTGCAGAAGGAGGTGGATAGCTTACGTTCAAATCAGGAGATTATTAGGAATGTGCTGAGTGAAAGTTTATCGCTTATTAATTTGACAAGAATGGAAGTAGCAGAAAATCGAGTTGCCATAAATAAAATAATAGGAGCGTTGGGACAGTTTGTCGATACCTTTAATGATGTTATAGAGCCCATGAGACGCTTCCTTATTGTATCTCAACAAATTCAGACAAATATAAACCGGGTTCGTGATCTCGTAACAGCAGAGACAAGTCTTATGGCTGACCTACAAGGCAAAATTGCAAAATTGTCAACAAAACGTTTATCACCCACTATATTGCCAGCAAATGAATTAATCAAAATTTTGAAAAGTATTGAAGTGGAAATTCCACCAGAGCTAATGTTGCCCCAAGATCCTCGAGAACGGCCTTTCTATTATTACACAATTTTACAGACAAACACCCTTGCCTTGGAGAATCAGTTGGTTATAACAATAGATATACCACTTTTAGACGTGGCACGGAAATTCCGAGTAAAAGAAGCAATAGCACTACCAGTACCATATCATGCTACAAATCTAACGGCTCATTATGAACTTGAATTTAACCATTTTGCTATAAGTGATGATGGTAGACAATATGTTATTTTAACGTTAGAAGACCAATTGAACTGTGGTAAACCGGATATCAAATTTTGTGCTCTCACATCTGCCGTTGAAGAAACGAATAGACATAAATACTGTACGCTAGCGTTGTATCAAAGGGATTCACAAAAAAATAAAAGAAATGTGTAAGGTGAAGGTTACCAATAAGTTGAAGCTACCAATTGCACGTTATGTGAGTAAAGGTGACTGGTTAGTAGCTACCGAAAAAGTATTCAATATGCGAAAACTGTGTGTCGGTGATGACAGAAAAACTCATTTAACGGTCACTCCACCATACACAGTGGTCACATTAGAATCTGGTTGCAGGGCTTTATCTGATCTCCTAGAACTCCCAATCTATTTTGAAGAGAGATTTGAATATACAGTGATCAGAGAAAGTCGTATTACGACCCCCCCTGAAAACTTCCAGTTAGCTAACTTAGCTATTTGGAAGCCAGTTTTGGAACAAAGAATAGACATGAATTTTGAAATTCAAAAACTAGGCCCCATTGAGGAAACAAATATAGAAGATCTGGTAAATGAACTGGAAGAAATAAAATTCTATGAGAAATATCATTTTCCATCCTCTGCTATTCCATATATTGTTATTGCAATTGTCATCTTGCTGGTTGTGTTTGTGATAATAATTTTATGCTGTAAAAGGCAAATGTTACTAAGGTTGCTTGTTAACAAGGTTCAAAAGCGATTGAATAATGGTATGGACAATAGCAAATCTAGAAGTGATTATATTGAGTTGGGTGAGATTCACTCACCAAGAACAATGAATACCTCCATAGAAAGAAATCCTCCTGTGCATACAGACATTGAATTGGGTGAAAATGAACAAACAAGAACTCTGGATGCCTCAGTTTATGATAAACCTCCTATGAATATTCGAGTGCCTCCTAAGACTCCTGTACTTGCTCCTTTAATGTTTTCTGGTACTGACACTACTTTCACCATTAAGCCTAAGCCTAGGGCACGACAACCTCGGGCTCGCCCTAGGACAACACTTAACATGAGACATTCATAAATCAATAGTGTGTCCAAAACTACAGAGACAATATACTGCAATGGAACGGCAACATACTTCTATATGGACTAACTGCTATAGACACTGAACTTACATGAATGGCCTTCGATATAGACTATGAACTCTTAATCTGATAATCTTTCTTGATATTGTATTATTAAGCTTGACCTGTCAGCATGGTGACTCTGGTCGAGACAGTTGAGATATAACTTTATTGTTCTACTGGAACAAACCTTCTTACCAGCGGTACTTACCAGCCCGGTACTTACCAGCCAATTATTCTAACACAATGACATTGTGGACTGCGCGGACTCTGCATTATGTGTGATGAACAAGGACTGCTGAACTATTATATACAGCTTAATATAGACATTGCTTCACACAGAAGGACTCTATTTTATGTCAATGTCATAATGCATATAATGACATTGAATTATATATTCATTTCTTACTGCAACAGCTGATGAGCTCACAGTATTGACATATCATGAACAATGATTGCAGACTGTTATTGCAAGGCAATAATATTGACAATTAGAGCATATCATGTTATCCGCTGGATGCTTACAAATATATATGCGCTACTTTAAGCTGAAAGGCTTGTAGCATTATTATGGATTGAGAGATGTGGAGTTTTGAGAGAAGAGTATTGAATGACATTATGCGACAGGTGAATCTATATTATTTGTATTACTCAACTGCATTGAATAAGCCGATTTGGCTTCAGCAGATGGTAATGTATCCTTGAGATTGTGAGTTATGAGGAAGAGTTATGTTATGGGCATGATGGATATTTATGAGTAATCGAAACACATTTATAATTCTTACCGACTTGATTAGCTAATATGCTATACAAAATGGTAATATTCTAAGACTTGAGATATGGTATATATGGACATATTGGTAAATAATAATTCCAATTATAAGTTAATATAACTTTTACTTACTGTTAATAAATCATGCTAATGAGCCTACATTACAGTAATAATTGGAGTCTTTATAGTATGTTTTTCAACGAGTGAAAAACTTCTGAGAAGGGGAGGGATGTAATATAACCATATTTACCCCCCTATTATTATCATTATTATTTACAGTGCATGCATGTATTTACTCCAGTTATGGATGATTAATTGGTGTGTTTGTGTGGTGTGCCTCTGCACCACCCTTCCCTCCTCCAGGTTCTTGGAATCAGTTCCAGACAGGAGGATGGGAGGGTGGTAGTGGTCTGATGAGGTTGACAGGGGGTGATTAGTGAGTGGCTATTGAGGTTGAACCAATCAGGGCAGAGGTACCACCATTTTGGGGCCTGAGGTGAGGGCTGTGCATGCTAGGCCCCTCCCTCTGGGCTGGAGGAAGGGCCAATATGGTGAGCTGCTCAGAGCTGGAAGATCAGAGGAAGGAGAGCAGGCCCTGTGTTAACATCTGAAGAAAGTGGAGGTGCAGTCAGTGGGTAACCACTGACATATGTTGGACTTGGTGGTCAAGAAATAAAGAACCTGGTTAATTCTATTTACTCTCAGAGTTGTTATGTTACAAAGGTAATTTGGGTACCATAAAGCATTTGATAGCAACATGTTAATCATTTCTCATCATTCATCGTGGCAACAGAAGTGTTCATTAACTCCACAGCAGGGTCACCCTCTCTTGCTGCACAACTCCATGATTTCAGATCCCACTGGCTTTGTGAGACCAACAGACTCGATTCAAGTGAGACCTTAAAGCCTGATGTAATTGATCCTACCAATGATTGAGAAACTCTAGTTTTCTTAGGATCATCATGGATGAGTGGGTTAAGACCACAATTGATAAACATATGTGAAATTATTCATTACCTTCTTTTAGGTTAGATGGTATATCATGTTTCAAATATACATATAAACTGTCAACAGGAGTTAATGTTCCAAATTGGTTCTTTTGTCCAACTCTTAGCCTTAGCAGGCAGGTACTGGTGACATAATAACAGTGCAAACAATCCTAGACCAGATATGTCAGAATGTTGGTTCAAAGGATTACCTATGAAGTCATGAAGCAAAATGCAGCTCGGCTTCTGGGTACTTAATCATGAAAGATTAATAAGTGCACTGCCATGAATCTGAAACCATATCCCCTGAATGTGGCTACATTACCCATACAGGAAAACCTTTATTGTGTCCCAATATTACAGTAATCAAATAAAATCAATTATTTGTACAAATGTATTTCAACCAATTTTCAGTCTAAATAGAAAATGGAATTATATGCAATGCCAAAAGCGTAACTGCCTAGTTTGGGATTGTGGACCTTGAATCTTGACCAGTTTCACAAGGCCAATGATATTAATTTAGAGCAATGTCTATAGATGAGTGAGATTAAATGCATCAGCCTATATTCCTATAATAGCAATCATAGACTATTTTCAAGTATAGACATGTTAAAGTAGGGAGGGGAGAAAAAGTTAGGTCAATGGTGGTCTATTCCTTGTTATCTTAGGCCTCAAATAGCCCTATGGACAGCCAATGTGCACTTTTTTCAGCCATATCCACTATTTGAGGTGGTTGCCATGGAAACGGCCATTACGCGCAAACAAGGCCATACCCCTTTTTTTGGGCAATTGAGGAAGTTAGATACTATAAGAAAATTACATAATATTGGAGTCTAAAAACATGTCCAGTTCAACTTTACATTTTGGGGCAGCGCATTGTGGTCTAAATGTTGTTGTTACATTGATTAATAGCCACATGCTGTAATATTACCATAATTTGATAGGTATGATGTGCTGGAGACCTGTACCCTTTAGTTCATAATTCACCACCAGGTGTCCTTGTGGCTGCTTCCCCCCCCCCCCTTGGTAGAACTTGAGATTTTGTCGACTGATGATGCCACATCTCCACCTTTTGATAATATAGTCTATAATGCAAATGGATCTTATAGGTGTGATCTGAGAAATATAGTGTTGATACCATTGGCAATCAACAGGGGCCACTAGTGGGCTTACAGTTCAGGTGCCAGTTAGGCCTAATGAGCCAGGTCAATTAGGGCAGTGGTGCAGAAGTGGGGCACTAGTGTCGCCTGGTGGCGGACCAGTGAGGAGTCTCTGATCGGAGTAAACACCAATGTATAGGCTGCTCTCTGATCTGGTCTAATTATCCCCAATATTCAACTGATAAAGCTAAGCACTTGGCCCACTGAGATCTATTTGGTTTTGAGAACTTCCAATATTATATTTGCATATTCTCATATTAGTAACTGTGTATCATTGATTGGTATTTGTTACATAGGGATAAACTTCTAGGGAGTAGATCCCTATGGGAGAATATTGCTCAGATAGCTAGGGCCTTGGAAGCCGGGGACTGCACACTTCAGATACTCATACTAGTAATATGCTGAAAACAATTTGATAAATGCATAGAGGTACAAAATGTCTATTATTGGTGCATATTAACATAATGCAATCTATTTTTTGATGCATGCCCTTGTCACCTTTCCTTGTGTCTTGCACTTGCAATTTTGAACCTAGGACAAAAAATAATGTTTCTCGGGGAGAGAAAGATGGTTAATTGGGGATATAAATATAGATCTGTTTAATCCAGAGGACTGTAAGACCAAGTATTATTCGCGCGCCATGGACACGCTAGGTCTCACAGACATTATAACTGATAAGATAACTCACCCTTATCCAAATAAGCCAGGAGGTACGTGCATAGACTTAATAAGCACAGACTGTGACATAATCAAATTCCATGGGACTCTGCCATTGTTGGTGAGTGATCACCTGCCAATTTATGCCATCAAGAAAAAAAACGGTTGAGGTAATTGTTAAAAGAGTGATCACCGGGCGGTCATACAGGGCATACAACAAAGGTGACTTCACTGACTATCTGCTCAATATTGACTGGTCTGATTTTGATTGCTGTGATAATGTTGATACCAAGTGGGAAATAATGCTTAATCATATTGTATCTTATCTTGACATTCACTGTGCCGTTCGTGACATGTTAATCAAAGACATGAATAAACCGTGGATGACTAGACAAATCTATGAAGTCATATACGAACGTAACGAATATATGCATGAGTATTGTGTTGGTGGTAAAATAAACGACTCCTTGTTAGAAATGGCTAAGCAAACGCGTCGTGATATTAATGCCATGATGCGAAATGCCGAAGAGAATTATTTTATCCAGAAACTGGATGAACATAAGGCCAATCCTTACAAATTCTGGCGTGAAATAAATATACTACTAGGTAGTACCGGCCTTGGTCACCCCAAAATTATCCTAAAGCATCATGAAACCGGTGATGAAATCAAAGATGAACTTGTCCCGGAATATATAAATGAGTTTTTTACTGGAATCGGAGGGAGATTATTTACCTCACTCGGTGACAAAGTGAAAGTCCACAATGATTGTGACCCTTTACAAACATCATACCCCTGTGTCGAGGAGACCATTGTGTCATATACTACTGTTGTTGAATTGCTGAATAAGATTGATGTACATAAGTCTAGCAGAATTGACAATATTAGTGCTACTGTGCTCAAAGATGCGCTACTTATCCTTGCTCCGCAGCTTACTTCTATCATAAATGACTGTCTACATTCTGTCGCATTCCTTGCTGCATGGGCTGCAGCCACTGTTATACCTTTACCCCAAGCGGGCGATGCGCGTGGGCAATTGGCGCCCTATTTCGCTCCTGCCCATGCCGAGCAAAATTTTGGAGAGAGTAATATATCATGAAATCTATACTAGGCTTGAGCGTGACGCAACATTATCTGATTGTCAGTACGGCTTCCGTGCGTCCAGGGGAACTAATGATGCGGTTTTTAAACTGGTTAATGACCTTTTTATTGGCCGCGACCAGAGGGGCCCCCTGGTGGCCTGTTTCCTGGACGTACGGAAGGCTTTTGATTGTATACATCATGCCAAGCTGCTGAGCCGTGTGAGAAAGCTAAAACTACCTGATATCTACTGTGACTGGCTATGTGCCTACTTATCACGTCGCACACAGCGTGTACTTTGTAATAACAAATTATCTAGCGTACTAAATATAGAGTACGGCGTGCCCCACGGCTCAATATTTGGCCCGCTTCTTTTCATCTGTTTCATTATCAATTTACCTACTGTCATTAATAATTGTCACGTTATAATGTACGCTGACAATGTCGTCTTCTACACATCGGACAGCACCCTTGGGGGCACACGTAATCTATTACAAACGGACGCTAATACTGTATTCCACTGGTTTACCAGTAGTGGGTTATGCATTAATACAGATAAGACCAAAGTAATGGCTTTCACTTATGACACACCTGTAATTCCACATAAAGTGGATGTTACCATTGGTCGAAACATGCTCGAGACCTGCGCTCAATATGAATATCTAGGAGTGGTGCTTGATACTAAACTGACATTAGAAAGCTCCATCAGTAAAACTGTTAGCAGAAGCAGTATCAGAAGTGTAATGTTACGTAAAATGTGTCGTAAAGTAACCACAAATACCGCCACTGTAGTATACAAGCAGACAATACTTCCAGTAATGGACTACTGCGGGTACCTGTACAATGGGGTAACTAAGGCCCAACATAGGCGTTTACAACTTACTCAAAATAAGTGCCTAAGAATATGTCTTAATGTCCGCATAAAACACCATGTTACCGACTTGCATCATGAATGTGATATCGACTACTTGTCAGTTCGTTATGACCTACAGTTCCTGCTGCTTATCTATAAATAGATGTATGGTAACAAACATGATCATGTATCCCTGAGTCTGGAGTTCCAGGGCCCAGTGCCGGGAGGGCGGGTGATGCGCTCAACCGACACCGGTCTACTGCGATACCAAGACTCTAACTTGATGGGTTTCCGTAAAAGCCCGTTATATAGAGGAATAGAACTATGGAATCTGATGAACACATCCTGTCGTAAAGCCGACACAAAGGACATCTTTAAGGCTAAGGCTTTAAAAACCTTACGCCAACTATTTATTAAGGCGCAAAAAGATAAGGGTCGTTGACCCGCTATAAACTGTATGTTAATCAGATGATATACGTTCATCCACGATTAGCGCGGAACATCATCTCATGAATTCCGATATAACTTTATATTTCCTATGCTGAATTGACTTACACTGATCATATACATATTATATAATATTACTCGCTGTACTGTACATGCCAATCCGTATAGAGATATGATATCTCTTTTGAAGTAACTGTAATTGTATTTTGAAAATCACTTTGTGGATAAATACACTTATAAACTAAAAAAAATTATTTTAAGCATCATGGCCCACATAAAATGAGAAATCCCTGAGAGCCATAACAGAGGCGCCTAGATATCAATTGATCGCAGCTTCTGGCTGCTATGTGTGTGGTGGTGCCACCTTGTAATCCCCCTCTCTAGCTAAGGCTAAGCACCATCCTGCTTTGTGTAGGTAAAGAGCTGAAATTGCCCTACATTAAACCTGTTGCAATTTCTTTTTTTTACTAAATCTGACCTGATCAGAAATATCTCCTTGTCCCACCTGCTTATATCAATGAAAGCAGGTTAGAATTAAAACTAAGCAGATTCCATAATCTGTCATACCGTACATGCACTAGCTGCATTGCATGGGTTCTGGTGAAATATGTTAAGAACCCTTTTAATCATTATTAGTTTAAGAATATTGATGGTATGGGTGGGTATTGCTTGCAATGTACCCAATAAGAAAATTTATATTATAGGATACACATTTCTTATACACATTGTATTAGTGTCTTTAAAATCATTAAAGGGTATTTAAAGCAATTTAAATGAAAAACGTGCTGCTCACCATAAATAAACCCTGCCAGTGGGGACCTCAAAGGGACCCGGGCCTGCTTATATCTGACGGGGCTACCACTTTAATCTTTTATAGCACACCCGTTTTCTGATCCAAGTTCCCACTTTGCTAAAACACTTACATCTTCCATATATTAAAGACATCACAAATTACAAAATATCAGCGAATTGGTGGTAACCCTCTAAGGATGTGTTGATTATTTAAAGCACATTTGTCACATTTGTTGTGATGATGCAACAGCTGTGTGCTTATGAATAGCTTGCAAGCACTGCATTGGTAGACCATATTAAACAATCATGAGCATTAATCCTGCCATGATGCAAAAATGCAGCCCTGACTAGCTATTCTTCAGGACTGCATTAATGTATCATAACAACAAAGAGCATGCATGGCACATCTAAGCACTATGCTATCCTGGGAGGATTAATCTTTTGGACCCATTGTTCCCCCTTCTTTGGATTTGAACATGAAGCAGATCAGACCCCTTGCTGGCTGCAACTCTCTTTCTTGGTGGTTCTTTCTCCTTACCCACCATCTCCGTCACTGTCCTAGTTTGTTATTTCTCTATATTTCACTTTGCCTGAGTAGGTGGGGGGGGGAGCGGGTTGAGGTATGATGGTGGAATGATGGACTTAAGCAGTTATTTCAAACACAAGATCGATGATTATGATGTGAACAAAACCAAAATCTGAGAAGAGATTAAATTTTGTGATGGCATCAATAGGATTGGCCTTTATGGCCTCCTTTACAAGCTGCCTTTGTTATTCTGATTATGTGTTTTGGTAGCCAAAGTAAGGAAATAATTACGGGATAATTCGTCTTGATATTACAATTACAGCTTTTACATACTTTATAAAATTGGATGTAAATAATAGTTGTTCTGTCAGTTTGATTGATGATATTCATAATCTCCCATGCTTAAATATCTGAGAGGAGTGTAACAATACAAAACAATAATAGGTAGCATGAAGGGTAACACGTCTTCCTCGTTAGTAACTTAACAATACAATAATACTCGTTTACTGCATCCTCCTCCTGGGATCAGTACTGATGCTACAACCGGTTGTGTCACTAGAAATGAGTAAGGACTTGAGATCAGGAGGATAGCTGGAGTGGTTCTTGTTATAATAGCGGGTATGTCGAGTATCCTTACGGCACTCGTCATGCAGAACTCTGGCCCACCTGAGGCCATTATTGCGTGGTCGGTTTGGTTCTCAGCAGGTGGTGCTGTAGCTTCCATCATCCTTGACCTATATACAGCTGACCTTCAGATGATCTTGACAGTCAGTGATGGCCTGTTGCTGCTGGGACATTGTCTGGGTGCTGGTCAAACAGGAATACTGGAGCTTGTAGCTTATGAACATGTCAGCCTGGTCACATTTGCTGTCCTGATTAATATCAAACTTGTGCTGAACTGTTTCCTGCAGTACACCATGATGCAGGGTGTGGTGGAGGTGGCAGCGGATGGAGTAGAGATATCAGGGGTTGTCATCACAATGGTCGGTATAATTTACACTGCTGCTTTTGATATATACACTGAAAATACACAGATTTTCTAACAAGAAAAAACATACTATGTACTGTATCTAGAATTATGTGTTTTTGCTATCAGGGTGGTGATCCATACATCTAGTTCTATTCAGGTACACAAGACAAAGGAAGCAAGCTAAACCTTGACCAACTCATGGAGTGAACAAAAAGAATATGATGTCAATCCCCATTTTTTATTCTAATCTCCATGAATACTGATTGTGTTCTTAAAAGCCTGTAAACCTCTGGAATTAAGGTATATTTTAGAATTATTCAATCAGGGATGGGGTGTTAGGAAGAACAATTAAGCAAAAAAAGAGCTAGCTTCTCATAATAAGTGAAAGCTGCCAGTGGGGATCTCAGAGGATCCCAATCCTCCCCCCCCCCCCATCTTCCTATATCAAAAGAGGTACCACTTTAATGTTTGATGGCATCACTCTTGGTACCAGTTGGATGATCAAAATTTCCACTTTGCTAAGACACTTACATCTTGGATAGATCAAAGCCATCAATCACATTATTACAAACTTCAGAGAACCAGATTTAATCCTTTAGGGATATTTTGCCTTAAAGTACCTTTGTCATCATGATGCATTGTCACTATGCTTGTGAGCAGTGTGAGTATATGATGTTAAACATTCATGATAATTTATAGATACTTTAGGCACAGTATGATGTGAGAAAAATGCCCTGACAAGCTAGTAACCAGAGCTGCATTCATGTATCATGACAACAAAGACCATAGAACTTTAAAGGACTATGGTATATTCGAGAGTTAATCTCAGTTGTTTAGAGTTACCCATATGAATCAGATCCAACTATTTCTTCCTCCCTCTCAACCATCTCTTTCTCTCCCTCCCTCATGGTCTTTTATTTCTTTATACAACTACTTTGAATGGGTAGGGGCGGTCTGATGGTAAACAATACACTGTAGCAGTACGCGGCTTTGATGAGGGAGACATCCTTTGATCCACCAGCTGAGTGAAATGATGGATTTCAGCTGTAATTTCAAACACAAGATTGATGACTATGAAGCGAACAAAACCAAAATCCGAGAAGGGTTTACATTTCGCAGTGTCATCAATAGGATTGGCCTTTACGGCCTCATTTACAGCCTACATTTTTGACAATGTGTTTATGTGGCTGAGGTATGGAAATAATTATTGGATTATGCACTACCATTACAGCTCTTAAAATCCTTATCAAATATTCACCTCTTGGAAAATCTAAAAACAATGTAACAATACAAATAATAATTTATAAGTGGAACTAAAAGGTAAGACATATTCCTCTCTAGAAACACAACCATACAAAAACAGGTTTACTAACTCTAGTTCATAGCGTGGTCCATCATCAACTCCACTGTTAAAATGAAATAAATGGGATATTTACCTACAGACATTTCTGATTTATTGTTGGTAATTTAATGGCAAGCTTAGATTTAAAAGGATTAGAGACGACTACAGCTAAATGAAACATTTGGACCAATGTAAGCAGGCTACTGGAAATGTATTTGTTCCATAATCAATACGACTATGTCAATGTCTTCACAGATCCCAGAGTAAAGAAAAGGTAGTTTTCCAGCTGAGTGGAAGGGCTTTGTGAGACAGACTTAACCCAAGTGAGACTTTCAAGCTTGATGTAATTGATCCCTGGAACAGTCAAGAAAATGGAATGCTGCCATTTTAGTGACAGCCCAATGTCATGCATCATCTTGGATGAGTAGGCTGAGAGCCCAAGGGATGAGTGTATGTCAATGAGTACAATGGTGTGTTTCTTTCATATCAGGTTTCATATCTTTTACTGCAAAAGTCCATTCTGACCTTTAAGAAGTTCTGTGATAAATAACATGAATGTAGTTGACTAGTAGAGTGAATATTGTGAACCTGAATCAAAGGACCTTTATTCGAACATCCTGTTAATCCAGCGGTGTGAAAGCTAGGTTTAATGCCCTATAATGTACTTGTGTTTTGGTGATGATGCCTTAAGCTTATCCCTGAAGCTCATCAATCTGTTTGTGGATTCTATCCATTATCTAGCTTGGAACATTACTTCATCATTATCCCTAATCTTGACTTTATGTGAGACTTCATGTAAAACTGTATCTCATGAAATTCTTTTTTAAAGAAACACGCTGGCTACCTCTGCCTGGCTACACTGGCCAGCCAAACATGACCAGAACACTTACCACACTCACTACATTGATTAATGGGATGAAGAATGCACATCAAAGAACACTATCATGTATCATACTTCAGAGAAGATAAGTATTATCTACCTCCCCACATTCCTTGGACACCATAATTCTAAACTCACCCCATAGCCTTCCATTTCTCTTCATCTACCTTTTTTTCTGTACTTTTCTTTCCTTTTTCTGTTCATAGTTTGAGGGTAAAACATGCTTGGTATCAGTTTGATCAGTGGGAGATCAGTTCATGGAACTGGCAGAGTGGAATGACGGACTTAAGCAGAGATTTCAGACACAAATTGATGACTATGATCTGGACAAAAAGAAAACCTGAGAAGGAAATAAATTGATGATGCCATAAATGGGATTGACCTTCCTGACCTCATTTACAACCTGCCTTTGTCGTCATTATTACATGTTTAGGTGGCCCAAGTGTAATAATTGGGTTATTCTCTAAGTATTTGTATTACAGTCATGGTATTCACAAACTTTGTTAGCTTGGATTTAAAGAACTGTTTCCTCGTAACAAGGATTTTCTTACCTCATGTTTTGTCTTTCACACGGCACAATGAAGATACTTTTTGTGTTATTTTTGTTGCATCAATGGTCTCATAGTGACAATTTTATCAAAGGCTATGGATTATGAAAATGTACTTAAATCATTGCTGTTTTACAACTTTAAAAAAACCAATGCTGCACTAAAATAACTGAGAGATTTCCTTAAAGACTAGGCCTATACTGATTGTATATTTGCAGTTTAATGGTGGGATGAGTTTTAAAGGATTACAGACCTTAATGGTCAGACAAGATTATATTTGGAACAGGGGAGAATGGTGATTCCTCTAGGAATTCTAAAAATATTTTTTCGAAATGTTTCTAACCATTTATGAATCATTTGCTAGCAACATGTCAATCAATGTTTCATACGTAGGGGTATGTAATATTCTACACAGATCTCTAGATTAGTATATGGGTATTAATCAGAAGATCACCTCGACCAGGTGTTGCATATCACATTGTTGTATAGTAAAGTAGGGCTGCTTAGTGGACACATGATGTTATCAAAATGATCACATTAGGTCATAGGTGGTCATGGACACCCAAAGTCATCAGCATCTATTCAGGCTTAGGTTCTCAGTGTACAATGAATGTCAATGCCATTGTAAATGATAAAGCACTATACTACGATCAGAGATTGGAAAAAAAGAACAAAGCAGAACATACATGTATTAAAGCACTATACTACGATAAGAGAATGATTGTTCTGACAATGCAAATGGTATCTTGTTTTTCAATTTATAATGCAGTCAAAACAGATGTTTAAGATATGGGTTGAAATAACCCATCCTATAATCAACCGATTTATACATCAGATATCAATACAATACAAATTAATAGAAGGCAATACAATGCCAAGCTAATAGGATATAAAAAGTATAAAATCTCTTCTCTGATTGTATGATTAATTCTTTCAATTGAAGAAATGTAAACAAAAATAAGATCATGTTACATGTCTTGCAGGCACTGTAAGTATCATGTTAAGCAATATAATGTAGCATTAGACATCAATATTTTTCCTGCATATCTATATGACATATTACGCACGACTAGTAGATATGTATGATAAAGGAGGCTTGGATCTATCTAAGGACTAGATCAATGATGAAGGCCTAGGTCTGTCACGTAAACTAAAGTCCGAGGCCATAAGTATTGAATCTGCTTTCTTGTGTAAAAAAACTAGGTCTAGGAAAGATGCTGTGCCAGAGCTATCCAATGAAGAATTTTTGGGGTGGGGAGTCGGCTTAGAGGTAGAACATTTATCTAGGAGCTATAAGGTTGTGGGTTCAAGACTAAGTAGCACCCTGCTACTAGGGACAACAAAAAACCAAGCTCGACATTGACCCTTCAGTAGCAGTTGGCTGTATGAAGGTACTAAGAAATCAATACCCATGCTTTGCAACAGATAGATTTTATTTTCTAAAAGAGTATACCCATCTACAATACTATGCAGAAAGAAATAAGGGGACAACCTCGTTTCTATATTTCATGCCAATATTGATGTAAAAATGGCTGGGAATACGGGTCCTATACGTAGTATCTATTAAACCTATTATTGGAGTCTGTGTATTTTGTTTCATAAATGGCACTCTAAATATCATTGTATATATATACAAGAACCTTGAAATGGACTTCAGGGATAATGAAAGTGTCCAGCACCTTCTTTCAAAATCAATACCTTTATGTCTTTATGGTGCAGTGATGTTAGAAGGGGATGCTCTATAGGACTGTGCTGCAATCACCAGGAGGTGCCAGCCTATAGTCACTGCTATATGTTATATAGATATTATAACCATGATATATAGTAGTTATCCCACGGCTACAGCCCTGTAATCATTATATTGGCATCAGTGAGGCCTGATCATGAGTCAAAGATGTGTAAACTCAGCTGTGATTAAGCCAATATTTACTGTAGGACTGTAGCTGTGGTGAAAGCTGACTTATGCCACTGATTGTATGTGATTGGTTTCTACATATTATACAGACAGGCAGTTTCTTTTTTCTCCTAGCCAACTGTGGTATAACATACAAATATTTATTATGGAGTTTGAGCTCAATTAGAGCAACACTTTTCTTTATCACCATACATGTATATGAGATGTAACAGAAAGATAAACCCTCAAGAACTAGGAGATGTATATTTCAATGAAGGTGCTTTTGGCTCTCATATTCATTGATCGCTCACCATTGACTTATTCAGATATTTAGATATTATCATGATAGATTTCAGTGGGCTCCAGTTATCTCCATCCAAAAGAGGAACCAATTCTTTACAAATGTGGAAGGGCAAATGATTGAAAAAAAATTCCTCACAAAATTTTCCAATCACATCTACAAGACCCTTCCTGTGAGCTCATCTGAAGTTCTGGAACCGATTCAAGAGCTGCTCATCATAAGTGAACGCTTCCAGTGAGCTCCTCAGAGGATCCTCTTCCCCTCTCTATATCTGAGTAGGCTATCACTTTAATGTTTATCAGCACCGGTCTTGGTATCACTTCAATGATCATTCTGATCTTCCGGCTTGCATTTACTTCATATATCAAAGAAACCCATCACTTATTAGAAACTTCAGAGAATCTCATTTTCCTCTTAGAATGGCAGATTGCCATAAACCAACATGTATTGTCACAACTCAATGACCCCGTGCTGGTAAACTACTTTCACTATCTAGACCCTTTGGCAGTCTCTTAACCCTGTTGAGTTGAATATAGCACTGTTAAGTTACTCAGTCGGGCTGCACTCATGAGCATTGCAAACATAGAGCACAGGATTTTGAAGTAGTATGCCATCCATAAAGGGATACACCCCCTCACTTTCCTTATCTCACTTTCTCTCCGTCTCCATAAGAATACTCTGCCTCTATGTCTTTTTACTTCTTCATTATCTATTCCTTCAATAGGGAGTTGTCGGTATTGAGCAGTGTACAGGCTGTTCTGAAGAGGAAGAGATCAGTTTATTGATCTTTAATGACGTTTAGTATTCAGAACTCATCCTTTTACCCCAGTTTATTTCCCAAACAATTGAACAATTTATTATTACGAGCAGGTTTTTCTGATTCAATCAGCATGAACAGGACAATATTAAGAAAATCTGTTTTATTTGTCGCTCAAGTGGTCCTAAAGTTATAATTTCAGCCGATACTTTGGATTATGAAAATGTAACAAAACCATTTCGGCTATGAGGTTGTAGGCCTCTGAAGCACCGCCGGTGCAATTAAATAAATGAGAGCTTTACCGGAAGATCACTGATTGTGTATTTGCAATTTAATGGTGTGACATTGTTTGAAAATATTAAAGACCATTACAGCAAGTTGATCTGACAATTGTAAGAAGTCAGAGAATACAGAATACATGAAAATTCAAAATGTGTGTACAGACCCATATTTGTCTGGAAAAAAGGTAATTTGGGTACCATAAAGGATTTGATAGCAACATGTGAATCATTTCTCATCATTCATTGTGGCAACAGAAGTGTTCATCAACTCCACGGCAGGGTCACCCTTTCTTGCTGCACAACCCTGTGATTTCAGATCCCACTGGGAAGAAAATGTGTTTTACATGTGAGTGGAAAGGCATTGTGAGACCAACAGACTCGATTCAAGTGAGACCTTAAAGCCTGATGTAATTGATCCTCCCAACGATTGGGAAACTAGCTTTTTTAGAATCATCATGGATGAGTGAGTTAAGACCACAAACGATTAACATAATGTAAAATTACTTATTACATCCTGTAAGGCTAGATGGTATATCATATTTCAAATACACATATAAACTGTCAACAGGTGTTAATGTTCCAAATTGGGTATTTTGTTCAGTTTTTAGCCTTATATTAGCTGACAGGTCCTGCTGATATGATATAAGCGCAAACATCCTGGACCATGCAGGAATGTCAGAATGTTGGTTCAAAGGATTCCCTATAAATTCATAAAGCAAAATGCAGCAGCTCAGCTTCTGGGTTCTTTATCATGAAACATTAATAAGTGCACCCATTAATGAATCAGAAACCACATTCCCTGAATGTGGCTACATTACTCATACAGGAAAACCGTTTTTGTCTCCCAACATGACAACGCTCGAATAATATCGATGATTTGTTTTTCAACCAATTTTCAATCAAAATTGTTAATGTAATAATAGGCAATGCCAAAAGCATAACTGCTTATTGAATTCGTGCATTGCATGATAAACAGAACACTTTGATTAATGTGACACGGAAATATGCAGCATTACACATGTGATGAATATAATTGTCATACTTCTCAGTAAAAGAAGTGCTCCACAGGATAGTATTTTAGACCCACTGTGACCACTGTCTAGTGGCTTCAAAAAGGGGGTGCAATTTTTTACTGATGAGGGATTTTGTGATGAATATGGTTTTGAACACTTTCCCCTTAAAGATATTGCTATTTCATTACAGCCTTCCATTTTCATTGTGGTTGACATTAATGTAGGATATCATTTATGTGTGTTTTCAATGATTCCTCCTCTATCGTTCCCCCTCATACATCTTTACCTCTTAGATTTAATCCCCTTAGTTGTTTCACTTGTGGTTTGAGTTCTAGATACTGAAAGATGCAGCTCACCAGCACCAAATCGCGTACATATTGTGTTGTCAATACAAGTTCTAGTTATGCAATCATGTATTCAATGTTGGCACTCACTCTACTGTCTTAGTTTGGGACTGTCACCCGAATTGGGAAATTTACCTAAGCATTGTGGACCTTAACACTTCACCAGTTTCACAAGGGCAAGGATATTTATTCACAGTAATGTCTAAAGATGGATAAGCTTCAAGGCATCAGCCTATATTCCTTTTATAGCAATCATAGAATATTTTCAAGTACAGACATGCTAATATAGGGAGGGGAGAAAACAATTAGGTCAATTGTGGTGTGTTCTTAATAATCATGGACCTTTAGATATAACATTGGGAAGTATTCACCTTTTTTTTATTAGATATTCAACTGATAAGGCTAATCACTTGGCAATTATTTCTGACCGAGATCTATTTGGTTTTGGGAACTTCCAATATTATATTTGCATATTCTTGTATTCGTAACTGTGTATCATTGATTGGTATTTGTTACATAGGTATAACTTGTAGGGAGTAGATGGGAGAAAAATGCTCAGATAGCTAGGGCCTTGAAAACCGAATACTGCACACTTCGGTTCACATATGTTCAGATACTCATACTAGTAATATGCTAAAATCAATTTGATGAATGCATAGAGGTACAAAATGTCTATTATTGGTGAACATTTACATAATGCAATCTATTTCATGATGCATGTCCTTGTCACCTTTCCTTGTTCCTTGCACTTAAACTTTGAACCCAGGACAAACATAATGTTATTTTAAGCATCATGGCCCACATAAAATGAAAAATCCCTGAGAGCCATAACAGAGGCCTGGATATCAATTGATCGCAGCCTATGGCTGCTATGTGCGTGGTGGCGCCACCCTGTGTATTCCACCCTCTCTAGCTAAGGCTAATCACCATTCTGCTTTGTGTAGGTAAAGAGCTGTTGCAATTTTTTTTTACTGAATCTGACCTCATCAGAAATATCTCCTTGTCCCACCTGCTTATATCAATGAAAGCAGGTTAAATATAACTAAGCAGAGTCCATAATCTGTCATACCGTACATGTACTAGCTGCATCGCATGGGTTCTGGTGAAATATGTTAAGAACCCTTTTAATCATTATTTGTTTTAGAATATTTATGGTATTGGTTGGTATTGCTTGCAATGTACCCAATAAGAACATTTATATAATGGGATACACATTTCTTATACACATTGTATTGTTGTCTTTAAAATCATTTAAGGGGAGTAAAGCAATTCAAATATTAAAAAAACAGCTGCTCATCATAAATAAACGCTGCCAGTGGGGACCTCAAAGGAATCCTGGCCTGCCTATATCTAAGGAGGCTACCACTTTAATCTTAGATAGAACACTCTTGGTAACACCTGGTTTGCTGATCAAAGTTACTACTTTACTAAAACACTTACAGCTTCCATATATTAAAGACATCACATATTATAAACTTCAGAGAAACGGTTTTAACCCTTTAAGGATGTGTTGATTTAAAGCACATTTGACACGATTGTTGTGATGATGCAACAGCTGTGTTCTTTTGAATAGCTTGTGAGCATCGCATTGGTACACCATATTAAACCATCATGAGCATAAATCCTTCTGGATTGTCATGATGCATCCTGAAAACAAAGAGCATGGCACACTATGCTCTCTTGGAAGGTTTAATCCTTTGGACCCACTGTTCCCCCTTCTTTGGAGTTCAACATGAAGCAGATCAGACCCTTGCTGGCTGCAACTCTCTTTCTTGGTGGTTCTTTGTCCTTCTCCACCATCTCTTTATCTCCGTCACTGTCCTAGTTTGTTATTTTTTTATATTTCACTTCCCCTGAGTAGGTGGAAGGGGGGCTGAGGTCTGATGGTAAACAACACACAGTAACGGTACACTGCTTTGATTGGGGAGACATCCATTGATCCAACCAGCTGAGTGGAATGATGGACTTAAGCAGTAATTTCAAACAGAAGATTGATGATTATGATGTGAACAAAACCAAAATCTGATTAAATTTTGTGATGGCATCAATGGGATTGGCCTTTATGGCCTCATTTACAAGCTGCCTTTGTAATTCTGATTATGGGTTTAGGTGGCCAAAGTAAAGAAATAATTATGAGATAATTTGTTTTTATATTACAGTTACGGCTTTTACAAACTTTATAAAATTGGATGTAAATAATAAATTGTTCTTGTGTGAGTTTGATTGATGGTATCCATGATCTCCCATGGTTAAATATCTGAGAGGAATGTAACAATACCAAACAATAGTAGGTAGCATCTTCCTCATTAGTAACTAAACAATACAATAATACTGGTTTACTCATTCTTGTTTATAAAGTGGCTACATTACTCATACAGGAAAACCGTTTTTGTCTCCAAACATGACAACGCTCAAATAAAAGCGATGATTTGTTTTTCAACCAATTTTCAATCAAAATTGTAAATGTAATAATAGGCAATGCGAAAAGCATAACTGCTTATTGAATTCGTGCATTGCATGAACAACTGAAACACTTTGATTAATGTGACACGGAAATGTTGGTGGTAACAGGTTGTATTGGGTTACCACGGTATATTCCCAGGCGGTAAAGGCATAGATAGGCCTCTAGGGGGAGCCACCAGTGTGGTCTGCGTATACGGCTCGACTACTGGTATTGTACTACTTCTTCTCCGGCGCTCGACACGTCAACATGGTGGTTTGCACGGGCTGCAAGACTGCCTTTAAGGTTAACTCTAAGACATGTGTACAATGTGGGCTCCCAAAGCCTACAAAAGAGGAGTTAGAGGATGCCCAGTTCAAGGATGCAGAGGATATTGCCGACTCAGCATTTCTACTCCTGCAGGAGGCCAAGACTAGTGGAGACTCCAAGGCCGGCGGAGACTCCAAGACGAGTGAGAAGTCAGCAGACTCCAAGACGAGCGAGAAGTCAGCAGAGGCGAATACTTCAGGGGTAAGCCTACATGATATGCAATTTGCTGACCAGGAGGAGGCCGTTGAGTCAGTGGTCTTAAGGCTAGGCTTGATAAACTGTGTGACGCCTATGGCAAGCCATTTGGGTAAAGTTGACATAAACTGGGTTTATGTCAAATAAACCCTGTTTATGTCAACATAAACCCAGTTTATGTCAAATAAACCCAGTTTATCTGAAATAAAACCAGTTTATGTCAACATAAACTGGGTTTATATCAAATAAACCCAGTTTATTTCAAATAAAGCCAGTATATTTAAAAAAAACTTGGTTTATTTAAATAAACCCTGTTTATTTCCAGATAGAAGGGTTTTTCTCAAAACCCTTCCTATGTGCGAAAAACCCCTGACATTATAAGCTATTTGTGGAAACCCCTCCTATCTTTAAATAGTAGGGGTTTCTGCAAATAAACTGAGTTCATTTCAAATAAACCCAGTTTATTTCAGATTTACTGGGTTTATGTTTAAATAAACTGGGTTTATTTTATTTTAGATATACAGGGTTCATCTACATAAACTGAGTTTATTTCAAATAAACCCCTCCTATTTCAAATAAACCCAGTTTATTTCAAACAGGAGGGGTTTAATCTAAATAAACTGGGTTTATTTTTAGATAGCTGGGGTTTTGGAAATAAACTGGCTTTATTTGAGATAAACTGGGTTTATTTAAGATAAACTGGGTTTATTTAATAATATCAGGGGTTTTAGAAAGAAACCCCTCCTTTTTGAAATAAACCCAGTTTATCTTCCACATAGCAGGTTTTTTTCTATAACCCAGTTTATTTCGAAATAAACCTAGTTTATTTAAATAAACTGGGTTTATTTGACATAAACTGGGTTTATGTTGGCATAAACTTTACCCAAACGGCTTGCCATAGACGCCATGAGTAGGGTCTGTAAGATCCAGCAAAAGCAAGATGGCGGCCGTCCTTCATCGAAGGGCGGGAAGCCCATACTGGGCAACCTGCCTTACCCTATAGTGCCGGATTATTCACATGTTCAACAGCCTAGCACTCAACAGCAGGGAGGTTACCCCCCAAACCAGCAGGGGTATCAGCAGCCCGCCGTTCAACAGCCTCAAGGGGGCTATCAGCCGGGTGCCCATCTCTAACATCAGCAATGGCCGGGCCAATACCTGGGCTATTATCCGGGCCCGTACAGGAGCCAATGGCCTGTACCGGGTCATCACCACTTCGCGGGGCAGCAGCAGTTCTATGCCCCCTATCAACATCCACAGGCCCAGGGGCAGCAGCAATTCTCTGGGCATTTCTTCGGGCAGGGGAGTCTACACCACTCCCTCCTTCAACTCCATCCTCGTCGACTCCGCCAGCAACTCACCAGCAACATCAGCCTGGCTGGTATCAGCAGCCGGCAGGCTGGTACCCTCAGCCACAGGATTATGTCCAGTCTTCTCATCATCACGTGATGGATCAGAATCATCACTCGGGCTGCTGTGGTAGCCGTGACACTCCCATGAGTAAGTTTGATTACCGTCGGTTTCTCCCTGTGAGTGAACGTAAAAAACAATTGACAATTAAGAGTACCGAGGAATTGTGGCGCTATCACAGTGCATTGTTGAAGATCATGTTAAGATGTGGGGATGATGTTTCCGGGTTTATTGACCACACAGAATTTATATCTGAAATGGCCAGTTCTGGCATATATGATGTTCGGGCCATTGTGGCCTACGATGAGGCCTTCCTTAAGAAGGCTAGGGAGTTTGGGCCTGCAGCCTTTCATGGCGCCAACACCCACTTGGCTAATACCAAGTTGGGGCTGGCGGGTACAAAATTGGTTATGGGGGCCCAAGGGGGTTCAACATCGGGAGGTAAAAATGCCAGTGGTTACCCGAGCCACACCAAGACCTATCAGGGTGGTTCAAAAAATAACCAGAGTGGCTCAAAATTCTATGGGAAATCAGAGGGCCCAAAGGTTCTAATAGGTTGGAGGAAAACCGCCGCAGATAGGGGTATTTGTTTTAAATACTCCCAAAACATGGTCTGTGACGGCTGTCCGTTCAAACATATCTGTGTTCACTGTGATTCATCTACTCATGGCATGATTGCAAAAAGGTGGGCGTGACTAACTAACACCGCTCATACTCACCCAGCAGGGGATCGGGGGGGCCGTGCACAAGTGTAATCACACCCGGTAATAGTGTACAGTCTCAAGTGTCCTTCTCCCCCGTAATAGCCTGTAGTAATCAAAACAACAATCACAACACCCCCGTACGCCAAGACGGTGCGGCCATGTTGGCATCCTCGCCGGTCTTGGGGAATTCGCGCGATGACGAATTTGTTGAGGATTTTTTCGATATATCGGGGTGTGATCAATGGGAAAATCCAAATTGGATTAATATGTGTCAGGAAGGGGATGAAAATATTGGTAAAAACGTTACCGGTGAAGGTTTGTCCGAAAATGCTTTCAATCGTGTTTATACTGAAATTCAAGATTGGTCGGACGCAGAATTGGTAATCGCGCGTTCCACACTGATCCAAGATGGCGGTATAGTGGTGGATATTCATGTTGACGAGGCGGATTATTGGAGCCTTGAAAGCTACCATGTGAACGTACGTCAGCTCCGGCATCAACTCCCAGTCTTTGTCAGTCGGCACGCAGTAATTAACGATGTAGTAAATTTCCAATTGCAGGATTACATTATTATCAGGGAGTGTACATTTTTTAACAACACATTGGGGGGGGGGGGGGCAGTTAAAAAATGTGGACCCTGGCCTTGATGGGGGGGGGGGGATTTAAAATTTAGACCCCTTTTGAGGGGGGGGTCAAAAAAGATTCAACCTGTTTTGACGTTAGGGCGTAAACATGCCGCCCTGTCACTAGGTCGGGGCTTGGGGGCTATTAGAGGTTGGCAAAAACTGTAATTTGCCAAAAAAAAAGACAGAATTTGCTGAGAAAAAAAGTTCAAAATGGGAAAAAAATGAAATGTACCTAAAAAGGACCAATTTGGCGAGAAAAAAGTTCAAAATCAAAAAAATATGAAATTTCCTTTAAAACAGCCAATTTGGCGAGAAAATGATTCAAAATCAAAAATAAAGGAAATTTCCCCGAAAGAAAGCCAAATTTGGCGAGAAAACAGTTGAACATCGAAAAAAACTGAAATTTCCCTGAAATCGGCTATAAGGAGGCCCTAAACAGGTTGAGGACATGCCCACTATTCCAGTACGCCCTAAATAAGCTGTACCTGTACTCACCATCAAGGACGTACTAGTATAGTGGCCTGCACAGTAGTACCAGTTTATCAATGCATTTACATAATATTTCTCTTATAGTCCAAATGTATTATATATCATGTATGGTACCATTGGAAAGAGGATATCTGTATCTACACACTAGCCAATTTACAAATTTCAATCATGTATATTTGTATAAATATGATGCATTGAACATGACACATTCATAAAATACTCTTACAGAGACCCAGCAAAATCAATTTCCGAATTTTGTGTTACATTTGCTGATAAAAATAGACATACGGGGTAGTGGAATAGATACTTATCTATCACTCTGCGTTTTGGTTTTATCTCTTAAAGCAATGGTAAGGTAATAAATAGTGTAACTGGTTCAGGATACAGGGATTGTATTCCGAGCCAACAGATTCGAAGAATAGGTTGTATTAATTATATTTCTTTATTTCAATAGATCAAGCACAGTTACAGAATGAGATATATTCTCAGGTCTTATTACTTCAGTTCACTCCCCACTCCCATACTCATGTATGCCTCAGAACCCCACTTCTACAGGAATGGGGGATAGGGGTTCTATAGTTGGGGCTATGCTGGCTTCATACAGAAAGGTTCCTCCAACAGTTCCCACTCCAGCATGGGAGTTGGGAAGGTGGAGAGTATACCTGTCACAGCATTCTCCAGGACTTGGAGACATCTGTGACAGCAACCAACCTGTAGGGAGCCCAGCTCCAACAGTGGGACTACAGCAGGGATCTAGGACCCACTGCTGTGTAGCACTCTATGGACTGGCATGAGCCAGCCTCAAGGAATACCTTGCTGGTGTCCTGGCAGGCAGGCCTTATATACCTGCCCCTGGTCAAGGTTCAGTGGGCAGAAATCCGGGAGTCCCAGGCACCCACCACTCCCAGCAGCAGGGGGGAGGGGGCCTGTACCCAGTGACCCTGGGGCTCTGCCGGGAAAGTTCGGGTCAGGTCCGGCAGGACCGGCGTGAGGGTGAGAGGAGTAAGGCGGATCGCTACACTACCCCCCACCAGACAATATAGTAACCTTCAGCAACCGAAAGAATTGAGTATTGTTATATGAGTAACATGAGTATAACAATATATATTGTCGAAACTATATAATAGTAGAGACGACTTACTTCTCAAGACCTCAATTAAAACAATACCAGGAGTTTAGAAAACTCCTCTTACTGAAAATACTTCAATAAAATACCTCCAATAACTCATATATCCTCTCTCAATATTCATACATTTTCAATTCTAGAAATGCTCAAGAATATGAAACGGATAATGCAGTGATGAATATCATAGTGATTTCACAAACCAAAGTATAGCTACACATACTTATTGAACACACATCTCTAAGCTTGCTAACCCTTCTGGAAAGTCAAACTGAGGAAACAGTGTTACAGTATAAAGCACATGGCATCAACATACGAGTATTAAACACACATCTCTAAGCTTGCTAACCCTTCTGGAAAGTCAAACTGAGGAAACTGTGTTATAGTCCAAGGCATCTATGGTAACCTTCACGAGTATATCAACATATGTGCAGTCCCTGGTTTCATAAACCAAATAATATGTAGCCACCTGTAGCATAGTCTCTGCTTGGTCTCAAAGAGATCCAAATATCAGCAGATTGAGTGTTCACTGTCCTTTTTGATTCACGCATATCTTGCTCAAAGAGAAGGCTTCTCAAGCATGGAGAGATATAATGTTGTATCTCCAACACAGAAAACACACACTAGCATATAAATTGGGTACTAGGCACAAGATATAAAAGTTCTTAGGAGTGTCTTTTCATATTTGTACCCTTCAAACCATACAACATTATGATAGTGCCTCTATAAAATTTTAAGTACAACAGTCGTGTTGCACTGTGCTCCATCGATGACTAACCACTGGAGACAGGTAACATAATCAAACTGGAAGTCCATAAGTCAACTCTCATGTAGAACAGAGTTGCTGGAACACTGAAGTTGTACCGGAACAGTTCATAGCTGGTAGTAGGAGAAGCGTGTATGTGTATCATAGCTCACATAACGCTAATCAGTTCATCAGGATGACAGGAGATTGGAGGAGGTAGAGTTCTGCAGTATTCCACCATAATCCAAATCTCCCACCACAGCTACAGCTTCAACAGACTGTCAAAGCCCAGCAGTCGTACATCATAAGGCTTGATGGATGGCAGAGGGACAAGCAGGTCCGTACGGTAATTGTCCAGACCATCTCCGGAACCGTACCCTTCAGCATACTGTAGAGGCAGCATCCCGTCCACGACGAACACTGACTGTGAGTGTGGCGAAGTGCGTACCGGTCTATGTACATGACTGTGTACATGGTTGCGTACCTGACTCAGATTTTTCATATCTGATTGCGTACCTGTCTATGTACATTACTGTGTACATGATTGCGTACCTGACTCAAATTTCTCATATCTGACTGCGTACCTGTCTATGTACATTACTGTGTACATGATTGCGTACCTGACTTTTCCACCAACTTGCGTACTTATGTGAATATAAATCACAGTGACATGGCATAACACCTTACAAAATCATGTAACATAAGTAAAAACTTCCATCGGAGATCAAGGCTTTAGACTTAATGGCTCCGCAAGAAAATCTTTGTCTTATGCACTTAAAACCCAAAGGTTTTGGTTAGAACTTTTACCCAAAGGTTTCTGACTCCTCAATTCGAGTGTCAGCCGACATGGACTCTCCTCAAACTTACTGGGTTTGAGTTTCTTTGCCATAATGAATTCCAATGAGGAACATACTCTGTGTACCCGGGCCGGCATAGCGTCCGATCCAGGAAGGTACCCAGAGACCATATAGTCCCATTAGAATTATTTATAGGAGATTATAATTTCATCTCCTGATTCATCTTATGTAGCTGCAACTCCCGGTGCAGGAGAGGGGATCAGATTGATCATCTCCTAACTCACCATTGTAGACTGCATCACTGTACCATAAATGTAGTGGAGCAGAACTCCTGTCTACCCTATAGTACTCTCACCATACCACGAGACTGCACCACTGTACCATAGATGTAGTGGAGCAGAACTCCTCTCTACCCTATAGTACTCTCACCATACCACGAGACTGCATCACTGTACCATAGATGTAGTGGAGCAGAACTCCTCTCTACCCTATAGTACTCTCACCATACCACGTAGTAAGTGGTCTTATTATCGCAGTCCTCAAAGAAATCAGTAATCTCCGAGAAGCACTCATCGTCCTCTTATGACTGTTTTGTCAAGAACGGAGTACTACTCATTCAGATCAACCAATTTTACCTTGAGAGACTTTACTTGATCAATTTAAACTATAAGATCAGACTACAAGGAGTAGAATTTATGCTCCCACATGGTAGTCATGTCTTTTAACTATGTCTAATTGAATTATGTGGTTTGTGGTTAGGATAGTATAAGCAACCAATTCCAATTGCTTCTCTATCCTAATCCTCTCCACCAAGAGTTCTAAAGTATACAAAACATTTCTCAATTCGAGATCAGTTTTGAGTACTCCTGTCTCTTATTCCTTCTTCTTCATACGAGAGTGGAGATCAGCTTTCACTGCCTCCAACTCATGTTAGTTCAATTTTGATCTTTGGACTACACCCTACTAGGAAAATACAATTTCCCTGAGATTAAAGGCAAATTATCAGTAAAATGAAACAGTGGCAGGAGAGCTCATCCTATCACCTCCCAAAAAAACTGAATCATCACCAACAATCTCTAATGAGGGAGAAAACACCACATCCATGTTTGCAACCATGAATGGTGGTAGATCCTCACTCTCATCGTTTAGTTTTACAATGTTTTTAAGAGTGCAAGGAGCGTTTGAGTTAACCTCCTAAGCATTCATGCTGACATAAAACAAGTATTGATGAACAATGCACTGGATGTATTCATGATATTCTGAATACAATAAATGTTGAAAAAATAATTTGGTGTTCCGGACTTACTCCGGGGGAATGTTTCTTAGTTTTGGTTTCCTCACATTTAGGAATAGCATCTCCTCATTTCAACCATTCTGATTTCCTCACATTTAGGATTAACACCTCATCTCAACCATTCTGGTTTCCTCATATTTAGGATTAACATCTCATCTCAACCATTCTGGTTTTCTCATATTTAGGATTAACATATCCTCATTTCAACCATTCTGGTTTCCTCATATTTAGGATTAACACCTCCTCATCTCAACCATTCTGGTTTCCTCATATGTAGGATTAACATCTCCTCATTTCAACCATTCTGATTTCCTCATATTTAGGAGTAACATCTCACTTCAACCATTCTGGTTTCCTCATATTTAGGAGTAACATCTCCTCATTTCAACCATTCTGATTTCCTCATATTTAGGAGTAACATCTCACTTCAATCATTCTGGTTTCCTCATATTTAGGAGTAACATCTCCTCATTTCAACCATTCTGATTTCCTCATATTTAGGAGTAACATCTCATTTAAACCATTCTGGTTTCCTCATATTTAAGGAGTAACATCTCCTTTCAACCACTCTTAAACACCACTCCTTCCAATGATATAATAGGTTGGATTCTAGGGACAAATAACCCGACAATTACTAAGGTTTAGCCCACTACACAGATCACGGCATGTAAGTATCTTAAATAATTATTCTCATTCCAAATACCGGGAATCCCAATGCCCTCTACTGAGTAAGCAGCACCCGTTCCTGCCACATCAATTTATACCAAGAATCCGGGTTTCTCGTTGTGTTTTCTCGACAATCTGCACCAGCTGTTAACTTCCCGGGGTTCCTCGGATAAACCTCGGAGATCCAAACAAATTCGGACCTCCCGTCTGGCATATCCAGACCCCTTATCTGACTAAGTAACAGCACCCCGGCCTGCTATGCGTGCACTTCTACGCACAGGATCCGCGGGTACATCCGATTTAGCACTAGGAGGAGTCTTCCCGACCCTTTCCTTAGCAGCTAACTTCTTCTGCTTCTTCTTTCTACTCTTAACCTTCTTAGCAGGCGCTGCTTTTGGGGTCTTTTTAGTAGACGTGGGTGCCACTTCAGGCTCTTTCCGCACCCACCTGGATTTAAGCAAAGGTACTTCTACCAAGGGTCCATCCTCATCGCCTGGTCGGCGACCCAGCCAAGGTTTCAGGCGGTCCACATGGCCAGCAACAATTTTGCCTCGGACATCTTTGAGTAACACAGTGACGTCAGATATCACTTTTGTTACCTCAAAGGGTCCATCCCATCCTTTAGAGATCTTTCCATGGACAGGTGGTTTCAATCTTACCACCTTCTGTCCTACCACATACTTCCGTTCCCTCAAGCCTGTATCATAACCAACCTTCTGATGAATACCAGCTTTCTTCAAGTGCCCTCTCACCAATGCATAGCTTTCACGCAGTTCACGCCGGAGGGTCTCCGTAAATGCCACACGACATGGGAGATCCTTCCTCCGCAGAACACTGCCAAAAACTAAATCAGCTGGCATGATGATCTCAGATCCGAACACTAGGCTATTAGGAGTGCAACCAGTGGATGCATGCACTGTACAATTGTAAGCATGGGCTACATACTGAGAAAAGGTATCCCAGTCATCCTGCTTAGAATTAACTAACGTAGTCAGCCCCTGTATCAATGTGCGATTGAACCTCTCAACCATCCCATCCGACTGCGGTCGATAGGGATTAGTGCGTGTCTTCACTATTGCCAACTCATCCATCATCCCTTGGAAGAGACGAGATTCAAACTCCCTGCCTTGGTCTGAATGCAGCATGAGGGGTGCACCAAATGTTAGGACCCACTCCTTAACCAGAGCTTGTGCACAAGTAAGCGCAGTATGATCTTTCATAGGAATTACCCGTACAAACTTGGTATAGTAGTCTTGTACCACCATCATGCACACGTTGGAGTTTGGAGTTGTCTGGAAGCCAGTGATTATATCAATGGCTATCCTCGCAAATCTGACTCCGAACAGTTCTTGTCTGAGAGATGTTTTACCCTTCCCAGGGCCCGGCTTTACCAGGCAACACGTCGGGCATTCCATCAACCAACGTATTACATCCTTAGACATCCCAGGCCAGTAATATCTCCTCGCTAGTTTGTCCAAAGTCCGTTTCCTGCCAAAATGAGCGGAAGTCTGATGACCATGGAAAAACTCGAATACTTCCCATCTCAGAGAAGCTGGCAAGACTATCTGTAGCCTCCTCCTGGCTTTGCCTTCAAGAGTTTTCCATCTACACAATAGGCCGTCTCGCACTACCAACTGCGACCATTGGCCCACTAAGTTCCTCACTTCCACACACTCTAATGACAGAGCAGGTCTGACGGGACGAGCAGCTCTCTCCAGGATCAGATTCCGTATCATGTTGATACCTTCGTCCTCCTGCTGAGCTTCAAGTATGGACTCCGCCGACCAGAACACCAAGTTCTCTTCCCAGGCTGGATCAAAATTCATTATTGGAGCCACCAACGCGTTATGTATGCCACAGTCTTCACAGTCCACCCTTGCACATCTTCGGATTGGTCTCCTAGACAAGCAATCTGCATTTACGTGCTTCACTCCGCTCCGATGCTGAATCTGGGCATTCTCTATTCCCAATTCAGACAACGCGGAGATCCATCTACCCATCATCCCATCTGCCTCCTTGAAATTAAGGAGCCATCTCAAGGATGAATGGTCTGTTCGTAGGATAAAATTCCCACCATACAAATAATGGCGGAATTTCTTTGTGTATACTACTATGGCCAACAACTCTCTCTTGGTGGTGCAATAATTGCGTTGAGTTTTACTCAAGCTGTTGCTAGCAAATGCCAAGGGCACTTCCTTCCCTTCTTGCACTTGGGATAAGACAGCGCCTATGCTATCGTTGCTAGCGTCGGTGTCTAGGATGAACTGATCACCCTCAGTAGGATAGCTCAGCACAGGAGTTACCGTGAATAACTCCTTCAGCTTCTGAAAAGCCTGTCCAGCTGATTCCGTCCAAATAAACGGTGGTAGCTTCAACATTCCTTTCCTTTTTCCTACTACTAGCGACTGTAAAGGAGCCGACACCTCAGCAAATCCGGGAATGAAATCGCGGTAGTATGAGCAAAAACCCAAAAACGATCTTACTTCCTTCTGATCTTTTGGCGTTGCCCAACTCGCTACTGCCTCTAATTTCCCTGGATCCGCCGAAATACCTGTGCTACTGACAATTCGGCCCAGATATTCCACTGATTGCCTGAAGAACTTGCATTTCTTAGCTTTCAGTCTCAGGTTATAGGATCTCAGTCGATCCATCACCATGGTCAAATTTGATAGACACTCCTCCCGAGTTTTCCCGAAAACTATGATGTCGTCCAGATAAACTAGACAGTTTTTCCACAACAATCCCCTTAGCATTGTCTCCATCATATTCTCGAAAGTAGCCGGAGCATTGCACAAGCCAAACGGCATCACATTGAACTCAAACAACCCCCTGTGGGTTGTGAACGCTGTCTTTTCCTTATCCTCTGGGTGCATCCCAATCTGCCAGTAGCCTGACTGCAGATCTAAGGTACAAAACCAGTGGTTGCCACCCAAGGAATCTAGACTTTCATCAATGCGTGGTAAGGGGTAGGCATTTTTCCTCGTAATCCCATTTAGTCTCCTGTAATCTATACAGAATCGACAGGTGCCATCCTTTTTGGTAACCATTACCACTGGACTAGCCCATGGACTATCAGAAGGCCTTATTATCCCTTCCCCTAACATCTTGTCCACCTCATCCTCCAATGCCTGTTTCTTAGACAAAGGCAGACGCCGGTAAGGCAAGCGTAACGGCGGGCTAGAACCGGTGTCTATCCGATGAGTTACTCGGTCGGTTCTACCGAACTGCTCTCCTGGAGCAGAGAACAAGTCTGCATTCTCACACAACAACTGAGCCAGACTCCCTTTGTCCTCTTCCTTCTCCAGGTGGCTATCTGTCACTAATGGTAAAAGATGCAGTGGTACTCCATAGCCTTCCTTCCTATCCTGCTCCCCAGTGTCTTGTAACACCACTGGCATAGCGGATGGATCCAAAGCTCCTAATTCCACTGCCCTCTTTGCTGCTAACTCCACCTCTGGTGAGTCAGCTCTTCCTACCACATCAGCATATGTTACGTCCCCAAAGGTCGTCCCTTTTTCCAGGTACACATCCTGAAAAGTCATATTACTGACTGGTACCACTGTTCGTCTTGAACTTTGTACCAGGGTACAAGTTGAAGTCAGACCAAGCTTCCGAAGCTGCTCATTGTCTGGCTCAACCACACCCATGCGATTGAATTCCACATCTCGGCTATATACAACTACATTGCATACATGGCGAGGAGGAATTCTGACTGTCTGAGCAACGGAAGAGACGCCTGAAATCCTTCGAAGGACACAACTAACTCTCAATTCAGATGGAAACTTTATCACCACTTCACCAGTGACACTGTCCAATCCTACTCCATAGAGAGCACAAAAATCCATCCCAAGGATTCCCTGATCCGTTATCTCAGCCACAATCAGGGATATGACGAAAGATGTCCCATTCGTCACCAGTGATAGCACTTGTTTGCCATATGTCTGCATATGAGATCCATCCGCAGTCCGAACCCGATCGCCCCTGAAAGGTTTATCAGGCAGGTCTGCAAACGTGCGGAAGAAATCCCTACCGATCATGGAGTGGCTTGCCCCAGTATCAATAAGAAATTCCGCCGAACGCCCATGAATCTTTACAGGCAAGTACCAGCGCCTTCCCTTTAAAGGGGAGGGCATGTCTGCAAAGCGTTGGAAATCCCCATTACCGCCCAGATCAAAACCACGTCTCTGTAGAAATTCCACTACAGGATCCTCTGGGTTGAGTTGCATGTCACAAACTTTGTGCACCATACCTGCCAACTCATTTTCACAAGCAGCATCAGGGGGTGCTACCTCCCCAATGCCTATCTCGCTTGGTTCCTGGGGCCCCGTCTCATCCTGTTGGCGTCCCAACCCGGATGCGGCCTTACCCAGCGTTAACAGTAATGATTCTTCCTCAACTAAGCAGGGGCTAGTACCCTTAACGACACAAGTTGGGGCTGTTGTTTTGTCATCAACAACAGCCCTTTTCAGTTTTCCGGCGGTGGTGGGGCGGAGTTGGAAGCAGGCAGATCTTTTTGCTCTCTCAAGACAATCTCTGTCTCAGGACCTTCTGTCCCACACTGTTTAGCAAAATGCCCTCGCTTCCCACACCTATGGCATACAGAATCCTTACTAGACTTCGCCTTTTTAGGATTTGTCTTCTCACCCCATTCAGCTCTACCCACTCGCTTCATGACCCTTTTGATCATGGACTCCATTTTCTTGTCAAGTAGTAACTCCTCTACCATACTAGTAGACTCTTCTACATCTGACTTGGAATGGGGTGTATGTGCTGCCACCTCTTGTGACTCAGAAGCAACTTGACCCTCACTTAATACACAGGGTCTATATGCTCCCTCTGGTGTCACATTGACAGTTCGCAACAGCTTTCTCTTCAACACACAGTCCCCAGTGAGATCAATGATGTCTGCTAGTGACATCTTTGTCTTCCACTGGGATCTTACTTCAGCCCGTAAGACATTGTCTTCCAACCCATCGATGTATATCCCCCCTAGTTTCCTCACTAACCAGGGATCGCTCGGTGAAAAAGACTCAAATGCCTCCCTAGCCAAAACCCAAAGCGCCATGCCAAACTGTCGGTGTCCTTCACCCTTCCGTTGCACACGGGCCTCCAACTCAGCCTCTTGGTCGGTTCCCGATTCAGAACCTAGAACCCAAGCAGCACATACGACTAGGCCTTCATATGTGCCATCGCCGTCGAGTTCGAAGGCGGTGAGAGCGGCGTCACCAGGACCATCACGCAGACACCATGCCAAGGAGGCCAGGCATTCCTCGCCGGCCCATCCATTATTACGCATGTCTGCAGCGAAGCGAACAAACCACCTTCTCCATGGAATCGTACCATCAAATAGCTTCAGCTCATTTGCTCGTCTCTTAACCGGCGTCACACCTGAACTCACAGGTCTCCTTGCCACTGCTAAGGACCATTCCACAGATCTACTGTTCCCAACTTCACTATGCACAGCATCAACCCCCATTGCCCTGATAGCCGGGTTAGATTGATACACCAGTTCCTCAGACATAGACATCTTTCTATGTTGCCCTTCTGGTGGGGTCACACCCATTCTGTGCTGCGTCCCATCATGACCCGCTAAACTACAAAGGGTTTCCTCTAACCCTTCCTTCCATTCAACTATCCTACAAGGAGCTTCCCCTTCATCCTGTTCCCTTCTAAGTCCGAGTGTCATGGCACTATCCATTATAACCTTGCTCCCATCTGGTTGTCTCTTAACCCCTGGAGCCTCAGATTCCGGGTTTTCAATTACACTTGGCCTAACCCTGAAAGTAACCCGGTCCTTAGGATCCACAGCCGGAGTCTCATTCCCCATCTCCTTGCCTACCTCCCCTCCAGGAGTAGGAAGAGAATCAGTTTGAGCCTCCCTCCCTGTATCACCACTGACCGGCATCAATTCAGATGTGCCCTCCACGTGTAACTCTACTGACCCTAAAACCGACTGTGTCATGACCAGCTCGCCGTGTGTTACCTTCTGCGCACTACCCGGATAAACTCGGGAGAAACCGGCACGACCCGGAGAAAGCCGGGAAGCAGCCTCGGCTAACTCCCGCTTCTCACCGGCGCCCAGTGTAGTATCCACTACCACTCCCTGAGTTACCTCCTGCGCGCTACCCGGATAAACTCGGGAGAAACCGGCACGACCCGGAGAAAGCCGGGAAGCAGCCTCGGCTAACTCCCGCTTCTCACCGGCGCCCAGTGTAGTATCCACTACCATTCCCTGAGTTACCCCATCAACCTTGTAGTTTGGCCTCATGGCCAGAGGGTGTTCCAGTGCCCCCAAGTCTATCTCTAGACCGGGCCCACCTTCAGAAGGCTCACCTCTACCAATCCCAACAACTACCATCCTGAAAAAACTAAATAACCACACACTTTTCACCTATGGAACCTTACTCCTACTAGATAGTCATACACAAAAGCAATAAATATATCAAACTCTGTCCTTACCAAACCTATAGAATAAAATTCCTTTAATACCTATGTATATGTATAGACCACACAGTGCTCAGGGTCCACGTAAACACTTCAGATTACGTGTCCCTACCAATCAATGTATCACCTGATACGGTCACAGTCTAGTGAACACAATCACAGACCCTGTAGGGTGAGTTGCACTATAGGCCTACTTGCCAACTTCTCGGTGCACTGCCAACAATCCCCTACCAGTCTATACCTACAGGAACCATCCTTAAAATTCTAAAGTTAGTAGCTTGACCTATACCCTAAACAGAAAATATAAATTTTATACTTACCTAAAATGGTCACGGCACCAGTGTAACTGGTTCAGGATACAGGGATTGTATTCCGAGCCAACAGATTCGAAGAATAGGTTGTATTAATTATATTTCTTTATTTCAATAGATCAAGCACAGTTACAGAATGAGATATATTCTCAGGTCTTATTACTTCAGTTCACTCCTCACTCCCATACTCATGTATGCCTCAGAACCCCACTTCTACAGGAATGGGGGATAGGGGTTCTATAGTTGGGGCTATGCTGGCTTCATACAGAAAGGTTCCTCCAACAGTTCCCACTCCAGCATGGGAGTTGGGAAGGTGGAGAGTATACCTGTCACAGCATTCTCCAGGACTTGGAGACATCTGTGACAGCAACCAACCTGTAGGGAGCCCAGCTCCAACAGTGGGACTACAGCAGGGATCTAGGACCCACTGCTGTGTAGCACTCTATGGACTGGCATGAGCCAGCCTCAAGGAATACCTTGCTGGTGTCCTGGCAGGCAGGCCTTATATACCTGCCCCTGGTCAAGGTTCAGTGGGCAGAAATCCGGGAGTCCCAGGCACCCACCACTCCCAGCAGCAGGGGGGAGGGGGCCTGTACCCAGTGACCCTGGGGCTCTGCCGGGAAAGTTCGGGTCAGGTCCGGCAGGACCGGCGTGAGGGTGAGAGGAGTAAGGCGGATCGCTACACTAGGTAAAAATCATGAGAAAAAAGTGGAGGTTTCCTCCTCACCCATACCCCCCCAGTGTTGGTATAGATAAGACCCATTGTTCTATGGGTACTGCCGACCCATGGTAGGGGGTGACTTACCTAGCATAGCTAGGTTGTCATGGTCTAATGGTCACACAAAATGTACCAGTTTAATAGTACGCACCAGAACAATGCACAGTAGTACTATATTGGTACAGTCTGTTGGAATAGACTGTACCAATATAGTAGTACGTACCAGCAACCTATTCCCGTCCCCTACCTGCTAAAGACTGGTGGAGCTGATGGACTTTATAGTAGGGGATCAGCTCCAGGCTGTTGGAAGGCCCTAGACTGGTGGAGTTGATGTACTTTATAGAAGGGGATCAGCTCCAGGCTGTTGGAAGGCCCTAGACTGGTGGAGCTGATGGACTTTATAGAAGGGGATCAGCTCCAGGCTGTAGGAGGCCCTACACTGCTGGAGTTGATGTACTTTATAGAAGGGGATCAGCTCCAGGCTTTAAGGAGGCCCTATAGACTGGTGGAGCTGATGTACTGTATACTGTGTGATTAGCTCCAGGCTGAAGGGAGGCCCTACACTGCTGGAGTTGATGTACTTTATAGAAGGGGATCAGCTCCAGGCTGTAGGGAGGCCCTATAGACTGGTGGAGCTGATGTACTGTATACTGTGTGATAAGCTCCGGGCTGAAGGGAGGCCCTACACTGCTGGAGCTGATGGACTTCATAGAAGGGGATCAGCTCCAGGCTGTAAGGAGGCCCTATAGACTGGTGGAGCTGATTTACCTTATAGAAGGGGATGGTAGATCAGGGATGCCAAGTGTTACGATTTTTTCGTAATTCTAGGATTTTTTGGTCCTATTACGCCCATTACGATTTTAGATTTGAAATTACGATTTTCAAGCATCTCTAGGTTACTAAGGTATGGGATAAATAGCCTGCTGGTTGGTACGTTTTAAAGCCCCTCACCATGAAAAGGTGGAGACAGGCACACAACGCCATTTATAGGCTGTGCCAAATAGCCTGCTATGGATACACAAGGCCATACACAATGCTAAACTAAAACTAGATTTTCCTTGTTATTGAGCAAACAGATCTAGAAATATAACTTTACACATTGAGGACAAACACATGATTTATGATGTATGGTGAGCCAGATTACAACTTTAATGAATCATTAGAATCCATTTGAGCATCATGGTGACCCATCAGAGATGCCATTTTGTTGTTACGATTTTTGTTACGATTTCAGTCAAAATCTCTTACGATTTTGGGCTAAAAAAATCGTATATACAATTTTGGGGGTGGGTAACTTGGCATCCCTGGTAGATGGTAAAAATAACAAAATAGTCATTAATATCAAATTTCTTTCCCAAATTCTTTATTTTCAATGATAACTAATGAGGCTACACATAACAAAGACTAACAGATGTATAATATCTTTTGGTAAACACCCCTCCAAAGTAATAAGAGCGGGGGCGCTTAAACACGATGGTACGGTATATACAGGTTAACATACGCAATGCTATATTAGAGCCTGATCTTTAAATGTTATTAGGTGTTTTTTGTGTATTTATCTGAATGTGTCTTGTTTGTTTGCCAGGCATTTCTGTGTATTTATCTGACATTTTCTGCTTCTACTCAGGAACGCTTATAGGCTACATGTTATACCCTAGGTTATGCATAGATAGAAATAGTGTTTATTAGTACGGTATACATTTTGGGAGCTTAAAAAACTTCAAGGGACCAAAAGATATTATACATCTGTTAGTCTTTGTTATGTGTAGCCTCATTAATTATCATGGAAAATAAAGAATTTGGGAAAGAAATTTGATATTAATGACTATTTTGTTATTTTTACCATCTACATCTATACTTAGACCCAACCGCATCAGGGAGCTGATCACACAGTATACAGTACATCAGCTCCAGCAGTCTCTATAGGGCCTCCCTACAGCCTGGAGCTGATCCCCTACTATAAAGTACATCAGCTCCAGCAGTGCAGGGCCTCCCTACAGCCTGGAGCTGATCCCCTACTATAAAGTATATCAGCTCCAGCAGTGCAGGGCCTCCCTTCAGCCTGGAGCTAATCACACAGTATACAGTACATCAGCTCCACCAGTCTATAGGGCCTCCTTACAGCCTGGAGCTGATCCCCTTCTATAAAGTACATCAACTCCAGCAGTGTAGGGCCTCCCTACAGCCTGGAGCTAATCACACAGTATACAGTACATCAGCTCCACCAGTCTAGGGCCTCCCTACAGCCTGGAGCTAATCCCCTTCTATAAAGTACATCAACTCCACCAGTCTAGGGCCTTCCTACAGCCTGGAGCTGATCCCCTACTATAAAGTCCATCAGCTCCACCAGTCTTTAGGGCCTCCTTATAGCCGATTTCAGGGAAATTTCAGTTTTTTTCGATGTTCAACTGTTTTCTCGCCAAATTTGGCTTTCTTTCAGGAAATTTCCTTTATTTTCGATTTTGAATCATTTTCTCGCCAAATTGGCTGTTTTAAAGGAAATTTCACATTTTTTCGATTTTGAACTTTTTTCTCGCCAAATTGGCCCTTTTAAGGTACATTTCAGTTTTTTTTCGCTTTTGAACTTTTTTTTTAGCAAATTTTGTCTTATTTTGGAAATTACAGTTTTTGTGAATTTGAATCATTTTCTCGCCAAATTGGCTGTTTTAAAGGAAATTTCAAATTTTTTTGATTTGAACTTTTTTTTCGCCAAATTGGCCCTTTTTAGGTACATTTCATTTTTTTCGATTTTGAACTTTTTTCTCAGCAAATTCTGTCTTTTTGTTTGGCAAAGTACAGTTTTTGCCAACCTCTATAGGGCCTCCCTACAGCCTGGAGCTGATCCCCTTCTATAAGGGACATCAGCTCCAGCAGTGTAGGGCCTCCCTTCAGCCTGGAGCTGATCACACAGTATACAGTACATCAGCTCCACCAGTCTATAGGGCCTTCAACCTGGAGCTGATTCCCTTCTATAAAGGACATCAGCTCCAGCAGTGTAGGGCTTCCCTTCAGCCTGGAGCTAATCACACAGTATACAGTACATCAACTCCAGCAGTGTAGGGCCTCCCTACGGCCTGGAGCTGATCCCCTTCTATAAAGTACATCAGCTCCAGCAGTGTAGGGCCTCCCTTCAGCCTGGAGCTAATCACACAGTATACAGTACATCAGCTCCACCAGTCTATAGGGCCTCCCTACAGCCTGGAGCTGATCCCCTTCTATAAAGTACATCAACTCCAGCAGTGTAGGGCCTCCCTACAGCCTGGAGCTGATCCCCTTCTATAAAGTACATCAGCTCCAGCAGTGTAGGGCCTCCTTACAGCCTGGAGCTGATCCCCTACTATAAAGTACATCAACTCCACCAGTCTAGGGCCTCCCTACAGCCTGGAGCTAATCCCCTTCTCTAAAGTACATCAACTCCACCAGTCTAGGGCCTTCCAACAGCCTGGAGCTGATCCCCTACTATAAAGTCCATCAGCTCCACCAGTCTTTAGGGCCTCCTTATAGCTGATTTCAGGGAAATTTCAGTTTTTTTCGATGTTCAACTGTTTTCTCGCCAAATTTGGCTTTCTTTCAGGAAATTTCCTTTATTTCGATTTTGAATCATTTTCTCGCCAAATAGGCTGTTTCAAAGGAAATTTCATATTTTTTTCGATTTTGAACTTTATTCTCGCCAAATTGGCCCTTTTAAGGTACATTTCAGTTTTTTTTCGCTTTTGAACTTTTTTTTAGCAAATTTTGTCATATTTTGGAAATTTCAGTTTTTGTGAATTTGAATCATTTTCTCGCCAAATTGGCTGTTCTAAAGGAAATTTCAATTTTTTTTGATTTTGAACTTTTTTTTCGCCAAATTGGCCCTTTTTAGGTACATTTCATTTTTTTCTCAGCAAATTCTGTCTTTTTTTTTGGCAAATTACAGTTTTTGCCAACCTCTAATAGCCCCCAAGCCCCGACCTAGTGACAGGGCGGCATGTTTACGCCCTATCATCAAAACAGGTTGAATCTTTTTTGACCCCCCCCCCTCAAAAGGGGTCTAAATTTTAAATCCCCCCCCCCTATCAAGGGTCCACATTTTTTAACCGCCCCCCCCCCATGTGTTGTTAAAAAATGTACACTCCCTGACAATAATGTAATCCTGCAATTGGAAATTTACTAAATCGTTAATTACTGCGTGCCGACTGACAAAGAGTTGACTGGGAGTTGATGCCGGAGCTGACGTGGTATCCCGCGGTCTAGTTCATACCTCATTATTGGGACAATGTGGATGAATTTGTCAGTATCAACCGTTCTCTTAGGTCAAGAGAGATATACAGTCATATACAATGTTGTACGCTCCCAATGGGACTAGTAAAGGTGGGCAGTAGCTGCTATTTACCTGTTTTTGATGAATGTATCGATGGTACGTGTGTGTGTGTTTACAAGTTATGCGGCGCAGTATGTCAAATCAAGCCTTGTCGGTTTGCCGCTGCAGTTATGGGGTTCAATGAAGATGTTACCATAGACGACTTGTTCGTACTGAGAGCAGCATGCAGGGGAGTCAGAATTGTTGACAAAGACTGCCCTTTGGAATATTTTTGTGAAAATTATTCGTCTATAACTGACTCTAAGGTGGTTACTGAGATGTTTACAAATGTGTCAAATGAACTGAGTCAGGACAAAGTTAGGCGGGTACCCACGCCTCCACGTTGTTTTCACGCCTTGGGTGCTATTCAAAAGCCTAATGGCAGCCTCAGGCCAATCACGGATTGTTCTCAGCCTGAAGGCCTTAACATCAATGAGCATATGACAACAACATGCAAGAAGTTCCACTACAAGACCCTGGACACTGTCCTGTCTATGATAGACTGGACTGGATAGACTGGACTACGGCGGGGTCAGTGACATAGCCTGTGCTTATACAGGTGGAAGACTGCCTGGATTTACAGCACAGCCTGCATAACACACCCAGCCCATTTTCACAGGTCACTCAGCCTGGTATACAAGGCTGTTCTGTCAGAGCACTGGGGTTATACTACAGCTTTTATATAATCATATTTGCGATTTTTATATGATATTTGCGAAATATATACACCTTTTGAGTGTATAGATGAATATGTCACCTGCCAAGTTATGGATGCATTATGTGCTTGGTCCATTGCATTTCTGTACTATTATGAGCTAAAATCATTATTTATTTATTATGACACCCACAGAGCAGAGTATCTGCTTGGAGAAGGTGTGAAAGCCTGATGCCCCACCTGCTACATCAGGCTCCCAGCCTGGTATACCAGCCTGCTGTGCTGGGCGACCTGAAAGTACAGGCTGCCTGTTTATCCAGGTCGTCCCGTTCTCCTATACTCGTCCTCCACCTGCATAATGCATTAACGTACAATGCGGCCCTTAAAGGGTATAGACACAGTTGGAAAAAGCAGTGGCAGTGGTAGTGCAGTATTCAAGCTTCATGGCTGACACCAAAGAGTCTTAGTGAAAAAAGTTCCGGTACGCTAGATGTTGTGATATTATAAATGTAGGCAGGTAAGACCAATCCACCCCAATATATGGGGGAGGTGTTGTGGTTATGGCCCCTCAGATACCAGCGATGTCGCTCAGAGGCATTCGAGGAGGAGCTGGGGACAGCTTAGATTAAGTATCCTCTCTCACGGTCGGCCGTTCGGAGATTGACGTTACCCTGTTGAAAATACTGGAGTGGGGAGAGTTACCAGGGTAACTTTACCATGACAACAACCCACGTCATATAGACGTCAAGATGGCCGCCACTGCTGATCGAGTGACACTTCAGCTATAGTTCCCTTAATTATACACTTAAACAGATTCGATCACATCTGAATCGGTGGCATCGACCTTGGTAAGACTTTATTTTATCCAATTAGCATGAAAAATATACAATTCTATGTCTTCCTGTTGTGATTGAGCAGTTACTCCACTTTTGAATGGTAGGTTCCAAGCCGCTCTGTTCGGGAGAGGATTGGACGAGTAGACAGAGCTGCTTATAGAGGCTGGGCCCAGCTTGTTGCGGTACTCAGTGACGCAGGCCAGTCTAAGTACAGGGTTCTATAGACTATTGCGTCAAGAAAGGGTGACTTTTTGAGAATAAAGTTGTGTTTACGTTGCTTTCATTAGAATGCACATAACATTGTCTGCATTAGCTATATTTGCAAACATCTCATACCAAGAAATTCCAAGGACAATTGCCTTTCAAAAAGTATATATAAGAATGCAGGATTTTGAGGCTAGAGTCATGTATTTGCCGGTCTCACATCAAATATATTTAAAAACTTTATCAAATACTTTTCTAAAAAAAGTCACGCTTTGTTGCTGCATTGTTCTATAATGATGGGGGCAGCAACTTCATTTTTGTCAATGAGTGTTTGGAGAGGGTGTGGGGGAGGATCCCAGTTCCCTGTCAATTTTGTGAAGTTTTGTGTTACTTGTGAGTCATATTCTTGTCAAAATTGGTTGATAGTCCTGAACATTTAACAATTTGATGTCCATTCAAATAAATGTTAAGATTTTCAACTTTGGGGCAATGTTTATGGTTGTGGAGATACAACAAGCCAGATATCCCGCTAACAAACTATTGGCCATTGGTTTGAATCTTAATTGATGTTAGATTGACTTTGAAATAATGCTGAGATGATATTGGAAAAAAATACATTGAAATTTAGACTTGACCCAATATGGAAACATGAACTCTGTATTCAATATTGAAATAACATTAATTTGACAGCAAGTTGACGAATAAACTTTAAACATTGTTAGTAGAACGTGGCGTATTTTAGATGGAGTCTGCTAGGTGACTGACTTTCTATGACACAATGACAGGAAGCTATACCTGTCTTTCACGACCAGTGGAGATAATAAGAATAAGCAAATTTTGTAGATACCCTGTCCTCTGTTGTGTAAAAAATGACTCATCTTTTAAAAAGACCAATAGGGAGTGCATGAACCATCAAATGGGTACCACATTGGATTAAATATGGGAGTATATATTTATAAACGAACAAGTCAAATACACTCGAAAGTTGAATAAAATTAACAACAAGATATGTTTGTCACAAAGAACATTTATTACAGTGTTTAACACGTGAAGGTGATCACAGCGAGTCTAGGCTGACAGCTTCTTATTTGCGCGCTCCATGATACGTGCGAGCCTCCCGGCTTGCTGAGCCTTCTGGACTGCCTCCCTCTTGTAGGGCCCTTCTTCTTCCTCTTCTTCTCCTCTTTTTTTTTCGTCGGAGTAAACAACATCATCAGGAACTGTTTTGTGAACAACATCAAGAATTTACTGATGGAGAAATAATCTTTTTGTACAAGTTTTACCTGGCGTAACTCTGAATTATATGTATGGAGCATTTACTACCCAAAGAATAGTTTCCTGCATGACCATGATGTTGGTGAAAGAGAGAGTATTTCATTATATACAAGATATTTGTCTACAGAATGGTTTTCATCCTTGTCATGTAGCTAATGTTAAACTGTTTGGCAAAGTATCTAAATATTCAATATTAATAATAGAAGTTCTTGTAATATCGTATAGTATGGTATCAGTACCTTAAATTCTCGCATATAAGCCGCGGCTAGTACGAGAGTCAGATCGCCAATGCGGCTTATAGGATTTGCACAGAGTCAGGGTGCGGCTTATACGCAAGTTTTAGCTGTTATGATACAGTACTAAAAGTCACCATAGTCAGACCACTGGTGCGGCTTATAGGATCCGCCTAAAGTCGGGGTGCAGCTTATACGAGAGTTAGGCTTATACGCGAGAATTTACGGTAGAAGTTCTTGTAATATGGTATAGTATGGTATCAGTCATAAAGCCTGTAAAAACAATAAATAACATCCTTGTTGTAAGAATAAAATAAACACAGAGAATATTATACGCTGAAGATATATTGATATAGGAGAACCCAATAAATAAAGATAGATTGTAAATTCAGTGGATACCCGATTCATTATATCGAAGAAATTTTGTAAACTGTAATATAAAAAAATGCCAAATGAAGTTGAATTATTACAACAAATAAAAAATGCAGCAAGTGGTAATAATCCCAGGGTGGGCCATGTCATGCTCTATATAGGGTGCGGTTCTTTTAAGGGATTTTACAAGTATGCTACAGTACGGAAGACTGCATATTCTTAATATGATTTGTCACAGTTGGGAGTCCAGTCTATACCTGAGTTAGGCTTCTTTGCAAGACATGATATGAAAATAAAAATATCATTGAAAATATACATACGTTTGCAGACTGGTGGTGAACCGATGACCTTGCCATTCCCGCCACATACCTGGACAAAGCTTCCTGATTCCCAATCATACCCTTCGATGCAGTCATACTCAAAGTAACGGCCGGCCGCAATGGATGTGTTTGTCACGTACTGAATAATATTACCTGCAGCCCCAGGATTCTCACAGGATGCTGAGTTTCCTGCAATATTCATAAGTCTATAATGTTAGAAGCTCAGTCTTTGCAAAAACACGCAGGACAGTGGCAATGTCCTTCTAAAATGCCATCGGTCCAGCACATTCAAAGCGTAGCAGGACTGCATGTCCAGTCACATGTTTGGCTTTTCTGAACTAAAATAATTTAGTTGGTTTTCTAAACCTGAAATGTGTTTGTCAATATACTGCATAAAACTAAGTACTTATCCCGATTTGGCCATAGATGATTACAAATAAAAAGTTTTTTCTCAATGGCCAAAACTATTTTTTACTTAAAATGCATAAATTTTCAGATATGTGGCTATCCAGTCCTTCAAACATGCAGCCGGTCCTGCAACATTCAAGATTTGCAGGACTGTTTGTCCTGTGGGATGAAAATGTTTTCGCAAGACTGGAAGCTCACTTATTGTATAAGAGTTCAAGAGAGGCCAGCTAACTAGTGTTGTTGTGTCGTTTTAAAACAGGCTGTGGGAGCAGCTTGCAGGCATATAATGTGACAAAGGCTATGCTGAAAAAACTAGTGTCTTCCCGTGTTATCAAACACCAAAGCAGAAAGACTCCCCATGTACTAAGGCCAAACAAAAAAGGTGTATTTCAGGTTACATAGGCTAAAAATCTAGGTAGGGTAGGTCGGATTTTAAAAAAGAAAGTTTAAATTTACTTTAGACTGAAAAGTACTCAAAAATTGACCCGCAAAATTCAGCGCCGACTCGCCAACAATGGTGTTGACTCATAAACTCATAGAATCAAATTGACCCTGAAATAGGCCCAAAATTAATTAAAACATGAATATTTTTTCAAAATTGGGTAAAAGATTCTTGCTGACAACGGCATTGACTCGTAGACTATCAAATTGACCCTGAAATAGCCCTAAAATCACTTAGAACATAAATATTTTTTCAAAATCGGATTAAGATTACTAGGGTCGGCCCTTTTTGCTAGGTAGGGTCGGGTAACCTGAAACACACTCTTTTTTTATATTTGGCCTAAGGATACTCTGCTCAACATTTTGACATATAAACTGACATGGTTTAGAATGGATAAAGTCTTGGTTTGACATAACTGAAGCAGAAAATGAAGAATTGAAGCGCTGAAACGTACATTTTTGTTGGCAGAAAGTGTTAACTTGATTCACACAATCAGACTTCCGTTTCAAAACCCTGCATTTTCACCAATAGACCTGTGTCCACTAGTATATATCAGAACGTTTGTCTTCCGTCAAAATGTGAATTCGAGTACAAATATTAAATATATGTTTTGTCTCCCTGTGGACACAGCTGGACGACAAAATTCTCAAATACAAAAGTGGGATAGCAATCTGCAGGGTTCAAAAATGGACGACAAAAGTGAGCATTTGAATATCTAACATGTTCGATTTTTAGAGCAGAAACTGGACAATATGCCCTTTATTCTATTGTAAAACCTCATCCATGTTTGCCCTGGGCAGTAATTTATCACGCCTAGTGGACACACCACACCTGCATTTAAAGTAGAATATATCTAGGAAATATTTTCCCAAATATGTACAAATTACTGGACATCAAACAGGTGAAATCGTCCACTTTCCGTATAGTATAATGGACACACACCTAATAAGGTGAAATCATCCACTTTTCTTGTCGTGTAGTGGACACACATCTAATAGTAAAGGGAAAATATCAATTCATAACGAAAGAATTAATTTGCGATAACAAAAAAAGAGCTCACCTGGACATAGTCCACAGCTGTATTCACATGAATCAATGACCTCCTTGTTGGCATCACCGATGCAAGCCCAAGGTTTGTCTTGGAGTATATCCTCCACACAGTGGGCGTATTTATCCTTACACTCCTCGGCTGCTGCATAGCGAGCATCATGCAGGAGGCACCCCAAGGCCAACAGAAACACTCGGACAAGGCAAGGCATACTGAACCTGCAATGTGAAAGGTTTACACTCAATAACTAATAATAAGTTCAGAAGTGTGTGCGATTGTGAGCGTTAAAAGCGCCGCACAGAAAAATTTGTCGGGGAGTCTGGGGGCAAGCAGAATTTTGAAAATGTTGACATGATTTAGTGCGTTTTAAGGTCAATTTGATGGTATTTTTTTAATATAACTACAGAGTAATGAACAAATTCATTAGTCTTTCCAGAATTTTGGGGGAGGGGGAGGGGCAAAAGATACTCTGGCCCCCTATGTCTTAGATTGGGGGCCCATGGCCCCCTGCCCCCCTGTTCCGACACCCCTGACCAATATAGGATTGTACTACATAAAACTTAGGATTTAATCCCTTGATGTAATGCCAACATTGGGACATGTGAATCATACTCATAATATTGCTACGTCTAATGTAGTTAGAATGGGTTGGAAGTCACAATTTAATCAGCCTAGATATGTGCTCTTTAAATTGTACAGGGCAAAAAAATATCCGTTTTGAAAAATGACTTTTTGACATTCATCATTATACCAAATATAGCTTGTTGGGTTGTACATGGATGTAGCAAAACGACTTTATATAAAAGTCTAAATGACAACATTATTAGAACTGAGTAGTGGTCAAACAATCATGAATGCATTGAGTGGGATACATTCCCCATTTCTTAGGGAGAACTAGTAGGGTGTCATAAGATGTCACACCACTAGAGCTTGCAGGGGTGTACTAAGCAGTCCAGGTTGCCTCCAAAATGACTCCTCTCTTCAGGGGGTCCAGGTCGCCTAAGGGAGCCTAGGTGACTTCCCTAGCTGACCTAATGGAGTCACCTATGGGAGTCTCCCTGGCTCACATAAGGGAGTCTAATAAGGACCTAGGCTCCCCTAGAGGGGGGAGTCATTCTGGAGGCAACCTGGACTCCCTTTTTACGCTGTTTCTTTTCTCTGTGTGACTTATCTAGTATAAAGATAACACATACTCACTTCAGTAAATGTAGCCAATTCAGACGTAGAGTGTTGGGGATGGAATGGGTGACTGCCTCTTCTCGATGTGGCTAACTTGGATGTAGTTGTCGGATGGAGTCGCTGAGGTCTGCTTCTAGGTGTGGCTGTCGTGCGTGTAATGTATTGGGGATGGACTCTCTGGAGGCAGAGACTTATTTATATACAGAGTTTGTTTCCATGCTAATTATGTTATCACCACCTGGTGCAGGGGGTGACTATCTGACATGCCACTCACCCCTGTATGTACTCTTTAGCCCTTTAAGGACAGATATCGCTAAAATATGATATTGGTCGTCATGATGGAACAATGCACCCCGGCGAGTAACTCGCCAGTGCTATACATTGGTGCATCATGCCGCCCTTTCGGGAGTGTCTCAACCCCATAGGGTCGGCATGATGCTTAAATGCAGCACTGGCGAGTTACTCGCCAGGGCTGTATTGGTGCATCATGACAACAAATGTAATCTTTTAGCGACATCCGTTTTTAAAGAGTTAATGACCCCATATCACTAAAAGGCAACATTTGTCATCGTCATGCACTAAATTAGCCCCAGCGAGTAACTCTCCGTTCCTGCATTGGTTCATCATGCAGACCATTTGGGAGTGCATTTATTGGTCGAATGTATCATGCCCCTGGTTGTCATGATACATGAATGCATCCTAGGTGAGTTACGCATCAGGGCTGCATTCATGTATCATGACCACCAACTGCATACTGTAAATATTTGCATAGAAGCTGCGGCTAGTATACAAGTCAGATCGCCAGTGCGGCTTATGCTTATAGGATTGGCCCAAGTTGGGGTAGACTTATAGTTATACACGAGTTCTTGCTACTATGATGCAATATTAAAGTTACCATAATCAGATCGCCAGTGTGGCTTATATAGGATTGGCCCAAAGTCGGGGTCCGACTTATATGTGAGTTCGGCCTTTATGCAAGAATTTATGGTACTGCATTAAAGCAGTTTACAGGCTCTAAAGGGTTAATGCATTGCATCGTTCTGCGCCTGACATGTGACATCCCCCCCCCCCAGGTGTAGTAGATGGTATCACCCTGCATCTCCTGCTAGACATCTCTACCATCAGCACGACTCATACAGAATATTCAGACGTGCTGATTGTAATGGTGCTACTGTGACAAACATGTTCTGTATTGTTGTGTTGGGCCACAAAACGTGTGTTGGTAAATTCAATTATTACTAAATTGTGAGGATTCTTGCAAAATTTAGCATATTAACTATTGTAGAAATGTGTTAAATATAGTATGTACATACTAGAACTACATGCATCATTCTAATTGTCTATTGTGCCTTTATGAATTGCTGTCTTCTCAACTCATAGCCTTTATCAATTGTGGTTGTAGATTTGAGAGGCTGTAGAATGTGAATGAAATGAAACTTTTCTTTTAGAAGTTTTATGAGAAATATAATATAATCAAATATATTATATATTAAAGATAGAGAACGCTGAGTTACCTGCAATATATATAAGTCTATAATATTAGAAGCTCAGTCTTTGCAAACTCACGCTATAGAGCTATTTAATTTAATAATGTCAATTGCAATGTCAGAGAATATGATAATATGGGCCTATCAGGGTTGAGGTAAGCCTAAGCCTAGCAGTGGATCAGCCTAGATGAAGATAAATAAACCATCACGCACATACATAGCATGTCATGTACATATATAGCACAGAGAAGGATATTCATGTCTTATAAAAATAGTATTCCCGTGTGTGATGGACGGTGAACAGGACATGTCACATTGATCGATCGGACATCTTATGTATTCCTCTTTAGGCATGCAAGTTCATGGAAAACATGAAGCAATACATCCTTGAACAAATGGTATATATCTAGAATATATCATGCAACATGAATTGAAACGTCAAACATGAGCAATTTGAATGTCCATCAAAATGAGAGACTCTTTCCATCTATAGATCAACTCTTGATTAATCTTCCCTGTTATTGGGTTTCTAGTCTCATAGTACAAAGGGAAAGGGAACAAGGGACCCATAGCGGGGATTTACAAGTTGGAAATATAGAATCTAAGAAATGTGCATGTCACCTGTCACTAAGATCCATGTTACCTCTAAGAAGGTTTCAAGTCCCATGTCAGCTTTAAAGATATACAGTATGTCATGTGATTTATTCTTTTCCTTATTCACTAATGTCGCTCGTTGAACTTTAGAAATTCATACAACATTCCACACAAAAACCAAATAAGTCGAAGTTGGTTTAATATCTTGTATTTGGAGTTTGTGTACATCGAGAAGGGGACAGGAGTTTTTTTTTTCTCGCAAGGCTTCCTGTATTTCAATACTTTTTATTGGTATTTAAACATATGCACGTCCCAATCCTGCATTATAATATCCTAGGCCACAAAATGATGGATGCTCAGACTCAGAGGGTGCTTCCCACGTCAAAGTATGTTGGCCAAGGCCAAAAAAAAAAAAAAGTTTGTTTCAGGTCACCCGACCGACCCTATCCAAACAGGGCCGAACCTACGTTTTTTTTATTCAATTTTGAAGAAATCTTTATATTTTTATACTTTTTTGGGGCCAATTTTACGTTTACAAAATTTTGGAAAAAATCTCCCCTTTTTACACTTTTTGGGTTCAATTTTAGAGGGGAAGTAAAAAAAAAAAAATCCGACCTACCGACCCTAGAGTTTCTTTCAATGTTACCTGAAACAAAACTTTTTTTTTATTTGGCCCAATACCGTGTCCAGCTGGATTATTTGTATAGTTGTTCATTCATAAAGTAATAAATGAGCCTAAATGAAACTGAACTAATTCAGATTTCGACAAGACCATATATATAATTTCATAATTAGCACTTGTAAAACGTAAACATTTACTGTGGATGATGTGTTCAAGTCTTAAAGCTTGACCGTCATGGTTGAAGTGAGGCCAAAAGCACTTTTGGATACAGTTCAGTTTTCATTCACAAGACGGCTCTTAAGGGCTGGGAGCTCAGCTCTTACAGGCACAAGATAGGGTGAATATGTTGTAGCTGGACAATGCTCATGGTCCCCTGTCCAAACACTTCTGCCCTCTGGTGGAACTGTTATTTTAGTCCATGTATGGAAAATGCTGAACTTATTCCCCGACGACCCAGCTTTAATCCAAGAACCCCAAGTACCCAGTCTATTTACTCGTACAAAGTCCTCACATGACATAATTGCCATACACTCAATGTCCATGTTGAACCTTGTAAACAGCTGTGTACAATTCTGTGATAGATGTGTTTAAACCTACATGGTCCAATCTAATTATTTAATACGATGAGGGGTGAAATTGTAGCTACACAAGCTAACTAGTAACTAAATTAAATTAAATTAAATATTAACGGGGAATCCCTGATGGCTTACCCATGTAGGGGGTGGTTTTGGTCGGTTGTTTGTAATCCCCCACAGAATAATAAAACCAGGTTCTTGGCTCGTGAAAGTTTTAATTAGTTAGTGGTAGTACAACTCAGTGTGTCTCCGTGTGTATGCCTGCCTCCCCAGAGCTGCTCCCGTACTAGACATGTGTCACATCCTGCTGTACTGGTCTTCACCCTCCGCGAGCCGCTCTCCGACTAGCTCTCCGCTGTCCCATCCCTTTGTCTTAAACTAAGCGTCCCTTCCCAAGCACTACGTCACAACTACATGAATACACTGAATATATAATGAGGCTTACTTGGTTACTGTCTCGTACATTGCCATATACTCAGGCTGACTCTGTTACATTCCCTCCCTTTCCCATGAGTTTTTCAACCGAAAAACAAATGATCATCAAAATAACCTCATGCACTAAAAGGCTAAAATATAGCTATATAGGAAGCAAATAAGAATAATACTACATGGCACAAAATAATCAATACAAGGATAAACACCACATAAATCATTGAATAACACTATTTGTCCACAGTATAAGCAATATTGGTAGCTAAGATGTTCAATCAATATTTCAGATAGTTCATCCGAAAACATAGAGTCAATATAGAGTTGTTCATCCTTGGTTCAAGGAGTATTGATAGAAGACAGTTCATCCTCACTTTGTATCCACATACTATAAAGATAGTTCATCTTTGGTGAAGGTTTAATGTCAATAATTCTTGATAGTCAATATTGATAGAAGATAGTTCATCTCTGGTTCCAATCACTATTAATGACGATTGCCACGCTTTGACAAACGTATGGTGGTCTGCGGTCTCGGCCGCAGTCGTGGAGATATAGTTATTCCTGAAAAGTCAGAGCCATGCAAGGGGGAACCCACAGGAGGAACACCGGAAACAAGTTCAGATAGTTCTATGTAGTCCAAATTATCTCTCCTACCAGTCGACTGCTTATTGACTAGTTCATTGCTGTGGTTGATGGCACTTGATGTGGTTTGGTTAGTGGCATTTTCTGTGTTGACCATGTGTGACTCTAATCTCTTTTGATTCTTACCAAACGGCAATTTCATTGACAACATTTTGCATATCACTACAATTACTACAATGACAATGACTACAATGACAATGACCACAATGCATGCTTTACCAATTTATGGAAGGTATTTTGTAGAAAAATAGGAATGATTCCATATTTCGTCTGCTCTCAAACTTTGAGTCGCCAAATATTTGAGGGCAGTGTCTCTCGAAATCATCCCACATATAGATAGAACTACTACCTGCTTGCTACACTATCATGCTAAATACATGGTTATACAATTCTACTCTACATAATAAGTATACATGGTTATATATAGGTATATGTGAATATACAGCTTCACAGATACAATTGTGACGCCAGTCTTATGGCATGTCACTTTTATATCCTGTCTCTGCTTCTAATAATTTCCCTCCTCAACCTCTGCTTTGCCTGTACATCCCATGTCCCATAACACATTACCCTCCTGCTAAGCTCGTCAGCTTATTCATTGGCAGTTAGTAAGAATTATGGATACAGTAGAATATACTCTTCACATCAACGTCTAACCTTCACTTCTCATCAGATTACTTAACCCACTAAGCACATCAGCTTGTTTATCAGCTAGTTAAGTAATAAGTGAATATGATAAACATCTCCCACAACATATTACGTTCCTGCAAAGCTCATCAGCTCATTCATTGGCAGTTAGTAAGAGTTAGGGATAAAATAGAATAATCATCTCCGCGTGAACCTCATATATCCTCTTCTCATCAGATTACTTAACCCACTCAGCACATCTGCTTGTTTATCAGCTAGTTAAGTAATAAGTGAATATGATAAACATCTCCCACAACATATTACGTTCCTGCAAGCTCATCAGCTCATTCATTGGCAGTTAGTAAGAGTTAGGGATAAAATAGAATAATCATCTCCGCGTGAACCTCATATATCCTCTCTGCGTAAACCTCGTATTTATACATCACATCGCTGCTAAGCTGATCAGGCTTTCATCAGCAGTGAAGCGATAATAAATCTCAATAATGTACCTCTAATATATAATTATTGCCTCAATTCACTTACACTACAAAGCTCATCAGCTTTTAGTTGCAGTGCAGTAGTTATAATGCAATGTCTTATATTTGTCTCACTCACTCTTAATTGTTTCTTGGTTTCCTTCCTTCTTTCTAATTCTTTCTTTCTTTCTTTCTTTCTTTCTTTCTATCTCTCAACCTCTTCTTGAAGCATGGCTTCTCAGCCTTTCATTATAAGTTCCGGTCCTCTCATCTAGGGTCTCTATTACTCAAAACTGACTTTTGTTTCATTCTCATTCCCTTATTACTACCTCACAATATCTCAATTCTCTCCTTCTGTACTTCTAGCTCAGACAGGACCTTCGTCCCCTTGGATGTAGGCTGTTAAGCCTATCTTGCATCCTATATTGTCCAGCTAATTGTACATAGTCACCTTAGTACAACCATTCACTACCACCGCTGTGATCTACAGTTGATAATCATCAAACTATGTATGGATCCAGCAGCTTAAGATATGGCTATACTACTTTATCTAACTGGCTGCTCTTTATATCTCATCCCTCTTGTTCATTCCATTCCTTTCCTTCTATAACATTATTGTCCCCCTACTTACATCATCATCCACTATTTTGACATTTCTCTGTCACTCTCTTCTGGTTCTTCTGATGTCAAATCAATAAGACATCCTGTCCCGCTGTCCTCTAAATTCAGTTCCTTCTGTTGCATGGTGCTCTCCAACCCCTCTATGGGTGGTGTCTGGAATTCATCTAGTGCACCCATACCAGTTTGCTTTACTACCCTGCCATCGTGAGTCATTCTGTCAACAAAGTCAGACAGAATGTCACGAAAGCCAGACCAAGACTCTCCTGGAATGGTGATGGCAGTCCGAGAATGAGATGACCCAACCTCCGATATACGCATGAATACTCCCTGCAGATTGTGGCGCAAATCAAAGTAAAATCGTTTACCACCTGCAGTAAGCCGTCTGGAGTTACCGTATATTTCATGATCATCTGTTCCAAACTCATCTACAAGGCCAGTTAACACGTCACGGACCTCAATCATTCCCTGAGCAGGAATGCTAACCCGAGTGCGCTGTCTAGATTGCAAGGCCACCTGTGATACCTGGAGAAAGCGACCATGTTGGTTCTGTTTTAGGTCAAGGTAATAGCGACGGTCATCTCTAAACATTACTTCAGTTTTGATTTCCCCATCCTCTGGACCTGGAGGGTCTTCGAGTGAGGCACTGTAGTTACTAAACTCTGTGAGGTAATCTCTGAATTTGGCTGCCGTAGACATGGGCAGAAAGATCTGACTTCTCCTTTCTCCAAGTGCCATCTGGGAAATCTTTACAAACCTTCCCCCACCATTCTGTTTCACACTGATAAAGAATACCTTGGACCCAAACTGCAGATTCTTTGTACACAGTTCCTGATCTTCGATTGTCAATTTCTCTCTATGAGTTATTTTGCTTTCCTGACCTTCTTCAAGCTCTGTAGATTCAGCCACCTGCTGTTCATCCCAACTCTCACTATCCCACGACATGATGCTGCCTTCCTTTTACCTTCAGCTACTCTTTATTTGTCAGAGTCAGCTCTCTCACTGCATCCACTGTGTTGCCCTTACTTTAACCTTGCTGTATTATGCTGGTGGGCTTGCATTTGTGTACGACCTGCTTCATTCAATCCTGCTTGTGCACATGTGACAAGGTGTATGTGTTCCCTGGTCTATCTATGTGCACCCCTCTACTAACTGCATTTGCCTCTTACAGATAAGGCTAGTAACCTTATGGTACCTCAGTAATCCTTACTCTTTAAACTGTTTGCACCTTTCAGAAATGCCATGCTAGTAACCGTGTATGACTGCTTGGTGCCTGGTCAAATGCTTGCTTGTTGCTGACACAATCACTTAAACTCTTCCACACTTCTCACACACATATCATTGTTCGCAGTGCACATGTGCCATGTGCTCACTAATATACCTGGCATGCCTGAATAGCCTACCACACTCTGGGCAGGGATAATACTTCCTCTCGTCAAGATGACTTGAATCAGTTTGCATTCCCACTGAAGTCCCCTGAATCCCACAGGTCTGTGTTGAAATGTATCTGACTATTTCCAACTTCCATGTACTACTTACTAATCCAGGTAAGCATTGTACCTGATGCTATTTCAAATTTCCATATACTACTTACTAATCCAGGTAAGCATTGTACCTGATGCTATTTCAAATTTCCATATACTACTTACTAATCCAGGTAAGCATTGTACCTGATACTGCATAAGGATATGTCTGGCAAAAACCATCAGTCACCCATAACAATATGGTTCACTGCTCCTGGCTTCCCATACAGTGCTGCCGTCTGGTGGAGGATTTGGTCAACCACTCTGGCCGAGTCTGGAGTGCCAGTGACGGTGGTACCAACCCTAGACCTCACTCTCCAGACAGATGTTACAGTTCAGTCTCCCATACACACCTTATGTGCAGACATCTATATAGACTCAAAGGGGTTATTACATAATTGCTAATAACTCAGCCAATTTACAATCAAACCACTATTTGACACCAATTGGGTCCGTCTCAACTACTACTGAGCCGACATGCAAAATATTTCTTGAATAAGTCTAAAAAAAAAAAAAAATGGCGTTGTCCAATTAGAAATTTTAATTAGTCACCCCCTCATTAGTGTCTTTTCTCATCATCAATTATTAGTATACCAGGTGTACATGTCATACAAGATGTTTTTAGCAATGTACCATCATTGCATCAGCCTAATTAGGACACTAATGAGGCTAATGGTATAATCACTGTAAAGTCTTATTATGCTAACAAATGATGTCATACAAGGATCAATGCAGTACCTGCAGATGGGGAATGACTATTGAGTTGCTGCTAAGTAGTTATGCACACTGAAGGGTCAATTAGGCTAATTGGTCAGCCTAATTAATTCCTAATTAATGCAAAATTGTTATCATTTCCACATATTCATATCGTGCAAAGTTTACGTATTGCCAAAAAGGTCAAAAGAGCCAATGAGAAAATAGGTCACTCGAATAAATTTATGAATACAATGAAACATCAATTATCATTAATACACTTCATGCACATCAAAGCATTGGTAAATTAGAATAGATCAGTTTGAACCATGCATAAACGTAGCAAGACCCCCTCACAATAAACCAAGTCACTCAAAGTAGTAGCTGAATTCAAAACTTTAAACCGTAAAAGACAATCAATTACTTAAATCAACTCCATGGTGATAAACACAAGCACCCACTACACTGCTAGTGTGTAAGATGTACCTCCCCTTTCCTGTATGATGACACCAGGCATAAGTCTAGAAGACCGATATGTTTTATCTGTAGTAACTCTACATAAGCCCTTCCCTGATATGTTTTATGTATGGACACGGGACCCAGATGGTTCTGATTATCCCTGTTTACAAGACAGGGATATCTAGATGTCTGAGTATGGCTATGCAATTACAAAAACACACCAAACATGATACCCGAAAACACATGCAACATTAGTCCATGGCCCTCAGTGACTAATGGCCATTGCCTCCCTCATTCATGGCGCAAGTGTACCAATCATTACCAGATGTGTGATGACTCAGAAGGAGGGAGCTCACCCCAGGCACAGACGGTACCGAGATGTGCCCCTCCCGGACATAAGAAAAACAAAAACTGCCACGACAGACACGCGACTGACATGCGCAGCGCTGATTTCACAATGCACCCCTCAATGGTCTCTATATATGGCTATGAGCATGCACTCTTCTCAATCACATTTACCCCAAAATATTCAGAACCTCATTAAGCCTCCTCTGCAGTTATTCATGTAATTCATTAACCTTTGAAATGATATGAAATTTAGCCACAATTAAGCATGCCTCATATATATTCTGAATATCACAGCTTCCTCATGTACATGTATACATGTATACAATATGGCAATCACTAGTCACACACAGATATATATATAGTTCCTGGCCACAACTCTACACCACTTTCCTCCTTTCCTCCTGGGTTCGGTCCCCCCTTACGTTAGAAAAGGCTCTGACTTACCCTGCTCCCAGCATTCTATGTCCAGCAGTCACCATCTTCTGCCTTGATAGGCACAGCACACAGTCACTTAATTGCACAGCACAGTAATTAATTGAAGTGGAGCACAGCACAGTCACTTCATTGTCACAGCACAGTATTTAGTTGAAGTGGAGCAGCTCTGGGTTAGGCTTCCAAAAGTAGAGAAAGTTCCTTAAGCTTATCAGCTTAATTAGTCCAATTAAGTTCAATTATCCTGGTCACGGCACCAATGTAGGGGGTGGTTTTGGTCGGTTGTTTGTAATCCCCCACAGAATAATAAAACCAGGTTCTTGGCTCGTGAAAGTTTTAATTAGTTAGTGGTAGTACAACTCAGTGTGTCTCCGTGTGTATGCCTGCCTCCCCAGAGCTGCTCCCGTACTAGACATGTGTCACATCCTGCTGTACTGGTCTTCACCCTCCGCGAGCCGCTCTCCGACTAGCTCTCCGCTGTCCCATCCCTTTGTCTTAAACTAAGCGTCCCTTCCCAAGCACTACGTCACAACTACATGAATACACTGAATATATAATGAGGCTTACTTGGTTACTGTCTTGTACATTGCCATATACTCAGGCTGACTCTGTTACACCCACTTGGATTGATAATTTAGTTCCAATACGGTTATGAGCTGGTTTATCATTCCCGCCAACCTGCGGGGTAGTCATTCTCTTAGTTACATCGACAACCCCCATCATGGCAAGCTGCATACGTAAAGCTGAGATTGAACCTTGTATATATGTTAAAACCGAGGTGAGTCTCACCCATGGTTGCCAGCCAACCAGGCGCGATACCCACTTGGTTTACTTAGTCCCTAAGCTAGAAATTAAGAGTTTACTGATTCATTTTGCTCGAGAGCCACACTATGCTCGCATCCACTTACTCATTCATATTTATTACTATTTCTCCTTGTCAAAACCGTCCTTAAAATGACCACAGGAATCTCAGACCTTAAATCCATGAAGGGTCTGAAGATAGGTCACTACAAAATTAGGAGTCAAAAGCACAAATTTAGCCAAATGTCTGACCTTGTAAAGCTCTTCGACATCATGTGCATTAGTGAGACCTGGTTACTGGAAGGCTTTCCTGATAACAAGCTTTATGTAGATGGTTATCAATTTTTCAGACGTGATAGGGTCATTGACAAAGCGGGAGGGGGGTTACTCTTCTACATCAGGAACAGGATGGCTCCATACTGCTCAATCCTACCCCAACTGAGTAAATCAGATTCAGACATTGAAGCAGTAGTGGTCAATTTTACCCAACCAAAACACAGGTTAACATCCTTCATTCATGTCTATAGGCCGTCCAGCGGTAGTTATGTAACATGCATAAATACCATGCTTGAGCTCTGCCAAAATAATATCCTTCAGGGAAGGGAGCGCTGGCTAATCGGCGACATAAATGTTGATCTTTTCCAGCCTGAAGACTGTAAGACCAAATACTATAACCGAGCAGTTTCTGATGCCGGCCTTACTAACATGATATACCACATAACCCGCCCCCATACTAACAGCACGGGAGGAACCTGTATTGACCTAATTGCTACAGACTGTCAAAAAGTCATGAATACAGGTACCCTCCCTTGCCTAATAAGTGATCATTTGCCAATATTCGCCACTAAGAAAAAGCCCAAGGAGATATATACTATTGTCTCAGTTAGGGGCAGGTCTTATAAGAATTATGACTATAATGACTTTACCGATTACTTACTAACCCTAGACTGGTCCATGTTTTATACATCCACCAGTGTGGATGACCAATGGGCAATCATTTTGTCATACATAACCTCTTATCTTGATGAGCACTATCCTATAAAGGACATGTCCTTCAAGGATCGCAACAAGCCCTGGATCACAAAAGATATCCTGGAATCCATTTTTGAGCGTAACGAGTACATGGCTGACTATTGCCAAGGTAAAAGGATGGACCCCTCCCTGCTAGAAATGGCTAAGGAAGTAAGAAGGGACATCAATGCTAAAACTCGTGCCTCAGAAAATTCCTATTTCTTCAATAAATTACAGGACCTGGCCTCCAACCCCTCGAAATTCTGGAGGGAACTGGCACTCCCATTAGGTAGGACTGGCCAAAACAAACCTGAAATAGCTCTAATTAATCAAGAAAATGGTAAAGAACTACGTGGGGATGCTGTCCCCCCCCCACATAAATGAGTTCTTCACTAACATTGGTTCTAAGCTTTTCAATACCCTAGGCAACCTGCCCGAGGTTTCTAATGTCAGCACTCCCTCTAGCCTCTCTTATGCACCTACTAACAATACCACTGTCCCCTATGGTAGAGTTCTGAAGCTTGTAAAGGCCATTGAGGTACACAAATCCAGTGGTCTGGACAATATTAGTTCAGCAGTCCTTAAGGACGCGCTCCTCATTTTAGCCCCCCAACTAACTCACCTTATAAACCAAGGTCTGCACACAATCTCATTCCCTAAACAGTGGGGTTGTGCAAAGGTTGTCCCCCTGCCGAAATCAGGGGACTTGTCAAATATAGGTAACTGGAGACCAATTTCCCTCCTTCCGGTCCCCAGCAAAATCATGGAGCGAGTAGTATATGAAAAAATATATAGTTGTCTTGAAAACATGGGCACCCTGAGTAGACACCAGTATGGCTTCCGTGCGTCCAGGGGAACAAATGATGCTGTCTTTAAATTAGTAAACGATATATATATTGCAAGAGACAGGGGTGAGCATCTACTGGCCTGTTTCCCGGACGTGCGGAAGGCTTTCGATAGCATACACCACCTGGAGCTTATTGCCAGGATGAAAGTCTTAAATTTACCACCCATATATACTGACTGGCTGCATGCATATTTAAGCAACCACAGCCAACGTGTTGCCTGTAATGGTAGTATTTCTAATACCCTGCCCATTAACTTTGGAGTCTCCCAGGGTTCCATCCTTGGACCCCTATTATTTATTTGCTATGTAAATAGCCTGCCTGATGTGATAAGGAATTGTAAGGTAATAATGTATGCGGACGATGTGGTATTTTACACTACGTCGTCCAGCATCAAATCGCTAGAGGACAATCTACAGCAGGATGCTGATCGTGTCTTCAACTGGTTCTGTAAGAGTGGCCTCGTGATTCATACTGGTAAGACCAAAGTAGAGCTCTTCAATCCTCCCGTGCGTGTCTTACAACCGCCAAAAAATAACAATGGGGAGTGAGACTTTAGAGTGTTGCACCAGCTATGAATACCTTGGTATAATCCTCGACGATTGCATAACCTTCAAGAGCACTATCAGTAAAAATGTTAGTAGTGCCTCTAATAGATGTCATATGCTAACAAATCTACGTCGTAAAATGTCTAGACGCACAGCCATCCTTGTATATAAACAAACGATAATGCCTGTCCTAGAGTACTGTGGTTACTTATTTAATGGTGTAATCCGTACACAACGGCGTAGACTTCAGCTAGTTCAAAACAGGTGCTTACGTGTGAGCCTAAATGTCCAGCGGCTCTACCATGTATGTGACTTACATAGAGACACAAACATAGACCAATTAAGTATACGTTATGACCTTCAGTTACTTCTCTTAATCCATAAATACATGTATGATGGAACTCATTATCCCCAGGAACTTGGTCTGTCCTTCCAGCGACCAGTAACCTGTGGGCGCATAACACGCTCGACTAATACTGGCCTGCTGGAATACCCACCTAGTGCAACCATGGGCTTCCGTAAGAGTCCACTGTACCGAGGTATAGAATTGTGGAATATGTTAAATGCCTCATGCAGACTGACAACTGACAGAACAGCATTCAAAACTAAGGCCAAGCCAACTGTGGTTAAGCTCCTCCTAGCAAGGGAGGCCCTCTGATTTGATCTACCCCAGAACCTATTAGGGGCTACATTAAACAACTAAATACTCGAATATTGTAAAACAAGACTCTTTACCTGATATTCCATATTTATTGTTACTAAAATTGCATCTTGATTCTGTGTGTTATGAATAGTTATGCGGACATCACATCTGTTTAATGGTTTATGACATCGCCATCAAAGTCATTATGCATCATGCATCATTGTATCATATTACATTACAGGACTAATAACAGTCCATTGAATTGTATCGTATTTGTAGTATCACTCTGTGAATAAATACGTTATAAACTCAAGCAATTACATGCCAGTCATACTTAGACTGCCACGGTTCAGTTTGCTATGGCTAAATCAAATTGTACGTGACCCTAGCGTACAATACAAGCTTTATTACACGACCAGAAGAGAATTTTCCAACCACCCTACCTTCTAGTTGTTGTTTATATCGCAAATTTAGTTGTTAATATCGTTAATTAACATTGTTCACATCGTCGTCTGCTTTGTTTACATCGCCGCCATTGCCCTGTCACGTGACCAAAATGCTGCCTCCTGTTTGGTCTAGAACAGTGAAAAGCATACCACACGGCCACTTGGTACGAAAAAACTTACCACACCCCCGGGTGGTACGTTTTATAATGCTTAAACAAATAGAGGATCGTACTTATAACGTTGGGTCGTGTAATAAATAATGATACTAAGACATGCAAGATGTCTCAGGAAGATCGGCTGCTGTGCTATTCTTCATCTCTTCACCCAACTATACCTGGCATGTTCACAGGCCATACAATCCACACGGCCTAGAGCAGCAGCATGCTTTCTTTCCCATATTTGTCGTCGTTACTAATGAGATACATGCACCTTAACAATACAGGAAGTATGGGTAGAGGCCAGGGCAGGTGGCCAGTGATTGCCAGGATAATACCCTATGTAGACCACCACCACATTACAGTATTGCTAGATTGTAGAGGTCACCATGGATACTGTGTATTTTTTGTTTTGGTTAAGAAAGAGATCATAAGTTTATGACTTAAAAATCAGACACAACATAACAACATTATCAATTGCTCAGAAACCTACCATCAAATCCTCAATACACACATGAATAATTAGAAAAGGTTCTCTTATGATCAATGTCATTTCCCTTCTGCAAATGGGACATATGCGAGCAAACACACTATCATCTGAGAGTGAAAGGTTCTTATGAATGACACATGGCTCTAACTCTAATCAGATTAAGATAGATGATAGATTGAGAGGTGTGTATTCATTGGTTAAATTCTGTATAGCATCACGGTGACCTACGTTTTTTAATTAGAATTATGTCAATCATCCCGTTTGATTTAAAAAAGAATTCAATTACTGTTTCATTATAAACCTATCTAGCTGGGGTTACAATATGAATAAAGTATTCAAAGGCTGTCATATGGGAACTATACCTGTTTGTCAAACACAATTACCGGATGTCTTGTTGTGGTTGCAGTATTGATATGGGGTGTCACATTTAAATATGCGCTGGCTTTGAATATGTGCCAGGGGCCTTGAGAAGACTTTATTCCGGTCTCAAGTAAGCGCTGATCATTAATTCCCTGGGTACCTACATGGTATGAAAAAGTTGCAGTAATTAATAGTGATTCACATGACCTCCTGCAAAAGGTACCTTTTGAACAAGTCAATGTTTATGTATGTATACATAGGGCTGGAGCAATATGGCTGTCCTCAAACCGCTGGTTGCTCCTTATTGCAGTAGCCTACCTGCCAGACTGCTCCTTTGTTCGCCCACAATCGCCCACCACTACCTTCTACAATCCTCATCATTGTCAAGGAACGATACCCTGTTGCTCCGGAAATGAACACTGAGTCAGGACATGCAATCAGAACAGACACCTTGTATGGAGAAGCCCAAAGCAAACTTCCCAGCCAACATCCGCTATGATAATTGGTGTACTATCAGCTATTTGGTGGTTTGTTAGGCAGCAGGGGTGTGGTTTATCATGGGGTCTGCAACCGACAAAAAGGCTTATGAAATAAAGAGTATAACACAAGAGATATATTATAACCATCAACTATAATTATATATAAGCTATCAACTGACAATCATAACTAGAAAAATGTCACACAGCCTTTCATAGTGCGTAAACAAAGAGATGTAAAGAATTGCCTCATTCTTATAGGGCAACAAAATAGAAACAGGTCCCTGCTCCAAATCAGGTGAATGTTAGTGTGATAAGTGAGGCCGGCGTGTAGGGCTTCTGCAGAGGTCAAGGCCGGTTGGCATTTGGCGTTTTGTAGATAAGCTTTGTTGGTGGTTTGTAGTGGCATGTTTTGGAGCAGAGGGTGTTGGTGGGGAGCGTCGGAGGCAGAATAGAGAAGAAGGAGCGGAGGAGAGGGAGAAGGAGACGTGGGAAGTATACGAAAAGTATGACAAAGAAATGGAAGAAACTTCAGGGAGGGCAGTGGCAAAGGATGAAAGAAGGAAGTGCAAAACTATAAGTTTAAACGTGTATCTTGGGTGATACTGAAGAAGGAGAAATGAGAGGGCGGAGTAAAGGACAAGAAGGGTAACGTTGTAATGAGACACTGAGATAAAACCAGCAACATGTCACCGGGTGAGAATCAGTACACAAGAAACCAACCAAAGCAGGAAATCCACAGGGACAGAATATTTCAAACGTTGGTGTTGTTTCCTATCAGCAATATGATCCTGCTTTCTCCTCTCCCAATTGTTACAAGTACACATATAAACACTTGTTTCCACTCATATGTGTTTACCATGTCCTAATAAACATAGCCTTGCTTTATATTGTATTGATTTGTAAACATTGACCCCTATTTCTAACTCCTGTAAATACATCTATGTCTTTATAAAAGGAGTGATTAGGAGCAGAGTAAGCTCTTTTACTGTACCTTTACACCATATATTATTGGCACAGTATGTCTCATACAAGAAGTCTTCAGGCCAAAGTACATACATCATGCAAGTATTCAAGTACTAACCATTTACATAATCTTCCTCCACCTCCATTTTACTTCCTGGTCAGAAGACGTTGCAGGGATAGACTTCCCTGTTTTCATTTTACAGTTGTTGCAAAAACTTGAGCTATCTTTACATCAGCATGACACAACCTAAAGGTCTTGGACCTCCCTGTAAAACTCTACTTTCCAAAAAGTAGGTATGAGAAGAACATAATTCTGTTTACCGAGTTATTAGCCCAATTCAGCTCATCTCCTATCTTCTATTTAAGATGCATGCATAGAAACACTACCCAAACATGGCTGGCAATCCATCGGACTCCTGGGATCAAGAAGTCAAAAGACCTGTTTTACAGAACAAAAAACTTAAATCCACATGCAACCCTTGTTACTGGAGAACATTGACAGCAGGGGTAAAACACCTGAAGTGAAACAAAAACCTAGAAATGGGAGACAACTGAAATTTGAATAAGAAAATGAAAGCCAAGTGGGAAAAAGTGAAACAGTGAAAACGACAATCCAGGAAATCCCTGACACTTCTCGATGTGCAGTTACCATTTGTATCCAATATAGGTAAATAAATGTTTAGCTCACTATAATGGGACGCATAAACAGGGTGCTCTTCTATGTGTGAGAGCCTTGTATTATGTCTTAATGCTAGCGTTTTCAATAGCCCTTGGCATAACAATATCATAGTGTTTTTTTTAATCTATCTTAAGACAATTTTCACATTTGAAAAATCCAACGATCCACTCAGAACAGTATGAATGCATTATTGTCCATTGGCTGGACTCCCGGTGGTATCACAACTGACAGATGGACTGTCGTGATATAACCCGGACCTAACTATTAAATACTGACATAAACCTACTCCACTGCTGCACCTCTTTGTCTATTCACCTGCTGACCATTTTGATAGTATAATAGATAATTCATTACAACAGTTGTAGCATACTCTTCTACCATTTCAATCAAGTACCTCTGGGGGTGGTATTAATTCGAGACAAAAGCTAAGATGATGATAAAAATGTTGATAGTGATGGGTTCTATAAGGCGAAGTAAAGCGTGCCTGTGTTTCCCTTACTAAATGGGCACAGTATATATATGTTAAAGATTTTCATAAATTATATGTCGCCGACCTACAGGGATCAAACCCAGTGCCCCTCAATTACTGGTTCAATTGGACTATAGAGAATTGATACGAGAAGTAAGAAAAGTACTCAATAAAATCCCTTGAGTCTGAACTAGAAATGTGTTATCCCTCATGGCATCCTTGAGTTATGCAAGCATACAGAAAGCTACTGCAAGCTATCCCCCGAAAGAATCCCCTCAGTTTGAATGCTCTCCCTGACATGAGGAAAAAGCAGATGAATGGGGGATAATGGACCAGTGTGGACATTTGTAGACAAGCTGTAAAGATCTACATCAAATGCCCAATTTTAATGTTTTGCCTGCACATGTATAGAGAATACCAGGGTTTCAAATGGGACCTGGGTGAAGGTGACTACAGGTTTCAAGATTCGTGTGTGTTTTGGTCTTAGGTCGGCCCCCTACCTATTCACACAGTTATTTGATTTTTTGTTGTAAAATGTGCAGCTCATGATGGTGTCTCGAGATGTATAAATTACTTGGACGACTTCCTGGTAATTGGCTCTGATTATACGGAATTTATAACACGAGGTTTTACGGTAAGACATGAAAGATATGTTGGGAAAGTGAGATTCACCATCTGCTGTGCTATTCTACTTGGCCTTAATACGAGAACCTGGCGTGTTCACAGGCAATACGATGCAGATTGTATACATCAGAAACGGCAGCAGCAGCCATTCTCTCCCATATTCCTAATGAGCTAGATGCAAGCTTAACAATACATGATATATGGGTAGAGGCCAAAATAGTGTTATATTTTGCTAGGATGATACCCATTGAAGGACACCACAACAGTCCCACATGGATACTAAATATTAATGTTTTGGTTAAAAAAAAATTATGGTGGGTCATACCTCGACACAGTGTTATAACTTATCAATGCACAGATATAAACATGAATATTTAGCAAATGCTCTCCTATAAGTAATATTATCAGATTATCATGCAAATAGAACAAGCATGACCAAACCCAGCATCATCCGAAAGTGACAGTCTTTATGAATGACACGTGTCTCGAATGAGACTAATGTACATGAGAGGTGGGTATTCATTAGTTTCATGTTCACTACATGCCATCAGGTAGACCGATGTTCTTTAATTAGAACCATGTCAATCATCATCATTTAAACTGCTGCTGAGTTGTATTACCTATCTAGCTGGAGTGTCAATATGTGAATCAATATAGGAACAATATTTCCATAGTTGTAGGTAACAGTATTGATCTGGGGGCTCATATATGAGCGCCAGCCTTGAATATGTGCCAGGGATACAGAAGTCTTAAAGAAAGTCTTGAAAGGGTCCCCTTCAAATATACATGTAGATATTATGTTAATTATGGTAATGCTGCATAAAAAGATGCCTGCATACGCGGCACCAACCGCAATTCTAAAGAGAACCTTTTTTTTTTAATCTCAGATAAGAGCAGGTGAAATCAATAGGTGCCTGTATACTTGTAGGGAACACAATGATCTGTAATGCAATGTGATGAACTGTTAGCATCCTGACCCTTGAACCCAGGACCTGTGGTGTCATTGTCACGTGTCAGACACACAACTATAGTCATAACACATAATGCATCTCAGCATGCAGACTCTGTGGTCACCATAAACCAATATTACATTCATCACACTATATTCATTGAATGTTATCCGCATTCCACTCAAACAATGGCCTCATGGAGTACATTCAACTTTGGAAATATCACAATCCACACACCTCAACTTCGGGACCTTTGCTTTTTATGTACACTTAGGCCTGAAGCAATATGAGAGTCCCCAAATTGCTGGTGGCTACTTGTAATCTACCTGCCAAAATTTCTCCTTCATTCACTCACCATTGCAACCACCCACCACCTCCTCCTACAGACCTCATTATTGTCTAGGATCTGATACCCTATTGCCCCGGAAATGAACACTGAGTCAGGACATGCAATCGGAACACACACCTTGTATGGAGAAACCCACAGCGAACTTCCCTGCCAACATTCATTATGATAGTGGGTGTACTATTAGCTATCGGTGTTTTTTTTTAGGCAAAGAGGAGAGGTTTATCGTGGGTTTTGCGACCAACAAAGCCATTGTGACAGAAATATAACATGTACTGGCTATTCATAAGAACTGAGTATTTCCATATATGGTGTTGATCCTCCTCTGCCCCCTGTCTACTTTATAAGCATTACCTGAAATGCATGTGTCCATATTTGGTCATTCCCATATATACCATATCTTAATGTACATACCGTGCTTGTCATTGTCTTATCACATTGGCCCCTGCTTCACTCTCATGTATCTCCCTCTTTGTCTAACGTACCTTTACCCAACGTACTATGTTCTCCATGGCTCCATGACCAAAAGGGGAGTTTTATTTAGCATAAGACATCCCATACAACTGAAGTTATTCTACTGCAAAGTATCCAAGAAGTGACAATTTACATTCGATGGTTACTCTTTTATAGTAAGGTAATGCACGGATCATTCAAGTCTCTATTTTGCATTTGCAAAAACATGAGTGGTTTTTAAATGAGCATGACACAATAACAACTGAAAGGTCTTGGACCTTCTGATAAAACTCTTTTTTTTTCGCAACCCAAAACAATTCAAACAAAAGTGATTGAGAAGAACATGATTCGGTTTCATCTAATACAGAATCAGTCATGAGACAGGGTCTCCATGCAAAGTTTCTGTTTATCTCATTTCTACCCTTTAAGAAACATTGAAAAACTACCTAACCATGCCCCACAACCATGCTGGAAATCCATACGACTACCTGGATCAAGAAGTCAAAAGACCTAGTTTTACGGAGCATAAAATGGAAATTCACATGCAACCCTTGTTACTGAAGAACGTTGACAGCAGGGGTAAAACACCTGAAGTGAAACAAAAACCTAGAAAAATCAGCCAAGGGAAATGCGGAAAAATAAGGGGGCAAGAAAGAGGAAAATATAAATGAAATAACAATGCAAGCAACCATTTAGGAAATCCCTGACACTCTTCCCTATGCGGGAGCTTTTTGTATCCAATCTTGCAGGTAAAGACTGAAGAGCTAGTACAATTTAGGCATAGAAATATCACCGATGGATTCAATTAAAGCCTATAGCCTAGATATCCCTAATGGCGGTCTCCTTTCAGTTGTGTAAGCATACAAAAAGCTACTATTACATTCACCATGAGGATTAGCCCACTATAAATTATATCATATTTGAGCTGTTTATCCAGTACCTATAGATCTTCCCACCATATATGGGACCCAAACTTAAAGTTTCCCCTGTATGTTTTTAAGAGTCATTGGAAATTTTGCAGCCCCTCGACTTACACTAATGATCCAGGTATCAGGTTAAAGCTAAGATAAAGGGGTCTGAATGTAGCATTGCCACTCCCATATTTTTAAAACCATGTGACTGGTTGCCTTGGAAATGGTAACAAAAGGGTTCTAAAATCACTCTGACAGCGAATACAAGGACACTATTTACCGTGTAGACATAATTATAAAGTCCACAGAAGGGGTAAATAAAAACCTGCTTCTTTTGAGCCCATTTTGATGACTCTGGACCTTCGAAAATACATGCCTCTAAACATGTTTTCAGAATGAGGCAAATATGCTTCATGCCAGTGATTTGACAGAATATGTTACAATCTATCTCTTGAACTGTTACACTTAAACACCCAAAGTGGATGCAAATCAAACGGCAGTAGCTAGAGATGCAATCCAGAACAGAGGGAGGAACAGTTAGGAGGTCAGGGGAATGTATTGGCAGCCAAAATAAACTTTTACCAGAACAGCGTCATCCAACTGTGTTCAACTATAGGGTATCTGACCATTAGGTCTAGCAAATAGGCTTGCGTTAAGTGGGGCCTACTTGCAAAAATTATCAAAAGAGGGTTATTATACGCACTGCACGAAAAGTTGGATTTACATTAGATTTACTTACAAGTAAACATTTTATTTACTTGTGTTTATGCATATTTACGTGATATTGGTCTGAAAAAGTAAAATGATCTAAACGTGTCCTTTACTGACTCAGTACACAACGGAACGTCCCTGTTTACGCAAACATAAAATCAAGTAACCATCTAGTTTACGTGCCGATAAAGCCAAGTAATTCTCAATGTAAACCTCATGTTTACAAGACATAAACCTCATGTTTACGTGATGTAAACCTCATGTTTATAGGATATAAACCTCATGTTTATGGGATGTAAACCTCATGTTTATGTGATGTAAATCTCATGTTTATATGACATAAACCTCATGTTAACATGACATAAACCTCATGTTTACATGATGTAAATCTCATGTTTCTGGGATGTAAACCTCATGTTTATGGGATGTAAACCTCATGTTTATGGGATGTAAACCTCATGTTTAAGTGATGTAAAACCTCATGTTTACGTGACATAAATCCTAGAACAACCAGGGGTATTTGTCCTGAGATGGTGGGGCATGTTTTATTCAGGGGATTAGGATTCCATCATTTGAACATAAATTATCAAATTTGATGCATTGTAGTCAGGCAGCACTTCAGTAGGCAGGAGGTAGATGCAGACAGGAGGTGTGTTCCCATGGTCAGACAGCAGTGGACTGAGGAGCTCACACTGCACCCCCATTACATAGGGGGTGCAGTGCTGGTCACATGACTAGAACGAGACTTGCTCCTGATTGGCTGAGGGTTCATTATTGCTTGACCACCATGGAGTGCACATGGGGAGGCATGAGGTTTACATCACGTAAACATGAGATTAACAACATGTAAACATGAGGTTTACATCACATAAACATGAGATTTACATCACGTAAACATGAGCTTTACATCACATAAACATGAGGTTTACATCACGTAACCATGAGGTTTACATCACATAAACATGAGGTTTACATCACATAAACATGAGGTTTCTGTCTGGACTGGTAGAACCAGATGGGAAGGATTGGGGGGAGCAGTTTAGTGCCCCTTCTCCGGGTCCTGGAGGGGCAGGTAGCTGTGGGACAGGTGTGGCGGTCTGTGTGGCACTACAGGTCCGCCAGGAGGGAGCATGTAGCCCCTTGTCCGCGCCCTGGAGGGCAGGTAGCTGTGGGACAGGTGTGGCGGTCTGTGTGACACTCCAGGTCCGCCAGGAGGGAGCATGTAGCCCCTTGTCCGCGCCCTGGAGGGGCAGGTAGCTGTGGGACTGGTGTGGCGGTCTGTGTGGCACTACAGGTCCGCCAGGAGGGAGCATGTAGCCCCTTGTCCGCGCCCTGGAGGGGCAAGTAGCTGTGGGACAGGTATGGCGGTCTGTGTGGCACTACAGGTAGGATGTTTACCCACACCGCTCAGAGCCGTGAAAAGAGCCCCTTCTGTGCCTTTCCATGTACTTTTGCATGGTGCATGGAATCTAGAAGGAATTTCCACTATACAATGATACCATCCTTTAGCCAAGACCCTATACTTTGATCCCATGTAAGGATTTGATAAATAAAGCATTTCCCACAACAGAGTCTATATAGAGATACTACTGCACTGTGTGGGGTGATGTGTGAGTGTCTCTAAGTTAGATACATGTAACCTCTCTCCATTTCCGTTCTAAATGACAAGGAAATGAGAAAATCTCATTTACTGGGGTGATAGAATACACATTGTACTACATGTACATGTGTGACCTTGCTACTTTTTTCTAATGTTATTATTAGTGTACTTGCTTAAAGAACAGGATTAAGTAGCCCAGATTGACATGATAAATAAACTTAATCAACAAGTATCATAGCACACCTGGACAGGCTATTCATTGGCTTTAAAAAAGTTATTGTATGTTAGATTGTGTGTTCAATAGTTACCAATGGAAATTAAGATATGTAGGTACATACCTAGACCAATACAGTACTAACGCACTGACTTTGTACCTGCTGTAGTAGTGATCAGTGAGGCATGCCAGTCAATCTTGGTCTCAATTGGCACTTAGCACTCTAACCAAGACGACCACTTTTCTCCCCTCTACTGTATTGAGACCTTTTCCGGTTAAACCCCCAACCTTGCAGCACATTTTATCATCTATAACAAAAACTATGACATGTATTGACGTAACGTTTTCTGCATTATATTCCTGACATATTTATCTTTCCATAAAGGGTATATAGAATTATGTGTGATAAATATTTGTTTATGCGCCCTGGAGGGGCAGGTAGCTTTGTGTCAAGGTATGCGGGAAATACTATAGTTTACTACAGTAAACTAGAGTAAACTATAGAAGAAAAAATACTGTAGTTAACTATGGTGTCATGTTGCGCGGGAAATACTGTACTATAGTAAACTGTAGTAGACTGTCGTTTATTGTAGTATACTATAGCAAACTATAGTATTTACTATATTATTTTTCTAGCATGGAGGGCTTCTACCCCCTCCTCCCCCCGCCTCCCCCCATCCCCCACCCCCTGGGCCACTTGCTTCTCCCCCCCCCCCCCCTGCCTGTTTAGATTTGGATTTACTTGGATTTATGCAAGTCAGTAAATATGACATTGGGATTTACTGATATTTCTGTAAGTCAGTAAATCTCACGAAATGTAAATCTAAGTAAACTCAACGGAGATATCAAAGCCCATACCAGCTACACATTTACTGACATTTCCGTTCTCGTAATTCCCTGAACTCATGCAGTGACGATTGAACGACTCATCGTGCTTTTTAGGTGATATCCCCGTGCTGATATCTAGTGATATCGGCACCCTTCCGGTGGATATCATGCCATTTCCGGTGGTCCTGAGCGATTCCGAAGTTTATCCACCCATAAAATCCGAGGTTTCATGGTGATTCGATCTCAGGACCCCAAGACTAGGAGCCGAAGCCTCTACGCGCCTTGCCAATCCGGCCATACAGAAGAAGGGGATAAAACAAGAAGTCTATACGCTTATTCTCAGCCCTCTAGCTCTTATATTAACAGAGATACAGCAACTTTTACACTTTTTGTTACAACTTCTCCTTAAATCAAATTTTTTTTATAATTCCTTTTTTACTATAGTTGGACTTTATTTACCTAGTCGTTAAAATAATTTTAGGGGGGGTTTTTCACATACATATAGGCCCTTTAAAATTGCTACGTTTCCACTAGTCCACCCTCAGGTTCGAACCGGAGATCCCTTGCGTATGAGCCACACGCGCTAACCGCTCGGCCACTGCTGATATGGTACACGGGTGGGGAAACGCTGCATATATTGAAGTATAGAGGGGAGCGGTTAGTAACCAAAACGGCAGGTGCCGACGCGGGAGTACAGTCGTATTCTTTAGGCTGGCGAAAGCAGCGTAACAAAATAATGACCGGTCCCCGCGCCTCCCCTACTGAAGAGTTCCACAACATGGCGACTGCACCCTCTGTACAAGACGACTTGGATATCATTCAAAATGGAGAAATTAGGTTCTTTTAAAGGTAAATAAGGACATTTGAATCAATAAATCGTATAATAAACCTAATATTGAATGGCTAACACCCTCACTCGGGGCTGTATCGCTGGATATCGTCACTCGTGCTTCGCACTCGTGCCGATATCCAGCGATACAGCCCCTTGTGAGGGCGTTAGCCATTCATTATTGGTTAAATAACTAATTGCCAAATTTTGTCTCAAAACTGAAGCTGTATTGGCCCATTTTCTCAACTTAAGACAGTTTTGGAAGGCTAAGACAGTCTACTTGCCAAGCAATCAAAATTGAAAACTATGTGTTTCATGCTAATCAAAAAATTTCTATATTTTCCATTTAATAGGTATGGTTAGAAATGATGTGCAGGGCTTCTACTATATGATCAAAAAATAAATGACTGGTAAAAACCTATTCTAAGTCAAAATTTCCTTTGGTGGATAAACAATGTAGGTGAGTCCCATATATGGTGGGAAGATCTATAGGTCTGTTCAGGTGACATATCATTTATGGTTACCTAAGGTACAGCTCACCCTGGATGAACCTTTGTCTGATGAGATAAGTATGATGATACACAATTAAAATGTGCGATGATTGTAGGCATACTTTACTGGTACATAATATCTGAAAAGAGGTTAATGAGGTCAGGGTACCATAATATCAGAGGCAATTTTGTCTTTGTTTACTTATCAACCAATCTCGGTATGGTGACCCAGAGTATTATGATGTGTGATAGTCGTGAATATCTTCTGATGTAAATGGATAATTGTCAAAGTGCAAAAGAGGTGAATAATGTAAATGACTGTAAAGTACTCTCAATAGAAACAATATTGTCCTTACACTCACTGTGCTCTTATCTGGCATCATTAATGTATACTGTTACAGGTATTCCTATTGATGACAGCTCAGCTGTCTATATAATGAGATCCTGCCAATGTCTATACTAGAAGCGGTCTGTAGGATTCCCCTCCTACATAATATGAATACAATATGATCAGTGGTGCAAGTTAATATTAATTAGCCTCTTATGTGGATATCTTTCTAGTCGACCTATCAATGACAAACACTCAATGGGGGAGAAGATTCCTGTTATTGACAGTTAAACTTTCAAAATATTTCTGTTATTGATAGGTTTTTACAAAATGGTTTGTTGATTATAATTGGCCTTTCAACTAAACCTAGGCTAAGGCATATTGCCTGTCTGCAGCCAGTACCCCTATATGAATACAATATTGTCTGATAGTCTAGAATGTATAGCATTATGTAATCATGTAGTACTCCTCATGCGACCTGCCAATGCTGGGATTCCAGTGACAGCTCCTCAACTGAATTACTGATGATGGTAGGTTTCTCTCGTTGTTTAAGAATTATAATATGCTTATTTCAACATGGCCAAGTGACCTCGTTGAGTGGTAATAGCATTGTGACAATTTGGCAAATTCATTGACGTGATGTGTTTTCACTAGATGACATCAGGTCGCTGCCACATGAGATCACACCAGGCATGACAGTGCCGAATTACATGACATCACTAAATGGCATTGCCTAATGATGTTGCAAAATTACATGAGTCTAAAAGGAGAGTCATTAAATGAATGATATCATTGGTGGACGCATAAGTATCATCACCATTCCCATTGACCAAAGTAGGTTCTTTCTGGCCCTGAAAACGTTTATTAGAAAGGGGTGGCTAACAAGGTTTAAGTCCGACTATTGTCATATGTAAGCTAAGGAACTGTCAAAATGAGAAAATCTGTTGGAACTGTCAATAGCAAGATGGGAGTGGGCCAGCAATTAACAGTTCAAGTTTTTAATAACTGAACACAATTCTCTAACTGAGAATTTGAACTGTCAATGCCAGCATAAAATGCTCTTCTTGATAGTTTGAATTTTCAATATCAGAATGTTTTTCTCTCATTGACAGTTAACCTTTTTGAACTGTAAATGAAATCTGTCATTTCCGTGCCATAATGTGCCCTGAAGGTCTCATAGCATAAATGTACTACAGGATGACCTGCACAGAGAAAAGAGGTAGAATCACTGTGACTACCGACTTCATCACTGAAGTAACTCTGCCCAGGACTCTGGAGTGACTCCTTAACATTAGCAGGACTAAATAATAACTCTATAATGACTCCTATTCTAAGACTCCATAATGATTGGGAGTCACTTTAGAGTCCTGGGGAGAGTTACCTCAGTGTTCGGGGCTGGACTCCAATTTGAGAGTTACCGTGATTCTACTTCTTCTCTCTGTGTGGGTTATGTTCTCAGTTATAATGCTCATATGTATTTGTATATTTGAAAGCAATTAATTCAGTATAATCTATTCGCTTCTATAAAATACTGAGTTGAGTAGGCTTTGCATACAGATAAGGCAAATACTTGAATATAGATAGCACTTAAAAGTAAGTTAAATGCCAGCAATGTGAGATTGATGTTATGTAACCTGTCTAGATGTTGAGTTAAATTTCCATATTGATGGCTGATAGTGCTATACAGACTATATCATAAAAAAATTAAGGACATGTCTGGTCATCCTATACATAATATAAATAGGCCCTTCGAGAGTTGAATGTCAGTTTTACGGATGCTATCGAGACATCTCGATATTTCGTCTGATGTTATTCACCACACAGTAACTTGTTTGTTTATCATGGTATATACTTCTGATAGTATGATTTGAAACTAGATTGTGCATGTGGCAAATTGCCTCCTTTGCTTTACTTAACAAACTAGAATATACGAAAATAATGACCAATAAATCACATTTAATCCCCTCAGCAGTATACTATTTAAGACCACTACCGTATACATTTAAATACTTAGTAGTCACTCAAATCCATAGGGGGCGTGATTGGCTACATATACGATACAATTCCTTACCATCTCCCATCACATGGTAGGATCATGTCCTGGCATGTTTATCTGTGGATGAATGGATGGGAGGGAGGTAACTGAATACCGGTGAAATCGGCCCCAAGGAGAAATCGGCCCCGGAGAAAACGGCCACAATGAGAAAATGCCCACAGTCTTAGCCCAGTCTCACAAATGTCTTACAAGCTGATCAATCTTAAAGTCTTAATAAAAGGTTCCGCTGTTACTTAAGAAGGGAAAAAATTAAAGCTCCCCTTGAGAAAGGTACCCGAGTAAGACTGCATAAAAGATCAGGCTGTAAGACAATCTTAACCAAATCTTAAAGTCTTAATTAATCTTAAAGTCTTAATAATACCCACCGAATATAGATGGTGTCATATGTTGATATTGTGGGGGGCTCTGCCCCCCCCCCCCACCTCTGTTTTTCTTTTTTTCCTTCTTTAGTAATGGTAAAGGCTATTAAGACTTTAAGACTAAGACTTATTAAGACTCTACTCTGAGGGCCGACTTCTCTCTGGGGCCGACCTCTCTCTGGGGCCGACTTCACTAGGGATGTTTTCTCCTTGGGGCCGACCTCTCCAGATACCAGGCAACTGATGGGTTATTGTTGCAGAGTATGCTAGATGTCTCTCTGCATGAGAGAGAGATGAATGGCTTGATCTGACAACAGATATCCAAGCTACACTCACCTAGATCACCATCTTCACTATCACAGACTTATACATTGAGTCTGCACAAACCAGGAACCGTATACAGAGGCGTAGGAAGAAAATCCTGATTGGGGGGGGGGGGGGCAGGGGGGTCAACTCCAACCAGCTTTAAGTGTCGGTTTTTATGCATAATGCACCATATGTATATATACACCTATATTAGACTGTATGGAAAATTAGTATTTGAGCGCCCTTAAGTTCTGATTTGGGGGCCTAGGCCCTGCACCCACTTTTCTCTATGCAGGGGAGGTAAGGATTGAAAAGTGTGTGTATTATATTACAGGTCTTGGGGGGGAGCCCAAACATATTAAGGGAGGCAGAATATCTGTTACAGATGTATGCGTGCTGGTGGCAGAAAGCCAAAGCACCATAGCTTAGCCTGGTGTGCACACATCAGTTGCACCCCTTGAGACAATATGAAGATTTCTAGTATCCCACCGTAATGCACATTATATCCTTTCCTACTAGACAGAACATGGCTACTATCTTCAATTTTTACAACCTAATGAAGGCTGATATCTCAAGCTGGTAACCATCAGCATCTGTTGTAGGGGTGTTGCTCTAAGTATTATGGTGGCCCGGAAGGCAAGTGATATCATGTAATCATAATTCAGACCATTTCTGATGTGAATGCTAAGATGTCAAAGTGCAAAAGAGGTGAATAATGTAAATGACTGTAAAGTACTCTCAATAGAAACAATATTGTCCTTACACTCACTGTGCTCTTATCTGGCATCATTAATGTATACTGTTACAGGTATTCCTATTGATGACAGCTCAGCTGTCTATATAATGAGATCCTGCCAATGTCTATACTAGAAGCGGTCTGTAGGATTCCCCTCCTACATAATATGAATACAATATGATCAGTGGTGCAAGTTAATATTAATTAGCCTCTTATGTGGATATCTTTCTAGTCGACCTATCAATGACAAACACTCAATGGGGGAGAAGATTCCTGTTATTGACAGTTAAACTTTCAAAATATTTCTGTTATTGATAGGTTTTTACAAAATGGTTTGTTGATTATAATTGGCCTTTCAACTAAACCTAGGCTAAGGCATATTGCCTGTCTGCAGCCAGTACCCCTATATGAATACAATATTGTCTGATAGTCTAGAATGTATAGCATTATGTAATCATGTAGTACTCCTCATGCGACCTGCCAATGCTGGGATTCCAGTGACAGCTCCTCAACTGAATTACTGATGATGGTAGGTTTCTCTCGTTGTTTAAGAATTATAATATGCTTATTTCAACATGGCCAAGTGACCTCGTTGAGTGGTAATAGCATTGTGACAATTTGGCAAATTCATTGACGTGATGTGTTTTCACTAGATGACATCAGGTCGCTGCCACATGAGATCACACCAGGCATGACAGTGCCGAATTACATGACATCACTAAATGGCATTGCCTAATGATGTTGCAAAATTACATGAGTCTAAAAGGAGAGTCATTAAATGAATGATATCATTGGTGGACGCATAAGTATCATCACCATTCCCATTGACCAAAGTAGGTTCTTTCTGGCCCTGAAAACGTTTATTAGAAAGGGGTGGCTAACAAGGTTTAAGTCCGACTATTGTCATATGTAAGCTAAGGAACTGTCAAAATGAGAAAATCTGTTGGAACTGTCAATAGCAAGATGGGAGTGGGCCAGCAATTAACAGTTCAAGTTTTTAATAACTGAACACAATTCTCTAACTGAGAATTTGAACTGTCAATGCCAGCATAAAATGCTCTTCTTGATAGTTTGAATTTTCAATATCAGAATGTTTTTCTCTCATTGACAGTTAACCTTTTTGAACTGTAAATGAAATCTGTCATTTCCGTGCCATAATGTGCCCTGAAGGTCTCATAGCATAAATGTACTACAGGATGACCTGCACAGAGAAAAGAGGTAGAATCACTGTGACTACCGACTTCATCACTGAAGTAACTCTGCCCAGGACTCTGGAGTGACTCCTTAACATTAGCAGGACTAAATAATAACTCTATAATGACTCCTATTCTAAGACTCCATAATGATTGGGAGTCACTTTAGAGTCCTGGGGAGAGTTACCTCAGTGTTCGGGGCTGGACTCCAATTTGAGAGTTACCGTGATTCTACTTCTTCTCTCTGTGTGGGTTATGTTCTCAGTTATAATGCTCATATGTATTTGTATATTTGAAAGCAATTAATTCAGTATAATCTATTCGCTTCTATAAAATACTGAGTTGAGTAGGCTTTGCATACAGATAAGGCAAATACTTGAATATAGATAGCACTTAAAAGTAAGTTAAATGCCAGCAATGTGAGATTGATGTTATGTAACCTGTCTAGATGTTGAGTTAAATTTCCATATTGATGGCTGATAGTGCTATACAGACTATATCATAAAAAAATTAAGGACATGTCTGGTCATCCTATACATAATATAAATAGGCCCTTCGAGAGTTGAATGTCAGTTTTACGGATGCTATCGAGACATCTCGATATTTCGTCTGATGTTATTCACCACACAGTAACTTGTTTGTTTATCATGGTATATACTTCTGATAGTATGATTTGAAACTAGATTGTGCATGTGGCAAATTGCCTCCTTTGCTTTACTTAACAAACTAGAATATACGAAAATAATGACCAATAAATCACATTTAATCCCCTCAGCAGTATACTATTTAAGACCACTACCGTATACATTTAAATACTTAGTAGTCACTCAAATCCATAGGGGGCGTGATTGGCTACATATACGATACAATTCCTTACCATCTCCCATCACATGGTAGGATCATGTCCTGGCATGTTTATCTGTGGATGAATGGATGGGAGGGAGGTAACTGAATACCGGTGAAATCGGCCCCAAGGAGAAATCGGCCCCGGAGAAAACGGCCACAATGAGAAAATGCCCACAGTCTTAGCCCAGTCTCACAAATGTCTTACAAGCTGATCAATCTTAAAGTCTTAATAAAAGGTTCCGCTGTTACTTAAGAAGGGAAAAAATTAAAGCTCCCCTTGAGAAAGGTACCCGAGTAAGACTGCATAAAAGATCAGGCTGTAAGACAATCTTAACCAAATCTTAAAGTCTTAATTAATCTTAAAGTCTTAATAATACCCACCGAATATAGATGGTGTCATATGTTGATATTGTGGGGGGCTCTGCCCCCCCCCCCCACCTCTGTTTTTCTTTTTTTCCTTCTTTAGTAATGGTAAAGGCTATTAAGACTTTAAGACTAAGACTTATTAAGACTCTACTCTGAGGGCCGACTTCTCTCTGGGGCCGACCTCTCTCTGGGGCCGACTTCACTAGGGATGTTTTCTCCTTGGGGCCGACCTCTCCAGATACCAGGCAACTGATGGGTTATTGTTGCAGAGTATGCTAGATGTCTCTCTGCATGAGAGAGAGATGAATGGCTTGATCTGACAACAGATATCCAAGCTACACTCACCTAGATCACCATCTTCACTATCACAGACTTATACATTGAGTCTGCACAAACCAGGAACCGTATACAGAGGCGTAGGAAGAAAATCCTGATTGGGGGGGGGGGCAGGGGGGTCAACTCCAACCAGCTTTAAGTGTCGGTTTTTATGCATAATGCACCATATGTATATATACACCTATATTAGACTGTATGGAAAATTAGTATTTGAGCGCCCTTAAGTTCTGATTTGGGGGCCTAGGCCCTGCACCCACTTTTCTCTATGCAGGGGAGGTAAGGATTGAAAAGTGTGTGTATTATATTACAGGTCTTGGGGGGGAGCCCAAACATATTAAGGGAGGCAGAATATCTGTTACAGATGTATGCGTGCTGGTGGCAGAAAGCCAAAGCACCATAGCTTAGCCTGGTGTGCACACATCAGTTGCACCCCTTGAGACAATATGAAGATTTCTAGTATCCCACCGTAATGCACATTATATCCTTTCCTACTAGACAGAACATGGCTACTATCTTCAATTTTTACAACCTAATGAAGGCTGATATCTCAAGCTGGTAACCATCAGCATCTGTTGTAGGGGTGTTGCTCTAAGTATTATGGTGGCCCGGAAGGCAAGTGATATCATGTAATCATAATTCAGACCATTTCTGATGTGAATGCTAAGATGTGGATAGGATGAAGGTCAGTCCAAAGATATTCCAGCAGCAGCATCAAAAGATCTACCGGAAGAACACTAGATTCCTGACTGTTAGAGCATAGTCCTGTCTTCTCTCCTAGAGGTGTGATAATTATAGGGAGACAGTGCCACCAGCATATTGTAAAGGCACACACAGTTACTGTTACAGCATGGAATCTATAGGAGCAAATGAGACATTGTTCTCTATATTCCTCTCATATGCATTTACTTTTGATTTTGTCAATGCCATACTGATCAGGCTGACTTGAGAAGGTCTATAATTATGGGTTCGGTTGGTATTGGATGGATGTAAATGAAACTTGCACTGGAATGTTTAATTTGATATTTTGTAATGCCATGTTCAATTCGCATTTTTAAACTGCAACAGCATATATATAAAATTGTATGAGGATATGAGGTGATAACACATAGGTGTTGGTGGAAAGGGACTTCCCTACATCAGTATATGACTGATGAGTATGCACACTGTCCCCAACCATACTAACAGATATATCATCCTGGTTATGGCAGCCATGTGAAACAGCCACCTGTTGGTAGGGGCCTTGCTGGAGCCTCCAGTGGAGGGATGGGCAGTGGGAGATGGGGGGGGGGGGGGGATTCCGGCGGACAAGTATCCCTTGTTCAGGTAATTGTTCAGGTAATTGTAAAAGTCAGATTTTGGAGAAGGGGGACTATAGCCTGGATTTAAGAAAAGGCAGCCTGTGACTTTCGGTTCAATATGATTTGGTATTGCACCCATAGGAAATGTTGAACAATACAAGCAGATAAGGTAGCTTCCCATTAATAAAATATTGTATCCAGCCTTTCCGTCCTTCCCCCCTGCCATACAATATGAACCAGAACAGAATTTAACTTGCATGACAATGCAGATGGAGGGGGGGAGGCGGGTAGGGCAGCAAAGAATAAGGACGGTATCCATAGCTAAAACATAATTCATTTCTCCATGTCCATGTTAATCAATATACTTGATATTGAAGATGAGGCAAGAGCCACTCGTAACAATTCTTAATTAGAAATCTGATGTGAGACAGATTACAACTACACCACTGCTACAGGCCTGGTTATTACTCATATCGATATGGGATATCACCAGATTTGTACTGCTAATTACCATAGCAGTAGGCAGAGATAGAGTATGCTGATCAGCTGGCGTTTCATCATTTGTTGTTTTTAAAGCAATGGGTATTTTTTGCATCTGCTTGCTTTCACGAGTCCTAACATGAGAGCACGGTTGTAGAAGTCGGACCTAGCACAGGAATATGGCACAGGAGACCAGACGATGCCCCTTTCAGTCGTGCGATGTTAATTCACAACAAAGGCCGATTTCAATAGATTCTAGTAATTTATTTTTTTAACCCCTGGCACTGACCCCTTCATATGCAATCACATAGCTATAAGGTAGGTCAACAGAATGACGTAGATGCCTCAGTAATCCTAGTGGTATCTGATTAAAGCTACCTCTAGTACTGTGACCTTGTCTGTTGTCAGATTACCCTGGTTACCTGACGTTGTGGGCTCAGGTTCTACGTATCTGCATGAACCCAAGCTTCATCTAACGGGACACCCGTTTAACAGGGTAACCAAGAATATGTGATAACCAGGACCGATATATGATAACACAGGTGCTGAAGTCAAGGTGTTATGATCAAAGTGAGTTATTGTACAAAATCTGAAGTGACACAATGTTCCAGAATACCATATTCCATATAAGAAGGGGGCATAGCGATTATGGGATTATGTCGATAAAGACATTCTAGTAGGATCATTGTCTCTTAAAGTCCCAATTAGACATTTAGCTTTTTATCCATCCTAAAAATCCCGCATTCTGCATTGAACAAAATGGACGCCCATTTGAGCGTTGGATGTAGTGCTCATCTTGGAATGAAAATGATAATTTCATCGCATCTTTAGTTGAATGTAGATTGCAGCCCACCGCTACTAGTATCAATGGTTAGTAACAGCTGGATCTACAAACAAGCCTCCCCATGAACCTTCATCTAAGCTTTTCAACTCCTACAGCAGCATTGCATTTTCCACAAATAATCCTCTTTTTTCCAATGTCCCACTATCCAGTCATCATCCTTTTGGCAATAGCAAGCGAAAGCTATCTTGACCAAGACATGCCGCTCCCCATTTAACCTGGTGATTAAACGAAACTGGCGAAATAGTAAACACAGCAGCGTTTGATATTTAAGGGAGCACACAATATGAGATAAGGAACTACGCTCAGAGAGAAACAAAATGAACACAGGAATAACAGACTACCAGTAGTACAGAGGTGTTTGTGTTTGGTGTCCTCTTTCTGTGGCATACACCTCCCACGTGTAGTGTATTAATAGGAAACACAGACCCATGCTTCCTGTAATTTGGGCGTGCTATACCTCATAATCAGAGCTTGTTGACTCCTAAAATGGATCCCACTGTTATTGTCCCTGAAGGTGTAGGTGTACATGAACTTGACACACCCTGACAATTGACTGGTATACATGTATATACCACATTGTAGACAAACAAGAAGTATGAACGTGAACAACAACTGCTATTCAACTATCTATTTGGTCTAAAAGCTTCACCTGTTTTGATGTGTATTGATTATATACATATTCAATTGCTACTAGATCAGATACAGAACAGCGATACAAGGTCATAGGAGTATATTATAACTAATTCTTAAGGATCAAACCACATCGATATCATTGATTTAGAGTTTAATCTAACTTTTTTAGCTGAAGCATCTAGCCAGAACATTATATTTCTTGCTCTTGAGAGGGGTACCAATATTTAAGCCTGAGCATGGGCACCGAGGAAAGTTTAGGCCCCCGACTAATTCCACCAACTTCCCCTCTCCCATTCCTAAATTATAACCCCTCGCTTAGCTTATCATGCAATATAAGATACATCAAATGGTAATGAACAGGATGAAATATCAAATCCCCAATACCTCGTATATGAATCTTATAATCCATCTATCCTCACCCACCAGCTTCCCCTAAGATTGATACCTACAAAAAAAACTCAGTAGATAGGATCACGTCCTGGCGTCTGTATTGTGGGTATGTGGGTATTAGTGTGTAAGGAGGCAGGGGTGTAAGGGATGGGTTATTGTTACAGAGTATGCTACATGTCCCATTGGCTGACAGACAGATGGCTACATCTGACAGTAGTTATTCCTCAGCCACATCCAGCCTGATCTCCATCTTCACTATCAGATACTCATACATCAGTTCCGTCAAAACCGGAATGATTTTGATGGGAGAATGGGGGAAGGGATACCAACATATCTGGTGACCCAACCCCATCAGTTACTTCTAATTGAACTGCACAAGAAATAGATCTGTGTTCAATGCCTAGTTGATAATGGAAGCTGATGAAGCAAATTCAAATAATCGGTTGCTTTGGTATTACTTTAATTACATTAAAGGCAGGGGTGGGAAGGGAGGCAGGGGGAGGGGGCTAGAAAAGTAAAGTAGTCAAGTTGCCTTGGTGGTAAGAGTCGCCCACATGGAATATAGGAGGTAGTAAGCCTCAGAGAGAATTCATCACAGAGTTGTTTGCTTGGAAAAATGATTTTTGCTTTTCATGTTATGATGATTTGTAAATGCTGAGCAAAACCTGCAAATGGAAGTAAATGTTTTAGTCGACCGATACTTTAACAGAAAATCGTGAATGTCCAAAAGTAGTAACTTTAATACAATGTGCTGCGGTATCATATAAATAGTGTCTACATCCTCCCCCATGCGATACACTGCCAACCGTAACAGAATTGATTCTAGTTGACAATACAGAGAGGGAGGGGGGGGGGAGAAGAAAACACTGTATCCATAGCCATAGCATTTTTCATTACTATAGGCATGTCCATTTTAATCAACATTCTTGATATTGAGGACGGCAAGATTAGAGCTACCAGTAAGAATTATTAATTAGAAAACTGATGTGTGACAGATTAGAACCATACCCCTTATCGTCATTCTCATCGATAGGGGATATCACAACAGCCATACTTCTTAATATCCATTGCAGAATGTGAGTGAGAATGTGAGTGATTTGATATGATAACATCTCCCCATCCCCATGATTAGTAGGTATTTTTGTAGATCTGCTTAAGTGTTCTTGCCTTAGCCTAGAAGCCAGCCTAGAGACCAGTTGCAATGAATTTCAGACCGGGATTTCAGATGTTAAACCTCATCATAAAGTGTCGGTGTTGTGCTTGGTATGTCACAGAAGACAGTCTTACCATGTTTGGCCTTTATAGTCAAACAAAATCCAAATGTCTCAATACTAAAAAATGAAACCCAAACACACTTCCCCTAGTTCGGACATTTGCATTGAAGTGTTTAGGCACGTGGTTGCAATATCAGAAATTATGTTATCGATTATATCAGATTCTCCTCTTAACCTGAACTATCTATTTGCCATCATAAAGTCATGAAGTGAGTCAAAATGCCTATATGAACCTCCATGAAGATCATCTCAATTTTAATGATATCTCATTACAGCTGCTTCGGAGCTACCTTGGCGTGGCCACCTGACAGATTGCCATGGTTACCTGACTCGTGCACTTGCACGAATCCCGGCTTCATCTACCCAGAAACCCATTCAGTAGGTTGACCCAGAATAAGACAAACCATGATATTTCATACTGGTGTACGATAACTCAGGTGTTATCATTGTCAAAGTATAATAATTTATGAACATTTTAAAGTCTCATGAGGTCAATGCAGGCAACATATTTGGACCCTCAAAAAAAAGTGTTTGTCAATGATCTAATAGGCCAATGGGCATCAAAATAACCATTCACCCACAATCCATTTTGGAGGCTATATTGAACAAAATAAATCAGATGTATCAATACATTGGTGTGAATTTCGAACCAAGAAATTTGCCTCAATCTCTCAAATTAAGTGTTTCTGACTGATGTTTGCATTACTCATTTCAACTTTATTGTATATTGCTACCTCTCTTTTTATAGAAGTACCTTCCCTTATCTTAGCTACTGCTCTTCTAAAGGTTTATCACAGCTCTTTTATCACAACTTCCAAAACTAATTCACATGTATTTCCAGGATTAACCTCAACCTTCATCGATCTCTTTTCACTGGTGTTTTCTCCATGATTATGCATTACATTGATTGAAACATGCATCTCCCCATTTTCGCCTGTAGCTTTTCTAAAAGTAGTATAGCTGTCAAGGCAGCAGTCAAAGCAATGTTTTCCGGCAATGTATTCAAATACGGATGGGGCTATATTTTAATTTGTCTTATTATTACATTTAGCACGAAGCATAAAATTAGGATTAAAGAAAGGCTGGAAAATGTACATACGAGTCTCGTATTACCTGGTCATCTATCTGACTGCTTATCAACTTTTGTTATTATGGCAAACACGAGGGCTTATATATCTCCCCTGTTTTACAATTTCTAGAAGACTCCATTTTACCTAGGCCTATAAATATATCATGTCCATTAGATATCATACCGTAACTCTGAATACATAGCATATTGCACCCCACACAATTTATAGGCAATAGAGATTCAAAATTATTGTATATCTTAGATATTTAAACTTCATGATTAGATGTTGTAAAATGGTGGAAAAAGGTGGGCATATTGTATCCTCATTTCTTTTATAAGGTAAGATGAACTTGACACACCCTGACAAATAAAAGGTATCTATACACCACATTGTAGACTGAAAACGTGATGACCATGCACATCAACTGCAATTTAACTACTGTATATAGACTATATTAAGGGTAGTGTGTAATTGCGGTTTGTATTGGTATTGTACAGATATTGTACAGAATGCTATAACATAGGGGAAGAGGTGCACATATTGCCATGAAATATCTCGACCTCGGCGCTATGACAACTGTAGTAAATGGCTTTCCCGATCCCAATACATGTTCCCAACTAGCTTCGGAAACTGACCAAGCTTGCCCTAAGCTTACATACATGGATCCTGCTAAAACCAAAAATCATGACCTGGAGAAAGTCCGCTTATACCTGTTAGTGAGGCGGCTGTATAACCTTGTGTGTAACACAGAGACTGAGGGAGGCGAGGGTTTTAGCAGCGGGTACTGGGTAGGGAGGTGGGTGAGAGAGAAAAAAGTAAAAACAAAATGTAATGTGGTACAATCCTGTATGGAATGTCTAACCTGTCAAATGTGGGAAGCTGGCTATTACTTGGTCCATCAAACTCTCCTCTTACAGTCAGTGCCACAGCTACTTTACCCTTCTTCAAGTTATTAAAAGCCAAAGGAGAGATAGTCAGTAAAGAACTTGAAAGGAGGCCCATTTTATGCTCTGAAGGATGTTTCATAGATATAGACGGTATCATATATGTGAACGCATTAGAGTTCATCTTGATTGGTGAACTATAAAGGGCTGACTCCACTGCCGTCGGTGCCTTGTCCATCTGTCAACGGAAATGGATCGGTCTGTCCACAGATGGTGCAAACCCATCGGAAAACAGCGGACAGAGAGCATGAATGCTTTCACCTTGCCCTGTCCATTGACGTTTTGTCAATATTGCTATCAACGGATGCAGTATTTTGGCTTCCACCAATCCGTCCATGTTCTCTTCGACAGACAGATTGGTGGAAGCAATAAAATGTAGATCTGTTAATCAAGGGTCGACTGAAATGTTGATGGAAATGACAAAAATGTTGACGGAAAAAAATATTACATTTTAGAATATTGAGCTTTCCGTCCAATTCCTCCCAAATCCGTCAACGGATGGATCACAATATTTTGATTTCCATTAATATGGGACATATATATGAAGAGTTTGGATGCAAAACGACATAAATCCATTTTGTGAGTTTTGAGATACCAGCATATTTGTAATTTTGAAGAACAGGTGAATAGATATTCATTTCCTTCAATTATTAATAATTAGTGGGCAATAAATAAAACACCTAGAAATAGGTTTTTGAAGTCTTTGATTATTATTGAAAGAGAAAATAGATGATTTAATCTCATTTTTCAGTTTTTTTTTACAAAACAACATGAATCCAAAAGCTGTATTTCTAATCCACATTGATGATAAAATTTGACTTTTGTGTCCATATTTCTTCAAAGTAAGAGTGCTTATTTATTTTGAGATAATACTTTTAGCAATAGAGAACAACATCATTTATAATAACACCTGTTTAAGATATTACACATGCAGGAATAAAGAGCCATACATGCAAAAACAATGTCTGGTGAGGTGGATTTATGTCGTTTTGCAAAAAAAACAACTTTTGGATACATGCCTTTTGCAAAAAAAACTGTTTTTTAGGCAGGCCCTATGTACTAAATGAATACAGTTTTGAATAAAAAAATATCACAATTTTGTTCTTTTTGCCCTAGCCATTGGCTCTGACTTATTTTCCCGATTTTGTTTTTTGGCGCTTATGTCGTTTTGCATCCAAACTCTTCATATGTATACGGATCCATCAACGGACGGGTCAGTGGAAGCTAAATTAGCACAAACATCGACGTTTTTGGGTCATATTGATGGCTAAAACCACTGGTCCATCCATCGAAGGATCCGTCTGAAAAATGGAAGGATTTGTCCATCGGCAGCAGTGGAATCATTGCTTAAGATGTATTGATGACTAATATGTTGCCCATACAGTGTCTTGCACTACACTAGTCCAGGTAATTATGATTATCTCTAATGTAGGAGATGCAAGTGCCACTTAATATACTGAAGGCTATTTGCGGCTTGTAAAAGCCTGGAGTAAAGCTATGTAATTCCTCATAATTTACATTTTCTCCTAAAAGCACAACCATACCTGTTATTGCTAAGATCCACACAATTTAAACTATATGCAGTTTCATTCATATTTCGACCTGTAGTTTTTCCCTAATCGGTCTAGCTGTCAAAGGTACATCTGTCTGAGGAGTCCTCCTTATGAATATCTACATATGCCAATATGTGGCATTCTGGGGAAGTCCAGGTCGCCCTGGCTGACCTAGGGGAGTCACCTGGTGGAGTGAGGTCAGCCAGAGAGTCACCTAGGCTCCCTTAGGCGGCCTGGACTCCCCTAAAGAGGAGAGTCATTCTGGAGGCAACCTGCACTCTTTTTTTATGCTGTTTCCTTTCTCTGTGTAGATACAGAAGGATCTATACGTGTCGACTACAGGTGTATAAGGGTCCATCCTGCATGCACATCAATATGACACACATCTATTCATCATAGCACCCACTACATCTTCTGTATGATGCATAGGATGACGTGTAGGCCTACACTGCATCATACAGTCCATACATATTAGTCTCATAATCCTTCCTTATCCCACCCTACCATCACCTAGACTTGATGTCTACACAAAGAAACACTCAGTTGATAGGATCACGTCCTGGCATGCTGTATGGTGGGAGGTGTGTGTGTATGCGAGGGGGGGGTGTAACTGATGGGTTATTGTTGGAGTAGGCTGCCTCTCTGGGTGGGAGATAGATGGCCAACTCTGACAGCAGATACCTGAGCCACACCCAACTAGCTCCTTAGATAGTAGACCTTTGTTCTGTGTTCTCTCCCCAGAGGTCTCATAGGCATAGGGGAGGTTGGTGTCAACTTAGATAGGAGAAAGTAGTTTAATTATTCCAAATTCTACACTGGAGTACCAAACTGATCATACTATTCAGGATATCTCCAGGGTATACCATTCTGTTTATTTGAACCAAATCTAATTGTACTGAATGACACAAAACGATGTGGTGTCATGCAACTATAAATTATTGCTAGATCAGAGATACATCAATTCAAGGTGATTGTTAGGAACGCACCTAATGAGCCTTCACGTAGGTTGGAGAGGAAGGTCTAAGGGTGCTAGGAATGTGTAGTATGTAACAAATGTATACATACACCTTGTGCCACATATCTGTTGGTTAAGAATGGCAATGGGAAGTAGGCAAGCATGGTAGCGACATAAGGGATAGAGTCACAGAAGCCTGAGCTTGGGGATAAAGGTAAAGGATTTCAGAAACCACAAATATTGTTCTGAACATCATATTGATAAATGTATCAGTAGATGCAAATGATTCAATAGCCGTTGATACAAATATATTGAATTACTAACATGTTTGAACGTCCATTACGTCATATGTTATTCTGCAAAAGTAATGGATAAACAAGTGATGGGAGCTTCACCAGAGATACACAAAATAATTAGGATAACAATATGATGGGATAAAAGCATGATGGATTAGAAAGTCATTGTCCACAGTCCTTCATCGCTGCATGTAATCTTTCTTTAAATCAAACAACTTGATGTTCAAGACAATATCCCATTTAGTTGGTTACAAATAATGCATTCAAGAAAACACTCCATCATATGAGAGATTTCTGTTGATATAGTCATTTTTATATCTATATGGGACATGCTAATTAATTACCACACCAGGAGGCTCATTCAGAACAACTGACGTGGTCCTAGGGAAATGGTGACGTGACAAATCCTGTTTTACGACCAATTGTAAAATCTATTTCACAAGATTTCCTATACAAATGTATAGAAAATTAATGTAAATAGCATGTAAATAGCACATTCTGCAAGCTACAAATACCCTCGTCAATTGCAAATATTGCAATATTGACGAAAATCGCAATATGACGACTGACGAGTCTGTTCTGAAAGAGCCTCCAGAGTTCTACCTAGTAAAGGAGATGATCATATGAACTGATTCATTATGAGTTTTTTTCTAATTTTTATGAGATCAATATTTATGAAGGTATAAAACAAAGTGCACACTGTCGTTTTGTAAGGGGAAACACTTAATTCACTGCGCTGGTAGGATGGTGTTGCTCCATTAGTCATTATCCCCAAGAATCGCAAACAGAAAATAATACATATTGATTTAGATGGCAATGTGGAGGTAAATTAACAAAGGAAAAAATGTCAAAATCCACTTCCTATATTGAATCAACACACATGATATTCAAGAGGAGATCATCTGCTTCTTTGAATTGCTTATTATGAGCCTGCTGTGATATAATGAGGAATATGATAATTGTATGCCTCAACATCAGTGACACCAGGGGATATCTCACTAACTGAGACCAGGGACCTGGCAGCGGGTGTGGTGGTCCACTTAGCACTAGCTGGGGTAGTCACAGGTGGCCAGCTGAGGGGTGAGAGTATGGCCACCTGGTGAGGCAATCCATCAACACCCCAGCCAATCTGTATGACATATTGGTTGGACCCTTAAAAACATAACGGCTAAAATTTACCCCAAGTTTAAGTCATGAGGTGAACATGGGAGTTATTCTGATGATAACCTGCCTTAAGACTAAAGCACTCAGCAAAGTAGCCTCACAAAGATAAGCTGTCAAACAATATATTATTTGTGTAAAAAATAATACATTTATATATACAGCGCCTTAGGTGGGGAGATATACAGCATATATATATATATATATATATATATATGCAATACCTGATTCAGTGGGGTAGATATGCAGGTATCTCCTCAAACAACGCTATACATCAATGTCACCTTTAAGTAACACATTGACCAACTACTGGGGATGATGATCCAGCTCATCTATCATGCACATTGATATCCGTCTTACAAATTATGTGCATGTTGTTATTTTAGATATCGTCTTAGAAATGGTGAAGGTGATGCCGTAAGAGAATCCAAGAACAAAAACCACGTACAGTTCAATGTCCGGTAGGTCATTATTGTGTCTGTCGAGCATTATACTGTGGCTATAGATAGTGCTAGAAAACCAAAATCAAGAGAGGATATGGTCAAAATTGTTGTCAGAGGTTGGATTGGGAAAAGGGGTCAGGTATGTTTCTATGGCAACTAGTTACTAGTTGTGCATACTATATTGGCTGGGATAATACAAATATTTGTGTCTTGCTTTAATTTGAATATGCGGTCAGTAAATATTATAGCTTTGAGTTTTCATTACTTCCCGACTAGGTCTATGGCTGCACTTCCCATTCTGTGGTAGACTTACAGCATATCAAAGACATGTCCCTCTCAGGCCATGCCTATGTGAAGTTGGGGGTTAAAGAACCCTTGGTATTGTAAAAGTGTAGAAGCGGGATTTCTATCTTTTGGCTCATCTCATAGATTCAATCATCCTGGATACAATCCACCTACCTTTTTCTCACTTGTGAAAAAAGTCTCCTCTGCAAAGACAATGGGCCGTTAAATGGCACAAACAAACACAAAAACAAACAAATATTATTTACTCAATACACTGTAGACCCTATTCTTACATTTAGCAGCATGCACACTCTACTGAATGTGGCAATCATTGATCCTACTGTTCATCATAACCTTTGTTATTGTTTGTGTCACTGATGTGTTAATCTCAAATCAAAAACTTGTTCAAGAAACCCTAGTACATGTTGATATTATTATCATTGGCAACATATTCTTTTTTTTTGCATTGAAATGTTAACAAATGTATACCGCGTCTCGAATGTGTATTTTGTTAATAAACAAGGGTCGTGAGTTTCTCATCGAAACAAAAAAATGTAGCACACATAATGAATCCCAATAGAGAGTTCCTGATACCGCCTGCTAAGTGATCTTTCAGATCGCAGAATAAGAACTGTGGGCAACCACCGATCACAAGCACCATCAGGTCTTCCCTCAATGTAAGTGCCATCTCTGCCTCTTTGTAAATTGCACATACTACCTGTTCAAAAGAAAAGAGAAGAAAGGAAGATATATGAAAGAAAGAGGAAACCCAAGGAAGCTTTATCATTCTATATACGGTGCCCACAGAGTGTCGCTGTACCACATGTTTATATGTATTAGCGTCCATCTTGATCGATGAATAGGAAGGATATGATGCGTTATGAGCTTTCCCATATGGAGACTTGGATAACCATAGTCCTGGCAATTAGCCCTAATGTAGAAAAAGCAGCTGCTCTATAATCTCCTAACGGTCTGTGGTAAAAAGGAAAGCATGGGGTTGAAGCCATGTAGGTCTTCATATTACTCCCAATCAGCTTTTCTTTAGGCCTGCTTTTATCACAAAAGAGAGTTCTTGCTTAAAAAAGAGACACATTGTCATCAACAGCTTTAGACAGTATTCTAAAATACATTACCTGATATATTTTTTGAGATGTGAACTTTCTGAACTGTTTTGTATGGTCGATAATTATATTTGTTCTTCCGGATTTGTCCGGAATTTGTAGAATAAGATTCTAATGATTGCAAGTCTGGTTGAGCGATTGTGTTCAGGGGGACATTTTTACGGTATTACCTTGAACGGGGCGCATTTTACCGAAATGATGCATGAATGCAGTATCAAGTACGAGATTCACAAGAAGCCCACATATATTATGTACAGAAGGGAATAGAACAACAGTTAAAATTAGAAATGTATGCGTGGTAAAGCTATGTCCACCCCCCATCCTATCCTTCCCTGTTAACATCCTGCCCCCCCCCCATGTAGTAGTAATAGATGATCTATATTTCTGTGTGCAGCAAGCAGCTTATCTCACTGATAACTCGGACATGGCTGTCCAATACATGTGGATACCGGGGGCTGCGGATGATGGTATTAACCGGATGGTTGCAGGTAGGGTTAGTGGGTAGATGAGGATGTAGGACGCATGTATTTGTGTGTAACTAGTTGTGAGGTTCTGCTACATCCCTTTAAGGGAATGCAAGTGCATTTACTATACATGTACATGCATTTTTCCAGCCCATCATGCCCATAATCCCCACAATTCTGAATGCCTATGGCTCTTAGACCTTACCATTTAGACACTCACCTCAATCGAGTCCCTTTTTCTAGTAATAAGACAGAGGTAAAAATAAGTAAAATGGTGTTCCCCTTCTGATTTATGACATTATCTCTCAGGCCATTTTCACATTCCCAAGGATCTCTCTTTCTACAAGTACTCAAAGCTTCTTCTCCCATGGGAATGGTCCCTACTGCATTGCCCCTAGCTAGTACTAGAAGGTATTCACAGAGATAGATTGCTCTTTCTGTAGCACTGCTGAACTTACCTGTATAACCATTATAAGAAATGCAAACTGCACAGCCAAAAATAATTTTCTTACCCCAAGAAAATTCTAGAATCAAGATTAAATTTTCTCAATTCAAGGAATAAACTCATTCTGAGTATTTACATTTATCTTGTTTTCAGAAAGGGGAAGCTAAAAAGAATATCTTATATTTTTCTAGTATTCTTCTAGAAACAAGTATTCAAGATTATTTTTCTTTAGGAATTTTCTTTAAACTGGTCATTTGTGCACCCAACAAGATTATATCTTATATTCCTGAAATAAGAAAGTTCTATTTCTAGATTTAAGATTGCCATGTCTTGAAAATCTGCTCAGTTAAGAATTAACCTGACACCATGTGTCCAAAGTGTCAATTAGGGTGAAAAAATATGCAAGTATACTCTACTATGTAATGCTTTAACCAAATTCCTTCCATTATTTGGGAATTTTACAGGTGTAGAATGTGAGTTCAGTTAGGTTCCAAGTTAGGGATCAAGTATACAGACTACTATATAAGAATTATTTTCTTAAATTAAGAACATTAGTTACATGTTGTGCCACAAGAGGCCACCACTATGTAATGCAACAACTTTCTCATCAAACAGGGTATATACATTTCTGCCTCAAATTAAGTCCCAAAGAAACAGAAAAGGGTAAAAATATGTGGGAAAGGGGGAAATTTATTAGGGATTAATTTGATGTAAGAACCCTTGTTCCAGTGAATGAATTATAATAACTATAGGCAGAAATGATAAGAGACACCATTTGCTTGATAATATCATTCAAATAAAGGGAAGGATTACCTGTCCCATTACATAAAGTGAAATGACTTTGAATAAAGGTCTGTTTGCTTAAACTTCTATTGTAGCTACAAAAAGCTGCATTTAATCTGATGAACCTCTTTCTGATGCTCTGGCATCAATCCTTTCTCTCTAACACTAAAATTAAATATAATCATACCCCTTTCCCAGGCAAGAACATCAATCTTGTTTATTTACTCGAATAAGAAATTAAAACTGAATCAAGAAAGAGGTTTTCTAGAAAAAAAAAGGGCCATTCTCTAAGAAAGATTTTCTTATTTTGAGAAATATGTCAGAAAATATCATCTTGATTCCAGTATAAAATACTTGATTTAAGAATTTCTTTCTTGTTTGTTTTTCTTGTTTGTTTTTCTTACTCTAAGTATATTAAACTCAACCACGCTCTCAAGTAAAATTTTGTTATCCTACGGACAAACTTGTTTTAAGTTTATTTTACTTAAAACAAGATGAAAATGAGAAAATTATTTTTGGCTGTGTGTATATCTCACTCTAACAGATTCACTAGAAGGCCTCTAAAAAAGTGTAAGGCATATCGCACCAGCCTTGGTAGCCGGCTGTGACAGTAGTCTTCCCTTAATCCCTTTTCCATCTTTCTCCTCTACACATATCCATTTGCCCTTTTTGTCCCTACTACAAACCTTTTATGTGTAAGTGGTTGCTTCTCTCGCCGTTAACTTAATCTAGGGGTATACACAGCCCTTTGGGAAAGATCCCAGCCCTGTTGAGCTGCCCTAGAAACCTAACGAGAACCATTTCCTCGACGAACTAGCGTTGCCACTATTTCCATTAGGTTTTGAGAGTTCTTTTCTGTTCAATACACATATATTCACCCATACATGTCAAAAATTAGAATAGTTTATAATATCAGATAATTACTGTTTTTAGTTTATTAATCAGATTGGGTCAATGGTGGAACATGAATACATGAATAAAATCAGTTGATATTCAACACTATATATCATCAGCTTTTAAGAATTAATTAATTAATAAAGAACACTCTATCCTGTGACAGACTACAAACATGTATCATAAGAGCCATCATCTATATCGATATGGGATATCTCACTCTCCATACTAATTAATTATGATTGCAGATTCTGAGAGGAGCGATGATCCTGGTTGGATGCTTGGTTAGGGGGATGGTTAGAGGATACTGATTCATCAAGGGCGTCTTCTAGTTGATTTTTTTCTAGCATGCATCTTCACATTACGACTGTACGATTCAGTTTGCTCTGCTAGAGGAACAGCATTAGGCTCACTCTCACCAAATCGATGCAACTATTTTTTGGCCGTACATGATCGGCGGCCGTACATGATTGGCGGCCTTACATGATCGGTGACGTACATTATCGGGAATTATTGACTGCCCTACCCTTTCTGACCATGTTAAAACATAAATAAATCTTACCAAGATGTACATGTGATGTGTGTCTTGGTATTTGAAATGGTTTGGATGTGTAGATGAGTCTAGTAAGAGTATTTTACATGACATTTAAAATACCGATCATGTACGTCATGTGATGTACATGATCGGCCATTATTTATTGACTGCCTTAATTACCCTTTCTAACCATATTTAAAACATTGATCAATCATGGCAAGGTGTACATATGATGTAGGTATAAATATGTGTAATCATAGACATGTGAAGCAGTGGATAATGAGGACATTTTTTCATGACATTCCAAGCCGATCATGTATGTCATGTGACGTACATGATCGGTCACACATTGAGCCCCCCCCCCCATTTGGCCCTTATAAATATTTTGGGAGTTGTTTTTTTTCTAATAAACTCCCCAAAGATACATTACAGCCTGTAGGTATGGTTAGGAGAGTTAAATATCGTAGTGCAGGGGGTAATAGGTGGATTTTGTAGTCTATCATGTACCGCAGCCGATCGTGTACGGCCACCGATCATGTAAGGCCACTTTTTCAGCTGCACTGATTTGGTGAGAGTGAGCCATATATCATCCCTCTGCTTTCTCACAGCTATGAGAATGACCCTCCTGATACATCCTAATTCCCTAGTTTCCCGATTTGCTCTGGAAGCTTCGCATTAGACAAGGGTTTGAAGCTTCACAGTAATAGATGATATGTGCTTCCGGATAACACTTTTTGAGACAGGGAAAGGGATAGTAAGTCTCTTTAACACTACTATCACACCCCAGCTAGCAAAACTCATGTAAATTACAACATTTTTATATCATTTTCTGATTGGTGGTGACATCATCGGATGATGTCAATTGTCGTTCCCAAGATGTCATATATGCAAGAAGTTTTTACGTGTCCCTTTGCATGGGTATTTTACATAAGTATATTTACATTTTAAAAAAATACATATCAGCGATATATATAATGTTGATGTATGACCAGCTGTAAAACATGTCTGAAACGTATAAATTTAGACGTGTCAAAAAGATGTGATATGGAGATATGTACATGACATGTTGCACGGATGACATTTATACCAGTTTTGAGTATACCCCCCCCCCCTCCCAGTAGTGATTGTAAATCAGATAGGATATTTAGGATACCTCTGAGAGAGATTGTAGACATCATAAAGTTATGTCCATTTTATGTCAATTTATGACATGTACGTAGGCACTCTGCATAGGAAGCAAACACCTGCTCTGTAAAAGACACTTTGCAGGGATTTTCCATTCCTCGCAAACACATTTATCCTAGCCAGGAGGCCCAGATGTGATATCAGGCCAAAGCCAGAATTTCTTCTTATACAACTGCAAAGGACACAGAAAAGGTGTCCCATTATGTGCCTTGGCTGTCCAACTATAATTCATCAAGTCACTGTAACACAAGTAACACATTAAATGGCTCAAACTCCTGACTTATGTTGTTTTAGGATAGAGGAAGGACAAATCAGAAAGTTCTTAATATATCTAAACAAGTTCATATTATTGAAAGGTATATATCTCGGCTCCTTGGAACACTTTTTGATACGTCTCTAACCCTAGCGGTTCATTTTTTATTGCCTCACAAACTAGATTGTCCGTTTTCGGGTGACTCCAAGACCAAAATAAGGTGATTATGTACATAATGTCTCAAAGTACATAACAGCAACTAATAACTTTGTTTACAAACTGGGACGACATATATCTTAAGACATACCAAGAATGGATACCCTCAGAAAATTAGTTTTTGAGATACAGCTCGATGAATATTGAAGATTTATCAAAAATATTAAAATTTTAACAACATACTCACATTTTACCCTAGTTCACTCAAAATGGTTCAATTAATTGTCAAAATCACTCTACAATATCCTGATGGTATATACTTTAGGAAATATGGACCATTAGGATCCTTTGTTGAACCTACTTGGCACAGTACTGGCCTAAAAAGCGGCTATTTCACCTTATTTCGGTCTCGGAGTCACCCGGGTGACTCCGAGACCAAAATAAAATATTGTATAAATGTAGGTTAAATTAGTGGAATCATCAGATTTCTGGTTTAGAGCATTAGAGGGAGTGGATAGGAAGCAGGGGCACTAAAGATAACTAAAATATATTGGATATTAACAATTCTGTGTGGGTTTTACTTTTATCAGCAAAGCGAGTGACTCCGAGACCAAAATAAGAGGGTGACTCCGGGACCAAAATAAGTATCACGATACACATTTGGTCCTGGAGGCTGGAATATTAGATTTTTTTTCAAAATTTCTTTTTTCTGGCAAAAGACACAATAGTTACCTCAGGATCTGGGGTACAAGGAATACTGTTTGGATCTTGTTTATTTACTGTATAGTGGTATCAAAATGAAAGGACATTTGAAAATTTTGCTGACAATATACACTTAAATGGCTGTGGAGAAAAAAATATGGTACATATCTAGTGAAATCCTTGTGAATCAATTGACTATACCATAGGCCTAATAGAAAATGATATTAGGGATAGGCTGTTACTGTCTTTGTAGACATGGGAGACATGTAAAACGTGTCATTTAGAGGGTTTTTGACGTTTTTAAGGGTTTTTGGGCCTTTGGAGGGCCTAAAAGCAAAAAATATTGGGCCAATACACAAAAAAAAGAAAAATCCCGAATTGTTGGGATGTTTTCTCACATGTACCAAATTTTTGAAAAAAATGGTGCAAAACTGGTTATTCTATAGGGCCATAAGCCTGAAAAGGGCCAGAAATAGCCAAAACAACATAGGTCAGAGGTTTGAGCCAAATATTACTGAAGAAATTTAGTCCAACTTTGTCTCTTATCGCAGTATATCTATAGAATTAATTTCATACAACTTTTAATCCAGAATAGGGGAGTGCTGATCAAAATGTGATCACATTGCAAAATCAGACACCTAGTGTTGGAGCTCAGAACTATGATAGGATATAGTAATATTGACTTATAGATGTCATATGCTGACAAGATTGTGATGTCATAAATACGTTATATTGGAATAAATCCATACTCCTATTATTTTGATGTCACAATCTTGTCAGAATATGACCTATTATAGTTCTGAACTCCAACACTAGGGGTCTCATTTTGCAAGGCTATCACATTTTAATCAGCATTCATTCATTTTTCATTGAAAAGTTGGATCAAATTAATTGTATAAACTGCAATGAGGGACAAGGTTGGACTAAATTTCCTCTGTGACATATAAGGTGTCACTTGTGTTACAGTGACTTGTTGAAATAAAGTTGGATAGCCAAGGCACATGGGTGGACACCTTTTATGTGTCCTTTGCAATTGTATAAGAAGAAATTCTGGCTTTGCGCTGATATCGCATCTGGGCCTCCTGGCTAGGATAAATGTGTTTGTAAGGAATGGGAAATGCCTGCAAAGTGTCTTTCACAGAGTGCCTGTCACATGTCATACATTGACATAAAATGGACATAACTTTATGATGTCTATAATCTCTCTCAGAGGTATCCTAAATATCCTATCTGATTATAATCACTACTGAGGAGGGGGTATACTCAAAACTGGTATAAATGTCCTCCCTGGAACATGCCTTGTAGATATCTCCATATAACATCTTTTTGATGTGTCTGCTTTTAATGTTTTAGACATCGTTTACAGCAAGTCATATGCCATTATTGTTAAGTCCAAAGGTATCACTGATAAATATGTCTCTTTTATATAAATATGTTTATATAAAATACACATAAATATTGTTACATCAAGAACCCATGCAAAAGGACACGTAAAAACTTTTTGCATATGTGACATCTTGGGAACGAAAAATTATATCATGAAATTACTAGTTATTTTTATGTAAGGTGCTAGCTGGGACGAGAGTCAGACTGTAATACGCCTTCATGCGAGAGTAGTTTTAGCAACACTGACTAATTCCTTTCATAATATAACAATTATAACTAAAACCTGGAAGCTGATGGGTTTTGTTAAACAGTTGCCTTTAACTGACCTGGTTGTTAGTGCTAAATGTAGGAGCCTGTGATTTCCTTGCCCTTTAACCCCTTCACGATTTAGATTCTCTTTTATCTTAGTTTATCTTCACCGCCTCCGCCACACCAACACCGCCGCCTTTATGTTGGCTGTTCCCTTTGACGTCTTTTCCTTTTAGAACCTCTGCCAAGTAGAATGTCTCTTCTCACAAATTCTGAACACTCACCCTTTTACTGACACCTTAATGTATTGTCTCATGGGACCTCCTGCCCGGGAACAGTCTCCTCTAAATGATCTAGGCCATAGTCTGTAGTGGCCATCCCAGGTTAGTCATGTGGATATTGCTCAGAATGCCAAACTGATATTCAAAAGACGACTTAAACAAAGCAAAATATGGCTAAGGCTAAATATTCATAGTAATGGAATGACTAAAGTTGACTCAGTCACTACTGACTATTTCTGATAGTATCAACTATCCATGGTTGGTCATAGGGAGCCAAAAAATGACTAACTAAGCTCATCACTATTGACTAAGTTCTGGAATTCAAAGATTATATATGTGGGAGTTGTCTGCATGTAATACTATTTACCATATGACAGACAACCTATCAGACACTTCGGAAGCATATTGCTCAGTTGATTACAGGGATCACAAGTCAAAAATATTCTTTTCAGTCTATTTAGGTTCTCAATTAGACTTAAAAGAAGCAGACACATATCAAAACCAGGAAATGTACTGATGTTTACTGTGTCTTTAAAACTTAAATCATCAGGTTAGTTGAACAGTGAACAGTATACACTTAGTTGGTGGTTGGTCAAAAAGTTTTTTTGTCTAACCTCTCATAGACCAACTCTTTCCTGCTGACATCCTCTCTCCCTTATGTTATATAGATGCATTATATTCCGGCTTATCTCACCGATAACCAAGGACATTGCTGTCAAACACACTTGGGGCCTGGTGAGTGTGGATGATGGGAGCAGCTGGAGGGTGACTAGCATGGGTTACCACTCCTACTATAATACTGAACCTGCCTATATTATCACTGTAAAAAACAACCTGAGATACATTATATTTCACTCCAAGACATTTCTTGAAGACCTCTTAAAGGTAAAAAGTACATACTGCATCTACTTTGTAGCGCTACTGCAAAAGTAGTCTCCCCTTAATCTCATTGCCAGCCTCCTCTTTTATATTCTTTCTCTTTTTTTCCACTCCTTTTCTAGCACAAAACCTTTTATGTGTAAGTGGTAGCTTCTCCGCCCATTAACTTAATCTTCTGATATACACAGCCATTTTGGATGGATCCCAGCCTCAGGAAGCTGCCCTAGAAACACAGTGAGAACCATTCCCTTAGTGGAATAGCAATGACACCATTTCTATTAGATTAATCTGCATTTTTGACCCTTCACGAAAAGGATTTTCACCAACAGATATCACAAAGCTTTTATCTATTCCAGGTTTATGAATTAATATAGTTATGTGGTATCCATCTCAGGGATAAAAATACCTTATCATCATTATCATTATCTTTATTTGAGTCAACCGGGCATGAATGAGAAAATGCTGTGGAGATAATGACATTGGGATATATACTGGTGGCTTTGGGTTCCTCCAGTATCTATTATTAAATCAGTTCTATTAATCATAAACTTAAGTCACTGCATATTCTCTTTAGTTAATAGAGTGATGTATAAAATGTGCCATACATATGAGTCTCATAACTTACCTTTCCTTACCCTCCCCCTTGTACAAGGCCAGATGCTGACACAAAGAATCACTTAGTACCGTAAAACCTTGCATATAAGCCGTGGCTAGTATGCTAATCTGATCGCTGGTGCGGTTTATAGGAGCGGTCCTTAGTCTGGGTGCGGCTTATACGAGGGTTTTTTGCACTATGGTACAGTGCTACTATGGTACAGTGCACCATAATCAGCACATATATGATCGGCACAAAGTCTAGGTGTGGCTAATATGTGAGTTATACACGAGGTTTTACGATAGGTAGGATCAGAAGCTGGCAACTGTATGGTGGAAGTATAGCAGTATGTAGTAGGGAGGGTAACTGATGGATTATTTTAACGGATTATGCTTAAGGTGGCTCGATCTGATGCAATTTCCTGCATCGTTTTCTGCGCAGATACTGTCTCTAGTCCAACCGCAAACCACCATCTGTTTCAAGTTAGCAAAGGTGATATCAAATAGTCATAAAATGGCCAAAGATATCGCCTGACTGGGGCGAGAACTATCATCCAATGCATATGAAGGCATGCATGCTACCACTATGGTATGCAGACTGTGCTGGTGGGCCCCATTTGAAACTCATTTCTATTTTTTGCAACTTTTTTTATTTCAGTGGGCCTAAATCCTAAAAATATGCACAGGACTATATATTCAAAATAAATTTTCCTGGATAGAGAACATTAAGGCCCATGCGCTGAGAGAGTTATAGAGATTTAACAACCATTCAATACTATTCCATGCATATTTGCAGCAGTAACACTGTACAATCCTATCACATGAGACATTAACTTAAGGCTTGAACAATAGCATGGGACCCCCTATTTTCTCAGCTTCTGTGGGAGGTGTATGATCTCATGGTCTTATGTCAAAAGAATGATAAAGATCTGGCTACCTTTACACCAATAGATCCACCCACCTTCATGCCTCTCTGGGTGGGAGATAGATGGCTAAATCTGACAGCAGATACCTGATTCTTTTCTGTTAGACCTTAGTTCTGCACTCTCTCCCATTAGCATAGGGAGACTACGCAACAACTTTGAAATGAGCTGATTAGATATTGTCCCGGAATTTATTTTAAAAAAACGTACATAAATTGATTAAGATAACAATATGGAGGTACAAATTGATGATGGAAAAAAGGAGTCCTGATCTTCAGTCTACAAGTCTCTCCTCGCTATATATCATTTTTCTATCAAACAACTTGATATTCAAGATAAGCTCACATCAGATTGTAAGAATTAATTAATCTAAAAAGAACCAATTGATACTGTGAGACAGATCACCAGTGGTCGCTTCAGCATACACTCTATTGATATGTGATATCTCTCTGTTACTGTTCTTACTGATTAATTACCAGAGTAGAGTCCTGAGATGATCCTGGTAGAATACTTAATTAGGGGGGTGATAATGCAAAACTGATTCGTCATCAGTCTTTTCAAATTAACATTGTTAATCGTGTTTTATGTTTTACATCTGCTCTTTGCAACTGTATAGGACAGGTTGTTCTGCTGTTGGTACCAAAATTGTAAAAAATCAACTTTCTGCATAGAATTCTTGAATACAATTGGGCTCTGCTTGTCCCCTGTTTCTTTATCAATTCTAGTGTAATACTCACTGAACGCGAGAGTATAAGTCTAATCTGTAAGAGTTGAAACAGGGCCTTGATGGACTTCACTTTGTACACTGAGAAGAAGTCATAGTATATACTACTCTCATTTGAGATGCTGGCCATTCATATGACAGCTGTTATGGTGACATTTTCCGTATGCACTGACGGGTAAGCATAGTGAAATACTAAACCTAATACACACATACCCCATCAATACCAGAATTTCTTGAAATAAGACCAAGGACAAGGTATGTGAAATGTGTTTTAAAACACACTTTTTCTTTGTGAGTGTAGTAGACTCATGCTCACACCCACTCTAGGATTGCCCAGTAAACACAACGACATTGGTCAGACGTAAATCTACTTTGAATTTTGGTCTGAACTACGTAATTTTAGTAGGTTTATCAACGTCAAATCGTTAAGGTTTATTTACCAATCTCAAACCTGCAGGTCTGATTTACGTAGCTCCTGAAGACGTAAATCTAGGTTTAACACATTACATATAATTCTACATAGTGGGACTCAAACAAAGACTTGTAATATATTGCAGACAGATTTACATTTACAAACAATATTCATACAAAGTAACTATTATAATTTTCAATCTCATCTCATTCTACATAGTATATTCTTGTAGTTCAATAGAACAGCCTGACAGAACAGATCTGTTGAATAGTTTTGGCTGCAGAGAGGCTTTGTATTTCTTCCATTACCACCAATGTGGTGTCCTCACAGTAAAGTTCCTCAAAGCACCTATTCATGCACAATACTTTAATCACCTGTCCTTTATATATAAATATTCTATTGAATGTGGTTTATTTGCATGATATTGAATTCACAATTAATGAGAATTTACTGCTTGAATGTGGTAGATTTGTTAAGGAACTGTAATATACTCTCCATAATTGATAGTGCTACCACCTAGTGTGACACAGAAAAGTCATCAAACCAATTGAAGTTGAAAAGTTACGTCTTTTAACGTAGATCTACATAGAATTTTTATGTCTGAATGAGGTAGATCAACGTAAATCAGACGTCTACATCTGTTGAACGTAAATAAACCTTAACGTTTTGACGTCTATAAACCTTCCAAAATTACCAATCTCAAACCTTTTGGTTGGACATCTACCTAGAGAAACCTCTGAGCTACGTTGGAACTACGTAGGGTATTTACTGGGCGGGGCCAGCATGCTCAATGTGCTGTGAGAAGATTAATTAATCCCCATGTGGAGTATCCTAGACCACAGCCTGGCTAATCTCTCACAATGGTGGCATGAGATCTGAAAGCAGCCTGCCATCACTGTGAGTGGTGCCTGATGCCAACATTGTAGATTGCATCATCTGCCTTTATCTGTTTACAAGGAAAAGGGTTGTGATAGCTGTGTGAAGATTAATTAAAGAATAAAGGAGCCACATATTCTTGGAAGGAAGTGTTATTATCTATGGATGGCACCTATAGAGAGGACCTGTACCATATGTTCCTCCATTAGTGTCCTCCTTGATTGATTTATCATAGCCAGGTGATGATGCCTATTAGTCTTCCCCATGTGGTGTCTTGGATTATAATAGTCCTGGTAATTAGCCTCAATGTAGGAGAAGCAGGTGTTGCTTAATCTACTAAAGGTATGCAATGGGAGATAAAACCTTGGATGAAAGCAATGGAACTTCTCATGCTATTTAAAATGAGATGTTAGGTGAAAAGGATGTTAAATATGCTCTTAACAAAAACTGAGTGACAAAGTAAATAAGTGAATGACCCCAACTTACTTTAGATAAACATACTGGTAGACAATCTCCAGTCTGAAAGTCATCACTGCATGCCGGTTTTTTAATCAGCATGCTTAATATTACTTATGAGAACACTGTTTATTTCTTTTATTTCTAAAAAGCTGCTGTGATATTAGGAGAGAGATAACTAGTGTGTTCCCACCCATCATTAGTTGTGATATGAGATATCTCACTGGTCACACTAATTAATTACCAGAAGAGATTGCAGCAATAAGTGGTGTTGATTCATCGATTTTTTTGTGGTTTTTAAACTAATAAGCTAGATGATTTATACTGAACATTCAAGAAGTCAGCTGGAGTAAATCCCTGATAGTTGTAAAGTTTTTGTCACCCATTATGCAGGCTTGGAGTCAAACCTCATTATTATCATGTGCACCTACCAATAGTTTGCAATCATCCCACCAACACATTCTACAATGTACAGCTTGTTACCACACACCCCTTGAGTAAGATCCCAAGTTGAACACTGATTGGCCCGGGGCTAACCTTTAGGTATCCTACTGATGCATCTAATGAGTTAACAGGGCTAATATGCAGATATATACTCTCTGATGATAGTGTTAAGGAGAAGCTATCCATCAAGGTCAACTTGCAGCTAGTAGTTTGCTACTCAAAATAATAAGTACAATCTCATAGAGCTCTTATACATGTCCTCACTCCCTTCAACAGTTCAAAATAGTTTCTATTATTGCTGGCATTTCCTTGCCAATTCCTTCACATAGTGTTTACTTAGACTCTAGAACCTGTACTTTTCCTGTCTGTAGGATGTGTTTTATTTAACAGTTGTCTTTGGGTGGCAAAGCATTACAGTATTAATGCTAGATCACATTACCTTCTGTTGCACACACCAAGACCTCTCATATGGGGCCTTGCTTTTTTATTTTAGAACCAACCAGCTAGTAGAATCTCTATTTCTATATATCCCTTAACTCAACCTTTTACTTGTATCTAAAACTCTTATGGAAGCATGCAGACTACCTACCCCCACCCCTCACCATTACCCCGTCATTGTCTTACTCATCCGTTAAAACTTTCCTACTAGCAAGTGTTTTAAGTCTAAGTTGTCTATCTTAGATCTCTATTACAGATACACTGAAATGCACTACCGATAGATACATGACCAGTTGGCTGAGCCACAAGCCTGATGAAAACAACTCTTGCCTTAGAACCTCCCCACATTTGGGTGCCACACAAAAAAGCCAACAGCTTGTTATATTACATGTATAACCCTGTTGTACCCCACCCAGCGTCTACACTTTTTCCACAATGGAGAGTCGGACCTAGACGTCCAAGAGTGGCATGCATGTTACACATTCAGAAATTATAATTTAGCAAAGCTGCAGGGAAAGGCTAGAAGATATTTTAACTCACTATGCCTCATCAAACCTGCCTTCGTATGTTAAATTTAGAAGAAGCAGACACATATGAATAATGGAAGGGATTTGAAGGCAGGTCGATGGGACGTTCCCACACTTTACAACCTTCAACTGTTTGGTTACTTGAAGTAGTGTGAACACATACATATTTGTTTATGTGATGCTTTTTTTTTTATCCAACCTAGGTCCAGCCACCCATTACCACTACTTGTGTCCCCTATGTCATATTCAATGTGTAGCAGGCGGCTTATCTCACTGATAACCACGGACACTGCTGTCAGACACACTTGGATGCTGGTGGTTGTGGATGATGGGAGCAGCTTGAGGGTGAAGGAAGGTATGTGTGTTTGTCCTTGGTGGGTGCCTTAGGATGCAGGAGATATGTAAATATACAACTAGGTATGAGGCTTTGCCTCCCTCGTAGAGTCAGATTATGAGCTATGCTAGCAAAAGCAGCTCATTAAATCACTTTTATTTGCAAATAGTCACCTAACCATGTATCTAGCAGATACCATGTATGTGCATGACTGAATTCACAATCCCAAACAACACAGGTTATGCTTTAGACTACTCACATGACTATCACAATCTGTCCCATTTGGTTCTATGTAAAGATGATCTGATGAGAAGCTCCATCAGCGGCATAAATACATCACCAAAACAGAAAATTACACATTATGGGGATTTCCCAAACCTACCAATAGTTTCCTAATTAAGAGAAAAAGATGCTGCAATATTAATTAGCACTGGGCACTAGCCTCAACTGCTAGATTCCTCATGATATATGGAAAGTGATCACTTCACTTGATAGTCTCTAAATTGCTTCTCTTTCGCTAAAACCAAAAAGGCGTCCCTGCATCTGTAACATCTCTCAGACAGGGTTGATCTCCCTTTTTTTAAATTCCGAAGCATCCAGCCTGTACCAGTATTCAAAGATTCTTGTCTCATTGGCATGGCCTTGCTGCATCATTCCCCCTGGCACTTCAAGGTATTAACAGAGATGCATTACTATTCCCACTAAAATCTACTGAACCTGCCGATATTATCAGTGTAAAAAACTGAGACATTATATTTCACTCCAAGATATTAGCTAGAAGACCTCATAAAGGCAAAAAAAAGTAGTACTTTGCAGCACTACTGCAATAATAGTCTTCCCTCAATCTCATTGCCAGCCTCCACCTCTATGCTTTTCCTTTTTCTATCTCATTTTCTACCACACAACCTTTTATGTGTAAGTGGTGGTTTCTCTGTCCATCAACCTAATCTTCTGATATACACAGGCATTTTGGATGGATCCCCGCCCCGGAAAGCTGCCCCTAGAAACCTAAAGAGAACCATTCCCTTATTGACTAGAAACGCTGGTTAATCTGCATTCTTTGGTCTTTCATGAAGGAATATTCACCCACAGTAATCATGTCAAACAACTTCTGTTTAGGGCTCATGAGTTATGTGGTGGGTAGGGGATAAATATATTGACATATTATCATGAAAATTGTTCATAGTAGGGTGTTCATTCTATTTCAATTGAGTAAGGAAAAGTGGATTTTTTTCTTGCAGGACAGATAGGCAAGATGATCCAATGCTGAAAGAATTGTAACTCTAGCAAAAAAGGAAATAGTTAAAATGCTTAATTTTGCAAGAAGTAAGAGATTTTTTATCTATCCTTACCCTTACCCTTCCCCCAGGCCAGATGCCAGCACAAAAAAACACTCAGTAGATATGATCACATCCTGGCATGTGTATGGTGGAGTATAGGTGTGTATGAGGGGGGGGTGAAGGTAGAGTAACTGCTGGGTTTTTGTCACAGTGTGTGCTTGATACCTCTCTGGTTGGTAGATAGATGGCTAAATCTGACAGAACATACCTGGTTCTTGTTTGGTAGACATTAGTTCTGCATTCTCTATCATAAGCATCATGAGACTGCTCATCAACTTGGAAGAGAGCTGATTAAGTATTATCCCTTGAATTAATCGGAAATACAAATTGATTTAGATAACAATGTGGAGAGGTGCAAATAGATGATGGAAAAGAAAGTTAGTATCTACAGTCCACCAGTCTCTCCTCACTATGTCATTTTTATATCAAACAATTTGATATTCAAGATGAGTATACATCAGATTGTAAGAATTAATTAATCTAAAAAGAAGTAAGTGATACTGTGAGACAGATCACCATTGGATGCTTTGCCATCCGTTATATTGATATTGGATATCTCCCTATGCTTACTAATGATCAGAGTAGAGTCCTGCGATGATCCTGGAAAAATACTTAATTAGGGAGATAATGATATGAAACTGATTCATCATAAGTCTTTTTTCTTTTCTTAACTTAACGGGATTAATTGCTAATCGCAACTGTATAGGAGAGTTTGCTCTGCTGTTGAGAATTAGATACATGATCTCTGTTTACCTAAGTCACTTTTTGCGTTTTAGTTAACCCAGTTACTTGTCACCTGATTTAAGATCACGACGTGTACAGCAAGACTTTTTGAACGTGTAGGGGTCTGTCCACACGTACATGTAGGGAGAATAGATATATAAAATTAATATAGGTATATATTAACACACTGAACCTTTCCAATTGATTGGGAGGTATATGAGATTCTAAGGTATATGTTTATTGCATGTGAGTCAAGTGTGACTTATGTAATAACCTGATTCTTGATGCCCTATGCCCCACTCACCTGTGACCATCCACTTAAACTCTGATTGGACTAATACACAGGGCCTGTCTCAACTACATTACATATACATGTACTGGAACCTGTACTTCTAGACCTTGCCGTACCCATAGACGTACACGTTTCAGAATCTTAAACTCTCTCATATCTAATACACACATACTCCACCAATCCTTGAATTGTTATATGCTAAAAGGTAGACCGAGGTTTTTATAAACACACTTCACCTTTGTTCTCTTTGCCAATATAGTAGAATCATACTCACACCCATCCATAGACACTGGCTAGTATGCTCACCTGGCTAATCTCTCACAATTCTAGCATAAGATCTGACACCAGCCCGCCAATACTCTGAGTGGTGCCAGATGGTAGATTGCATCATCAGCTATTAGCTGTTTGGAGGGAACAGGGATGTGGCATCTGTATGAAGAATGATATTCTTGGGTGGAAGTAGTGTTATCTAAAGATGGCACCTATAGAGTGGACCCATGCCATATATTAATCCATTAGCATCAATCTTGATTGATTACTCATAGGAAGGTGATGATGCCTATTAGTCTTCCCCATGTGGTGTCCTGAATTACAATAGTCCTGGTAATTAGCCCTAATGTACGAGAAGCAGGTGTTGCTTGATCTACTAAAGGTAGATATAAGGTAAAGGCTCAGGTTAAAGCCACAGAACTTTCTTGTGTTACCTTCAATAAGAAGTCATGTTAAAGGGATGTACTAAATGCTCCTACCAGAAAATAAGTAACAAAGTAAACAAGCGAATGACCAAGACTTACTTTAGTTAAAAGTATCATAGGATATAAATACTGGTAGACAATCTCCACAGTCTAAAAGTCATCACTGCATGCCTTTTTTTTTCGACATGCTTGATGTCCAAGATAAGAACACATCAGTGTATATTATTTTGAAAAAGCTGCTGTGATGTTATGAGAGAGATTACTATTGTGCACCCAGCCATCATTGGCTATATCCCCTGGGCCTCACTAATTAATTTCCAGAGGAGATTGCAGCAATAAGTGGTGGTGATAACTTGATGATTCATCAAGTATTTCTCAGTTTTTTCAACTAATAAGTTAGATGTTTGATACTGAATATTCTAGAAGTCAGCTGGAGTAAACACCTGCTGATAGTTGTGGTGTGTTTATCTCCCAGCCTAAAGATTGGGGTTAAACCTCATCATATCATGTGCTCCTACTGCTAGTATGCAATCATCTCATGTTCTACAATAATCCAGCAATCAACTTTGATTAAAGTCAACACTGATTGACCGGGGGCTAACCTATGGGCAGCCTATAGCATTCAGGCAAATACCATCATTGTAAGACACACTGCTCTCAATATAAAACATTGTAGCTTATCTGTAAATGATGCATCACATGTAATGGGTTGAAAGGGTAAATATGCAAATATCCACCCTAATGATAGGATTAAGGAGATGCTATGCATCAATATCAACTGCAAGTGATATGGCAACCTTCTATTATGAAAGATTAATCATGCTCATAAGTCATTTGGACATATCACCTTCTGATATATCATGTGTGTTATACAATGTCTTAAAGAGTACATAAGTGATGCCATTAGATACAATTAATTTCTCCAAAACAAACAAAAAATTATGTACACCTTGAAGTGTCTGATATTATGCCGCTTTTTTCAAGATAAAATCAAACACCTCCTCTCAATCAAAAACAAGCTGGGTTTGGGTGATCCCGTCGAGAGTATCTGAGACACAAGGCAAGTGATATTTGATAACCCTGCCTAGGAAAATGAAAAAGAGGATAGATGGAAGAAGCCCAAGGACCCAATGTCCCAGTGGGCACAGGACATTGAATCACCATTGACAAATGGTTGTCAATGTTGATTCAATGTTGTTTGAACATTGATTCAATGTTGAACTGAATTGTGTGCCCGCTGGGGTATGTTTTTAACTAAAAACGATACCCATAGGGTGCAGCTGTATCATATGTTTCTCCAATGGGTATCACATTGAATTATGCATAATTTCTTACAGGGTTTCGCATATGGTGTCTTGGATTACGATATCTTTTGATAGTCAACCATAATGGAGATGCAGTTTCTATAATCATACTCTGCTAAAGATGTTTGGTTGATGTCTGGGTTAAAGCCATGTAAAGTCTTCATCTTCAAATTACTGCATGGATTATAAATGATAGATTCCAGTGTCACCAGGTAATACCATACATGATTAATCATAATCCAATCCTAACAACACCTACTCGCCTTGTGCATGACGCCTTTTCCTTGAGTAATGGCATAATTATGTGGCCCATACTTGGAAAATAGACATGTGTGCAACCTGTTATAAGGGTCCATATTTGTGGATCATGTTACATGTCATGTGCACAAGTTTTTTTATTTATTCTAAGATTTATAATAAGATGCCTTAAGTAACTAATGAGAACATGGAATGGGACCCGATTTAATGAGACTGGTGAAAGATGAGAACACCCGTTATGAATGTGTAACATGATGTACCAGAGCTTTAATTTACAAAAGGTATGAATAATATGGCGTCAGAGTAAACAATCAATATTATAAAGACTGTATATGGTCATTACATTCAGCAGCTTGCCTCTCAGAATTATCAGAACACTCTCTGAGAGCACCAATACTGTGCATACTAGTCAAAGTAGTTGCTATTGATGCTGACATTTCCCACTAATTCCTCTACATAATCCTGTTGACTTAAGACCTAGAACCTTCACTTTCCTTTGTGTTTTATTTAACAGCGTTCGGGACACAAAGCAGTATGGCATTAGTGCAATATGCGAAATGCAGGGAGCTACCATAGATTGTCCATTCCCCTTCGATCTCCTTACCTTCTAGGTACTTACTTATCTCATTTCCTCAAATCTTCAACACTACCTCTGGGGGCTTCCATTGACGAGCGCTTTCTTTAAGCATTAACTGGCAAGTAGAATGTATCTTTTTACCACACACATCCATTAAACAACAGCTAAGACTCATGCATGGGAGCCCCCAATTCCTACTCCTTGGTCATGGCAAAATCAGTCGTTAGCTGTCTTACTCCTCCTCTAGCTCTTCCTTTCTACTGAAAGGTGTTTTGTGCCTAGGTCATCTATCTATGTATATAATATTACCGATGCACTAAATTGCGCAACAGATAGATATGTACCTACTTGGATGTGCTACAAGCCTGTTGAAAACAACTTTTGCTGTGCCATGCCATGCTAAAAAGCCAGCAGCTTCTTATAAATGTGACATGTTTAGCTCTGCTGTACTTCTCACAGTATCTGCATCTTCCTTTTAAACTATAGTAGGTCATTACTAGTTGTGCAAGAGCTGCTTACATGTTTCAAATGCATGGATTATAGTTCAAAATTGGTATAACTGCAGAGGAGGAAAATATTCCCTGATGTTCAACAGATGTTTCAATAAAATAAGCCCTTGTATTGGCATCTCACTAGAACAGCCTTGCTGTGTTAGATTCAGAAGAAACATATACATATATAAATAATGAAAGGGTTTTGAAAACAGGTCAAAATGATGATATCCCTTACAACCTTCAGCTATCCCATTATTTAAAGTAGTGTGAACACATATTTAATGGTCTATCTGACGCTTTTTTTTAATGGAATCCATATACATCCCCCGTCATCCCTACTTGCTTACATCCTGTCTCCCCTATGTTATATTGATGGTCTATATTCAATGTGCAGCAGGCGGCTTATCTCACTGATAACCAAGGACACCACTGTCAAATACACTTGGGACCAGGGGCTGTGGATGATGGGAGCAGCTGGTAAGGGATGGGGGGGGGGGGCTTATTGGGTGGCTAAGGGTGCAGACGATATGTATATTTATATATAACTAGACTCGATACTCTGCTTCCCCTGCAGAGTTAGATGATGCTATGCTAGCAGAACCATTAATCCATTTTGAACACTGAGAGAAGAGTCAGCGTTCATATGACAGTAGTCATGGTGACATGCATTTTCACTGTGTACCAACAAGTTAGTACAGCAAAACACTAAACCAAATATACACATACCCCACCAGTACTATAATTGTTATATGGTCAATATTAGACTGAGATAAAAGCATGTGAAATGAACACATATCTCTTTGCCAGCGTAGTAGACTCATACTTACACCCACCCACAGACTCTGGCCACCGTGATGTGAGACAATTAATTAGTCTCCATATAGAGTATCCAAGACCACAGCCTGGCTAATCTCTCACAATGCTGGCATGAGATGATCACAGCCTGCCATCACAGTGAGTGGTGTCTTCTACTGCATAGTAGATTGCATCACCAGCTTTTACCTCTTTACAAGTAAAAGGGATGTGATAGCTGCGTGAAGATTAATCAAGGAATAATGGAGCCACATATTCTTGGAAGGAAGCATTATTATTTATGGATGACACCTATAGAGTGGACCTGTACCATATGTTCCTCCATTAGTGTCCTCCTTGATTGATTTATCATAGGGAGACGATGATGCCTATTAGTCTTCCCAATGTGGTGTCTAGGATTACAATAGTCCTGCCAATTAGCCCTCATGTAGAAGAAGCAGGTATTGCTTAATCTACTAAAGGTTAGCAGTGGAAGGTAAGGCTTTGAGTTAAAGCCATTGAACTTTTCATGTTATTTTCAATAAGATTTTATGTTAAAAGAATGTACTAAATGTAATAAATGCACCTTCCAGAAAGTAGGTGAAAAAGTAACCAAGTTGATGACCAGAAATTACTGAACAGTTTAAGGACTGCATAATGCAATAATGCATCATACCCTTGGTTGTCATGATACATAAATGCAACCCTGGCAATTAACTTGCCAGGGCTGCATTTAAGCATCATGTCGACCCTACTGGGTTAATACATTCTTATAGGGTCAGCATGATGCACTAATGTAGCACCTACAAGTTACTAATGATGACAAATGTAATCTCATAGGGACATCCGCCCTTGAAGGGTTAAAATTTGAATATCAAAAGATATAGAATACTTATCTCTACAGCCTCAAAGTCATCACTGCATGCCATTTCTTAATCTGCACATTTGATATTCAAGATGACAACTCACCAGCATATACGTATTAGTTTAAAAAGTTGCTGTGATATTATGAGAGAGATAACTATTGTGTACCCACCCATCATTAGTAGTGATATGAGATATCTCCATGGCTACACTAATTAATTTCGAGAGTAGATTGTAGCAATAAGGGGTGGCGATAACGTCGTGATTGGTCATGATTTTTAGTGATTTTTTTTATACTTATTGGCTTGGTGTTTTATACTCGACACTGCAGAAGTTACCTGAAGTAAATGTCTGATAGTTGTAGTGTGATTGTCCACCATCCAGGCTTAGAGTAAAACCCCATCATATCACATACACCTACCTCTGGTATGCAATTATCCCACGAACTAATTATACAACGTACAATAACTAATAATCTTTAATAATACTGCCTAGTCAGATATGAGGGCCTCCTTTCACCCTCAGTGGAATGGCTATCTTCATCATAGAATGGACCAATATAATACCTGCTTTTATCCTGAAACAATATTTTTAAAATAACTGCAGTGTCCATAAAAGATTGTTCACATGTAAAGACAACAAATATTAATAGTCATGAATGATGAACAATGATTGAGTATGAGAGCATGATCATTGCACGTCTATCATAGTAAAATAGCATAGATTGAGACAATAAGTATGCAGATATCACCGCAATATCACTTCCTATCCTGGATACTTGAAAGTAACACTTTAGGTTTCCACAAGAAATATTTCTATCATATCATGCCCATCTATTCCTCACAGGTATCTCATCCGTGAACATATATGTACATATTATGTATGCTTTCTGAGATGAGTTGGTTTGATTATGAAAAAGTTTGCAATATTTATAGCGTTCTGTATTTGAATTTCCTTCCAAAGTCAATGTCTACTTACATTGTGCTTGAAGTGTTTGGCATATGTGACTTATACAATGGGCCTTTGTGAAGCTTCGAATACGGTCATTATTTGAAAATCATGTAGCATAAGATGTGCACAGGTTTTTATCTTTTTCTAAGATTTATAATACAATGCCTTGAGTAACTAATGGGCATACGGAATGGGACCTCATCTAATGAGGCAAGAGCAAGATGAGGACACACATTATAAATGTGAAACTTGATTTATCAGAGTTTTTAATTTACAAAGGAGAAAACTAAAGTGGTGTGGGAGTAAACAACTCCTCATGAACATTATGAAGACCATATATAGTCAATACAGTCAGGAGTTTGCTTCTCAAAAATATCAGAACACTCTCTGAGAGCACCAATACTGTGCATAATAGTCAAAGTAGTTTCTACTCATGCTGACATTACCATCTTATTCTTATTCCTCTACATGTTCATAATTACTTAAAACCTAGAACATCTAAGTAGTATATAATGTATTGGAACGGGACTATGCTTAAGTACTGTTTATTACTCAATCGATATGCAGCCAATCAGAGGCCTCCATTTGGTCACGTGACCGGAAGTGACCTACTTAGGGGATTAGTGGTGACGTCACGTGACCTAGTTAGCCAATCAGAGGCCGCCATTTGGTCACGTGACCGGAAGTGACGTCATATGACCTACTTATGGACTGGAAGTGACGTCATATGACCTACTTAGGGGACCGGAAGTGACGTCATATGACCTAATTTAGGATCACGTGACCGGAAGTGACCTGATGAGTCACGTGACCGGAAGTGACGTCACATGACCTAATGGACAACCGGAAGTGAGTGACCTCATTGAGGATCACGTGACCGGAAGTGACCTGATTGATCATGTGACCGGAAGAAGTGACGTCACGCGACTTAATGAAGAGATGAGCGTCTTTAAGGGGTCACGCGCTTTAAAATGTGATATTTTTTTTTGGAGGAGGAGGAGGCGAGTCTCTTATTTTTTGGTAAACCAATAAAAAACACAACAATATAAGTTTGTTTTTTCATTTTATTTTTTATGAGCGACTGGAAGTGACTTATTGAACTAGGAAGAAGTGTTCTTTAGAGTGTATAAGGGGGGAGGGGAGGGGAGGGGGGGAGGGGGGAGGGGGGCCCTTTAAGATGCATGGGGAGGGGGGCACTTTTAGGATGCATGGGGTGGGTGGGGGGGAGGGGAGGGGAGGGGAGGGGGGAGGGGGGCACTCTAGGGGGGTGGGGGGCACTCTAAGGGGAGTTTGTCTCTTTTAAGAAAAAAAGAAAGAAAAGAATTTAATCAAGAGACACACTTCTTCCTCTCGAGAGGAAGAAGTGTGTCTCTTAATTTTTTTGTTTAGGAAGTGATGGTCTTTAGGATCACGTGACCGGAAGTGACCTGATGAGTCACGTGACTAGAAGTGACGACGTCACATGCCCTAATGAGGAGATCAGCAGCGACCGGAGTAAGTGACACTTTAAGAGGACACGCGACTTAATTGTTATAATTTTTTTTTTTTTTACTTACTAATAAAGAAGACGTATGAAAATAAAACACAACAATTCACATGTCCGTTGTTCTCGTTGTTTCTTGCTTGATAAAGTCAAGTAATATCGTGATGCCAAGGTCAAACTTTCCCATGTCCTCAGTAAACACTCGAAGGAGTTCAAAAGGTGTACTGCCGGCACCGTCAGCTTCAGCTTGCCACATTTTCAACACTTGGAAGGCCCACTCAGCGGGACTTCCTCCGCATTCGCATTCTTCAGCGATCTTATCTAACCTCTCAGGCGACATTTTTAAATGACCCCCCACCTCTTTCCACCTGCTACCTAGGTGTCTGCCGAGGGCGCCCAAGTGCTTATGCATCGCGTGCGAGTCGGGGTTCTCGAAATCCAACCCCTGCCTGTGGAGAAGGGTCATCCACTGAGCCAACAGTTCCACTCGTCTAATGCGGGTGAAGACGCGGCCGAGCTCTCCCCATCTATGACGATGCGGGGTTTCACCCCACCAGACTCGGAACATCGCCGTACACAGCTCCTCCGGTGTCTTGACACTGCGCTCTACTAGAGCATCCATACGGGCGGCGGTAACTTTTAAGCTACTGCCCAACACTCTCCAAGATCCGCTCAACTCTTTACCTAGTTGACGAAGCAAGGCGTCGCTATATGCTAAGCGCTGCTGTCCTACCTCTCTATCTAGAAGATGGCCGCTGTCGAGTAAGTCCAGCACGCGGGGAGCTCCGTATTTATTGGGAATTTCTACATGATTGAGGAACTCGAAGACAACCAAATGTGAATGGTTAATACATGAAGGCACGAGGAAAAGACTCCACCAACCCGCGTTAACATTATACCACCAGGAAAGCGACAACGTCAAAAATGCCGGGTGGGAAATCGAAGCGTCGGCAAAAGCTGAAGAATGTGACAGCCACCTCTTCCCCAAAAGACATAGTTGACGCCTTGACAGCATTGACTCGACACGTCCAGGATCTTGAATCGTTCGAAGACGAAATTAGAATCGAAGTTGAGCGTATTGCAGACAAGACACTGGAAAATGAGGGTAGGATTGCAACCATTGCTGAAAATAACAGTCACCACGGAGTTGTTGGCTTCCATTCAGAAAAACATGAAAGAGGATAAGGCGCAGTTCAAGTCTGACATCGGTCTCGTACAAGACGCACAAAAACAACATGGCGGCGCTATCCTGTCAACTCGGCTCACAACAACAACGCTCGAAGCGAAAATGGAGAAGTTTGAGGCTGAAGACCGGAAAAAAACGCTAATACTGGACGGGGTACCTGAGAGCAAAACGGAAAACCTACGTAAGCTAATAGATGCCTTATTCAGCGATTTGGGTCTGACGTACGGGAACGAAAAGGTTGACACAGTCTACAGGTTAGGGAAATTCAATCCTGACAATGACAGGCCTAGGTCTGTAGTGTTAAAACTTAACCACCGCGGCATAAAAGGCGAGATATACCGTAATGTGAAGAACTTGAAGGATGTTGACGACTGGCTGGGTGTATCTCTGTTAGACGAACTCACCCCGACTGAAAGAAAACAATTCCTGGAACTAAGGTCTCTCTACTACCTTGCCAAGCGTTTCAAGGTGAAAGACGTACAACTCCGCCAAAGGGCTCTCATAGTGGATAGACAATCGTTTGCACATAAGGACATTCCCAATCTGCCTCATGGTTTGAACCTACAGGCAGCCACCACTATCAAAACACAGGACGGGCTAGCTTTCAAATCCGAGCACAATGTCTATAGTAACCTGTACCCAGTGGAACTAACCTACGAGGGAACAACCTTCAACTCAGTCGAGCAGGGTCTCCAGTACCACAAAGCCAAGGCAGCAGACGACAAAGAGGCCATGGAAAAGATCCTCTCCAGCAGCGATCCCTATGAAATTATGGACACTGGTAAGGCCATAAAAGTCTCAAAAACCTGGAACAAATCTGCTACACGTGTGTTATACAGCCTGTTAAAAATTAAATTTACAGGCCCAAAGGAAAAGTGGCTATTAAATTCTGGTGAGAAACGCTTCTATGAATGCACTTATCACCCTGTGTACGGAGCTGGCAGGCACCTTGGGAACGCACATACCCTAAGTCAAAATTCCTGCAAGGGTGGAAACCTGATGGGTTTGTTGCTGGAAAAGCTGAGAGCAGAACTAAGGGGTCAACCTGCAATACCCTCCCCAACCAAGGATACTCAGAAAAAGGCCCAAGAAGTACCAGCCCCTGTGGCAGCCCCTGACGCAGTCCCTGACGCAGCCCCTGGTGCAGCTCTTGCAGCAGCCCCTGTTGCAGCCCCTGTGACAATCCCTGCGACACCTCCTGCGACAATTCCAGCGACAGCTCCTGTGGCAATAGATGCGACAACCGCTACCTCACCTACGAAAACAGACACGCCCCCCCAGATTGAGCTGGTCAAAAACACTGACTTAACAGAGGCAGTGCAAGAACTTCTTGACATAGTCCATGGCGCAGGACCGGGGATCGTTGGTGGAGGTACCACACCACCAATTGACATTCTGGATGAGAACGCTGTGTAAAAGCCACTGTAGAGGTGCTCCTTGCACAGAACAAAGCAAAATATATTTTAATTTTTGAAATGTTTTAATTTACTTGTATGTATAGTCTGGAATTTCCTACCCATATGGTAGTTGTGCTGATTTAAAACATAATTTTTACAAGGAAAATTGAATTTAATTGGAAAAATTAAATAGATTACCCGACAATGTTTTGTGAAATTTGCCGAATACTTAAGTATTAGCACAAATCATGCGACTGTTTCTGGTCAAAAATGTAGATAGCACGTCACTGAACGCAACCTTATGTTATTGTTTAAAAGGAGCATTTGAAATCCCCCACCATTCATCTCTTGATCACCTCAAATGGACACAGGCCGCCACAAGGGCAGAGTCCTGCTGTTTTTATGTATATATATGTTGTCAATATGTTTCTATGTACATGCTGAGATGTGTGTGTCTGGTCCAGAATATACATTCCATGAATCTGATGGATAATGTCCCCCTTGTACCAGGGAAAGGTCTAATGATATTCCATCTTAACGCTCACAGTATAAGAAATAAGTTTTCAGTTTTAAAAAAAGAATTAGAATCTCAGGATATAGACATTATTTTATTTTCAGAATCCTGGCTAACCAACCTAAATTTAGATGAAGATTTTATTTTCGAAAAGTACAATTTGCATAGGGTAGATAGGGCTAGACCTATAAATGCTGGGGGTGTATGTGCCTATGTTCACGAGACAATATCCTGTTCCCCTGTATTTTACTCAAATTTAAACAAAAGCAATATCAATATTGAAATCCAGTGGTTAAAAATTAATAAGGGCTTATCCAAATCTCTAGTCATTGGTAATATTTATAGACCTCCAGAGGGAGACAAGGTCACTTTTGTTAGCGAGTTACAAAACATGCTTGATCGCATAGAAAATGTGGAAAATCTGGATGTGGTCCTGACAGGTGACTTTAACATAAATGTCCTACCAGACAGTCCGATAAAAAACCTGATGTATTCGACTATGGAGGATTATAGTTTAAGGCAATTAATACATGAACCTACTCGTACTAAGGGTATTAAAACCTGTATAGATTTAATATTTACTAATGTGATACATGTTACTGAAAATGGAGTAGCTATGCTAAATGTAAGTGATCATTTACCGGTATATTTGTGTATAAAACATAAAAAAGAAAAAATTACAAAAAAATGTTTTGTTGGTAGATCGTATAAGCATTTTGATGAAAATGATTTTTGTGACGATTTCAAAGTCGCTGACTGGACAAATTTCAATAACAGTCAGGATGTTGAAGAATGTTGGACAATTTATAAGGAGATAATTGGTGAGATACTTGATATCTCATGTCCTATTAGAAATTTTAAGGTGGGATATCATGAACAACCCTGGTTGAATCCCGATTTAATCTCAAAAATTATTGAGAAAAATAATGCATTAAGGTTAGCCAAGAGGACTGATTCAATATATCACTGGTTTAGAGCGAACGAGTTAAAAAATAAATGCCAAACTGATGTTAAACATGCCAAAGAACTGTATATAGTAGATGAAGTAGAGGTCAATAGGAACGATTCCAAGAAATTCTGGTCTTCCATGAAACATTTAGTACCCGGTAAAGGTAATAAATCAAAGCAAATTAATCTTGAAGTCGATGGAGAGTGTGTTCCTGTTTGTGAGGTGGCTGATCATGTCAACAGGTATTTTGCTGGCATAGGACCTGAGCTTGAACGACTACATGTCCAAGAGTGGAATTTTGAAGGCGAACAAAATGTGAATTTAATGGAGGATATTAATATAGATATGTCTGAGGTTGTAAAAATAACTGCTGATATAAGCAATAATAAATCCTCGTCTGTAGATAATATTTCTACAAAAGTGTTTAAGGCCTCGGTTAAGTGTTTGCCAGAAAAACTTACAAAAATACTCGCGTTATCTATAAAATTCTCAAAAATCCCTTCTAGTTGGAAAATTGCAAGAGTCACGCCCTTGCCCAAATCTGGAGATTTAACGAATGTTTCTAATTATAGACCAATTAGCCAACTCCCTATTCCTGGTAAAATTTTAGAAAGAATAGTACATACTAAAATCACTAAATTTCTTGACGTAAATAACATTTTGGCTAGTATTCAAGGGGGTTATAGGAAAAACTGTTCAACTTTAGATACGATTAGCACGTTAACAAACGATATTTTGAGAAATAGAAATTTAGGCCTATCTACAATAGCTGCTTTCATCGATACAAAAAAAGCTTTCGATTGTGTAAATTACTCCATTTTGTTAAATAAATTAAAAAAATACGGTATTTCTGGCAGAAACTTGGCGTGGATAGATGAATATCTGAGTAACAGACAACAACAGGTAGTGGCTAACAATATAACTTCTAAGACTCTGAATCTATCCTGTGGTGTACCACAGGGTAGTATATTGGGTCCTTTATTCTTTTTAATATATGTTAACGACATAAAAAATAATGATTTACATGTAAAAACACTGCTTTATGCGGATGATACCGTCTTGTATGTACATGGCAAGGAAGCTGTTTCAATGTCAAATCATTTACAAAGAGGCTTAGATACTTATTGTGCATGGTCTACAAATAACAAGTTAACTATGAACGAAAAAAAAACCAAGCTCATGTTTTTTGCAGCAGCACCTACTTATAAAAAGGTAAAGTTTCACGAATTACGTGTGACTGTTAATAATGAACGCTTACATTTTGTACCTACCTTTAAGTACCTGGGTGTAACGCTAGACTACGAGCTGACTTTTAATGCACATGTAAACCAGCTAAAAAAAGCTCTAGCTTTTAAAACCTACTTATTGGGTCAACTTAAGTCATATGTACCAACCGACTTAATGCTACTTATATACAGAACCTATGCACTACCGGTAATTGATTATTCTGACATATTATACTCTGGTGCATCTGATGAATCCTTACAAGGCCTTCAGTATATTCAAAATAGGTGCCTAAAATTCTGTTTGAAATTACCTCATTTATCTTCGACTGATTATGTACATGAGACTGCTAAAATGCCCATGTTGATGGAAAGAAGGTTGTATCATGCTAGAGTCCGAGGCTATAAAGTATCTAAAAGTGCATGTAATCTAGTCCCGGTATTGAGAGCCACAAGGTTAAATAGTGCTCCTCTATTGAAATATGACAATGTACATACAGCTTCATATGAACGTAGCCTAGAGGTTGTAGTAGCAAGAGCATGGAATGCACTCTCGAAAGACAACAGGAGCCTAGAGCCCATATCCATGTTTAAGACCGAAATGAAAAAATTGTTAGATAGATCAATACCAATTAACACAAGAAACATGTATTAATTTGCCTTTACTCGACCAGCACACTCCACCGCTAGCGCATATACCATGTATATCTGATTTAAAGACTTTGTTTTGTCCTGTAATAAGTAACTCGGAATATATACTACCATTTCTCCTGTAAAGCTAACGGTAATAGTGATAATATCTGAGTCTCATTTCCATGAGTCATTACTAAGCGTGACATATTTGTAGGTGCATACAAGCATAATCTACTCTGTAGATGTATCACCTAAACTTTATAACCCGTATTTATTTAGTAAATGTTACGGTACCTCTGAAGCCAACCTGTGATAGAAATATATATACCTTTATTCATTTAACTCTCACTCTACAAATGTTACAAATCCATGTGACTCCGCTCAAAATATGTGAATAACGTAACAGTGTTTTACAGACTTCAAGCACACATGTAAAATATGGATTTACTCTTGGTTAATAAAGTTAAATTGTTCTTAAAAAATTCTCCCCATCGGCCTGCACCGCGCGTCTCACGTCGTGAAGCCCAGTAATTTTTCAGGTGGACAAGGGGGTGAAGGCGAGATTGAAAGTGGAATAGCTTGAGCCATCTCGTCTCGTCTTGGCGGCGGCGGCGGCGGCGGCGGTGGTGGCGGCGGTGGTGGTAGTAGACGTTACTGTGGTCAGAGGCGATATGGTTTTTTTTCCAACAGAAATCAGAGCTTTTATACAGAGGGAGTTTAATCCTATTTCCAACAGCACCCCAGCTGTCTAGCGACCTGTCCACATGACGCTTTTCAGCCGCTCCGCTCCTTAAGAGCTTCTTAAGAGCTTAGATGACGAGGAGTATGTCATCACTATCGGTGGAGGCCAGCTGAAAATGGTGTTTTTTCCTTATCCATAGCCTTACCTCCTACCCCTTACCTGAGGACGACTCTCTCTCCCTCTGACATTCATTGTAACAAACGTCAGAGGTCAGGTGAAAGTCGGATTTTTTTCATGCACAGCCTTAGTCAGCTGTCACCCCTCCCTATTGAACTAGCCGGCCGCCGCTGGCCGGCCCGGTCTACTCACCACGGCAGGAGGCGGTGATTTTTTTTTGTTTTACACTTAAGTCGCTCACCACATGCACACAACTCTACTCACAGACAGACACACTCGTCTTAGGGGGTCCTGCTTCACGCCACACGCCTCCTGTAGTTTTTTTGTATACACACTCTAAGCTCATCACCGTTAATCCTTTATACAGCTAATGCGCGTTGAATTAGCACAGTCGGTACACCGCCCGCTCATGGCAGTCGATCTCTCAAAAGGGGGGGGGAAAGGGATCCAGCTGAAAACATCACGCATTATGTGTTTTGTTTCTCTTTGTGAATGGCCGCCGGTCAGCCGGCGGCAGCAACCGCTTAATCCTTTATACAGCTAATGCGCTTTGAATTGCTGAACAGGGCAGTAAGTGGCTTAGCTCATGTCAGTTGATCTCTCAAAAGAAGAGAAAGGGATCCAGCTGAAAACGTCATGCATTATGTCTTTTGTTTCTCTTTGTGAATGGCCGCCGGTCAGCCGGCGGCAGCTGAACAGGGCAGTAAGTAGCTTAGCTCTAGAAGCGAGAAGGCGTATATAAGGGGTCTGGAAACCCCCATTCACTCACTCAGTATTTTACCGCTCTCTACAGTCACCACCATGAGCAAAAGACAACATCTAGTGCGGTCCAAGGATCTAAGCAAGTTCAAGAACAAGAAGACTACACGGAACAGCGCTCGTTTAGCGTCAGCGCCTCCTCTGAGGGGAGAATGAGCAGCGAGTGAGAGAGCACGCGTCTGTGCCGGGCTCCGTGTTACCTTAGATTATACATGGGTTAATCATAACATATTGGATTAATTTTCATACTCACAGAACTATAAAGGCATCAGGATCAAAACTGTGTTATTCAGGAATAGCTATGTCTGCGGATCAGACCAAGAGGACAACTTTAAATTCTCGCCGCACAAGACCTGCTACTGAGCTCCCTAACAAAGGGAACATGGCCGCTGCCGCCGTCAACCCGCCCCAGCATAATCATGTCAAGGTAACCTTACCCCTACCTGAGACTAATAATGAGTCGATATTTGGAAAAATCACCAAATTTGTGTTGTCTCCACCAAAACCTGATGGGGGAAGATGCACTAACATTACTGAGCTAGAAACCTATTTTGCTCAAAAAATGAAAGAGGTCGCAGATACCCTCGGTGGTGTGACAGAGCAATTGCATAGGCTTCTACTACTGCGGCCAACAATGCTTTACATTTAGACCGTATTCTAAAACAGGTGGAGGGGCATGAGACATCCATTGCCAACCACAAAGGCAGGCTAGAGGTGCTAGAGGACAGGGTAGATTCATTTGACATGCAAAGGATCGTAAATCTAGAAAGGAAACTTGACAGTATTAACGATGCCAAACTAGCTGAAATCGAGTCAAAACTTGACAAATTTCTCGATTTGGAAGAAAAAATCGACGATTTTCTTGACATTAATGATAAATGTGAGCAACTTGAGAAGGTCTCATCCATCAATGGGATGAAAATTGCCACTATTATTAATCAATTAGAAGAATCTAATGTCGATGCTAGGAAATGTGGCATGGTACTCAAAGGGTTAAAAGAGACCGATCACCCCAATGCACGCACGTCGGTTATAAAGCTACTAAGCGACCTTGGTACAAACTTAACCCATGCTGACCTCTCCTCTGTACACAGGCAGGGCCCCAAACCCCCGGCTAACGCTATGAGACCAATTAAGGTAGTGTTCACTCATCCGGGCTGTAAGGGAACGATTTATAACCATATCAAGAAGCTCAAAACCCTCCCCCAATGGCATGGCTTACAGGTCACAGATGACTACACACCCCTACAGGAAAACCAACAAAGGGATTTCCGTATCATTTCTGCTCGAGCCAAATCTCTGAACATTCCAGCGTCTCTAAAAGGCAAAGGGGTTATAGTAGAAGGCACTCATTACACAATGGAAAATTATGATGAGATCCCTGATGAAATCTTGCCAGCTACGGCCAAAACCCTAGAATTTAAATGCGGGGTGGGATTCCAATCACATCATAGTCCACTCTCCAACATGTATCCAGCCTACTTTAAATACAACCAAAAGTGGTATCATTCCGCTGAACAGGCCTATCACCACCAGATGTGTCTATTTATAGGCGCTACCACCATGGCTGAACGAGTAATGCTCCAAGCTGACGGGTACGACGTGAAGCGTGTGTGCAGAAAAATCTCTAAAGACCCCAAATGGATTGCAGGGCAGGAGGATATCCTCTACAATGTTCAGCTCGCCAAATTCACGCAGATTGATACATGTAGACAAGCACTACTGAAAACCAAAGGCAAAACGCTGCTGGAATGTGTGAAAGACGATGTATTCGGAACGGGCTGCCTGCTCACCGACGGTGAACTGAATGGAGCAGCAAGTCGTACCGGGCAAAATCTCTGCGGACAACTCCTCATGAGGGTACGAACGGCTATTCTACCTGTGGATCTAACTGGCGCGGCTGACCCCGACACCTGAACAACATTTCACCGACAGCAGCATGGCAGCTATACCGTTCTTTGACGTATTAGTACCAATGGACAGCAGAGGCAAAGGGTTACAGTCACTGGTGGATAATATATTAACCCTGAAAGCACCCTCCGTTAGGTTGCACATTAACTGTTTTAAAGGAGCTACTATTGAATCCCTCCTGGAGGAGACTAATATCCTACTGGACAATGGGCAATACGACTTAGTGCTCCCTGCTATAGGAGTTAATGATACCACCCAGCTGCATCACCTACCAAATGGTACCCGTCGAATATCACCTATTTTTACAGAGGAAGGTAATTTCCTGGAAATAATGGTGGCTAAATATGAAGGGTTTACTGCTGCCATGCAGGCTCGAAACCAGCCAATGTTACTTGCTACTCTACCTGGTCCTAACTTCAGTCAGTTTAATATGGTACCGGGAGATTATGCACAGGAACAAAGGCTATATGATAGTGCTATAATTCTTCTGAATGAAATCATAATGGATATGAACAAGATGGTTGGCTGCCCTGGTCCCAAAGTTGCTGATGTTATACATGTGTGGAAGAGGAACAAGTACACACACAAACACAGAAAGCATCCGGATGGCCTCCACCCTGATCAACTGTCCAAACCTGAGTGGGCGACGATCCTTGCTAATAACGCTATTATGGCAAGAAACTTCTTCGCACCACCCCCTCCAGTAGTGGCGATCCAGCCACCTCCACCACCACCACCACCTCTACCACCTGTAGTATACGTCAACCCTCTCCAATTGCACTAAACAGCGCAGGTTGCACCCCTTTACTTAATTCCCTACCAAATTAATTTGAACTAATTAATTAATTAAGCCTTATTATCAATACAGATTAAATTGTGGTAGTAAATTGTAATTGTGTTTTCCTTATGGTCGATGTGTGAATGTTACCTCCCCACTACTGTTGCTGATTTTGATGACCTGCCGCACGTTGCACAGCCCCTCTCCACCACCACATCAACCGACGCCATCGACGCCGCTCGCGCTGAGACTTACAGCTATTCGGACACTCAGCCCCTAAACCAAGAAGAAGAGGAGGAGCAGCAACAGGGTGAGACAGAGAACAACGCTGACGACGAGGCGTACGACGGACCCGAAGGGCTACGGGTGGACGGTACGTTTTTCGGCTCCCCTCTTCGACCTTTCGACCTCACTTCCACTGTTAGCGCGGCCGGTCCGTGGCGACTGCCCTCACCGCCACCTTACGAGGGCGGCGGCGCTTCATCTTCTACCGCTACACTCAGCACCGACGGCGTGTGGCTGCTCTGTTCCAACAACGAGTCGTCGGATACCCGCGCTGACGCTGCTCATGTTATTGGTTCTGCTGCTGATTCAGCTCACGCTGATGGTGTTACTCTTCTTGCGGGTCTGAAACATTCTAAGGCGGGTTCCAGAACAACAAGGCCTACTAAGAAGAGAAAAATACAAGAAAAAGAAGAAGATGGACGAGAAGAAGCAGAGAAAACCCCCCGTCCTCTCGGGTTAGAGTTCTGCTTAGACGGGACTTTGACGCTGGAGATCTGGGAGGACGAGGCTAGACTGTCTAGGAGGCCGCGCTACACAAAAGACGGCCAGGTGAAAGAGGCGTCTCTGACCAGAAGCAAGCGAGTGCACTTCACCGCCGACGCGCTGCGCGAGCTAATAGCGCGCATCGCCGAGATCCGCGCAGTGGTGTGCATACGCGACACAGCGTCCGCGCAAGGAAGACCTAATCACACCCCCTGGTTCACAGTGCTGGATGAGGAGGGCGAAGTGTACGCAGCTGTGAGCTACTACAGCGGTAAGAACCTCATCCACGTGCACAAGTACGAAGGTCCTGACAAAAAACCCACACAGCAGGGGGTGACGCTGTCCGCCAGAGCGCTCAAAGAGTTGGATGACAAAATAGAGATTATTCTCAAATTTCTCGGTATAGATTTGGAATGAGAGACGCTCAACGCTCACGCGCGCACACACACAGTGTTTGACGTACGCTGTATGAGACAGACAGACGGATACACAGACAGACAGATAGATAGATAGATAGATAGATTGATAGATAGATAGATAGACGGCTAAGTAGTTGGGAAAAAAAACTTTTTTTTTTAATTGGTAACTAAGTGATAAAACAAAAAAAACAAAAAAAACATGACACAGTACGTCTGCGAAAAGTGTTTCAACATTTTTAAAAGACCGTACAATCACGAGAGACACGTAGAAAAATGTAGAGTAATACCTAAGTTTTGCCCTCTATGCGGCGAAGGCGATTGCCGAAAGATCACCTGTCGACGCGAATCTCTGGACGGGGTGACTATCCCTCTGCGCATATGTGCTGTGCCGAACGGTGAGGAAACGTTCACGGCGAATTGGCCTGCAATACAAACGGGTGTCAGGATGCACGGGACTCACGTGAGTGTAACAAACTTCAGGCTACCAACCGGCGAGTTGAGTGACGCTGTAGATACTATGCGTCGCATTCACTTCACGCAAAGATTCAGATACAAAGTGGGTTTCTCGGTAGGCTTACTCTTACAACACAGAGAAGACAAGAGCAAACTGCGCTACTTTCACGCCTCCCAGGACAACGCAACTCTCATACAACCGCTCCCTACTATAACTAATTCAGAAACTTTGGAAGAGCTCCTCTCAAAGATGGAAAACACCGTCGCTTGCGAGGAAGTACGGAAACTTTGCGACGCTGACACCAAGTGGCACGTTCTTTTTCCTACCAATTTGAACATTTGCGTTTACATGGGACCGGGGGAATTTCCCATAGGCGGTAGGATCACTCAGGCCAGTCGAGTTGGAAAGAGAAGCGGTGTGTTAGATTTTCCCAACAAGGACAACCTCTGCGTCTTCCGCTGCATTTCCTTTCACTTATACAACACCAGCAAACGCGCTTCAGATTTGTTACGTCAGTTCTGTCCCGCTGCCACACCTGAAACCTTTCCGGGTTTGAACATCCGCGACTTACCCGCGTTAGAGAACTTGTTTGACATACAAATAGCGGTTTACACCGCATCGCGTCAGGTGCCGGGGCGGAAGTTGAGAAGACGCGTTACTCTGATCAGACCGCCTTCCAGAACTCTGGCCGCCCAAGGTAAAGTCAACCTACACCTGACGGCGAAAGGTGGTTTGCACGTCTCTCTGGTCACGGACTTCAACGCGTACGCGGGCATATACGAATGTTGCAAGTGTAAGGCGGCGTTCACCACCGAGTTCTTGCTGAAGAGACACAGGAACCAGCTTTCCTCTTGCCAACAAGTCAAGTTGCACTACGTAGGTGGCATCTACCAAAATTCGAGAACGATTTTCGAAGCGCTAGCAGCCTTCTCCATTTTTCCTCCCGACAGACATTCCGGAATCTACCCTTACAAGATCACCTTCGATTTCGAGGCTTTCTTCAGACCGTGCAGAGAACCGTCGACCAAACACGTGTCCCTGCTGTGGGATCACGTCCCTTTGTCGGCTAGCGTCGCATCCGACTTTCCGGGGTGGGAGGGGCCAGTCTGCTTCGTCAGAGAATCCGACACAGATTCCGACCCCTTGTTGGACCGAGTTTTAAATCACATAAACGAGAACGCCAAAGTCATCGGGGAAGCTGTGCTAGAACTTTACCGACCGACGTTAGCGAAGTTAGATGCGGCGATAGGTGAAGCTCTCCTGCTGGAGACTCATTCTCACGAACGTGATGCAACTCGGGTGGAGGGGGCCCCAGAGCAAATTCCGGTATATGGTCAAATCCTTTTGTATTTGTGTACTAGATGTGTTGTTTGACAAAACTGGATGGGTGGTTGCAGTTAAATATGTTTGCGGTAGCCATGGCAACCATTGCAATAGGACATGTTGAAATCCCGGACACATACATACCCCTTTAAGAAATCCAGGGCTATAGCACTGAAAAATGTAGTAATGCATGTACATAGGAATTTTGTCTTAATTGTATTTTAAGCGCATATGAATGCAGTATCAACAAGAATACCTGCGTCACCCATTATATATTTCCTTTCAGGATACCCCGTCCCTCTAAATTGGGCATTTTCTCCATTTTCTCACTTTTTTGCAGGTCTAAATAATCATCAACTTTGCAGTTCCCTACTGCCAAACCTGTGATACATGTATTCACACTTTTTGCTTAATTCTTTTAGCTTATTACATCATCTATTGAGCTGTATAGAACAATAAGCCATATCTCTGCATTATATCTCTCTGTTTCCATTTTGCCAAACGGTGTTAAAGGGGTATGTATGTTGCCAATATCTAATACCCTAGGTGCACTAATATATTTAAATAAAGATAATATACGGATATAATATACTGAATGAAACTTTATTGTTTGTTGTTTTTCAGTTAGCTGTGCTCACCGTGCAATGTCCTAATGCATTTAAGCATGTATGGGGTACAACAAATCCAAGTAGTGTTACTGGAAAAATGGAATCTTTATATTTCCCTCCACCTTTCCAACCTCCATTGTCAACTTTAACCTAGATAACAGTCAATTGCAGGTTCAAATAATACGCTTATATCTTATCTAGGAGTACCATGTTGTAGCAACCTTATAAACTAGCACAAGCAGAGAAATTCAAGAAAAACTCCTTAAAGGGGTATGTATGTGCCTTAGGTCGGTATGTATGTGGCTACAAGTGCTACAGTATGCAAAAAGGCCATCGTGATCAATTTTTGGGCCATTCATGTCATACTTTTGCATCATACAAACAAGTTACAGTAACTTACAATATCACTCCATGCACTAAATACATCACCATGGGAACTAGACAGTATTTCCTTAAAGGGGTATGTATGTGCTTAAAGGGGTATGTATGTGTAAATCATCCTGGAACCGGAAGTGAAGATCATTGTCACAGGTAAATAAAGGGCGGAAAGCTCCCACTTCTGTTGGATTGTATGCAACTAAATGGCCTTTTTGACAGGAAAAAAAGTGAACAGTTAAATATAATTTGCCTGGATGGTACAAGCAGATCACCTTAAACCAGTATGTATGTGAATTTTACACTTCAAATATTCAGGATGATGGTGTGAGGAGAAAGGAAGCAGATGGGAGTAAAATATCTTTTTGATAGCACATGTTATGTATTGAAATATGCCATGTAACCTAGGAAGCAGGCAGAAATACTATACTTTCCATGTGGGCAGGGCAAAACTATCCCAGAAGACGTAAATACCTTAAAGGGGTATGTATGTGCCTTAAGTCGGTATGTATGTGGCCACAAGTGCTACAGTATGCAAAAAGGCCATAGTGATCAAGTTTTGGGCCAATCATGTCATGATTTTGCATCATACAAACAAGTTACATTAACTTACAACATCATTCCATGCACTTTATACATCACCATGGGAACTAGACAGTATTTCCTTAAAGCGGTATGTATGTGCCTTAAGTCAGTATGTATGTGGCCACAAGTGCTACAGTATGTAAAAAGGCCATAGTGATCAATTTTTGGGCCAATCATGTCATGATTTTGCATCATACAAACAAGTTACAGTAACTTACAACATCATTCCATGCACTTAATACATCACCATGGGAACTAGACAGTATATCCTTAAAGCGGTATGTATGTGCCTTAAGTCAGTATGTATGTGGCCACAAGTGCTACAGTATGTAAAAGGCCATAGTGATCAATTTTTGGGCCATTCATGTCATGTTTTTGCATCATATAAACAAGTTACAGTAACTTACAATATCACTCCATGCACTAAATACATCACCATGGGAACTAGACAGTATTTCCTTAAAGGGGTATGTATGTGCTTAAAGGGGTATGTATGTGTAAATCATCCTGGAACAGGAAGTGACGATCATTGTCACAGGTAAATAAAGGGCGGAAAGCTCGCACTTCTGTTGGATTGTATGCAACTAAAAGGCCGTTTTGACAGGAAAAAAAGTGAACAGTTAAATATAATTTTGGCAATATAGATTTGGCAATGGCACACCAACGAGAGTAGACCACCTAGCGCGCCGTCCAGCATTTCCCACATACCGGAGGTGATTAAAAGCTTGGAGACACTGCAGATTCGTATAGGAGCTGCATAAAGGTACCAAGACACGATAAATGTGGGAATAACACGACCAGCCCTAACATACGCTGTATTTTAGGCGAAATTGGTTTGGACGGTCTGCACAGGTAGACACGAAGGAACAACATGGCGGAATCGCTTGACCGTGACGCAGTCAATGGATTAGTCTGCGACCTCGATAACTCTAAGGTATTACGTTCAGGGCCTACTGAGAATATAGCAGGTAAAGTAAGCCAGGCGCTACAATACTTATTACTTGAACATGATGCAACAACAAAATCCCTAGAGTTTGCACATGAAGAGATTCGAGATGTCAAAGCTGAACGGGTAAGACTTGACAGCGAAGTGACCCAGCTAAGGTCCAAGCTGGAGAAGACTCAGCGACAGGTGCGTGTAAACACACTAGAGATTGAAGAACTGGGCATCTCTATAGCGGTACAGGACCATGCAGCCAGGAGAAAAAACCTTATAATAGAAGGACTGCCTTTTGTCACTAGAGAGAAGACAGACGAGGTGGCCTATGCACTGTTGAAAAAGGTTGATGATGAACTTGACATATATGAGTTGGATTACGCCTACAGGCAGGGTCCGCCAAGTGCAGCAAAGCGCCCTATAGTGGTAGTATTTCTAAAGACCTCTACAAGAGATAGGTTAATGTCAAAGAAAAGCACCCTCAATACGAGCCCTGAACACCGACATGTATATGTGAGTGAGGACTCCAACCCACTGATCCGGAAACAGAAGGCTGAGGTCTCCACCATAGCACGTCTTGCTCATGATGCCAATCTGGACGCTAAACCAAGGGGCAGAGGTATTCTCTATAAAGGTAAATACTACCCACATGGCAACTTATCATCACTTCCAGAGGAGCTACAACTAGCTAATGCTAGGACAATGGTGACTGATACATACGTCGCATACAACTCCCACCTGGCACCCTTAAGTAATTTTTTTCCCTGTGAAATTAAATACAACGGCCATGTCTACAGCTCTGTGGAGCAGGGATTATCCCACCAGAAGGCTTTGTTTGCAGGGACAGGAGCAGAAGGGAAAGCCCGAGACATAATGGATTCATACACGGCGCTGAGGGCAATGAATTTAGCTAAGCTAATAGACTGTCCTGAGTGGAGAAGTCAAGACGAGAGGATACTACATGAGCTCAATGTATGCAAATACGAGCAGGACGAGCAACTCAGAGAAATACTGAGGTCAACAAAATCACGCCTGCTTCTTGAGACAACCGGAAGCCGACACTGGGGCATAGGGGCGGGAATAGGCAGCAAAGCACTGGAGAAGGGCACCTGGAAGGGTAAAAACAGAGGGGGTTATATATTAATGGAAGTGAGGAGAGAACTTTTCGGACTGGAAAACCCCTCTGCGACAAAGGCACAACCACCTGCGACAATGCCCACACCCCCTGCGACAGCGGCTGCGCCCACATTAAGTCCAGTAACCACCCAAGCACCAGCCATTCCTCCAGTACCTGTAGGCCAGCTGCCTCCAGGGCAGCCGATACTGATCCCTGTGACGACAGTAGCAGAGACTCCAATGATATCAACACCACCCGCTGTACACACCGCCACTCCACCAAGCCAGACTGCCAAAAAGCAGGCTCCTCCACCTCCTCCAGGGTCTGGACCAAGACCAATGCAAGATGTGAGGTACATGAACATGAATGAGTCCATCATAGGAATGATAACGAGCAGTGCAACAGCTCAATATGTAGAAGCCGCAGCGTCTTATAGGGGTGGAGGAGGTATCCCATTTGACTTAAATAAGAGCCTTTCTCCACATGTAGTCACCCCAGAGAGGGAGAGAAGACACGCCCACCTCACAACTGATACCAGAACTACAGACAGCCAAGGTCCAAGATCCACCACGAGACTGAGCATGGGCGCGACAGCAGCGCCACTGACCAACTCTGGTAGCAAAGTGAACATTCGCGAGAGCAAACTGGATCCGCACAAGAAAACCAGGGACAGCCTACAAATAGCGTCTAAAATCAAAGGGTATCTCAGTCTCAAAAAGACACCTACCAAAACATAAAGTGATACTCCGCCAATGTTTTTAAAACAATAGAATGTATAGACTATAGTAAATACAATACCTGTTTAAACCATCATTCATATATATATATATAGCCTCGTTAGTGCTATGGCACATAAAAACCAATGCTAATGTACACTGTAAAACGGTAATAAGTGACCATTAGGGACACAGAGTTCATGTCCTCCTAATATGCTAGTCTAGACACTTTACGGTACTTAGGTATGAACACACCCACTGCTACTGGGGGCGGCTCTAAGTGATTGCCTGACCCACCAGCCCTGTATTACGTAATGAAACAGCTGTGCATAGCCGAACAAAGTATATCCTTCACAATAACATTATAGACATAATAACTATGTTAACATTATCTAATGTCCTTTGTGTGTAATCATATCATACTATAACTGCTACTACCGAGCAGAGCGTATATAAAGATACTTGGGTTGTATTGGACGCATTGCTCTTCAAATGGAAGCCATAGCCTATCGATCGTACAGATTCAGTCACCCTCATGTTCATTCATATCATTTCATAGCCATGCTACTCAGACCGCGTATATGGGTTCAAAATGGTAATGTTACATAACATATGTCAGGAGAAGGGTCTCCTTTTTACATGTATTAACGCTAGGTCAGCATACCCCAAGAGGGTCAATATTAAAAAATTTATTTCCCATACGGACATAACAGGAATTGTTGAATCCTGGCTAAACCCAACCATTACTAACACTATGATGCACCTACCAGGCTATCAGTTCTTTAGGCTAGATAGGTTTCCTATACTTGATAAGACAGCTGGTGGCCTTATGCTATACATGAGAGATACATACACAGCGGAAGTAGACAACGCCTCTAGCTGTATTACATGTGACTATGAAATCCTCTGTGTTGATGTGGAGATTGGTAAAATCAAATATAAAATTTATGTATGTTACCGCCCGCCCAAAAAGGACGCCTTAAGTATGCAGTCACTATACAAGAGGCTAACTGAGCTCATTAAACCTGTTACTAAAAATCGAAAAATAATTGTATTTGGAGATATTAATGTGGATTTGTTAACCCGTAAGGATATTGAAGAATCTGACGTCAATAATTTTTGTACTAATAATGATATGTGTCAATTAATTAATGAGGTAACGCGCCCCAAGTCTGGGACACTGTTAGACCACATATACATCAATGATAGGATACATAATGTCTGTGAATTCGGCACGATCGACTTCCACATAGCTGATCATACTCCTGTATTTATACTTATTAAATGTATTAGGACTAAGATTAAAAAGAAGGTCATAAAAGCTAGATCGTATAAGAAATATGATGTAATACGTTTTAAAAACATGCTTCTGGACACAAAATGGGATGAAATTTTACAAATTACAAATTTAGATGAACTTTGGAACAAAATTATAAATGTTATTAGAGCATGCTTGGATAGCATTTGTCCCATAAGGACCATGGTTCTACCGGTATACACCCCAGAATGGTTGACACCAGACATAGTTGACGCAATGCAATATAGGGATGCACTGTATGCCGATGCACGAATATCAGGTGATGAGGATGATTGGAGGATTGCTGATTTTCATAGAAATAGAGTTGAAGCACAAATTTTTAATAGTCGGAAAAATAAAATTAATTTACTTTTACAACATAGGAGGGATGACCCCACCAAATTTTGGGCAGGCATTCAAAAACTACTACCGGTTAAAACCAAGGCAACTTTCTTAAAATTAAGACACAGTATAACAAAGCAATTAATTCCACCCAGCGAATGCTCCAGTTATGTGAATAATTTTTTCGCTGACGTAGGTGCCAACCTTGCCGCTGTGCTGCCACCTATTGACCCTAATACACACTATGAGGCTCCGAGAGGTGTACCAGCGCAGCGAGCATGTCTGCTTGGACCGATCAGCTATTTAGATATGGTTAAGTCTATTAAAGGGATTAAGGACAACAAGCCTTCCAGCATTAAACATATCAAGGCTTATGTAATAAAGGATGCCTTCTTTGCTATATCTGATACTATAATGTATTACTTTAATAAGTGCTTTGAGGAATCACACTTCCCAACGAGTTGGAAAATAGCCACTGTGGTACCTATACCCAAAAAACCTAATTCTTTAGAAGTAAGTGATTTAAGGCCCATCAGTTTGTTGCCTCTGCCAGGGAAGATGATGGAAAAAATAATATGTACAAGACTTCAAGCTTATATGGAAAACCATGCACTCTTGACGCCATTTCAACACGGGTACAGATCTGGCCACTCGACAGTCTCTGCAATAACTTCCCACCTTAATCATATTATATATAACACTATTAATAATAAACCCACAATATCATTGTACCTGGATTATAAGAAAGCATTCGACACCGTTTCACACTCAATTATGATTAAAAAATTATCCAGTTTTGGACTTAGCGTCAAGACGTGCAATTGGTTCAATAGCTACCTGACTGATAGGAAACAGTGTACAATAGCTAATGATTGTCTATCTGACCTTAAATCTGTTACATATGGCGTTCCACAGGGGTCCGTCTGTGGTCCTGTTTTATTCTCTATTTATATAAATTCCTTGCCAGAGATTGATAATTTTAATATCTGTTTATACGCAGATGATGCTGTAATATCTGTGACTGATCCTGTTAAAATGCAAATGTCCTTAGATAAGTTATCTGTATGGTGTAAGCAACACAGTCTCACTGTAAATGAGCAGAAAACTAAATGGATGTTGTATAATCATGTAAATAATCTTGATCCTGTCTTCAAGCTTAATAATGTAGTATTGGATAGAGTTAATATATTTCCCTATCTAGGAGTAACCTTGGATACTGAGCTTAAATTTGTTGACCATCGTATAAATGTATTATCCAACATAAGACATAAGATCAGGCAGCTAAGGAAGGTTAGAGACCATACCGACGTAGAAACAGCACTCACCATATATAAGTCGATGGTCCTACCCACCATAGATTACGCTGATTTTATTTGGGATAGGGAAAATAAGGGTGAAACAGAGGAGTTACAGAAGCTACAAAATAAGGGACTTCGTGTTGTATATAAAGTTAAATTAGAGAAAAACCCGCTAATGAATACAGAAATGTTACATGAGAAAAGTAATTGTGATAAGCTAATTTTCAGAAGAGACAAACATTTATTGTATTATGCCTTTACTTTAAAAAAGGATCCAATGTATGTGGACACTAGAGCTCTGCCAACCAGACGTAATCAAGGTATCAGACTTAAGGTGCCGAGGTCTCTGAAGCCTATTGTGATACGTAGCGTCTTGTATAGGTCCATATCCAGATGGAATGATTTAAAACCAATGTATACAGAGCTGGAGACCCTGTGGAAATTTAAACTAGCAGTCAAGAAAGACTACCCACGCTGCTTTATGAATGTTAATTAAATTCCCATATGACATACCATGTACTCATCTCATCTCATCTCATCAGAAATATTGTGTATCGCTTAGTAAATATATTTTTTGTAACCTCCATTGTATAAGTGAATATTTGTACGGATGCCATTGCTATTTCTTCTCATTAAAGACCGTCAAAGAATTATGTATAGATAGGGGTACTGGCGGCAGAAGGGCAATGCGCCCAAGCTAGTTTTCACCTGAAAGGGTGATTAGACCCAATAAATCCACGTTAAAAAAAAAAAATTTGCCTGGATGGTACAAGCAGATTACCTTAAACCAGTATGTATGTGAATTTTACACTTCAAATATTCAGGATGATGGTGTGAGGAGAAAGGAAGCAGATGGGAGTAAAATATCTTTTTGATAGCACATGTTATGTATTGAAATATGCCATGTAACCCAGGAAGCAGGCAGAAATACTATACTTTCCATGTGGGCAGGGCAAAACTATCCCACAAGACGTAAATACCTTAAAGGGGTATGTATGTGGAAATTGATTTTTTTCAGGTAATGCTCTCCCCCACCAGCTGTATAAGAAAAATACATTAAGTTTTCACCCAGGGTGATGCAATATAACAATATACAATAATAAGCCACAACAAAGAGTGCTTTTTAGCTAAATTTCTTATTTTTTATATTTTTTTCCTAAAAATAGATATAAAAAACGTCAACTTTATGGTGGTTTTTGGCCAAAAAAAACTGAAATAAGGGTTAGATAACATGTAAGGTATACATTTTCTGGTAGAACTAAACCCACTCTAACTTATAGTGACAGTTATATACCTGTGAACATGATTGGGGTGAAAATACGCTTTCAACGGCGGCGAGATGGTTCTAGGCTGTCGAAGAATTCGCGTCGATGGGTTTCACGCGGCCTCTAATACGGTTTTCCAGTTTCACGGGTGTTGGTTCCACGCTCACGAGTGCATACCGTCGCACTGATATCAGTGCGCTTCACTGAGGGAGGAGAGACGCGACAGAACGGCTAGAGTAAGCGCTTACTTGAAAGCGCTAGGTCACAAGCTGGTCGTCGTGTGGGAGTGCGAATGGAGAGAGATGAAGCGTCGAGATGAACGGGTTAAGGCCTCCCAACAACACTGGAAGGTTGACGCTTTGAAAGTGTCTCGAAAAGCTATGAGCGGGAGCGACATCCTTTCGGCTGTCAAAGACGGGAAAATGTTCGGTTTAGTTCAAGTGGACATCACTACGCCGCCTCACCTACGAGACTACTTCGAAGAAATGACCCCCGTTTTCAAGAACGTGTCCGTTTCAAAATCAGACATAGGACCTCACATGTCAGACTTTACGCAGGAAGAAAAGCTGTTGAACACGCCTCAGAGAAAAAATATTCTCTTGGGAACGCCCCTTCTCAAGTGGTATTTAGAGCACGGTTTGATAGTCACCAAAGTACAGCTGGTCGTAGAATACCTACCTAAACGCTCCTTTGCCGGTTTCGCGGACGAAGTAACGGCGGCGCGAAGACGTGGCGACGTGAACGAGAACGAGAAAATTCTGTCAGACTGTTACAAGTTAATGGGAAACGCCACGTACGGTAAAACAATCTGCAACAAAGAAAAACACACGGCGGTGAGATACACTGACAGTCGGAAGTTCGAACTATTGGCCAATTCGTGGCGCTTCAAAAAGGCGTCCGAGTTGAGTTCTGATCTGTTTGAAGTCGAACTACAACCGAAAACAGTCAAGAACAACCTCCCTATTCAAATAGGGTTCATGGTATACCAGTACGCGAAGTTGAAAATGTTAGAGTTCACATACGACTTCTTGGATAGATTCGTCGATCGGCGCGATTATGCTCTTTGTCAAATGGACACCGACAGTCTTTACATGGCTCTCAGTGGTGACACGTTGGATGACCTAGTCAAACCTCACCTGAGAGAGACGTACTTCAGAGAGAAACGAAAGTGGATTCCGACAGCGGTGTGCGACGATCACTTAGAGCTTTTCGTGAAGACAAAAACGGAAAGAGTGCGAGAATGGCGTCCGCCGCCCGGCGGATGTTGTGAGAGACGGTACCTTCACGATCTGAGAACTTCGGGGCTTATGAAAGCGGAGTGGGAAGGTGACGGGATCCTAAGTCTCAACCCTAAGACTTACATTTGCTACGATCGAGTCAGCGGCACCGGTGAAAGAAAATCCAAAAAATGGAGTGCAAAAGGTGTACAGAAGAAACAAAACCCTAAAGAACCAGACGACTTCTTGGATGTTCTTCGCCAACGAAAAACTCTCCTTGCGGTAAATAGAAAGTTCAAAGTGGTACGAAACAAAATGGTCACTTACACCATAGAGAAAGACGGCGTGCGCTACTTGTATTATAAGCGTCGCGTGCATTCTGACGGTGTGACAACGAGTCCTTTAGAGATATGAAAAAAAATAATAAGTGTGTTATTGATTGATTGAGCGCATCTTTTCAAAAATAGAGTGTTTACCAAGATTGAAAAAAAATAAATAAAAAAATAAAATAGAATTATTGTTGTGTTTTTATTTTCATACGTCTTCTTTTATTAGTAAGTCGCGTGTCCTCTTAAAGTGTCACTCATGTGACGTCGTCACTTCTAGTCACTTGACCCATCAGAGGAAGAAGTGTGTCTCTTGATTAAATTCTTTTCTTTCTTTTTTTCTTAAAAGAGACAAACTCCCCTTAGAGTGCCCCCCACCCCCCTAGAGTGCCCCCCTCCCCCCTCCCCTCCCCTCCCCTCCCCCCCACCCACCCCATGCATCCTAAAAGTGCCCCCCTCCCCATGCATCTTAAAGGGCCCCCCTCCCCCCCTCCCCCCCTCCCCTCCCCTCCCCCCTTATACACTCTAAAGAACACTTCTACCTAGTTCAATAAGTCACTTCCAGTCGCTCATAAAAAATAAAATGAAACAACAAACTTATATTGTTGTGTTTTTTATTGGTTTACCAAAAAAATAAGAGACTCGCCTCCTCCTCCAAAAAAAAAAAAAATCACATTTTAAAGTGCGTGACCCCTTAAAGACGCTCATCTCTTCATTAAGTCGCGTGACGTCACTTCTTCCAGTCACGTGATCAATCAGGTCACTTCCGGTCACGTGATCCTCAATGAGGTCACTCACTTCCGGTTGTCCATTAGGTCATGTGACGTCACTTCCGGTCACGTGACTCATCAGGTCACTTCCGGCCACGTGATCCTAAATAAGGTCATATGACGTCACTTCCGGTCCCCTAAGTAGGTCATATGACATCACTTCCGGTCCATAAGTAGGTCATATGACGTCACTTCCGGCCACGTGACCAAATGGCGGCCTCTGATTGGCTAACTAGGTCACGTGACGTCACCACTAATCCCCTAAGTAGGTCACTTCCAGTCACGTGACCATATGGAGGCCTCTGATTGGCTGCATATCGATTGAGTTATAAACAGTACTTAAGCATAGTCCCGTTCCGATACATTATATACTACTCATGTACTTAACTTGTCTGGAGGTGGTGTTTTATTTAACAGTTGCCTCTGGGTGACAACGCATTATGGCACAAGTGCTGGATGCAAAATGCTGGAAGCCATTATATATTGTCCATTCCCCTTTAATCCCAAAACTCTCTATATATACTACTTTCCACACCTACAACCTCTCAGATGGGGCCTTGCTTTGACTTTTTTGTAAACTTTAGAACCACTGGCCATTAGAAAACTTCTTTTTACAAATTCCTTTACTAATCCTTTTACTTGCATCTTAGAAGACCCTTGTTTCATGGAAGGCCACCCACCCACTCCTTGGCCATTACAGCATCAGCTTCCTACTCTACCTTTAACTCCTCGTTCCTAGGAAGCGTTTTAAGCCTAAGTCGTCTATCTTAGATCTCTATTACTGATACACTGAAATGCACTACTGATAGACACATGCCTACTTGGCTGTGCTACAAGCCTGATGAAAAAACATTTTGGTGCTGTCCCATAGAGTTAGCAGCTTCTTCGGTGACATGTTTAGCCCAGCTGTACTCCTTGCAGTGTCTGTAATTTCAGGAGCCTAGCAAACGGGGGGAGGGGGACGAGGCAGATATGCCCCGCCACCTTTGGCCAACCGCCAAACAGAAGATACCACTAGTAATACTCATCATGATGGGTAACATCTGCGGTTTACATGAAATCTGTGGGGAGAATTGTAAAATGTATTTCCCCATTTATAAGCCCAGGCTTGTATTGATTTCAAATGGTAGATTGACCTGGCTTATAAACAGGGCAGGCTTATTTTCGAGGCAGGCATAAATTTCTCATCTTTTATATTTCTTTGAGCAGTTTGCCTAGATTTCTTATATGAATTCATCATCTTTACGCATTTCACTGAATGTTTCAAAATGATATCATGACAAGTTTAACAGTTGTCTCTCTCTAAGGTGTCCCCAGCTGAATGGGTGATATATGGGCTTCATTTAATGAAGAAATTATGAAAATATCCTGATAAGAAGTGAAGTTATGCCCCTATGAAGAAAATGAATTGAGGTTATCCATAATGACCCGGCTAGTATTCGGGGCCTGGCTTATAAGACCTTTTTTTATAGTACCACTTTTGAGTCGGCTTATAAATGGGGCAGGCTTATATTCGAGGCCCGGCTCATAAACGGGGGAAATACAGTACCTCCAAAACTTATAAATACATAATTTATGCATACATACTTTGCTGTCATACTGCATGTTTAAAGTTCGAATTTCTATGAACAAGCATTCCCACATGGAGCACATATTTGATAATGCCACCTAAGATTTCCTTGACATTATTTCCTGACATCTAGCACTAGCTATAGATTCTGCACTTCCACCTGCTTTACCTCCAACAATCATTTATTGGCTGGTACCATAAGTAATGACCAAAACTAGATTTATTCCAAATAACATTACTGATGCATCTAATAAACATACACCCCACATTTAAGTTAGAGTCACACAGAGGACCCTATGACACACCACCATACTCTCAGATTCAACTAATACTTAGCTAAAATTTCCCAGCATGCACACTGTCCCGGATGTGACACAAATGATTTAATACCATGCCTAGAATGTGAGACCACAGGCAGAGTAATCTCTCACAACACAGCCTCAGATCTACGGGCAACCACCAATCACAAGCTCTATCACCCATCCCTTACTGTCAGTGCCATGGCTACCTACTTTGCAGATTGGACATGCTGCCAATTCAAAGGAAAAGGAAAAAGATAAATGAAGAAGAAAGAGATCCGCGGAAGCTTTATTATCTATATACAGTATCCACAGAGTGCCATTGTCCCATATATGTGTATGCACTAGCGTCCATCTTGATTGATGAATAGGAAGGATATGACGCCTTATAGGCTTTGTGGGACAGGCTTTGATAGCAACAGTTCTGGCAATTAGCCCTAATGCCGGAAAGGCAGCTGCTCCATAATCTGCTAAAGGTCTGTGGTAGAAAAGAAAATGTTGAAGGTCTTCTTGATTTTTATTATGACTCTTTTTCTTTTTCAGGGACAGTCAGAAAGGGTGACCCTAAAATCGAACATGAGTCCTCATTCTGAGAGGATTTGGCAAGGAATAAACAACCGCGGTAAAAATAACTTAAAGCTAAATAAATTATGTGCAAAAGAGGATGCAAATATTACTAGCCAACCATGAGTACCTCTTCAGATTTTTACCAAGACTGATGAATAATATTCTGCCCATATAATATAGTCTATACAGGTATCTCAAACTCTCGAGTTGTGTACATTGTTAGCTACTGTTTAAAAAAAACAGGGAAGCAAAATGTTTATTGCCTTTTTTGTTTTGGAATTATTTTCTCATTCAATATCCATTTCCATCTGTACATCAATATTTTTACTTGAAGAATATTGCAATGATTTGCACAAGCTTATTTATTCAACGATTCATAACACAATGTCTTATTTATAAAGTAATGTATTGGCACATGTAATAGGAAACATGAGAAACTGCCCATAGGCAGAAGCTAACATTAAATGAGGAAACAAAAGATGAGGACATCTATTATGAATCTGAAACATAATGCATAGCAGCTCTGATTTACGAAGAATGGTGTAATAAAGAGCAAACAATTTCTTATGAATATATGAAGACTGTAACATGCAGTCTTTGCAGTTAGCATTTTGCTGCCCTCATTTATCAGAATACGTAGTGCACTGATATAGTGCACACTGTCCCACTACTACTTGACATAGTTGCTGATGTTTCTAATGCTATACATAATCCCAACCAATTAAATCCTAGAACCTAGACTATTCGCTATCTGTACTTTTCATACAACAGTTTGGGTGGTAGAACCTTTTGACATTAGTAGATACTAATTGGAAGTTTTATATATTGTCCATTACCGTAAAACCTCGTGTATAAGCCTAACTCTCGTATAAGCCGCACCCTGACCTTGGCCCGACCCTATAAGCCGCACTGGCGATCAGATTATGATTCCTTTAGTACTATACCACAGTAGTAAAAACTCCTGTATAAGCTGCACCCTGACTTTGGGCAAATCATATAAACTGCACCACCAATCTGACTCGTGTACTAGCCGTTGCTTATACGCAAGGTTTTATAGTACTCTTCTAAATACTATTTTATCTTCAGTTCATTCCGTTTCCCCCACCTACAACACTACCTCTCAGTGGGGGATTCCTGGACCACCTCATTTCTCTTTAGAACCAAATGTTAAGTAGAATTTCTCATTCTAACCATCCCCGACACCCATCCTTTTAACAGCAGCCAATGCCTCTTGTCCCTTCGGAGGCCCCCTGCCATGCCATTGGATTCTTGTATCTTTCCTGGGGGGGCTGTTATAAAACACAAGGGGGTGATACAAAACAAAATCTACATTATAGATTTTTAAAAGTAATGGACGTTTTTTAATGTTATCTGTAAATTAGCCTAAATTTGAAGACCACAGCGTAAATTTGAAATATTCCCTAAGATCAATGTGAATCTTTAAATACTAACATAAGTAATTTAAAAAAATGAAATAACGTTCCATAACGTAAATTTTATTTTGTAACAGCCCCCTGGTCTTGGAAGTATTTTATGAAGAAAGGTAACTGTGGCAAAATAGTATGATGATATGCCAAACCGTTCAGACTATAGCTCCAGTCATGAAGTATAGGTAAAAAGTTTTAAAGTTCATCTACATCTTTTAGTTAAATGGCATTTATTTAATGACCAAATGGCACAAAAAAAACGTTCTGATACTAATCTAAAGCTAAGACATCATGGAATATGAATTTTTCATTAAAGAAAAACGTTTTGAAAAATTGTGGATTCTGTTGCCATGGCAACGAGGATTCTAAAATGTTGAAATTTCAAATTTTTCGTTCTTTTACAAGGCAAAGTTACCATGACAACCAGAGTGACACCTTTTAGCTAAATGTTTCAAGAGGGGTAGTTCAGGAACTAAATTATCTTTCAAATGAGACCATTTAGGGCATTTTATCTAGTCTGGTCTCTGAAAAAGACTCATTCAAAGTTAGTAGCGAAATGTTGAATTTTTGCATTTTTTCCCATTTGGCTCAAAATTGATGTTCCGCCCCATTACTTGTACAGCATGATCAAACGTACCAAAAACATGAAAATTTACTTGCACAAAATATTAAATGCTGACAGTGATGATGAGAACGGTACAGGTTGGGGTCCCCTTAACAAAATATGTGTCTATTGTAATAATAAGAGGTCTATATGTGATAAAAGTCAGCTGTTCTATGTGAAATTTACGACAAAATCATGCTTTTTGGGGCCTGGCTTCTCAAAATCCCAATCTAAAGTATATATCTGGATCCAAAATGGCCGACATTTGGAGGATTTATCCCGCATTATCAAGCATAATGGATCTATAACCAACAATTGATGGTTTCTAGTACAGTATGTCTACAAAATATTACTATATTGCAAGACTGACAATAATGGTAACCAAAATTAGCCCTTGAGAAGTATTGCTGAGTGTTCAATTCTCCCTGATTTAATGGTATTTATGGGTATAAATGCCCAAAAAGGACATTTTCCCACTAATTATTAATGAGAAAAACATAAATTGCTCAACAATTATAGATTTTTTACTTTATATTTATGGTATATATGCATGTATCAATTTCCTGGAACAAAAGGAAACCCTTCACAGCCTAATTCATGTGGGTATACTAGAGAGGCAAAGAAGGTGTATTCATTGGCCGTTTCTTGGTGACTGGAGCTATCAACCCATGTGTACAGTATTATGAACATGAATATTGTCGAGGGTATACATTTTCGTGTAAAAGTAAAAACCAGCTATTTCAACTGTACAGTCAACATCGTTATTGCATATTGTAGCAGCCAATAAGTCTGCGGACTTTTAATTACCATGAAAAGCGTAAAATTACAAACAGTGAAATAAATTTGGTTATGTTCTGAAATTGTACCCGGTTCTATTGACACTTTTCAAGATTCTTAGGGAACACATCCCAGGTACTGAGACAGGCCATTAGTCTTTCCCTCCTACTTGTCATTTGACTCTTTTTCCCTTATAGTGAGCGTTTTTAAATATTTATATCTAGGCTGTACCATCTCTCTTCTGCCACTGATACACTGAAATACACCACTAAAGATGCCTTTTTGGCTGTCCTACAAGGCCGGTGAAAGCACCTCTTGCATTGTGTTCAGCTTTTTGTCTAATTTCTACTGCTGAGCCAATTATCTGGCAGCTTCTTAGACGACAGCTTTTATCATCCAATGCCGCATCCTCTGCCTAATCTCAATAGAGTCTCTGTGTTTTGATTTCTGAAGTAGACATTTATACTATTTCTATAATAGCTGATTACATGTTTTACATTGATTGCTAAGTAGAAAAAGAAGTTGATATCGGCAAAACTACTCAGGCATTATGTGTACACTGTTAGGAGTAAACTACAGCTGCACAGTATAAAAGGAGGTACTTTTGGTTTCCAGTAGTTTATACTGTACAGCTACACTACAGTAGGTACTGTATCCCCAACAGAACCCATACTGTTCCTGTTTACAGTATTACATACTGTAGGTGTCTACAGTAGTTTATGCCATTATTTTAGACTAGCTCTCAGACAAAAGAAGTTAGCACCTATAGGAATGGAACTACCTACCTTCCGATCCAAGGTCCATTGCTCTACTAACTGAGCTAGCGGGGCTGGCTGTATATTCTAATAGTCAGAATAAGCTTTTCGATTCACATGACACCAGGGAGTTGGAGAATGGGAAAGAGAGCTAGGGAGAGGCATGAGGAGAAGGGGATAGAGAGAGCTTGTATGTTATGTATAAGCTATATAAATAGATAGATAAAGACAGAGAAGGGGGAACCCAGTAGCATGAACATAATTACTTTATTAGAGCCACGTGGATTTTGATAATCATAAAGTTAGACTATAGATCTATCTCAAACAATCCTTTAGAAACGATGACATAGTTCATTATACACAGATGTAGTCTATGCTTCTAGCATTGCTAAAGTCTACGTTAATGAGCTAAGTCAGGTTTGGTAAAGGTCCCTAGCATCTCTTTCTTACCTGCTCCCTCATTCATAGGAATCAGCAGGCTTTTCATCATAGGACCATACAACTGTCCAGCTAGCTCAGATAGCAGAGCATTGGACTGTGGGTCTGAAGGTTGATGGTTCTAATCCCAGTGAAGTTTCTCAAATGTAATATATTATGTCAAAGGGTGTTGAAACATATTCAGGGGTGTTTTATACCTGGTTCATATCAATGCCCTGTTATACTACAGCAATTGGGTAACAGTAGATTATATTGTGGACTGCAACAGTACTGACTACTGTAGTAAGCCTATGTGTGTTTACAGTAGGTGAGTCTGTTCAGGAACAGTCTGTGATACTGGAAACCAAAAATACCTCCTTTTATACTGTAAATCTACGGTGGATTTAGCTGTGCAGCTACACTAACTTATGACAGTGTAGTATACTGTGTAGCTGTATGGTAGTATAAAGACTCCCTTGACATGCTCCAATGCACCTACCACTCTCCCACCTATCCTACACCACTGGAACTGGTACTACTGTTGTGTTGGTTGGTTGTGTTGTGGCAACCAACCAGTGACTCCCCACCATCTACCACACACCATGTTGGTAATGGTTGAATTATTTTTATACCAGTGTGCAGAGAGGAGATATTCTACAGCAATGGACCCTTACACAAAGGCAGTATATTGCTATAATGCCGTTTTATCAACATGATGGCAGCATGCAGTACCAGTAACAATCTCCCAGTGGTAGCCCTGGACAAAAAGGGCCGTAACCCAGATATGGGTAGCCCCGCTGGCACAAGTAAAACACATAATTCTTAGGTTAGCCACTATACTGACTGACCCCTCAGTCATTTTTTAATATAATTTTGCCATTGTGACTAACTCACATATATATATATATATGACGAACATAGGATAGTCTGTACTGACTAACCCTTTCAACCTATGGATTTTCAGTGTACTGCACTGTGCAGCAGTCATTTTATCTTACTGGTAACCAAGGACTTGCCTTTAACACATGTACACTTGTACACTCATATCTATAAATGATGTGCGTAACTGTGGGGTGGCTATAGACATTTAACAGTGGTTAGACAGGTGGGTTTCCTGTTTACCCTCCAATATATCCACTCAGCCTTTACCCTTCCATGATCCCTATGTTATATTGATGGTCTATATTCCGTGTGCAGCCGGCAGCTTATCTCGCTGATAACCAAGGACACCGCTGTCAAACACACTTGGGACCTGTGGCTGTGGATGATGGGAGCAGTTTGGGGTGGAGGACGGAGGTTGGTGGGTCGGTGGGGATGCAGGAGGTATATATGTCTGTGTTAAACTAGGTTTGAGGCTCTGCCTCCCCACTGAGTCAGAGAGTATGATTATGACTGGCCATGGCAGCAGAACCTGTTCATCAAATGAGATGAGTAATTATTTTATAATTCCTTCACCAAGTCATAAAAGCAAGAGGTATTTCAGGGGCGTGAATGTCTCAAGGAATGTATGTCAACATCTGCATGAATGTAGTGGGTGCACCATAGCCCAGTTACCTCCAAACAAATATGTCTTTGAGTATCATCCTCTTCTTAACCCGTTAACACTTTAGGGCAGTATAATGTATTAATGCATCCTGCCCTTGGTCATCCTGATGCATGAATGCTGACCTGATGAGTAACTCGCCAATGCTGCATGTGTCATGTCGACCCCACTGGATTGATGCACCAATACAGCACCAGTAAGTTATTCACCGGAGTCGCATTGGTGCATCATGACGACCAAAGTATTTTTAAGTGACATCGGTCTTTTTAGGGAAGGTATACATGCTGCCTTAAAGCAAGAGCTGTGCCAGTATTAATGGCCACAATCTTAAAAGTATATAGTTTAGATCTAGATGCCCAACATTAATATGTTTATTCATGTGTCATGAAGAAGAAAGTATGATAGTAGGTTTCTGTATAATGTGAGATTTTCTAACCAAGCAATTTCGTGTTCATAATATTGTGTCGTAAATACTAGAGATGTTGAAAGTTCTTTACCTTCCACATAGCCTTCTTTGCTTAAACAGTAACTGATTTGTTCATAAAGTGCCGGTGAAAAATCTTCTTACAAAGTGAGCATGCAATTACTGTGCATAAGTGTTCCCTTTCAGCCTATTATGCCCATTGTACACAGGGCTCTATTCAGCCAAATGTAGGCCCCTATGCCTCAAAAAGCCATCTAGATATTTGTCAATGGTGGACATTACCATTTAGATACTCCATTAGCCTGACATCTTGTGGATCCCTTCTCTCTAGCAATAAAACGGAACTAAAGCTAAGGAAAGACACCGTTTTTACTACCAGGGGGAATGTCCCTCGTTCACATCTTCAGGGCCCTACCTTTTTACTAGTCCTAAAAGTGCCTTGTCCCGTTGGAATAGTCCATCTGCATAGTTCCCTATCTATTTCAAGAAGGTATACATACTTACAGAAACGCTTTGCTATTCCGGCTGAGCCAAGCTGTATTAACATTGCAAATTGTAATCTCACTCCAGCAGCCCAGGTAATAAGCTGAGGTTGGGTAAACGTTATTTTGATGTTAAAAAGTAGAACATCGTGTATCTTGCATCGAACCTATTTTGTGGGCTCAATTCACATTGAATTAATGTTGATTAAATCCCCCCCCTTTCCAATGTAATGCAAGGTTCATTTACAATCCTCTTTTTATCTTAAATATTGTTTCCCCAAGCTTACACAGCTCAAGTTAAAAGAAATTTTCAGCAGAAAGAATTACTACTAGGCTGTGTCTCACGAGATGGGGCCATTGTGGTCATCTTTGACCACGTGCCATCTTTGACTGGTTTGGCATGAAATCGTTTATATAGGACAGAAGAAGATAGAAAATATAAAAAAATAGGTAAAGTAAAGGATGAATTATGGTATTATATTCCTATGTGATTTATAAATATTTTGTCAGGAAATTACCCGTTTTCAAATGATTTAGGGTACTCACATAGAAAGAAATGGGATCGACCAACCTTAAATGACCAAGAAAGACAGGCACTCTGGTGTGTCAGATGGAATTAGTGGACAGATCAGCACGCTTGCCAACAGAGGAAATAGTTAAGTAGCTATCTGGTTCTGGGGACTGTCTCGTGCACCCCAAATCTCACTGTGTCAGGTAGCACCTACATTAGTATGTATCAGTGTCTCTTAGAAGCATGTATTAGTCATCAGTACGGCCTCCTGTGTGTGTGCTGCATGTCGGCCTCCTCTCCTTTCTAGTCCCACCCCCTCCATGGTATCACTTGCTGAAACCTTCAACTGCCTTCTTAACAGGTCATACTAGAGGATTTATTACTTGACATAAGGTAGATCTATGCTTTGTCATCTATAATTTGCATTTGAATTATAGTTATGATTTGCGACCATATTGATTGAATATTCCATAGACATTATCAAGGAGGGAATTATATGTGATATGTAACTCATCATTTAAAATTCCCATCCCAGCTGATGTCCAGTAAGCCCATAGGGACAGGTGGGGTGCGATTATGACCCATCCACCTTGGCATTCAGAAAACCCCTTCAGTGAACGTACAGATAAGCTGGGGCAGGGTACCTGTTTCCCAACCCAACACATTATCTCCACACTGGGATGAGCAGCATGTGAATCCTGATTGGCTTTCTGAAACTGATCACCAAATATTTATTTTGAGATTCGAAGTGTGAAAGTCTAGATGGAAAGTCGGGCCTTCCTGATTTCAAGGTGTTTATTATCTGCACAACAATGGAGTGGAAACGATACTGGTGGTGAGAAAATTAGCAGAAATGAGATTGGTTGTGAGCTGGTGCTTGGGAATAAATGAAGTCTGAATGGCACATCAACGATACTCATTTTACATTATCAATGTGTTTTCCAAATTCTCCTGGAACTCCTTCAGATGTAGCCTGCTCAGATAATATGTATCTTTTTTTTATTTCACTTGCACCGTTAGGATCAGACTAAGTTATAAAGAATAATATAAATCATTCATGTAAGACAGACCCTGGAGGTCCCCCATGTATTAACAGGGTACTATATATACACCCTAAATGTCCCCTCCTCTTGTATGCACAATCAAATATTTAATTAGTAACACATAACAAGATACTTCAGCAGCAGCACACTTATCGTTTCCACTTGTCTCCCACTGTAACAGACACATGTTTACCCTTAATGCAGAAACACAGTCCCTTAGACACTTTAATCCTTACAATTGCAGCTTACACCTTAAAAGGGTTGCCATTTTTATAGGTGTACAGTAGATTCTACTGTAAATCTACTGTATATTCTACTGTAAACCTATTCTACACTAGATTCCACTGTAGATCTCCAGTAGGTTCTACTTTGTACCCACACTAACTATGTACAGTGTAAGCTGCACATCAAACAATGAACTCAATGCATATACTCTATATATAATATACACAAAGGCCGCAAGTTTTATATTAATTTACACATAAGTATGCTGGGTGCCTAATCCCGAGCACAAAAATAATTATACCCGCACCTGTACTCAAGCATTAACTTGCATTTCAAGAGTAGCATTCATAATTAATCCCCTCTGGAGTATGCGTGATGACAGGCAGGTTTATCTTTCACAAGACTGGCTGATATCCATGGGCACTACCCATGCAACCACGGTCTAGGCCAACGTCCCCTGTCACTGTCAGTAGCAGAGATACCTACTTAGCAGATTGCTCCTTCATCTTTCTGGTGGAAACAGGAGAGGAAAGATGGATGCGAGAAGCATGAGAAGAAAGGACCATCATCTATACAGTACTTTGGTAGCATATGCTCCCAGTCCTCTATCACCCTCCATCTTGAAGCAAAGCAAAACCATGATAGTCTTTCATAGTTCTAATACACGAAAAGTTAAAGCTGCCAGAAAGCAGATGCAGTTTTAACTTTTGGCTTATTCCAGTCTTATATTTGTAATTGAATTTGCGTTCACATTACACAAAAAGAATACCTGTGTACAGTGTCCCTGAGGTTTCTTCTGCCCATTAGCAATAATTGGTCTTTTGAATTATAGATATAGACGCAGGAGTTTGTGCCCTTAAATGTAGAATTACTATTATGTCCCATAACTCTAACCATATCTACCTGGGCTTACCGTATGTTTAAAACTGTATTTGGAGCTCTCAATAGTACTATTTTGCAACGATCATTATTCAAGAAGCTTGTTCTAATAAATATATATGGGGAAGCCTCTTTGGCTTTGCATTTTCCTGTAAAATATGTGCTAATTAATGGAGTATCTTTAAGTATTGTCATATAATACATTTATCACTGACAATGACAGGGGAGGATAAACAGGATTTGATTCCAGGTTCTCATTGTCCGAAATAATTAACTCCACACAGAGGCGGTATGTGGAAATGCATTAGAATGCGCTTGAGTAGGTGTGATCTTTTAGATGTACAATATCATGCTATGCAGAGCACAGTCTTTCCTCACGGATAGTTCATGCAGTATACTTATCATTAGTGCAGATGAAAGTTTGCTTGATGCAGAGTGTTTGCTTCTTCATGCCAGAGAATGAGCAAAAGAAGCAATGGCCTTGAGGAAGTGTGTTAGGAGAATTTTTGCTCTGAACTGTAGATCTCAGTATCCATGTCTCGGACAGTGCATATAAGGGTGTTCTGTGTGCGTATTAGGGTTTTGTATTAATATGCATTCCCCACCAGTGCCAAGGGAAATCCTCACAGTCAGTATATATTTCTGTGACTGCTGAGGTAACCCCATCATTATTGATACGTTTTGATAAAGACACCATGAATGAAATCACTGCAGCATCGGAGGGGTATTCTATTCCACGGGTCAGTACACAAAGCATACATATCATACATTTGGTGAGTTCTTTTATATTTCTGTATTGTGTTGAGACAAACACAGTCAGCAAAGTGATTCACTAAACCAGTGATGTGTACAAATTCCATTATACATGCATAAATACCGTGGTTTAGTTGATACACAGCTACTGACTGTACATGTATCTACTGAGTGTAGAGTTAATTTCTTAAGGTTAGGTAGATTACAAGGGAAAGACTCCAGGACAAATGCAGTACGCATATGTTAATAGGTTGGAAGGGGGAGTGGGCGGTTAAAGCCCCACATTTTGCAAAGGGATTAACATCCTGATGCTTTGGGAACTTTAGAAAGCGATGCACAAATCCGTTACTCTTAACCAATGGCAAGATACAAATACCTTTTCCACACACATACTAGTAAGAGTAAAAGTGGAATTTAGAGTTATGCATTGTGAACTTTGAAACAGAAACTGTTTGTTTCAGAGCAGCTGATTTACTAACTTGCTCCTTCCTGCTCAATCCTCCATCTCCAGAAGTGTCTACTTTTTCATGTCATTCCCCATAATACCCCTAGTGCTACAGTACTCGATACCAACATTCTCAGCCCCCTCCCTTTGCAACATCAGTCACCAAAGAAAAAAGAAAGAAAAATAGCATCCTAACACATTCAAACGCATAAACAGTCTCTCAGACATACACAGTTGAATCACTATAAAGGAGAGATTTCTGCACATTGAGTAATTGACTCATGGCACATACTCCATCTAACAAGCTTGCCCAATTACTCATACAAAGATCACACGCACAGGCTCTCACTTACAAGTAGGTACATTAACATCTGTATAAAGGCGCCTATTCCCAAGGCACCTTCCCATACCCACTCATGTGTGTGTGCCGTCAAAGCGGAAGATAATTAGTCCCCGTAAGGAATATCTGAGACAGCAGATAGGCTGATGTTTCACTGCCCTGGATCTGGGCACCCTGTGATGACAGTCTCCAGCTGCCTCCCATGTCACTGTCACCAGCTGCCTACTTGGTAGATTGAAACTTCCTCTTCTTAATGAGAAATGAAAATGAGTAAAAGGAGGATAAAATGGTATTTTTATCATCTATGCTGGAGAGATATTGCATGCTTCAGCTCCATATGTTTAAAATACGTTTTTATTTGGAAGCATGGCATCTAGGTACCATGAAGCCTTGTGTATAGTAAGGGGGCCAAAAAGCCCAAATATCAATATTTAAATTTAGGTTGGACTGGAATACTATAGTTAGTTTGAAGGTGGATTAAGACTAATTTGGGTATGCTGATTTCGAATCTGGTGTGTGTAGAGTGCTCCAGCTGTCGGGACAAGGTCGAAAATGAGTTCAAAGGTCAAGGTCAGCCTGAAAATAGAAGGTTTAGGTCTGAAATACAATGGTTCCCAGAACCAAAAAGGAGCCTTGTCGGTTGACATAAATGAGGCTCTTCTTATAACCATTTTCTTCTACCTGGTATAACACATGGCTGTGGGTATAGCACATGGCTGTGGGTCTGACTTGTTTTAATTCCGCCAGCACCTCTGAGCACTATTGGTGCATCTTCCGATGCTCATATATTTAAGTATACTGTTTTATACCTTCAACTTAACGCCTAACAAACAACTCTGACAGATTTTTTTACATTTTTTTTACCAAAAAATGGTAAAAATACGGATATTTCTTCAAAATTGCATAAAAAAACGTAGGGTCTGCCTGGTTTTGATAGTGTCGTTCGGGTTACCAATAAACATGTTACTGCACTCTAAGAACAGCGTGTTACGGGAACATGCATAGTGAGTTCTACACACAAATCTGCAACACACTTTTGAGATCAACACACCTTTGTCAAAAAGTGGGTAGTGGGTAGTGTGTTACAGCAAAATGTGTGTCAAAAGTGGCTGCAGAAAAGTGTGTTGATAAGTGTGTATACGTAACACACTGTTCTTAGAGTGTAGGGGTCTCGATATGTTAGTCCCGATTCAGCTCTGTTCGCTGATTGTGGAACGAGGTGTTCCTGACACCCAAATTAGAGGGCACCTTTGTTATGAAATCAGCAGTTATAGAGTCTCCACGGAATCAGTGCCAAAACCTTTACAAGTGCTTAATGCTTTCCCATCCATTTCCGCTTCGGTCCTAATATCATAATATGTGTACTACTTTCTCCTGGCATTATGACTGGTTAAAACCCTTTTTCATAACAATACAAAACAAACTAAAACTACAGAGTACCCAGCAAACTTTGATATGAATTAGTCACCAGGATAAGTTGTACATCACACAAACAGCTCGCATTTCAACATTGCCATCATATTCCGCATTAGCGAGATACAGTGGCTCCACCTTATGGACCACTAGTACCAAACATAACCCTTTGCTCTGCAAGAACCAGCTCAGCCAAATCTTGTGTCCGAGATTAGGGTACAAATAGGGTTTGAGTATTGTGAGTGGGTTGTACCTGGGTATTCCTTATGTCACCTGTCCCTCATAGAGTAGTGGTTAGCATGGTGGATTCATGATGTAGAGGACCTAAGCTCAAATCCCTGTCAAGTCATACATTGGTGACCATACCATGCATTTACATTCTTATATATATCAAATACATTTTGCTTTGATAGGTAGAAGTGAGCAACAACCTTGAAATTATATCAAAGAGATATCAATAGTGTTTGGATAAAATGTGTATTCCTATTTCTTCAAAGGAATTTTATATATGTATGAATAAAAAAAGGTATTGGTTGTTTATGGTGTGGTCACCAAGATATGACTTGACAGGGATTTGAGCTTAGGTCCTCTACATTCTGAATCCACCATGCTAACCATTACTCTATGAGGGACAAGTGATATAAGGAATACCCAAGTACAACCCACTCACAATACTCAAACCCTATTTGTACCCTAATCTCGGACATGAGATTTGGCTGAGCTGGTTGCTGGAAGTTAGAGGATATACACTGGTACCAATAAACATGGCGCTGCACACAGGTCATCTAGCTAATGCGGAATATCAGGCAGACGTATAATTAATCTTCACATGGAGTATATGAGATGATAGCCAGGCTAATCTTACACACCACTGTCTGATATCCATGGGCACCATGCAACCACAGTCTAGGTCAACATCCCTCATCACTGTCAGTAGCACAGATACCTACTTAGCAGATTGCATCTTCATCATTGAATGAAAAAGAAGAGCAAGGAAGAATGAGAAGAAAGGACCATCACATATACCGGTAAGGCATTAATAGGGTGTTCTAATACCATATACATACCTCTATCAGCTTCCATGCTGAGGCATAACAGTTGGAAAACGATGATAGTCTTTCACAGATGCTTGTTCTGATTACACTAGTCTCAGGAACAATTTGTAATAAAGGAAAAGCACAAGCGTCGAGGCAGGTGGCCCACAATTTATTGACAAGAAGCAAAGGAATTTTAACTTTCGGCTTAATTTGGTTTTGAATTTTTAATGCCATTCACGTTCAGATTATGGAAATATTATACCTGTGTACCATGTCATTGACATTTGCTCTGGCTGTCAGAACTTTGTGATTCTCTTCACATGTCTGACGACAAAAGAGTCTGCTAAAATTGGTACTATTCCCGCGGGGATACCCCTTTCTGCTTGCCTGCTCACACATATTCAGACTTTTTGTATCGGTCTCTTTGATGGGGAGCGGGCATTCTTTTTAAAAAGGTGGTGGTGAAACTTTGTACATGCACACAAAAGGATTAATAGGAATCCCTCCTAAACCCCCCGCCCCCTCAGACAACAAGTCAATAATTGGTTAGCGCATATGCCACTTCATGTATAGTAATGTGATTTAGTCTAAGCCAGAAATAGGTGATTATTTTTGTCCCCGCTGTAGGGGCCAACATTTGTTACCCTCTAAGAGAGCTAGCACTTACCCATAGCGATCACTCCCTTAACACTTTTGGTTAACTAGTAGACAACAACTTCAATGTCATGCATTCCTAACCTCATCTACACTCTGAGATCAGTGTGTTGCGGGACATGCACAGGGAGTTACACACACAAATTTGCAACACACTTCTGAGAGTAACACACTTTTGGAAAAGAGTCTGTAGTGTGTTACACCAGAATGTGTGTTAAAAGTGGCTGCGGAAAGACACGCAGAGTATATGCCCTGAGTCAAAAATGAAATTTGAAACTTTCATGAGTACTGTATACATTCTGATACAGACGGAACAGTTGTATAATGGAATTATTCAAAAAGCCTGTTAAAATAATTACTCTACTGATGCTATGTGGCACTAACTTTCAGAAGGCTATTACAGTAAGTTACTCCTATATCCCTTTCATAAAAATACGCTTCCAAGGCTTGATTGTTTTGATCATTCATCCGGCATTAATGAACAACTCTGACAGTCCATATAATAACTAAATGAAATCAGTTCCCGGCAGGTTATGTTTCTGTTTCATCAGCCTGAACAATCTAATGCAACCCCCGAGGCTCTATGCAGTGTTATTTTGTAGCAATTCCCTAAGGAATATATACAGCAAATAATTTTCTTACATGTTTATTGTAGAGTTCCCGAAGCATTAGTCTAAATTCTTCTCTGCCGTTATGCTGGGAACAACAAGTATTTGTGTATTGCATAATTTCTATACAGTCAGAGATTGATGCATTATCTTCTTAAGTTTCCAAGGCATCGGTGCCTTATGCCTTTACAAAATATAAAGGCCCTTTCTGCCCACTGACTGGTGCCCGGCGGGGATTCTGCTTCTACAACAGAATGTTCACCAGTCGGCAATTCTGTCATATGGGCACAAACTATGACGAAATTAATAAAACTCTAGCAAGTTTGGCATGGCTGGGACTAGAACCCCAACCTTAACCTGTACGTTGCTGTTTTATCCCGGCAGTGCTTCTCATTTGACCCCCTCTTTGTTTTGTCCTGTGTCTCCCTTCGCTGAGTATATAGGGATTAAGTAGGGGCCCTGTCACAAGAAATATGGCTGCCCCACGAGCTCACACATGGCCAAAGAGAGCAAGGTCCCTTTCCTATTGCGTTCAAGCTCAAGTTCAAACAGTTTTATTGCGTCGTAATATCATGACTATCCACTTTCAGCTCCCCGGGCGTGGTCAGTTCCCGTACCATTTAATCAACAGAATGCATGTATTTTATATGATTATGCATATATTTGATGTTACATTAAATATATATGCTGTACTCGTCAAAAGAATATGTGATTCGGCTGCATAAACTATGCCTGTATTAGAGAGACCTGTAAACTGATGTTTATAAAAATATAACTGACTTAAGAATTAACCTCAGGGAGGCTTTCGTACCTCATAGCGACTCTAATTTGCTTATTTGTAATAAATATTTATGCATAGGAAAATACTTCAGCGTTGCCTTTCCTTGGTTTTACACTAGTACTCTAGCGTTACCTTTTAGTGTATGAGACAGATCTATGTTATAACATGATACAAGAATACAAAGACAATACATTAAATAAAAAGACTAATTACAAACCAAATTCATGAACTTGCCATATGCTACTGGTACAATCCAGTCTCTGCTCATGTTCGAAAATAAATCGATATGTACCCCCTATGTGCGTCTGATAGACAGTTACAAAAATAGCTAATTTCGTTTTACCTTGGTTTGCCTGTTGCCAGGTAAGAGAGGTCTGCCTCACTGGGAGCGTGCCTCCAAAGTTTACCTCAGTAGTCAGGTAAACTGACAGTGGAGATTTCCCTTTGCATTGGTGGGAATGCATGTTTATATAGCCGCAATACACAGACCACACCCTTGTCACATGCACTGACCAGGACATGCATACTGACTTCTGTAAAGAGCAAATATTCTTGTAACCTACTTCCCCATGGCCACTTCGTCTTTCATTAAAGGGGTTATCTCACCACTCTCACTTAACCACATAGTAGACTAGAACTAAACAACAATTGTGAGTGGGATACGCTTGGTGATTATGCCACTTTAACTCCCTCTAATGAAGAAACGAAGAAACAGTTCACCAAGCACATAGTCATCTGCACTTATACTTAGTATGGGCTATATAAACTTTCCATAGAGAAGGACTATGCTATGTATGGCATGATATTGTACATCTGAAAGACTATACTACTCACACCCACTCAAACATATTACCATGCACTCCCAAATAGCCCCGCTCTGCTGCCGATAATTTTACCCTCAAATGAAATCCATCGATGTCAGTAACAAAGTTACAGATTGGAGCTTTTGCTTAAAATTGGAAAAGAAGGGGAAGATGAATTATTCGCATATGTTCTAATTACTACGCTGTAAAGAAGTTACCTAGATATTGTATTTTATCATATATGTTCCTCCTAAAACCCCCATTTTACAGGATGATGTAATGCTGAATAAACCTTCTGTAAGATGAGCGATAAAGTGTCCAGCAGGTGTATTATAATCTGCTTTATTTCAGAGTGAATACCAGTGGCGTAGGAAAAGTGAGGGCCAGGGGGCCCGGGCCCCCCCCCCAATCCCAGAAGAGGGGGTCCTGAATATGTTTTGGCCCTATCATATACTACACAAATTTCCCAAACTAACCTCTACCATATAGGAAAAAGTTAGGACAGAGGGGCATGAATACCCAATCAGAACTAAAGGGGGTTCAAACAATACCTTTCTTCACAATTCTAATATAAGCCTGTATTTATATATGTGACATCAAGCATAAAAGCCGATGCTTAAGCCTGTTTGGGGTAGGCCCCCTGAGCCCCCCCCCCCATGAAGATTTGCTTCCTACGCCTCTGAATACGGCCATCCCATTAACTTAACCAAGAAAGGCCGTACTTCACACCCCCTGTTAAATAACCCTCTCCCATATTTTACGGCATTTAAATCGTTAAATTGATGATTTAAACAGAATCCCACCCCTTCGGGGCTAGGTTAGGCTACAAAGACCTATTCCCTGACATTTTCCGTTGAGGGGGGGGGGGGTCGGGGGCTTCACCCCATCTCAAGGTAGTGTGGACAGGCGCGGAAACTGGATGTAGCTGCGTCCCAATGCCCCAGATAGCCCTGGGTACATTGTCATGGTGACGTGTGTCCTTTACTACTAGCTTCCCACACCTCACTCTTCAAGCATATTCTCTCGGAGGGGCTGTCTATTGAGAAGTTTAATCTTGATTGTCTCCCTTATTTCAAGGATTTATGATATCATCTTTACAGGGGACGATTATATGAGTATTTACAGTTGGATTACGGCGTATTTAAAATGCTCGCCATTCTTTGACAGATACTCTATTTTTGTGCCTTTTTGATGCAGCAAAACATGGTAGAATCTTTTGGATTTTGTGCCTCTTGTTGCTAGACCCACGAGAGTACGAGAGGACGAGAGTATTTGTATTATCTATGTTGTTTTTCTTTTACATACAATTGTATTCTGAATATTAGTCTACTACGAAAAACGTTTATAACATAGGAAGAAATGGAAATATTAATTGAAATGGAATTATGAAGAAAAATCGAGTTAATACATAGTTTCAGCTAGCCTCTTTTGGTTTATCTGTTCCTGGCAAGCACTCAATGCTATTTCAATGGGGTGGTTCGCTGGTGCCAACTAATGCCATTTTATATATAGGGGGAAAATAGCTTTTTCAGTTCAACTAAGTGAACATTTGATGGATATCAACATGAAATAAACATAAAGGAGCACAAGTATAGTTCCCCACTAAGCGTTATTTCATTCGGCTTCGCCTCGTGAAATAACCCTCAGTGGGGAACTATATTTGTGAACCTTTGTCTATATATATAGGGTATATTGGTTAGTGGCAAAAGTAGACTTTGGGCTAAGGCCTTTCAATTTCTATATATATTGTAGCATAAATAGAATTAAAAGCTGTAAATAAGATCATATACTTTAGGGGGATGATGACTGAGCATTTTGGAAAATAAACAGTCAATGGAACAAAGACATTGCAACACTGAAGGAGTGCAATCATCAATATCGCATAAAGTGATACACTAACTTGCTCCTGCTCAACTCATCTATCTTCTTGAGATGTCCCTTTTTACATGTGTATGTGCATATTGGTAATGCATCTTTGGTTCAGGGTTCTTCCCCATACCATTCACCCCCCTCCCAACATGTAACTTTATTCACAAAAGAAGGAGGATATGACAAATACATCAAAGGTAGCTTAAAATGTCAATGCAAACACATCCTCGTGAATTTATGAGGTCTCTCACACATACACTTTTAGATAATTGCATGCGGTATGGTTCACTCATTGCACATGCTCACACAACGATCACATGTGCAGGCTCTCACTTACAATCAGTACATTAACATCTTTATAACAGGGACCGATTCACAAGGCATGCATTTATACCTTCCTGCAGTCAGCCACATGTGGAGACTGTGCCATGAGAGTTGTACATAATTTGTCCCTGTATGGAGTATCTGAGAAGGTGGACAGGCCAATGTCGGAGCTGGCTGCCAGGAACGTATGGGCACCCTGCAATCTAACTCTCCAGCTGCCTCCCGGTTCATCTCTCTACCTTCTAAATGAAAGAGTAAACACTGAATATGTTAGACAGATGTGGCATTATTCGTTTCTATATGTTCTTAGATTCGCTTTAATTTGGTAGCATGGAATCTGGTCTGATGTTAGTGCTGGCCTGGAGGATAGTAGTTCCCACAAGTCTCATGTTGGAGGTACAGATAATAACTCCCTGTATGGGGTACCTTAGACGGTGGAGAGAGCCTCAGTGTCTGCTGAAAACTGTGGGCTCCCTGCAATCACAACCCCCATCCCCCTTCCCTGTCACTGGCAGTGCCACCTCTACCTACGTGGTAGACCAGGCCTTCTGCTTTATATTAAAAGGGAACAGGAAATAGAAGATGAATAATCCTGACATGTTCTGAAGGAAGCATTATGGTCCATGACAAGGATAGAGATTTTATCCCCTGCCATATGTGGCCCCATTAGTGCACGTTGTTAAAGATGCATCCTTGGAGGATTATGATGCCTAATAGGCTTTCCCACATGGCTTATAATAGCCATGGGAAAGGCCTCACTGCAGAAGGCATAGGCTGATCTACTGTAAGAGAGTAGTAGGAATTAAACTGAATTAGATCTGTGTTTCTATACCATCGCAATGATGGCCCTTGGTGGTATAAAATCTTGCAGGGGTTTTCATACATCCAAGTCGCTACCACAAGATCCTTTGTTAGTCCTTGATAAGTGAGAAAGCCCATCTGTCCCTTTGCGCCTGTACGGAACAAATGCTATTAGAACTAGACCCATGATTACAACAGAACTTATCATAGTATGACTAAAACACATCAAGACTCCTCAGTGAACCCTCAATGAATAAACCAGATTGAACCTGCAATTAAGTCTCAAATTGTATCTTTATCTTCCTATGATGAGCAAACAGTAGATCCTCATTAGTAACCCAGATCATGCTAAACTCTTTACAGATTCACAATGACAAGAGGTGTCATGGTGAGCCATTAGAGTCACCTGAATGTTGGTCAATGTCAATATGAATTAGATTCTTATTCGCAGCTACTCTATGCATGACACTGAACCACTTAGGTTTTCCCAATGGTTATAAACACTTGTACCGCAGTTTTCCACAAATCGAGAATATGAAAGCATTGATTGATATGTAGGTCCTTGCAGGTAACATTTTGTTTGGCAAACCATCCTAGTGTAGTTGACTTGGTGCATATGGTCAAGTGAGATGCTGCTTGTGAGATTGATATAACCATGAGGAAAGTATCACAAAAGATGTCAGTAGTATCAAAATGCCTTGAAATATTGTGTAGGATATGTAGGTAAGGCAGTGAACTTTGACTAAGCCTATAATAAAGTACAAAGACTACATGAATAATTCAAATGAATCAAGATGCATCAGAGGAACAGCTGTTTTGGTCATCAGTAAGCGTTCATGTAGAAAAATCGACCTCCTAAATTGTATTTAGGCTAGCTTTGTGCATGACCCCCTCTTTGGCTTTAGAACCATGGGCAAGGGTTAACATCAAGCTGGGTTAGCCATCCATGCTGCATTCATACAAAAATACATGGTGCCCTTGGAGTGTAAAATGGAGATGGTAATTGAGAATACGAGACATAAAACTACTCGGCAGAAGTTTGCAAATGCCTCACATGATAAAAACACTAAGGACCCTCAATCCATCACTGTCAGCATCAAGTGATACAGTAACCTCCCACTGGGTGCAATAAATCATGGCCGTCCTGTCTCATCCATCTCCAACAAGTGGCTCCTAGCTACACGTTATGTGCATCTTATTATGTTGTAGATGGTGGGGTTCATGATAAGGATAACAATTATTCTGCATGGTAGGACCTCTGAAGAAGAACATATCAATTTAGCGACTTTATATAACCAGTGCCTTCGGCAGCTGGTGATTATGTACAGTCCAACTGGACGACCCCCCCCCCTCTCTCCTCCTTAACTTTTAACCCCCCAAACAGCACGGCAAAGCCCTCCCAAACATGTCGCGCCACCTGACGATGTGCGACCGTATAGTATCTGTGACGTAATACGGCCATGACCTTTGACCTTTGACCTAGATACGGCTGTTGCCGTGTTGGTGACGGAGGCTTGTCGATAGGCCGTGCACTTCACTGTAGCCACGGAGGGGTGTCGATTGAAAAGTTTAGGCTTTATTGTCTCAACTATTTGAAGGTGTTATCGTGTAATACTTACAGGGTAGGTCTGAATGCACATAAACTGTACAATCCCATTGTATTTGATCACCGTTCTTCGACATATAGCTTATCTAAATGTGATTTAATTTTAGAAAACAATGGCGGAATTTTATGAAAATCACCATCTCTTGTTGCTAGGATCTCTATGCGAGGGTATTTTTATTGCTAGGTATTTGTGTTGTTTTTCTTTCATATAAAATGAGATATTGAGAATTAGTCTGATACAAAGTAGGATAATCATATATAAAGCACTCCAAATAATAATTGAAGTAATAAAGAGAAAAAAGTCGAGTTAGCTTTGAAAAAAGTACATATTTTTAGATAGCCTCTTTTGGTTTATCTGTTCCCGGCGAGCACTCAGGCCTGATTTAATGGGGTGATTCGCTGGTCCCAACTAATGCCGTTTTATATATAGGGGAACAAATATTTGATAACGGTTTTGTCTTACTCCAAAAAGAAACACAACAATTTTATAAACCACCAATATTTTTTAAGATTACACTGTCAATAGCAAGTGTAGAGGTACACAGTAGAATCTACAATAATTTAACATCAACTACTGGAGTTTTAGATTCTACTGTTTACCTACACTAAACTGTTAACGCACAATATATTCTACTGTACACCTACAAAAAAGGCAACCAATTTCAACTGTAGACAGTGTATCATATTCATCACTCCTGCTACATTATTTTTTCTGGTACTAATGAGTCTCAGAGGGTAGGAGTACATTAGGACAGTCGTAGGAGTACATTAGGAGATACTGTACAGAATCAGTGTAGCATAAAGTACAAGCAGCCCCAAAGATGTCAGCATCATACTGCGCTCACAGCTCACACTGCAGTCACATCTATCTAAGATCAGACTCACACACATAAAGGTCAACTAACTAATTAACCACAGTGGAGTGGTTGACACGGGCGGTGTCCCTAGTGCACAGACAGAGAATGCATACTGATGCACTCTGAGACGAGAGTTTCATACTGGAGATATTTGTTGTCATCCTGAAGCAGCATGTGTGTGTGTGTGTGTGTGTCTTGTGAAGTACTGCTTGCATAATTCATTGGGTGTGACTGAAGTTTAAATTGATTGCTTTGGGCCATATTCCATGAAGTGATGGTGATTGAACTACTGCTTAAGGATGTGAACGATTAGCATGATCCTCTGTATTAATAATGAATGTGTTGACTTACTCTATGAGATTATTTGTTTTTAGATACATAATTCTTTATTGCAAGGCATATGGAAGCCCAGATTTAGCATGAAATAAATCTAAATACATCAGAGGTAGGGCTGAATTCATGATTCATAACACTTAACAGAGACACAACCTTGATCTCCCAAAGGCATCGTTCAGACTCTATTGCAAAGTCTAGCAGACTGAAAGCAAGTAATCTGCCTTTATCCTCCTATATCTCATGAGAATGTGTTTGAAGTAAGATGAAAGAAGCCTTTCGCTGTACAGTACTGTTATCTCTTTGTCTGTATTTTCCTTAAGTTCAAAAGGCATCATTGCCAGTTCTCTGCAGTTTTGTCTCTTTTGAAATTTAACAAAGCAAGCATCCTTTTCTCCAATCACTGCTTTAGCTTACGAAGGTTATTTTTTCTTCGTCCATGTAAACACGATTTCATCGTATCTTGCTCACTTCAACTGGCTGATCCATTCCTGGCAATAAATATGCATGCTGAATGCTTTCACTTCACCTGTCTTAATGATCCTTCTTTTACACTAGCACTAATCATCAGGCTTTTACATTTGGCACTGAAGGCCCCCGGCACTGATATTTTTTGGCTCCCTTTACGACCAACCTAGGTTATTTGATATTCTGAGGCTGGTCAGTACACACCAACTCACCTTAGTCTTTAGGCTAAGTCCTTTTGAGTAAGACATTAGTCATATGTTGTTTTGTCTCAGTCATTTTTGAATAGGACTTATTCATGTCTGACCAATGTCCCTATGACTAACCTAGGATAGCCATTTCAGGTTGAGGGCTGGGACATTTAGATTTTCTGTGTGCTATGTCACTGTACTGTCAACTGCAGAGACATAGACAAGTAGGCAGCTGGTTCCTGTGTGATGTCTGGTGTGTCAGCAGGGGACTGTGGTGGTTATTAGCAAGTATTCCCCAGAAGTACTTATTAATCATTTGGATATTTGTGTGCTGCATGTCTCCTCATCCTAGCTCCTCCCAACAACTCTCTCCATGGTTTACCTTACTCACTGTGTGCTACCTAATCTGTCTTCCTAACACAGATATTAGTTATAGAGTATAGAGCTCCGTTTGTAGATATGTAACATACTGTATTAGAAGTATTGATGTTTAGGGCTGCTGTATGTACAGTCACCCACAGAGCAAGGGTATAATTTGAGTTAAGCATTGAAATAACATGCCCATTACCACAGAGGTCTCTATTCACTGCTAACTTTTTAGGTGGGCTTCCATATAAGAAGTGTTCGAGAAGTCTAGCTGAACTAAGGTTTTACATTCCTGAACTATTCGAGAATAAAAATGAGATAGTTACTATCATTTGAATGTTGGTCTTCTTTTTCATACTCTCGAACAAAAACTTGTTCACAGCATGGCACTCCTCAGCAGTGGCTCACTCAATCATACTGTGTATTTCTAAGTATCTGAGAGACCTCTTCTGTTGTGAATTCCCGAGAAAGCTATCTATTACTCCCGTCAGCAACATTATCTGCACAGTGGAAAAGGCTGAAAGTGAAACCTTATTGGCGGCCTGAAAGTGATTGCCTGAAGGTTCAGAGTGTAAAAGCCAAATGGAGATTTTGACATTCTTAATTGAAATGGTTGCAGAGACATAGACAAGTAGCCAGCTGGTTCCTGTGTGATGTCTGGTGTGTCAGCAGGGGACTGTGGTGGTTATTAGCAAGTATTCCCCAGAAGTACTTATTAATCATTTGGATATTTGTGTGCTGCATGTCTCCTCATCCTAGGTCCTCCCAACAACTCTCTCCATGGTTTACCTTACTCACTGTGTGTTGGTGTAGGGCTGTGTGTGGGGTGTGGGGGCTGGTGTAGGGCTGTGTGTGGGGTGTGGGGGCTGGTGTAGGGCTGTGTGTGGGGTGTGGGGGCTGGTGTAGGGCTGTGTGTGGGGTGTGGGGGCTGGTGTATGGCTGTGTGTGTGGGGGCTGGTGTAGGGCTGTCTGTGGGGGCTGGTGTAGGGCTGTGTGTGGGGTGTGGGGGCTGGTGTAGGGCTATGTGTGGGGTGTGGGGGCTGGTGTAGGGCTGTGTGTGTGGGGGCTGGTGTAGGGCTGTCTGTGGGGGCTGGTGTAGGGCTGGGACATTTAGATTTTCTGTGTGCTATGTCACTGTGCTGTCAACTGCAGAGACATAGACAAGTAGGCAGCTGGTTCCTGTGTAATGTCTGGTGTGTCAGCAGGGGACTGTGGTGGTTATTAGCAAGTATTCCCCAGAAGTACTTATTAATCATTTGGATATTTGTGTGCTGCATGTCTCCTCATCCTAGCTCCTCCCAACAACTCTCTCCATGGTGTGCCTTACTCACTGTGTGCTACCTAATCTGTCTTCCTAACACAGATATTAGTTATAGAGTATAGAGCTCCGTTTGTAGATATGTAACATACTGTATTAGAAGTAATGATGTTTAGGGCTGCTGTATGTACAGTCACCCACAGAGCCAGGGTATAATTTGAGTTAAGCATTGAAATAACATGCCCATCACCACAGAGGTCTCTATTCACTACTAACTTTTTAGGCGGGCTTCCATATAAGAAGTGTTCGAGAAGTCCAGCTGAACTAAGGTTTTACATTCCTGAACTATTCCAAAATAAAAATGAGATAGTTACTATCATTTGAATGTTGGTCTTCTTTTTCATACTCTCGAACAAAAACTTGTTCACAGCATGGCACTCCTCAGCAGTGGCTCACTCAATCATATTGTGTATTTCTGAGTATCTGAGAGACTTCTGTTGTGAATTCCCGAGCAAGCTATCTATTACTCCCGTCAGCAACATTATCTGCACAGTGGAAAAGGCTGAATGTGAAACCTTATTGGCGGCCTGAAAGTGATTGCCAAACTTTTGCTGAAGGTTCAGAGTGTAAAAGCCAAAATGGAGATTTTGACATTCTTAACTGAAATGGTTGTCATCTCTACCAAGAATGAGGGGAAATGATGCTGATGGTGAAGGAAATATTCACAATGATGAAGTTTGATTTGAAATGCTGGATGTAGATTACACCTTGAGAACATCAGTTTGACCCCGTTCTCAGTGTCTTAAAGAAAGGAGTGTGCTACATTAAACTAACATTGCTGTGGTTGATGATGAATCATTAGAAATGATATTGCTCCTACCTAACACCTGGCACAACATTAAAACTCTTAAGAACGAATGATGAGGAGGGTGTTCGAGAAGTAGTGATTAGCGATAGTAAGCAAACGTGAGACCCAGAGCTACCTGAAGCCTGGATGACAGAAACAACAGGTGAATTTGATCCAACAGTGTCTAGAAACACAATACTCCTTGATATACCCAGGCCAGCTGCAGAGCCTGTCCACTTGGTCTGTTGTACACCACCCCAGGAATTCACCTCACATCTATGGCAAAATATTTATATATTTAACGACAACATGATGTCTGCTTTGGTTTAGGCTGATCCTTCAAGCATCAGACTAACAAAAGAGCATAGCATTCTTAAAGAAAATTGAGAACTTATGAATAGATTTGTGTCTTTTGAGACTGTGTGCAATACAAAAACAGCAATATGGAATAAATGGAGAAGATAATTGAAAATATGATCCATAGGAATAGACAGAAGAGATTTGCAAATGCTGTACCTAATATAAAAACTAAATCAATCACTGTCAGCATCAGGTGATACAGTAACCTCCCACTGGGTGCAATAAATCATGGCCGTCCCATCTCATCCATCTCTAACAAGTGGCTCCTTCCTACACATTATGTGCATCTTATTATCTTGTCTGTGGTGGAGTAGATACTTAACAGTTGTGATACATCATTGGCCCACCCTGAGAATAAGATACCACTGACCTTATTCAAAACCATCATGTTAATCTGTTATGCCGTATTTGGAGCTTTACTGAGGACAGCGTGACTCTTTGATCACATATGATTATTGATTTATTTTTGTTTAACATCAACACAGTCAAATGTATTGCTCCACATACTGTGTATGATGCTCTTGTCCAGTACTTCAGGAGATACTGTACTCTAAAGCACTAATGCATTACAAAATAAGAGATACATGAAATACAAGCACCCTTATACATGCCACTTTTGCCTCATACTGGAGTCATCTCTGCCTGACTCACACAAAAAGAGTATCTAGCTAATTAGCCACAGTGGGAATGGCTGACAGGGGGATTTCCTCAGTACCATGGCAGAGGATGCCTACTAATACACTCTTAGACAGAAATTTCATTCAGGTATGTTTTTTCCTCATGCCAAAGCAACGCATTGTCTCCCAACGACTGCTTCTAGAGGAAGATTCTCACTGTGCCGTAGACTATGCACAGAAACCTTAGCCAACACATGAGCCAAAGTACTTTCGCAGGCACGGAAGGTAGGGTGAGACTGAGAGAATCCCTCTGTAATGACAGAAAGCCTGAATTAGCATAATATTTATCTTCACCGACTTGTCCATACACATTTATTTGTGGGAGAGATAACGTTCTCAATACTCAAGTGTATTAATCAGGCTGATTACCTCAGATACCAACTCCCATGCAGAAGGTATAGATTATTACTCCCTGTATGGGGTATCTAAGGAGGGAGCCTAATCTTTCACAGCGCACACTGAAATCTGTGGGCTCCGTGCAATCTCAATTTAAACCAGCCTCCCATGTCATTACCATTGCCACATCTAGCTAATTGGTGGATCAAGCCTTCTGCTAACAAGGAGCAGAGCTGATTTAGTAAATGAATAATCCAAACATGTTGTAAAGAAAGCATTACCGCCCACATGGAGATTTTAGCCTATGCAATTTATCCCCCCATAAGATGCATCTCAATGGAGATTTTATGCCTGATAGGCTTTCTCATATGTCTTATTATAGTCCAGGGGAAAGCTAGATAACTCAGCTCCAGAAGGTGTTTGATGATCTATTGTAAGAGAGTAGCAAAAATAAAATTGAATTCAAGCCATTTTCCTATACCATGGCAATGATGCCCCTGGGCAATTTGAAGTTTATGCATATTACAACAATGGTAATCATAGTATGACTAAAATGACATGAAATTTTACTGTACTTTTGGGAACAGTGAATCTTCAAAAATACAAAAGGTACATCTGAACCTACAAAAAAAGTCTCAAAATACTTCTGTCTATTCGGAGGATACTGAAGCTATGGATCCTCACCAATCACAAAGATCATCTTCCTTGCACATTCCCATTGACATGAGTTGTCATGATAAGCCATTAGAGTCCCCTGGAATGTAGGTCAATGTCAATATGAATTAGATTCTTACTCTCAGCTACTCCCTGAGAGACTTCACTACTTGTGTGCCCTTTAGATATTCTTGTACTGCAGCACCCTTTTAAAATGTAGAAGCATTGATTAATATGCATGGGTTTTGCAGAGTGTAATACTACTTTGGGATGAAGGTTGGAATTATCCTCAGTGTTGAATGATTAGAGTGTTTATTTGTTACTAATTTATGTGATTATTGTCTATAAGAAAATTATCTTAAAGCACTTCAGGAAGGATGTCAGAGAAATAAGACCATGCCTACAGTGATGCATAATGACTTTTGTAATGCATCAGAGGTACAGCTGTGTTGAGCATTAATAATAGTGTAGGGGCACGAGTAATATTTGTAAACATGGGTTCGTGGAGTCAACGCGGGAAGTGCCTCCTTCAGACACTAGGTGGCAACACCTATGTCATGTCCTTTCGGTTATCTGGTAGCGGAGCCAGGCAGGGCACTCTAGACAGCGCTGCTGGTGGAGTGCCACGTCGACACTGCTTGGTCCGCGCTTGGGGTATATAAGAGGCCAAGGTTGGCTGCCTCTGGGAGTTTGTCCCAGGACGAGCTCAGACCCACACCCTTCGATACCTTGGATACCTTTCGATCACGGGGCACCTACACCCCTCCGACTCTCTGGCTCTTGCACCAGCTATGCTGGTACAGACCAGATCATCCAGCTCTGCTGACTCCGAACTAAGCTAGAACGCTATCTGTACACTCCGAGTCGGTTATTGATTGAACTGAACAAAACCTAAGTGTTACATTTGAGGCTGTGATCATAAAGACTGAATAAACCTGTGCATTCAAACCGGATTTGGAACCTGTGTTCGCGTGATACTTTCACAACCCCTACAATAGTATTTGTATAGAGATATGACTTTGATCTCCTAAAATACTATTCCACATTATTCTATTCCATAGTGCAGCAGACTGAAAGCAATTAATTTGCCTTTATCCTCATGCCATATACAAAAGTGGAACAAGCCTTTCATTGTACAGTCAGCGATTTTAGTATTTTCTTTTCTAATTTACAAGGCATTACTGCGGTCAACATACGTTTCCATAACCTTTCATCCCAAACAACAAGAGTACCTTCTTTTTCAGTTATAGTTTTGACCCTCTCAATTAGCAACTAAAACTCAAAATAATTTCGTTTTTTTTAGTCCGGCCAGCTTGTGATTTGAGTTCATCAAAATGTTAATACCATGCATACTGGTCCAGAGGATACTATTCTGCTTTACTCCCTGGTGGCCATTCCTAAGCCCAACTAACATTAGGTATAACTTTCCCAATTTTGCCAATATAATAGATGAGAGATTCATATCATTTGAATTTTAGTCCTACTTCTGATACCATGCAAGATTAACTGCCAACAGCAATGCATTCTCCTACAAGAGCAGGAATAAGCTCGCTCAATTGTCCTGTATATTTCTGAGCTTCTAAACGGCACTCAGTTAAGTTGTGAATTCCCAAGCTATTACTCTTATCAGCCACACCATCTCCTCAGTGAGACAAATAGACAGGCTGAAAGTGAAACCTTTTCAGCTGCATGGATATGATTGCCAAACATGTACTGATGAATTTCAGGGTGTGAAAACCAAGATGGGGCTTTTTGGATTTGATATTTTTGTAATCCCTAAAGGGGATTACTAAAATGGACACTGGTGGACAGGCAATAATATTAGCGGTCATGGGCTGGAATGTAAAGTGCTAAATATGGAGTCTTACATCTGTGCCACAGTGGACTATAGCAATGTGCAAAGCTGCACATAGACGGCATCCGGTCATAAACGAAAACATTGGCCCAACTTCGTGAGACACAGCCTATTACTGTTCCTCATTGATTAAAAGTGTTTCCCTAAGATCAAAGAGGGAAAATAGTTTTAGTTTTCAAAATTCTATATCAAAAAGTGTAGCTTGGGACCACCCATATTGCTTTTTGCTATTGGGTTGAGAATTATGCAGAGAACCTGGAGAAACGTTTTGGTGGAAATTTTAAAACTTTTGATCCATTCTTGACAGCCACTTTTTATTAAGATCTCTATATGAATGTGAGTGTTTGCTTGCAACTGTGCATGATGCAAAAACAGCATGATGGGGAGGAAAATTAGGGCCATAGACATGAAGAGTGCTACTTTGCGGAAGCTTCACCTAAAGGAAACACTAAAGAGCCTCAATCCATCACTGTCAGCATCAAGTGATACAGTAACCTCCCACCGGGTGCAATAAATCATGGCCGTCCCATCTCATCCATCTCCAACAAGTGGCTCCTTCCTACACGTTATGTGCATCTTATTATTTTGTAGTTGGTGGAATATCATTCTGTATAGTGGGGCATCTGAAGAATAGCGTATGTCTTTGGTGATATATTAATACTTTATGGTCAGTTTAGCTTATCGGATTCATCTCAAAGGCAATAGTTATATAAACCACCGATTTCAATTCAATACTATCATATTTATCTGCAATGCAACATCTGGATGTTAACTTGTACTCTTACTTGGGACTATATCATCAGATATGACAACTGATTAGTAAAAGTAAAAGGCCTATTGACTACCAGATGGGAGTACTTCGTTCCACACAATTATTTATATAAGATGCCTTTTCTGAGTATATATATAATGCACTTATGTAAAAAAGAACTAGATATTCCAGACTGAAAATGCAAGCAGCCCCAATCAAGGTTGGCCATCTCACTTCTGCAATCGTGTCTCCCAAAGATTAGACTCTACCACAAAGAAGGGCATCCATCTAATTAGCCACAGCGAAAAGGGTGACGGGGGGTGTCCTTAGTGCACTGACAGAGGATGCATACTGATACACTCTCAGACAAGGATTCCATTAATGTTTTTTGTCTCTTGCAGAAGCAACATATTATCCCCTGACAACTGCCTCTAAAGGAGGATACTGTCTGTGCCGATGATTAAAAAGGATTCATTATTCGTTTCAGTGTTTTTATGGTTTAACACACATGATTATAGACTGTGTATAAAACCCTATAGACACATTAGCCTCATTGGCAAGGGAGGAAATACTTCAGCAGTCACAGAAGGTAGAGAGACACTGGGGAGTTCCCTCTGTAATAGTTGGTAGCCTGATTCGTCAGTGAGTCATGCATGCATGCTGAGATCTGAAATGTTTAGAAAAGCAATGCCAGAGTATCCATATAGCTCATTTAGGAATTCTCTCTGACCGAAAGGCAAACACACTTCCCACCTACACATCCACACGCCTCTCCAATAATGGTAGCCATGCAGTCTGAAATGTATATAGAGAAAGACAAGTCTTCACCACAACAAATTGCAAATCAGCATATGGGAAATATTATTGCTCACACCTACTAAAGTTTATCAAGAAGCATACCCACATCCCACTGTACCCCAAGCACTCACTCTCATGTAGCAGGTACAGGTAATTGCACCCCTGGGGTATCTGACACGACGGAGGTAGCCTAATCTTACACAGCACGGGCTGAGATCTATGGGAACCCTGCAATCACAATCTCCACCAGCCTTTCCTGTCACTGTCAGTGCCACAGCTAGCTACTTGGTAGATTGGAGCTTCTACTTTATATTAGAAGGGAATATGAAATAGAAGATGAATAATGGTATGTATAGTTTCTATCTCATGCCATGTCATGTATTGCTTGGTTTGTAGATGCGTGATATATCTTATTTCAATCACTGATGTTTACTACTGCAGTATCAATGGAGAGACTAATCTATGAAGCAGTGTTGTTGTTAAAAAATTAAAATGTTATGTCTGTTGTTTCTCAGGTCTCTACTAAATGTTTCTGCAAACTTCGAAGGTACACCATGGGGGTAATCCTAAGCACACCTATCCCAAGATTTACCTTTCCCAAATAATCCCATATCAAAATGAGATAATTATTATTATTTTAATTCTATTCCTCATTTTGATGCTCCAACATTTAATTGCTAACAGCAGGGCATTCCTCCTGCTAAAGGATCTAGTAACTCGGTAACTCCTGTGTGTTTCCGAGTATCTGAAAGACTCTCTCTGTTAAGTTGTGAATTCCCATGAAGGCTATCTATTACTCCTGTCAGCCACATTATCCCGGGAGAGGAAGAGGCTGAAAGTGAAACCTTATTGGCTGCCTGAAAGTGATCGCCAAACTTTTACTAAAGTTTTAGAGTCTAAAAGCAAAGATGGAGAGTTTGACATTTCTGATTAAAATAGTTGTCATCCCTAAAAGGGATAAAAGAAAATGATACTGGTGGTGCAGAGAACATTAGCAGCAGTGGAGTAGAATGTGAAATGCATAATATAGATTGCACTCTAAGCAGTTCTCGTGATATCTTTACCAAGCCCTGAGAGTCTTACACAATGGATTACATATAATTATGTGCTACAATATTGCACAAACATGTGGTTGATAATAGAGATACTAACATTAATTTTAAGTTATCTACTCTAGCACAACATTTCACTGACAATTCTTCATACTATATACCATAAAACCTCGCATATCCTTAGGACTGCCAGTACTTTCTGGAGGCGCACTGCCATAGCGTATTGTTTCCAATGCAAACGCAAAATCTTGGCTTTCAGGGGGCCCTTTTTACTATACACATTGGCCCGCTATGGTTGTGCTAAGGATATAAGTCGGGGCTAATATGCGAGTCAGATCACAAGTGCGGCTTATAGGATTTCTCTAAGGTTAGGGTGTGGCTTATATGTGGGTTTTGCTACTATGGTACAGGACTAAAGTGACCATACTTATGCAGATAGTCAGTGTGGCTTATAGGATCAGTCTGAAGTCGGGATGCAGCTAATATGCGAGTTATACACCAGGTTTTACGGTAGTAGTTTATTAGGCCCTATCCTGCTCATTGTCCAAGCAAGGGTTCCCTGTGAACAACATTGTGAAACCAGGCTCAGAAGGATGAATGACCGGCAGGTTGTTGGGGAAGATGTGATGAGCGTTGTCATGGCCGCGAGCTACCTGAAGACTGGATGACAGCATCAACAGGTAATCTGATCCCACCGTGTTCATATTCTGTTTACAGCCTATGGTCTCCATTATTCTTAGAACATTGATGCAAATCGCGACAGTTAAATTCCCAATACCCAATACTCAGTTAGTCTATCCTCAACTTGGCATGCTATACACAGCCTCAGACAAATGTTCTTGAGGGTTTAAGCTGTTTAATATGACATGATGCCTCAAGGCTCCATGATAAACAACGCGAATCAAAAGTGTGCTGATAAGTAGCTCATGTGCGCTATCTTTGTACATGATGCCTACCCCTACCCAACCCTTCGTTGATACATCAACGTAATGCCAGCTAGTTACACATCCATGCTGCATTCATACAAAAAGACATAGCTTCCCTAAAGTATGAATAATCAAATTAAGATGTATACAGCTGTGTTCACCTGCAACTGTGTATTATATAGAACCAACATGGTCGAATAAATGGAGAAGACAAAAATGTAAGCCAGCAAAGGTTTGCAAATGCCTCCCCGAATAAAATACCACAATGCCTCAATCCATCACTGTCAGCATCAAGTGATACAGTAACCTCCCACTGGGTGCAATAAATCATGGCCGTCCCGTCTCATCCATCTCCAACAAGTGGCTCCTTCCTACACATTATGTGCATCTTATTATGTTGTAGAGGGTGTAGTTACTGCACGATAAGAAATAAGGTGTCTGAATGAGAAGATGGTAACTGAATGCAATAGCAGAATATGACTGGGAAAAAGTGATAGAAATAGAACAGACACAGCTTTGTTTCATGTTGTAGTCGGTGAAGTTCCTGATTAGAATAACAAGTGTAGGGATTTAGTAATTCCCGCACCTTTGAGATAGACCCGCAGGGGTGGCCTGCTCTGTAATCACTGCGACCCTCCCGTATCAATCCAGTATTGTGAGACACAGTCTACCTGATAGGACATGGGGATGTAGCTCAGTGGTAGAGCAATTGCTTGGCAGGCGAAAGGTCCCTGGGTTCAAGTCCCGGTGAACATATTGATTTGATGACATTAATGAGATACTTCATAGTTGTTACAGGTTATTCGTCCACTGTAAAAGCAAAAGCAATAATTATACAAACCACTGACATCATTCAATACTACCACATTCATGTTTCATGTCACCAATGGTCACATCATGATTTGTACTTGTATTCGTACAAAATTTATATATAGTACACGATATGATCATTGCTTTTATTAAAACGTCCACACAGTTGTTCTGACTGTCCACATACTAGGAGGAGAAGTCTCATTGCTCCACATACAGTATATATCATGTTCCTACCCAGTACAGTATCATATACTGTCCTGCTAGAAACTAATGTAATTGGATGAAATACAAGCTATATACATAGTAACCAGCTCACCTCTGTTTCACTGCTGGGACCATGTGTGCCTAAGATCAGACTCACACAAAAATAAGTATTTAGCTAATCAGTCACAGTGGAAAGGAGTCTCTAGTGCACTGACAGAGGATGTACACTGATACACTCTCAGACAAGGATTCCATTAAAGCAGTTGTTTTTTCATTCAGAAGCAGCACATTATCTCCCAACGACTGCCGACAGGGGAAGCTGCTGCCCTATGTAGAGATGCCACACTGTGGCCCGTCTTTTGTAGTTACAACTGATTGAGAGTAGTTCATAATGTTAGTTGAGTACTAGGTTAAGGTTTAGATTCTGGGATATCGGACACAGGGTAAGGGAGAGGGGTTAAAACTAGTTGTAGGTACAATATTGGTATCCTGGAACAAACCTTGAAGGTCTCCCTGCATGTGAAAAAAATACCCATTATACTTGGAAATGGGATAGATGGGCACCAGGGGCCTAAACTAGGAGAGTGTCCTGTAAACCGGTTATACATGCACTCTATGCTTTTAGCCAGTTTATGGTTCTTAAATACTCCATGGCAGTGTCAGCTCCTATTGTGTTTTGGAGAAAAGGGACATAAAACCAACCACAGCTATGGAAAAGTATCATCTACATAGATGTTATGGTAATGGGATGAAAGGTGAAATAGAAAGGCGTCTGTATTTCTAAATGGGACTAGTACTAGTGCCATTGGAGCTTAGAAAGTCGACCAAATATTGCCTACTGTATTTGGAAGTTGTTTACATGATGTATAGGCTATACTTAATCCATATAAAGTGTCATTAATCTGTTTCTATCTAAATCCCTTTTGTGTCCACGGTTTTAAAATTATTTAAGACATTAAATAAAATTCAGATGGAATTTCTGTCCAAAACGTTTTTCTCAAGTCTGTACGATTCAGCCGATCGTTTTCAGTAGCCACATATTAGCTGTCGTAGGAATATAGAATGCTTTGCGACATATATGTCAGTACAAAGTAGTTGAATTAACATAAACATACTTCATATTCAAAGGTTGATGGTTCTCGCAACGGTCGGGCCATATGAAGCAAAGGGACCTTGGTGGTCTGTGGCCAGGCTACGGAATATTTCTGTGCCGAAAACGGTGCAAAATACAATTCAATTCAATTTTCAATTTCAAGGGTTTTTATTGCCAACATTAAAGTACATTTTTTTCAGCGGCAATAAGTGGCCGACCAATCCTCCGGAGATAATCTTACATTTCAATATATCTAAATAAATAGCCCATGTGGATGTGATGACATGATTTGTACTAACTAATAAAGAAACATATAATGCACAGTGATTCGTATGGTCCTTATTCAATATTTTCTCAAATAGATTTGCTTGCGTTCATATCATAATTGCATAGCATTTGGTCCTTTAGGACCTGTTGTACATGTCGGTGTATGTGATAGGTCTGTAGCTAACTAGCTGACATTCAGATTTGGCATGGTATCGAGCCACCTTAACTGCATCTGCCTCGTTGCCCCTGGAATCCCACTCACTAATTGGCGGAGATGTTGGCACCTGGCCAATTCTACACTGAAAACCAAGCCCTACATGAAAGTCGTCACTGCAGATATCTTTAGGGTCGTCTGTGATCTCCATATCTCTGATACTAGAGGGCTCTACTATGCAATGATATAACATAATATGCTCTGCCAAACCCCCTAAATTCGACATGGCGGCATGGCCTTTTCTTAAAATCGATATGTGACATGAGGCCTAGTAACATGCGACATGAGGATTTAAAAGGTAGTGACAGGGGACATGGACATTTCTTAAAACCGACATGGAACATGACCATTATTAAGCAACATAGACATGCGGCAAGGCCATTTCTTAAAATCAACATGCGACACAGGGACCCCCGATCTATACCCCCACACATGGATGAGCAGGTAGAGCACCAGAGACATCTCTCCCCCCCCAACCCACCCCCCACCCCGACCAAACACGGTATGCCCTCGGTAAATGTGATATTTAACTGTACATGTATGTCAGTGGGTCTTGTATCTGTGTCAAACACATACATTTAAGCTGACCTGATTAAGGGGTGATTATTCACTAACAACAATAAGAACGTGGATATGGATTTCAGTGAATAAATGATTTCTATACATAATGGCGCAATTTCCCTTGTGTAATGCCCTTTTTTGCCCTCTTTTTTAAGGTAGTGATGAATTGATGAGGCCCTTTAATGCTTTTATCAGGTGCAACAGTGTATGAATTCTTTTGGCGCAAGGTGCACCGTTCTATCAGTACAATAGGGTTGTAACTCACACTATTACTTTCCATATATAATTATGTGGAAATGGCTCATAGTTCCAGTTTCCAAAGGTTTGGCAAGTTTAGCATCAGAGATCCTGAGAGCCATCTCTTTTAGTTGTAGTCATTAATTTGATCTCACAGATCTTTATCATTCTATTATCTACTTTAAAACTACAGATGGTGCTACAGAGCTGTGAGACACCAGCTATGTTATTCAGTGAGACTTGTGCTTGTAATCAAGTGCTTGATAGAATGCTTCCAGCAAGGTATTTCCCACACCTGTTTCATCAAATTAATCATATCTAAAACTTTAAAAAAACTATGGTCCTAAGTATTTTCTTTTGTCATTGAAATAGATAAATATATGAATGAAAAGGCGCCATCTTAGTGGGTTGAACTATAGCTTTCAAGAGTTTTAACTCGCAGACCCGTATATAATGGAGTAGGGATACACGGTCACTCAGAAGATCCTTGGTTCTCACCGCAGTAAAGCCGCGTAAAACATTTTTGATCATAATTGTAAGATTTTCAACTCAAGTAAATACGTGTGGAAAGCCAGGCAATGGACCTGCTTAGTCTATTTACCATGGGGACTAGCCACCTTAAATAAAAGCACTGTACTGTAGCCAGATCAGAGTCATTTCCTACGGCATTCTGTTTGTCTACTGAGTGGAATCAGACTCAAACACCAAGACGGTTAGCTGGTCATTCAGCAGCAGGGAGGGAGACGCAGGGAATTAAGCCTTGTGCACTGACACAGAATGTATATACAGATGCACTATTTGCCATGGGTGCAAATCTACAGAAAACTATTTAATTGAACGGGTGTCTGGGGGATCAGGAAATTCTGGAAAGATTCCGGACCCCTCTACAGGTGAGGAGCGGGTCGGGAAATCCACTGACCCTCCCTGCTGTTAAATAATTTTGATACACCTACAATTGAAAATCTGAACTGACTATGTAAAGCAGCCCGATAAAGACTGCAGGCAGTATTGCCCCTTATGAATAATTCCACTGCAGGGCAAAGAGGAGGTCCAGGTGGAGCTATATGATACTCAGTAATGGATTCATGTATGTGGATAGAGGATACTGATATAGAAGGCCTCAGGGACCTGGGAGCGGGGTTAATGAGGTGGGAGGAGACGGGAACAGTGGGAAGTCCGTGACAGATGACGCAGATGGTGGGGAAATGAGCTGTGGGAGAAGTCCAAAGACCATGGGGAGAGAAAGAGGGTACAGGATCACAGCGATTGAACCACAATATTTGCTTATTAGTCTTTATTTTTTAATTTGCAAGTGACATCTGTTTATAACATGATTTACAAACTTCATCTTTATTCAATAATAGAGGTGCAGTGCACAAAACCATGTTATCTTATAATTTCATTTTGAATATATTCTAATTTTGATGAACATCGATCGTTTTTGTCAGATTTTGTCTTAGAAGTGCATCAGAGTTCAGTTTTGAAATGGCCCTAAGCACGCTGACAATGTTAATTGTGATTTAAGGACGCAGAAGACATCATGTATGCTATTGGTAAACACAAATAGAGTCCAAAGTATAAATAAAGTAATACAAAATGGCAATACAGTCATTCCATTGAAATAACAAATATCATACATCATACATTGAAGTCAAATAGATACAAATATTGACTATTTTGAGTGATTATCATCTGCATACACAAGACGTTTAGTCCAGATTGATCAAATATTTGTTATATATATCACATGATAACTGTAAAGCGGCATTATTATTCACAGAAGTATATTAGTTTCAATTGTATACAAATGGAAATAACGAAGTGTGCAACAAAGTAGTAAGCTTATTTCTATGTTAACCGATTTGATATATTGATACATAAAGAGGGATACAGTCCAACCAAAATGACGACAATATATGAAATATTTAGGCTCAGGAAAGACATTCTTCTAATACATTAAGTGATGAAGAGTTGCCTCTTCAGAGGTACTCACCTCTTCAGAGGTGTGCAAACAAAATTAAGGACTCATCATGTGGTTTCTTGTGACTCTGTCTGAATGCACTTTCTGATGTCATATCAATATTTCATCATTTCTCTTGTCTGTAATTCCTCATGAAATTTTTTGAGAAGCGTGTTTGGTTTACATGACGTTATAGGCAATCGACTTTGTTTGTTTAATAAAGCTTGAAAAGAAATACTTTCACTTTTAGCCCCTTTTTGCAACGTCGCAGCATCTACTACAGCTCAGTAGCGTGCAGCTAGTATTGTGGAGCAAACATTAATATTAGAAGCTGTCAACGCAATCCACTGTGCCCCTTGCAGCTGGAAGTACAAACAAAGAGAAGAATGAGTTGAGATGAACATTGAATCTCTACAGATTAGTTGTTTTCATGTGTACTAGGGGTCCTATCCCCTCCTACCCCAGCAAACTGGGGTGATGCATTGTCTGTTTGGGTCATCCATGCGTTGGGCCATAACGCACTGGGTCAACTTAGGTCATCCCCTGTCATCCTGACTTGGCATGACACATTCTGACCCATCTAACAAAAGTGCTCATGATGCATTGGGTCAGAATAAGTCACCTCCAGTCAGTCCTAACCCAGCATGGCGCATTCTGACCCATTTCATAATAGTGGTCATAATAGAACATGGTGAATTTTCCCCCATCTCACAATAATATATCATCATGATAATACAATGGGTATGATTCAATTCTGGAAATTTATTTGTGAGTGTTCATTTAATAATTTACAGGGGGGGGCATAAAAAGAATTTCGCCCCTCCACGTGAAATCTCACCCTCGAGAGTGCGTGTAACGTTTTGCGCCCCCCCCCCTCGCCGAAGGTGCCGAAAAATTTACGCCCCTGCCTTTGAACTATAGTAATGCGCTTATATGATTATAAATTATATATACCCATACCCCCCCTATCAAGTTTAGACATTCTTAATGTTGACATGCTCCAGTTCTGCGAGTTTTGAACCTAATTGAATGATTATCTCATAAAATAATATATCATATTATGTGACCCCAAATTGTATATAATATGTATATATACCTCGTAAATTATTTAGCCTAAAATTATACAGGTATATATATGCAACCCCTAAACCCAACCCTAAGCATAGACCCTACCCAAATCCTCATATTCCCCCACTAATCCATACCCCCCCCTTCCTACCCCTCCCCCCTCCCCCATACACCCTGACTTGTGATTCCCGCCATCCTGGTCACGTGATGACGCCATCCAAGCGTGGGTGATGCCATCTTTGGATCCCAGCACTAGTAATGGAGGAGCTGCATACAATGGAGGACAAAGGAGGACGATGGAGGACATTAGGGAAACGTTTCACAGTGAAAGGAGGAAGTCCTATGGTCGGGAAAATGATGTCCAGATGCCTGGAGGGTCGGGCAAGAGTCTACAACGGGAGGAGGACGTCCAGAGGCAGGGGGGAGGCCGGGGGGAGGCTGGGGGAGGCCGGGGGGAGGCCGGGGTGAGGCCTGGAAAGTCAGGCAAGAGACTACAACGGGAGGGGGACGTCCAGAGGCCGGGGGGATGGCCTGGAAAGTAGGGGAAGAGTCTACAACGGGAGGAGGACGTCCAGAGGCCGGGGGCAGCCTGGAAAGTCGGGCAAGAGTCATGGACAATTAAAATGATTTATGAATAAAAGAAAATGATGAAACACATATACATCTCCACTCCAACCCATATCCACCACATTATCATGGGCCCCTTCATGACCACCCCCCCCCCCCCTAAAAAAAAGAAATAAAATAAGAATAATATGAATGATAATATAGCACTATTAATATTACTAGTGTGGTCAGCCCTAGTCAGACTGGGTCATGACCCAGTGTGTCAACCATCATCAGTTTGGGTTATCACCAAATGTGTCAACCCTGGTCAGGCTGAGTCATGGTCCAATGTGTCAACCATGGTCGGGCTGGGTCATGACCCACCATGACCAGATATAATTTCATGTAGCGCACTGGGACAGGGGGTGTCCAACCCTAACCCAACATGACCACAATTTGCTGGGACGTAATCAGATATGGATTCACATCTATATAGCCAGCTCGTCACTGTATTAATGCATCATATCGAACCTAGGGATGTGCTAGCGCATCATGAAATAAAGGTTGCCCTTCAGCTTTAGAAAACATGAAAAAGTAGTTGATTAAAGGTGCCTGGGTGAATCAGAGTCACTGTACCCTAAGTGCTCTAAGTAGCGCTGATAATAACTTACCATGTTCTGCATTGGCTGCCTCACAGTACTTCTTGAAGCGGCCATTGTTCTTGATTTTCGTAAAGCCTCGGTTCCAGTGCTCTGTAATATCTTCGTCTTTCCGTGCCATGACTGCCAGCCCCGCTAGCATGCAGGAATAGTCAGACCCTACCTAATTAAGCAAGGAAGAAGAAGAAAACGTAAAGATTAGTTGTTTTCATGTGTACTAGGGGTCCTATCCTCTTCTATTTTATTGCTACGAATTCAAACATGGATATATCAACAAGTATGAGATTCTTAGCATGAGTATGATTATGATTGGAAATCTACCCGTAATAAAGAAAAAAAGCAATTGCAGAAAGTATAACAGAACTGACAAGCAATGAGAGGTTCACTTACAGTTTTCAGGCTGCCATCATCAAGTTGTACCCCAAATGAGGTGCGGGTGGCAAAGATGGCATCATAACCCTGGAAACAACAGGTATGAAGCAATTTGTAAAACAGGTTAATGCAAGATAGTTGGTGATGTACTTCTATGTCTGAGTATTATGGAATAAAACAAATATCGCATCATACTGAGGAAACTCATGGTAAGATAAAAAACCGCGGCTAGTACACAAGTCTAGAGCCATGCAGGGTCAGGCTTATACTACTGTTCTAAAGTAGCCATATGTGAGTTAGGCTTATCCTCAAGGTTTCACGGTAATTCAAGTAATCATGTAGATGAAATCTTTAAAGTATAACTTCATTTTACTATTTCTAGGGTGGTGCAAACATTTTTGTCCCCTTTTGTTGGGGTCTCTATAGTCAAATAGACAAAATAACGCCCACATTGTTGAGCAGGTTGATGGCTTGTGTTGTGGTTTTGGAATAGACAATGTTTGGGACTTGTGTGACGGCCCCGGTTTGGCGTGCCAGGCACTTCTCATCACTGGCCCAGGCATCAATGAACACTACAAGGACAACACATTCATGTTAGCATACTATATGAACAAAATTTGTTTTATTGAAACAAGTGGCTTGTCCGCCAGACCAATTATTTTCTTGAAATGAGATAATTATCTTTGGCTGTGCAGTATCATAAAGTTCATGCACACTCATCTTGTGTGGCAGGTTTGTGCCACCAATTGGTCCTTGGTTGTGTTCTGACAAGCTAGGTAGTCATACGGTCATCATTATGACAAACCTTTGTCATACACAGAGGGGATCAACTTTGGCAACCAAAGGTCATCCTAATGTTGACCTAAGGTAGTTGATTAACATGAGATCCTAAGATTTTCAGTGATAAACACCACAATAATAGCGACAACTTGGGCCAATGTTTTTGTCCCTGACTGTGTGCCAGCTCTGACCGGGTGCCATCTCTGACCGGGTGCCAGCTCTGACTGGCCTGAATAAAAACGGGTTATTTAGGGCAGATGATGATAAAAATGTACAATTAATGACTAGTTTAGAGAGTTATAACATCCATTAACCTTTTCAGCCAAATTCTATCTCCATCTGCCCTAAATAACCCGGTCAGAGCTGGCACCCGGTCAGAGCTGGTACCCGGTCAGAGACAAAAACATTGGCCCAAGGTCGTGAGACACAGCCTGAAGTTGGCCATCCTCCGCTTATACACCCTTTTCGTCTGCATGTCATCCTAAGGGGGAATGGCATGTATATGGGAAGCTGATATTTAGCTCTGACAATCAATCAGCATAGGCACTCACCGATTTTTGAGCTCAAGATGTTGTCCTTGGACACCTCAAAACTTTTTCCTGGAAGGACAATGAAGTTTGCCACTGGTGCCTTGAGGTAGGCCTGTGAGAACTTGAAGACGTGGCTCCTCTCAACTGTTGTGTACCAACCCACACAGCCATGCAACCACCGACCATGTAGCCCTGTGGACATAGGAATGGTAGATTAGCATATCACCAGTCATGTAGGCCTATGATTAACATGTTTTAATTTGTTTTGTTTTTTTCATTCACACAGCACACCTATTTGTAAATCCGGAATGGTCAGCTTCATGTTGGGTCCCCTCACCTAACTCGATTTAATGTGAAGCATGAATGTGAATAGTTAAATATTGATTACATAATAAATAAATAGGCTGAAATAACTTAGGCCACTCAAAAAAAAAGTGGTTTCTCAAGGACTGAAAACATAACGAGGGAGGTTGCATTACTGGCAGTATTAGCGTCAATTTGATACCAAATATGCCAATATTTGTCCATTTTTATCATGTTTTTGGGTGGCCTTATACACTGCAGTTCTAATTCAATTTCTGTTCTAAATGTAATGATAATGTTAATGCTAGTATTACCTTTCCCTCCACTTGCATGTTGACCGATATTGGAGTCCCAACAGTTGGTAGGACGGTCCCACATAATACGGCAGTCAATCCCTGCTTCACCACACACTGTACAGAACAAAACACATTTTAGTTTAAAGGAAGAAGGAGACTTACTCTTGATGTAATATGATTAAATATATATAAATAGTGTCCAAATGATTTGCAGCTAAGAATGGACATTTCAATTTTATTACTGTCAGATATAACTATATGTGCCAAAAATGTACCATTTACATTATATTATAGGATATAGGTATAATTTAGCTATATCAATAATTTTATACCACTATAGCGAGAGAAAGCATTCAAGACATTGTGTACTTAAGAGTAATGTGTACATAATTACCCAAGTCCACAAGGCCAACACCAAAGCCGGTGTGGTACCCTGCGGCATCCCTGTAAAGGATTTATATATATATAAGTAGAAAATATTTCCACCACAACAAAATCACTTTATTTCAACATGCAGATTTCAGTAAGGCAAGGATAGATCGGGCCATGTAGGTTATGATTAACAACATCACATCAACTGCTTTACGGCTGTTTATATCCACATGAGGGGCTATAGCTGTGGTTATAATTGCCACTTTTTGCCCAACCTTCGCATGCATATATAGCGCTCGCTACTCCTACAAGGAAATAGTAAGAGATGGGACAATTTCCCTTGGCTGGGACTCCCCTCTACCTCAAGTTACGGACTTCAGTGAACCCTTCTGTGAAAGGAGGGAGGGAAAGGGGACTCTTCTGTGGAACGGTAAACACCCTACGTAGTGCCAACGTAGCTCAGATGTTTCTTTAGATAGTTATCCAACCAAAAGTTTGAGATTATTTTGGAAGGTTTGTAGATCCCACAACGTGATGGTTTATTTACGTTCAACAGAGGTAGATCTAGGTTAAAAGTTGTAATTTTCCCGTTATTTAGTCATTTAGATAGAGCAGCGGGATGTCTCTACCTGGTTACCGAAGCGTGGACAAAGTGTACATTGAAACTAAATGGCATCTTGATATTAGCACTAGCTATAAAATGGACTATATGGCCTCTAGATGTTCAAAGATTTCATGGGACAGCGTGCCCCCCAAAACTACCTTATATAATTATGGTTAGGGAGTGGTCATTTTTTAACAGTATGTGTTTTGCACATCTACAGTCAAAATCATACAATTCTTGTATAATCTAGTGTCACGAAGGCAACCGTATTGACGCCTAAAAAGTCGATACTAAAATTATATTCTACACAACAGAGGCAATGCAATGACTGGTTCTACTTACAAGTATCCATGGGAGCCGTAGTCATTGCCGACATACACAGTATAGATGCGGTTAGCTGATCCCACTGCTGGCTTGTACCTGCGCAGTAGGCCTAGACTTGTGTTATACCCTCCTGAGGAGGCTGGCAGCTGTACGATAACAGGGGCTTGGCCACCCTGTCCCTGGCCACCCTGTCCCTGAGAGCCCTGTCCCTGGCTGCCCGATGACGCCCCTCCTGACGGGGCGGGGTTGTTCACAGTGATTGTTGGCAGTGTGTTCTTGGACAGGGAGATGGCACTGATGATGATGGCCACCAGGGCCAGCAGCCCCACCACCACCACCAGGCCGACGGTCAGCTTGTTGTCTGCAATATAAGAGAGGACAGTTAATACCAGGTCATCTTTGTGTCTGTGATATAAGAGTATTAAAACTTTGTTAGCTTAGTCCAGTCATTTAAACTCAAGATCCAAGGATGATTCCCGCAAAGGTTTCGTAATGAACCAGTCCGATCTACAGGCACCCAGCAGGCCCATCTATCCTACTCTGTGTACATGCATATCTCACAAAAAAGAACTTCTATACTATAATCTGACGAAGAAGTCTAAACATAGTACTACAAACCTCTTCATGTTATGTTATATTATAATAGTACACTTACTGGGAGTCGCCTATTATCTGGCATAATGGCATAATGAGATGAGACCTACAGTTAGACATTTTACTACTGTCCTTATCGCATACACCAGAGGAAGGGATAGATATTGGGATGGATAACCAGTGAGGTGATATATTATATTCGAGCAATAATAAGGACAGACATTGAGATGTATGGGCGAAGTAGTAGGATAGCTTTGTTAGGATAGTCAGTTGGAGGTATAGGGAGAGGCAAGGGAGCAGGAGAATGGTGGGTAGGGGAAGGATACTAAGCGGAGGTAAAGGCAGGGAAGGATAGGCAATTCAAGAGAGACACAGGCAGGGCATGGACAGGCAGGGGCAAGAAAACAGCGGGAGTTAATGAAAGGTAATAACTGATAACGAAAGTAGACCTACCGTTCGCCATGCTGAAGTAGAACTGTCTCTGTTGCCCTGGTAACTCTTGAATACAGCGTCACACATTGATGACTCTGTGCCCTGCTCCACATTACACATAAAAACACTGAGAAAGGTCATTGCTCCACGTACCGGGATTATTATACATAAATGTATATACTTATGTGCTTATACACGCTGAGAAAAAGAGAATAACCAACCTGTGGAGTAATTGCAGATCCATATTACAGCTATTTGGTTTCTTTCTAGCACAAACTACTAAACCTTCTACTAAACTACTCAACTTATGAAAGAGTTACAATCAGACCCCCTCTTTGTCGCCAAAACTACCCTTTATTGAGTCCAGTCTTGTGCTGAACTACGGAGCGAGAGACATGAAGGAGAGTCTAAAATAAGCTGGTCATTCTCGCAATGCATGACTGTGTGAAAGAGATTTCAGTCTTGAAGTAGGGTCAGGCATGGCCATAACCTGAAAGTGCACAGAAAGTCTCCTCTCAGATCCAGACTGCATGGTGCTCCTGAGGGAGGGACCTGTAGTAGGTCTAATCTGATGCTAACAAGCAGTGCTAAAATTAGAATATATACCCCGTTATTCAGTTACCCGTCTCAAGTTCTCCTTTTTTTCCACTTTTTCTTCGCGAAGTGCCAGTTTTTACGGTCCATATTTGGACAATCATTTAGGAAGAGCCTGGTTCTTGGGTATTGGCCAAGTTGCCAGGGCAGGTTCAGTAGACCATGTTACTGGAAACCAACCTTTTTTTACCCGACTCTATTAGTTTGGACACTGAAAATATTTATGCAACCTTAGTCAGTAATACCTAACCTAGTTAGCCATTGTTTTGGCTCCCAATACATCCAACCAAGGTTAGTCAGGTCAGTCAATTCTTGTTTACCCATCTTAGTCTTTTCATATCCAGGAACAATAGGAATGCTACAGTTTTTCAACATGACCAACCCAGTTAGACCAATGCAGCAAGAAAGGGACTTTTCATAATAAAGTTGTGTTTACGTTGGTTTTAGCAGAATCCTCATAACATTGTCTGGAATGGCCATGTTTGCAACTATCTCTTATCAGGAGATTCACAGGACAATTATCCTTGAAATAGTACATATTAGAATGCAGGATCCTGAGGTTATATTTATTTATTTGTGAGTTATGCCTAAGAGATGTTCAAAAACGTTATCAATAACTTTTCTGAAAAGTCACATTTTCTTGCTGCGTTGGTCTATTGTTCGATTTTGTTAGGAATCAAGGATGTATTCTCTCCCATGAAAATATTACTCACACCCAGAAGTCCCCTGAAAAGCATATCAATGCTTCACATCACATACATTTCACAGCAAATGTCTGAGGCTACTCTAGGATTGTTGCAAAGCAGCATTTATAGAAGTGTGCATATTTCACTCATCGCAGAACAGATGTTCATCCCCATAAAACAAGATACTTCACTGGGTTATCAATTTATATGGAATATTTCTGTAAGTCAAATGCAAGTTTGGATTGTAAAATCTCAAATATAGAAAATGATTGAAAATTATGATCATTTGCAAACCAGGCTGCCATCTGGTGTGTAATTTGTGAGTCAGACAATACAATTAGTCATTCCTGAATATCAATTAGTCATCTCAACTAAGGTATGGCTCCTTTACAACATCAATTGCAAATGCCCCTATGACCAACCTTAGTTAGGCACTACTAGCTAACATAGCAAAACTATAGCATATGAGTGTAAAGATTTTCACAAGCCAGTAGGCCAACCATTGAAGAACGATGGAAAAGGATCTGCGGAGCTGGGCTTTGCATTTATTTTTTGTTTTGCAATATGAAATCTGGATCACAAAAAAATTATTTTGCCTACCTCTAGATCACCCAGGGAATCAAGGGGATGGGAACAGTTCTCGATCCTAGGTGTAGAGGGGACACGTCTTCTTGTTCCATTTCCTGTATTGTGATTTTTCATTACCCAGTTCATTTTTTACAAAATACTAACTTCAGACGTTGAGTCCTGACTCCTCAAAGCATTGGAAGAGAGCAGGGAATATTTTCTCATAAGTCCATCAACCTGTAACCTGACAAGTCGTTAGATAATGACGACCGCCTACAACGAATGACCACCGTGATACACAACCAGATGATACGCAAAAAATGCACCATGTTCAGCAGCCATGTGTAGACTGAATGCATTACTGTCCCTTATGAATAATTCCAGTCCAGGGCAGAGGTAGTCTTTTGAGAAAGGTCCAGGTGAAGCTATATGGTACCCAGTGATGGGTTCATGTATGTGAATAGAGGATACTGATATAAAAGGCCTCAGGGACCTGGGAGAAGGGTTAATGAGGTGGTAGGAGACGGGAACAGTGATGGTAGGGAAATTAGCTGTGGGAGGTTAATTTGAATAACTTTTAATTCATCAAAGATGTATCCTAGCACCTGATAAGTACTGCTTTTATATTTGTTAACCTCAGAAATGTATATTTAGCATTTGTAATCATGATTTTATGATGATTTGGAAGAGAAGATAAATAATTGAGAAATATCCAGCAGCAGTCATCTTGAAATATGGCCACCATTATCACTACAGTCCATATGTCCAATAAACCGTGTATCTATGATATATATCCAAGGATATTTGTACATCTCGATAACGTATATACATACTTCCTATCGGCTACACAACTAACGTATCAAATCAGTTTTGAAAGGTTTTTCATCCGTCCTTACATTTCGTCAAAAGGATCTGAAAAATCAAGTTGGGCAATCTGTCTGGCAAAGTTAGTTGACTCCCTGAGACATGTATCCAATAGATTATGTCTGATTTTCCCACCCGTTTCCCGTCATGTGAGACACAAAGAGACATAAATTATCAAATGGACTTACAAACTTCAAAGCCCATTTTCAAAAGATTCTGTTTTGTTTTTGAAATGCCCGAGAACAAATCAATGAGCATGATCACTAACAAGATGGGAAGGGTCGCAACATGCCATGAACTGTGTTTTCTGTTAGCTAAGATTATTTCAAATCTTCATTTCAAATTCCAAGGTATATTTCATTGATTTGTGCAGATATCTTGCTTTCTTTTTTCATTAGAATATATACTGTGCCAGGAAACGATCCTTGGTTTCATGGGGATAATCAGGAACGAAGGAGTGGCGGGAACCACCGGGTAACAGGTATTTGCGCGCATGCGCGGTAGTCGTCTTCCGCCTTGCTAAGGTGGTTTCTCGGCCATTCGTGTTAGAAGCTCAAAGGGGACAGTCACCAGCGTGTTATCAGGGAATATTGTCTGAGTAAAGGCATATTACTGCTGTAAAAGCGACAACGGGACTGGAGGAGACAAGAACTGTGTGCTGTGAGTAATACGAGGGAATTGGTTGAAGATATTCCGAGAAATTGGGAATTAACAGCAAAGTCACCGGTGGAACGGCGTGACAGGGTGGCGCCATCTTGGAAAACCAGTCCGAACTACGTGGTAAATATAAACAAAGCCACGTGGAATGCCCCTCTGTGAGTCTTGTAAGGCGCATTATGATGGACGGACTAATCCAAAGAGTAAGTTATGTCGGCCATGTTCAGGGCTGCCGACTGAGAACGGAGGTGAGGATAATGGAGGTAGATCACGTGAATACAAAGATGTTGGTCAAGGTGTCGTGCAAGGTGGAGACGGGCCCGCAAGATTGGATACGAAGGAAGAGGCAGGTGTGGGTGGAACTCATGCCGCTAAGGGATCTGGATATGGACTATCAGATTACCTTAATTCAACGGGAGGTATGCGCAATGTGGGTGGCTCAGCGGACGGCAAACCAGGAAGTGTTCTTTGCAGCCCATCGTTGAATGCTGATTATGATGAGGTTAGGAGAAGTAGTGCCAAAGTGATAGAGTCCTTGAGAAGTGAGCTTCACCATGAAAGTTTACGGCTAGCTGATTATGAAGACGGGAAGGAAATTGCTAGGCTTAGGGCTGAGCTGGCAAGTGTGAGGAAAAAAACTGTGGTAGCTGAGATGAAGAAGGTCAAGTTGGAGGACTATGCTGATGAGTGTGATACTGAGGTATTGGTGCAGTCAACCCGTAGGGACAACATGATTGGTAGAGCGGTTGAGAATGACGCTCGTCGTCAGAGACGTACCAAGGCTGCTCAGGAAGGTGCATCAACCAGTAAGGAGTCTCCAGAGGGTAGTGGGGACGAGCGGGAGTCAGAGTTGGAGATTGTGTCCGCAGATGAGGGAAAGAAAAAGACCCCTCCGAAGAAGAAGGAGAAGAAGAAGGTGCAGGGCAAGAAGGACAAGTTGAAACGTCACAAGCAAAAACGGTCAAGACATAAAGACACTGACACTGACTCTTCAGATGAGTCGACAGAAGCGACCGAGGATGAGAGTGAGTTTGACTTCAGTTTAAAGAAATTGCTTCCCCAGGGACAGAAGAAAAAATCTCTGAATTACAAAGAGGTTTTGTATTATTCCCTCAAAGACGTTGAAAAATTGTTGGAGAAGGGGGAGGAGGTTGGTCCATATGTGAGCCATCTGCGATTTATGGCAGGGAAAGATGTACATGCTTATAGATACGAGAATATTATGCGGTATGATGCGTGTGTCAGACAGAAAGCCTCTGATGACGGCTTGAGTGCTTTTGGGGAAAGGGATACGGATGATGTACATGAAAATTTGGGGAGTGATGCTGTGATGCCAAGAGCAGATAGAGGTAGGGGTAGGGGGGGTTGGAGGGGGGGGAGGGGTAGGGGAGTATCTGTCCAGGATCTGGGTAACCAGTTATGTTATAAGTGGAACGATGGAGTATGTATGTGGGGGGACAGATGCTTTCGCAAGCACGCTTGTGTAGAGTGTGGAGGCAGGGATCATGAAGGGTCCAGGTGTCCAGGGGGGAGAGGGAGGGGGGGTGAGGGTAACAGGGGGGGGGATGAATCCGAGGTAGGGGGGTGTGCTGGTGTGTGTGGAACTGTATGTGTGTTTGAGTGTATGTTGGATGTGGTTGTTGGCGATGAAATTATGTTTGAATACAATTTCAAGTTTGGTGTTATCAAATCAATACTGTTTGTGTTTGTGTATATTGAATATGAATGGTGAAAATAATTCTGAGAGGGTATTAATGAATAGAACCGTGTTATATTTAAAGTCTAGGTGGCCTGTATTATGTGAAGAGGTTAGTATTGATGATAGAATGTTTGAAGAATGTGTTTGGAATATTGTAAAAAATGAAGCGAATTCATTGAGGGTGGATATTGATACGATTATTTTGTGTATCAAGGACAGGGGTATGGATTTGTCGTCTGTGGATAGAGTATTTTTGGCTAAATGGGGTGATTTTGTATTGTGCAGGAACAAGTGTCGGCAGGAAATTAATGGAGTACCGGTATTGCTTAGACCTTGCGAGATGTTCAAGGAGTGTGTTCGCTTGGGCAAGTTAGATGTCAATTTTCTGTATGTATGGGAGAGTAGCCTAATTGGTTGTAAAATAGCAAATCAAGATATTAATACTATGTATGATATGCGGAATTATATGTCGATCACCAAGGAGCAAGCTATGAAATGTATGGATCAGATTGTTCATGAAGAATTACAAGAAGGTATTGTTAGTATTGTGGGGAGTAAACCTAAGTGTATTCATGCTTTAGGAGCAGTGCCTAAAGACGATGGTTTGAATATTCGGTGCATTACTGATGCTAGTCGTCCTAAAGGCAAAAGTATAAATAACTTTATGGAAGATGTAATTGAGAAATTTAATTATGTAGCTGTGAAAAATGTGGCAAAGGATTTAACTAAAGATTGTTTTATGTTTGTATTGGACGTAAAGGGTGCTTATCGTTCAATACCGGTATGTGGTGATCATCGTACTCTACAAGGATTTAGATGGTGTGTGAATGGGAAAAATGAATATTTGGTAAATAATAGTTTGGCGTTTGGTCTAAAGTCTGCACCTTTTATTTTTACGCAGTATACAGAATTCATTGTGAGGTGTATGAGGGCTAGAGGTTTTCATAGAACTTATGGTTATCTATATGATTTTGTAGTTATGACAGATACTGAGGCTTCTTGTTGGGAGGCATTGTTTGTGCTAATGTACATGCTAAGGGATTTTGGTTTCTATATCAATTATAAAAAATTGATAACGCCTCGTCAGCGTATACGGTATTTGGGTATTGAATTGGATTCTACTGATTTGAGATTATATTAACCGGTAGATAAATTGAATAGATTGAGAAATATTATTATGGAATATCAAGTTGTTGAAAAATGTTCAAAAAAAGATTTACAGAGTTTAGTTGGGTTATTATCTCACTGCAGTACTATAGTGAGGGGTGGACATACTTTTTCAAGGAGGGCGATTGATTTGATTAATACTGTGGAAGGTCAGAATGATACTATACGTTTAGATGATGGGAGTAGTATAGTATGTATCGGAACGGGACTATGGTTAACTACTGTTTATTACTCAATCGACATGCAGCCAATCAGAGGCATCCATTTGGTCACGTGACCGGAAGTGACCTACTTAGGGGATTAGTGGTGACGTCACGTGACCTAGTTAGCCAATCAGAGGCCGCCATTTGGTCACGTGACCGGAAGTGACGTCATATGACCTACTTATGGACCGGAAGTGACGTCATATGACCTACTTAGGGGACCGGAAGTGACGTCATATGACCTAATTTAGGATCACGTGACCGGAAGTGACCTGATGAGTCACGTGACCGGAAGTGACGTCACATGACCTAATGGCCAACCGGAAGTGAGTGACCTCATTGAGGATCACGTGACCGGAAGTGACCTGATTGATCACGTGACCGGAAGAAGAAGAAGAAGAAGAAGTGACGTCACGCGACTTAATGAAGAGATGAGCGTCTTTAAGGGGTCACGCGCTTTAAAAATGTGATATATATTTTTTTTGGAGGATTTTGGAAGATTTTAATCGAGAGACACGCTCCTTTCTCTCAAGAGGAAGAAGCGTGTCTCCTCATTTTTTTTTGTTTATCACATGCCTCGATGAGGCGATCAGCTGCGACTGGAGGAAGTGACACTTTTAGAGGACACGCGACTTAATTGTTATAATATTTTTTTTTTACTTACTAATAAAGAAGACGTATGAAAATAAAACACAACAATTCACATGTCCGTCGTTCTCGTTGTTTCTTGCTTGATAAAGTCAAGTAATATCGCGATGCCGAGGTCAAACTTTCCCATGTCCTCAGTCAACACTCGAAGGAGTTCAAAAGGCGTACTGCCGGCACCGTCAGCTTCAGCTTGCCACATTTTCAACACTCGGAAGGCCCACTCAGCGGGACTTCCTCCGTATTCGCATTCTTCAGCGATCTTATCTAACCTCTCAGGCGACAATTTTAAATGGTCCCCCACCTCTTTCCACCTGCTACCTAGGCGTCTGCCGAGGGCGCCCAAGTGCTTATGCATCGCGCGCGAGTCGGGGTTTTCGAAATCCAACCCCTGTCTGTGGAGAAGGGACATCCACTGAGCCAACAGTTCCACTCGTCTAATGCGGGTGAAGACGCGACCGAGCTCTCCCCATCTATGACGATGCGGGGTTTCACCCCACCAGACTCGGAACATCGCCGTACACAGCTCCTCCGGTGTCTTGACACTGCGCTCTACTAGAGCATCCATTCGGGCGGCGGTAACTTTTAAGCTACTGCCCAACTCTCTCCAAGATCCGCTCAACTCTTTACCTAGTTGACGAAGCAAGGCGTCGCTATATGCTAAGCGCCGCTGTCCTACCTCTCTGTTCTCCCCATCGGTCTGCCCCGCGCATCTCACGTCGTCAAGCCGCATTAACTTTTTTTCAGGTGGACAAGGCGGTGAAGGCGGGCTTGAAAGTGGAATAGCTTGAGCCATCTCGTCTCGTCTTGGCGGCGGTGGCGGCGGTGGTGGCGGTGGTGGTGGTAGTAGACGTTACTGTGGTCGGAGGCGATATGGTTTTTTTCCAACAGAAATCAGAGCTTTTATACAGAGGGAGTTTAATCCTATTTCCAACAGCACTCCAGCTGTCTAGCGACCTGTCCGCATGACGCTTTTTCAGCCGCTCCGCTCCTTAAGAGCTTAGATGACGAGGGGTATGTCATCGCTATCGGTGGAGACCAGCTGAAAATGGTGTTTTTTCCTCATCCATAGCCTTACCTCCTACCCCCTACCTGAGGCCGCCTCTCTCTCCCTCTGACATTCATTGTAACAAACGTCAGAGGTCAGGTGAAAATCAGATTTTTTCATGCACAGCCTTAGTCAGCTGTCACCCCTATTGAACTAGCCGGCCGCCGCCGGCCGGCCCGGTCTACTCACCACGGCAGGAGGCGGTGATTTTTTTTTGTCTTACACTTAAGTCGCTCACCACATTCACACGCCTCTACTCACAGACAGACACGTTCGTCTTAGGGGGTCCTGCTTCACGCCACACGCCTCCTGTAGTTTTTTTTGTATACACACTCTAAGCTCATCACAGTTAATCCTTTATACAGCTAATGCGCGTTGAATTGCTGAACAGGGTGGTAAGTAGCTTAGCTCATGACAGTGGATCCCTCAAAAAAGAGGGGAAAGGGATCCAGCTGAAAACGTCATGCCTTATGTCTTTTGTTTCTCTTTGTGAATGGCCGCCGGTCAGTCGGCGGCAGCAACCGCTTAATCCTTTATACAGCTAATGCGCGTTGAATTGCTGAACAGGGTGGTAAGTAGCTTAGCTCATGACAGTCGATCTCTCAAAAGGGGGGAAAGGGATCCAGCTAAAAACGTCATGCCTTATGTCTTTTGTTTCTCTTTGTGAATGGCCGCCAGCCAGCCGGCGGCAGCTGAACAGGGGCAGTAAGTAGCTTAGCTCTAGAAGCGAGAAGGCGTATATAAGGGGCCTGGAAACCCCCATTCACTCACTCAGTCTTTTGCTGCTCTCTACAGTCACCACCATGAGCAAAAGACAACACCTAGCGCCATCCAAGGATCTAAGCAAGTTCAAGAACAAGAAGACTACGCGGAACAGTGCTCGTTTAGCGTCAGTGCCTCCTCTTGCTACTGATAATGAGACTACCGCCGCATCCGCTTGGTTTTATCACCCTCCCGCTGTAGCGAGCGCTTGCAGCAGTAGTAATAGTAGTAGTAGTAGTAGTAGTAGTAGTAGTGGTAGTAGTACTACTGGTAGTAGTCGTCGTGCTAGCGACGTTGTTACACTCGCGACGGTACACGTTGCTGCTAAGCGCGCTGCCGCTGCTACTGCTGCCCCGCCTGCTGCTGCTGCTGCTGCTGGTGATCCTCGTGCTGCGCCTGCTGCTGCTGCTGCTGCGCCTGCTACTGCTGCGCCTGCTACTGCTGCGCCTGCTACTGCTGCGCCTGCTGAGGCTGCTGCGCCTGCTACTGTTGCGCCTGCTGCTGCTGCTGCTGCTGCTGCTGCTTCTGCTGCACCTGCTGCTACCGCTACTACTACTGACGACAACGCTCCTGGCACAGCGCAGTACTGGCAACCGGGTTTTTACCTCCCCACTACTGTTGCTGATTTTGATGACCTGCCGCACATTGCACAGCCCCTCTCCACCACTACATCGACCGACGCCCTCGACGCCGCTCGCGCTGAGAGTTACAGCTATTCGGACACTCAGCCCCTAAACCAAGAAGAAGAGGAGGAGGAGGAGGAGGAGGAGGAGCAGCAGCAACAGGGTGAGACAGAGAACGACGCTGACGACGAGGCGTACGAAGAACCCGAAGGGAAAGGGGCGGACGTTACGTTTTTTCGTCTCCCCTCTTCCACAGCTTTAGACCTCACTTCCACTGGTAGCGCGTCCGGTCCGTGGCGACTGCCCTCACCGCCACCTTACGAGGGCGGCGGCGCTTCATCTTCTACCGCTACACTCAGCACCGACCGCGTGTGGCTGCTCTGTTCCAACAACGAGGCCTCGGATACCACCAGCGCTGACGCTGCTCCTGTTATCGGTTCTGCTGCTGATTCAGCTCACGCTGATGGTGTTACTCTTCTTGCGGGTCTGAAACGTTCTAAGGTGAGTTCCAGAACAACAAGGCCTACTAAGAAGAGAAAAATACAAGAAAAAGAACGAGATGGACCAGAAGAAGCAGAGAAAACCTCCCGTCCTCTCGGGTTAGAGTTCTGCTTAGACGGGACTTTGACGCTGGAGATCTGGGAGGACGTGGCTAGACTGTCTAGGAGGCCGCGCTACACAAAAGACGGCCAGGTGAAAGAGGCGTCTCTGACCAGAAGCAAGCGAGTGCACTTCACTGCCGACGCGCTGCGCGAGCTAATAGCGCGCATCGCCGATATCCGCGCAGTGGTGCGCATACGCGACACAGCGTCCGCGCAAGGAAGACCTAATCACACCCCCTGTTTCGCAGTGCTGGATGAGGAGGGCGAAGTGTACGCAGCTGTGAGCTACAGCGGTAAGAACCTCATCCATGTGGGCAAGTACGAAGGTCCTGACAAAAAACCCACACAGCAGGGGGTGACGCTGTCCGCCAGAGCGCTCAAAGAGTTGGATGACAAAACAGAGATTATTCTCAAATTTCTCGGTATAGATTTGGAATGAGAGACGCTCAACGCTCACGCGCGCACACACACAGCGTTTGACGTACGCTGTATGAGACAGACAGACGGATACACAGACAGCAGACAGATAGATAGATAGACAGATATATTGATAGATAGATAGACAGATAGATTGATAGATAGATAGATAGTTAGACGGCTAAGTAGTTGGTAACGGAGTGAAAAAACAAAAAAAAACAAAAAAAAACATGGCGCAGTACGTCTGCGAAAAGTGTTTCAAAATTTTTAAAAGACCGTACAACCACGAGAGACACGTAGAAATATGTAGAGTAATACCTAAGTTTTGCTCTCTATGCAGCGAAGGCTATTGCCGAAAGATCGCCTGTCGACGCGAATCTCTGGACGGGGTGACCATCCCTCCGCGCATATGTGCTGTACCGAACGGTGAGGAAACGTTCACGGCGAATTGGCCTGCGATACAAACGGGCGTCAGGATGCACGGGACTCGCGTGAGTGTAACAAACTTCAGGCTACCAACCGGCGAGTTGAGTGACGCTGTAGATACTATGCGTCGCATTCACTTGACACAAAGATTCAGATACAAAGTGGGTTTCTCGGTAGGCTTACTCTTACAACACAGAGAAGACAAGAGCAAACTGCGCTACTTTCACGCCTCCCAGAACAACGCAACTCTCATACAACCGCTCCCTACTATAACTAATTCAGAAACTTTGGAAGAGCTCCTCTCAAAGATGGAAAACACCGTCGCTTGCGAGGAAGTACGGAAACTTTGCGACGCTGACACCAAGTGGCACGTTCTTTTTCCTACCAATTTGAACATTTGCGTTTACATGGGACCGGGGGAATTTCCCATAGGCGGTAGGATCACTCAGGCCGGTCGAGTTGGAAAGAGAAGCGGCGTGTTAGATTTTCCCAACAAGGACAACCTCTGCGTCTTCCGCTGCATTTCCTTTCACTTATACAACACCAGCAAGCGCGCTTCAGATTTGTTACGTCAGTTCTGTCCCGCTGCCACACCTGAATCCTTTCCGGGTTTGAACATCCGTGACTTACCCGCGTTAGAGAACTTGTTTGACGTACAAATAGCGGTTTACACCGCGTCGCGTCAGGTGCCGGGGCGGAAGTTGAGAAGACGCGTTACTCTGATCAGACCGCCTTCCAGAACTCTGGCCGCCCGAGGTAAAGTCAACCTACACCTGACGGCGAAAGGCGGTTTGCACGTCTCTCTCGTCACGGACTTCAACGCGTACGCGGGCATATACGAATGTTGCAAGTGTAAGGCGGCGTTCACCACCGAGTTCTTGCTGAAGAGACACAGGAACCAGCTTTCCTCTTGCCGACAAGTCAAGTTGCGCTACGTAGGTGGCATCTACCAAAATTCGAGAACGATTTTCGAAGCGCTAGCAGACTTCTCCATTTTTCCCCCCGACGGACATTCCGGAATCTACCCTTACAAGATCGCCTTCGATTTCGAGGCTTTCTTCAGACCGTGCAGAGAACCGTCGACGGAACACGTGTCCCTGCTGTGGGATCACGTCCCTTTGTCGGCTAGCGTCGCATCCGACTTTCCGGGGTGGGAGGGGCCAGTCTGCTTCGTCAGAGAATCCGACGCAGATTCCGACCCCTTGTTGGACCGAGTTTTAAATCACATAAACGAGAACGCCAAAGTCATCGGGGAAGCTGTGCTAGAACTTTACAGACCGACGTTGGCGAAGTTAGATGCGGCGATAGGTGAAGCTCTCCTGCTGGAGGAGGCGACATTCACCCCTTCTCCAGGCGGCTTCGCTGCGGCTCAGACCAGACACCCGTTAGTTCAACTGAAGAAGCGTCTTCTGAGATACATCCGTCAAGCTCCAGTCGTGGGCTTCAACTCGGGGCGTTACGACTTGAACCTGATCAAAATACGCCTTCACTCGTTCTTTGCCTCCGGAGACCGAAGAAACCAAGAATTCAGCGTCATAAAGAGAAGCAATCAATACTTGGCGGTTTACACACAGCACACGGTTTTCTTGGACGTAGTCAACTTTTTGGCACCCGGTTACAACTACGCGACCTATTTGCGAGCTTTCACCAAGAACGAAGAGAAAGGTCACTTTCCTTACGAATGGATGACGTCTACCAGGAAACTGGCAAACAGAACACTGCCACCGAGATCGGCTTTTGACAGCGAACTGACGGGCGTCAAAATGTCCGAATCCGACTACGCCGCATGTCAGAAAGTTTGGTCCGACGAGAAGATGCAAACTATGGGAGATTACTTGATCCACTACAACAACAAAGACGTCAAACCTTTCATAGAAGCTCTGAAAAATCACGCTAAATTTTTCCAAGATCGCGGCATTGACATGTTGAAAGACGGGGTTTCTCTCGCCAGTTTGACTTTACGGTTCCTCTTCCAAAACCTAGAAGACGCGTTCACAACGTTCCCCCAGTTCGACGCCGTCCTCCACGCTCTGATCAAAGAAAATCTAGTCGGCGGTCCTTCCATCATCTTCCATAGATTTCACGAGAAGGGCACCACGCGGATAAGGGAGCACAAGTACGGCGAAGAAGCGAGACCGTGCCAACACATCCTAGGACTAGACGCTAACTCTCTGTACTTGCGCTGCATGAGCGAAGCGCACTGCACGGGCTATTACGCGGTGAGACGACCTGAGACCGAGTTCAAGCCCGAAATTAGGCAAAGAAACTCTCACAGCGCTTTGGAGTGGTTACGCTTCGTAGAGCACGACCGCGACGTGAAACTGCGCCACGCCTTGAACGGCGGCGAGATGTTTGTAGGCTGTCGAAGAATTCGCGTGGACGGGTTTCACGCGGCCTCTAATACGGTTTTCCAGTTTCACGGGTGTTGGTTCCACGCTCAAGAGTGCATACCGTCGCACCGATATCAGTGCGCTTCACTGAGGGAGGAGAGACGCGACAGAACGACTAGAGTAAGCGCTTACTTGAAAGCGCTAGGTCACAAGCTGGTCGTCGTGTGGGAGTGCGAATGGAGAGAGATGAAGCGTCGAGATGAGCGGGTTAAGGCCTCCCAACAACGCTGGAAGGTTGACGCTTTGAAAGTGTCTCGAAACGCGATGAGCGAGAGCGACATCCTTTCCGCTGTGAAAGACGGGAAAATGTTCGGTTTAGTTCAAGTGGACATCACTACGCCGCCTCACCTACGAGACTACTTCGAAGAAATGACCCCCGCTTTCAAGAACGCGGCCGTTTCAAAATCGGACATAGGACCTCACATGTCAGACTTTGCGCAGGAAGAAAAGCTGTTGAACACGCCTCAGAGATGTCTGATAGGGAGTTACCACGGAAAAAATATTCTCTTGGGAACGCCGCTTCTCAAGTGGTATTTAGAGCACGGTTTGATAGTCACCAAAGTGCAGCTGGTCGTAGAATACCTACCTAAACGCTCCTTTGCCGGTTTCGCGGACGAAGTAACGGCGGCGCGAAGACGTGGCGACGTGAACGAGAACGAGAAAATTCTGTCAGACTGTTACAAGTTAATGGGAAACGCCACGTACGGTAAAACAATCTGCAACAAAGAAAAACACACTGCAGTGAGATACACTGACAGTCGGAAGTTCGAACTATTGGCCAATTCGTGGTGCTTCAAAAAGGCGTCTGAGTTGAGTTCTGATCTGTTTGAAGTCGAACTACAACCGAAAACAGTCAAGAACAACCTCCCTATTCAAATAGGGTTCATGGTATACCAGTACGCGAAGTTGAAAATGTTAGAGTTCACATACGACTTCTTGGATAGATTCGTCGATCGGCGCAATTATGCCCTTTGTCAAATGGACACCGACAGTCTTTACATGGCTCTCAGCGGTGACACGTTGGATGACCTAGTCAAACCTCGCCTGAGAGAGACGTACTTCAGAGAGAAACGAAAGTGGATTCCGACAGCGGTGTGCGATGATCACTTAGAGCTTTTCGTGAAGACAAAAACGGAAAGAGTGCGAGAGTGGTGTCCGCCGCCCGGCGGATGTTGTGAGAGACGGTACCTTCACGATCTGAGAACTTCGGGGCTTATGAAAGCGGAGTGGGAAGGTGACGGGATCCTAAGTCTCAACCCTAAGACTTACATTTGCTACGATCGAGTCAGCGGCACCGGTGAAAGAAAATCCAAAAAATGGAGTGCAAAAGGCGTACAGAAGAAACAAAACCCTAAGGAACCAGACGACTTCTTGGATGTTCTTCGCCAACGAAAAACTCTCATTGCTGTAAATAGAAATTTCAAAATGGTGCTAAAGGAAATGGTCACCTACACCATAGAGAAAGACGGCGTGCGCTACTTGTATTATAAGCGGTGTTCTGATCTGTTTGAAGTCGAACTACAACCGAAAACAGTCAAGAACAACCTCCCTATTCAAATAGGGTTCATGGTATACCAGTACGCGAAGTTGAAAATGTTAGAGTTCACATACGACTTCTTGGACGGTGTGAAAACGAGTCTGACGGTGTGACAACGAGTCCTTTAGAGATATGAAAAAAAAAAATAAGCGTGTTATTGATTGATTGAGTGCATCTTTTCAAAAATAGAGTGTTTATCAAGATTGAAAAAAAAATAAAATAAAAAAATAAATAAAATTATTGTTGTGTTTTTATTTTCATACGTCTTCTTTTACTAGTAAGTCGCGCAGTCTCTTAAAGCGTCACTCATGTGACGACGTCGCTTCCAGTCACGTGATCCTAAACAAAAAAAATGAAGAGACACGCTTCTTCCTCTCGAGAGGAAGAAGCGTGTCTCTCGATTGAAATCTTTTCTTTTCTTTTTTTCTTAAAAGAGACAAACGCCCCTTAGAGCGCCCCCCCCTAGAGTGCCCCCTCCCCCCTCCCCTCCCCTCCCCTCCCTCCCCCCCCCCCGCCCCATGCATCCTAAAAGCGCCCCCCTCCCCATGCATCTTAAAGGGGCCCCCCTCCCCCCTCATATGACGTCACTTCCGGTCCATAAGTAGGTCATATGACGTCACTACCGGTCACGTGACCAAATGGCAGCCTCTGATTGGCTAACTAGGTCACGTGACGTCACCACTAATCCCCTAAGTAGGTCACTTCCGGTCACGTGACCAAATGGAGGCCTCTGATTGGCTGCATGTCGATTGAGTAATAAACAGTAGTTAACCATAGTCCCGTTCCGATACATACTATACTACTGATGGGTTTAAGCAGGATTTGAGGTGGTGGAGAGCATTCTCAATTATGTTTAATGGTTGTGCGTCCATAATTAAATTGGATTTTGACAATTGTGTGACTTATTCAGACGCGTCAATGTTAGGTTTTGGAGCAAGTTATAATTCTGATTGGTTTTATGGCGTGTGGAAAGGGAAATATGTAAAAGAATTTGATTATCCTGGTCATATTGAATTAGGACCTATGGAAGAACTATGTAGCTCTGCTGAGAGGGAATTATGGCCTGTTGTGTTGTCATGTAAAAGGTGGGGCCGAGTCTGGAAGGGTAAAGCTGTGCATGCTTTCACTGATAATGTGGCTGTGGAGATAATGTTACGTACCGGTAGATCCAAGAATAAGCTGTGCATGGCATGGTTGCGTGAAATCTTTTGGTGTTCTTTTGTATCTAATTTTGAAATATTTCCCCACAGAATTAGTAGTGAGGAAAATATATTTTGTGATGGTTTATCAAGGGTGTTGGGGGAGAAGGCGAGAAAGAATGTGTGGAATTATGCCAAGAACAGATCATATTGTTGTTTAAGTCCGAAAGCGACAAGAATTTGTATTTAAAAGAATTTTTTTTTTCTTTTTGTCTTAGATGATGACTTGTGGAACGAGGTGTTGCGTTTGGAAGGATTGTATTATTCGGACAACACTAAGAAAACTAAGAGTGTTCAGTTGAGGAGATATGAGGAATTTTGTTGTTGTTATAATCTCATAGCGTATCCTTTGGAATCTGTAGTTATGAAAAAATATGTAGCTCATTTGAGCAAAAAACTTTGTTACTCGTCGGTACAGCAATATGTTTCGGCTGTATTGGTGCAGTCAAGGATGTTGGGTATGCCAGATGAGACTAGGGAGTCTTTGGGTTTGTTGTGGTTGCTAGGGGGTATTAAAAGATGGAAAGGTAATAGTGTGGAGTCAGCAACGTGTTTATTTCCACAGCATTTATTGTTGATCAGAGGCATGTGGGATTTGCGTTTGATGGTAGATTTAGTGTTCTGGGTAGCATGTTTGATTATGTTCAGAACTCTTCTGAGGGGTTCTAATGTTTTGTTTTCTGAGATGTGTTTGTATTTTGAGAATGTAGAATTGATGGATTGGGGCGTGTTATTTAAGGTGTTTAAAACTAAGACGATCCAGTTTAAACAGCGGGTTCTAGAAATACCGGTAGCAGAAGTTAGTGGTAATCAATTGTGTTTATTGAGATGGTTAAGGTTGATGATGCTATATAATGGTTCTAAACCTGGTCTGCCTTTGTTGGGTTGGACTACTAAAAATGGTTATGTACCTGCGACTTATGATTGGTTCATTTTAAAGTTGAAGGAGTTATGTTATAAGTTAGGTTTCATCGGCAAGTTTGGTACTCATAGCTTTCGGCATGGGGGTGCGACGACTTTGTCGATGGTTGGGGTAAAACTACCTGACATTTCAAAACGAGGGGATTGGAAAAGTTTGTGTGTATTACGTTATTTGAATAGACCACTCGAGAATTTGATTGTAGAAGAGAGAAGGATTTGTGAAGGTTTGTTAAAATTTAAATTGTGATAAGATGATATTTGTGATATTGTTATTGTGATTTGGTTTGGTGGTTGGCAGGGCAATTTGGCCTCGCTAAGCCCAATTTGTTGTCCATTATCTATGCATATCTTTATGTATCTGTTGATAGTAACCTAGTATTCTAGTATGGTAGAATGTCACCTATGTATGAGTGCTAGATTATGTGCCAGGAAACGATCCTTGGTTTCATGGGGATAATCAGGAACGAAGGAGTGGCGGGAACCACCAGGTAACAGGTATTTGCGCGCATACGCGGTAGTCGTCTTCCGCCTTGCTAAGGTGGTTTCTCGGCCATTCGTGTTAGAAGCTCAAAGGGGACAGTCACCAGCGTGTTATCAGGGAATTTATTTTTTTTATTATATTTTATTGATTGTTATTGTTATGATAATAAATAGGCAGGTCAATTTGGCCTCGCTAAGCCCAATTTGTTGTCCATTATCTATGCATATCTTTATGTATCTGTGGCCAGGTGAGGGAAAACGTGCCTCCAGGGGGGATTTTTGGTACTGGTTTTGGCCACCAGGGGGCATTATATGGGTAAAACATTGAAAACTATACTAAAAAATGCTTGAGACCAATTTTCATGGGGAATACAGTGATATGCTTAGAATTATTCCATCTCCACTGAAAACGTTCCATTTTTGGAATGCAAAGGGAACATTTGTTGCCATGGAAACATGGAAAATTGGCATATATGGCAATTTCTGGTTGCCACGGAAACACTCCATTATTCCAAATGGGAATCTTTTGCCACAAATGTTTTTGAAAATTTCACAAGGAACTCAGAATTGAAAACAGACCTCAGAAATTCCCTCCAGAACCAATTTTATGATAAAAATATCAGATGTCTTTGGTTATTTTTCAACAAAATTGTATTTTTTACATTATTAGTATTCATAATAGGATATAGTGGATTTAGAGCTTATTTGCCATTTTCAGTTGTACACACCAACCCCGGTTTGACAAGCAGTTGCATCAAAACTACTTGGGATATTTTAGCTGATGATATCTCATTTTAAAGCCTGTAACATAAACATTTGAAAAGCCATTTCCCCCCTGGAGGCACGTTTTCCCTCACCTGGCCACATCTGTTGATAGTAACCTAGTATTCTAGTATGGTAGAATGTCACCTATGTATGAGTGCTAGATTATAGAGAGAGAAAGAGGTAGCTGACTTAAGTGAGTGTTCCACAAACTATGCTGATGAGTATTCTTGTATAGTGTTTATTCAGTGTAAATAAATTCATTCAAGTACATAAGCAGTGGTACCAAGAACCTTCCAGTATTAAACTGATCACAAGCATTTTGATATGATAGACACACATAATTTGACTTATTAGAGTATTAGAGATTTTGTTGATATAAATATTTGAAAAATCAAATCGTTACAATCACTATTTCAAGTTTTTGTTAATGAAATACAATGTGTGATAAGAGTTTTCATACAGTTAATGATGAGACAGAACTATACCATCAAACTTCTTACAGACCTCTATAATTGTGTATTAAGCTCTTATGTTATTTCAGATAACAATATATAGCACGATATGTAGCATTCCTAAGTACATGTATTAATGTAGGAACAGTTCAAGTCATTATGAGATGATTACCATGGAAACTATGAGTGGGCAGCCGTCAACTTAGTTATTTATTAATGATGAGGCTATATACTGAGCAAAGACTAGGCCAAAAAAAAGGTGTTTTAGGCAGCATGGTCAGACATTTCAAGGTAGGTGGGTCGGATTTCTTGAATTTCTCCAGTAAAAATAAATATCAAGAAATTGTTGGATATTCCTCTTGACTAAGACTCAATTACTGCTTGATTTTCGCTCTTTTAGAAGGGTAGCTCTGCCCGTATGAAATCTCGGTTACATCGTCAACTACAGCTCAGTAGAGTCTTTATTGTGTTGCAAACATCAAGGTTAGTAGCTGTCAATACAATCCAAGGTGCCCCTGTCAGCTGGAAATACAAAAGGAGAAAGGAGTTTAGACCAATGAACATTGGTCTATTTTCTAGAAAAAGCATGACTTACGTTGCATTTGTCTTGAAATCATGGATATTAATACTAAAGCATAGCATGAAGATACAGTTCTTAGATTAAAAACAGCTTGATTTTTTAGATTATTAAACCATGACATGTGTCATCAAAACATCAGATCTATTAATCTGATATTCCAGTCTGTGTTAACCCATTTATGACAACATGGTAATTTAATGCTTTATTCCTTTTGCTGTCAGGATGGATGAAACAGCCTTGGTGGGGCCTCACAGCATCAAATATTTTAACAACATAATAATTATTGCCCTTAAGGGGTTAGGTGGTTTAAGTAGCTTTTATTATGACTCACCATATTTTGCATTAGCAGTCTCACAGTGCTGCTTGAAGCGGCCATTGTTCTTGATTCTCGTGAAGCCTCTGTCCCAGAGCTCTGTAAAATCATTGTCCTTCCGTGCCATCACTGCACCCCCTGCTAGCACACAGGAATAGTCAGGTCCTACCTTATTAAGTAAAGAAATAAAAAATACACATATAAATGTAGGGGCACGGATTCCCCCTACCCTGGTGGTAAACCCGCAAGGGGGTATCACTCGGGTAATCCGCTCCCCTCTGTACCATACCAATCCAGTAACGTGAGACACGGTCTATCTGATAGGACATGGGGATGTAGCTCAGTGGTAGAGCAATGGCTTGGCAGAAGGAAGGCCCCGGGTTCGACTCCCGGAGTCTCCAAAAACATCGTTTTCGGATAAACCGTGTCCCTCACATAAACATACAACTATCGATCAACATATGTAATATATAGTATGTTGGCCTAGATTGACCCTCATGAGATACTTCCATGAAATAAATCCACAAAATTAATTAAATTGAAATGATTAACATTTAAATTAGATGATAACAATACTATACAATCACAGCTCCTTTGGCTATGATTGTTAAATGAGTTGTTTCACATAGGATTCCAGAAGATAAATACTCATAATATTATTCTAAAATCATTTTTGAAAATACCATTTTTTCCACACTGTACTAGTTTATGAGCCAATATCTAGGCTCTTAGAAATGCAACTTCCAGCCTGTTTGGGCCACTAATGGAAATGACAAGGTATATTAGCTTAACTTACCGTTTTCAGGGTGCCTTCATCAATTTCTCCTACATATGTGTCCCGAGTGACAAAGATGGCATCATAGCCGCCCTGGTGACAAAAGATAAGTTTTAATATGCAGCACAGGTATGTATAACTTTGTCGGTATGCAAATAGGAGTCATGATTGGTCATGTTGCAGTAAACCCTAGTTTGATGCAACAAAAACTGGAGAACAGCATTCTTATTGAGGTCATATGAAGGTACCATAGACTGAAAGATTATTTTCTATTCAGGGTGGGGTATTTAAATGATATTTCTGTATTTTGCTGCTTGGTCAATTTCACACTAATTATGCATGTGCCTGTAAAGCATTATATACCTTCTATATTCTCTGTATATTATAAGACTATGTTTGTGTTACTTTTGTTTGAGTCAACAAAATGTTTGAGTTAACAAAATGGCTTACATTAACAAGGAAGTCGATGGCCCTCATTCTGGATTTAGCATACACAATGTTTGCTGAGTCAGTAACAGCCTTGGTTTCGCGGGCCAGGCACGTCTCATCACTGGCCCATCCTTCGAGGAACACTATAATGAGAGAGAATTCATGGTACCATGCCATGAATTCAAACTTCAAACACAATACAACTATAATGAGAGGTAAAAGCAGGCTCAAAAAGAAAATGGTGTATAAATGTAATCTCTAATTGGCTCATCGCTCCAGCAGGGCCATTTCTCTCACATTCTCATTGCAGTGTCCATTAAACTAGGTACACAGAGAAAAGTAACATAGGTAAGGGGGGGTCCTTGCTGCCTCCAGAATGGCTCCCCTAATTAGGGGAGCCTTTGCTGACTGCAGGAAGGTAATTGCTGCCGCCCTTGGCGTCCCTGGGACCTAGTAAGGCATGTGACCCCGGGAATTTTAGAAGGGACCTTGGCTTGTATTGGATAATAACTATGATGCTGGTGAGTCTCAAGTCTCTGCCCAATTGGTGTCAAGTCCCAGGACTTGGTGTCAAGTCCCTAAGACTTCAGGTCTGGTGAGAAAGTTCTTGGGACTTGACACCAAGTCCTTGGGATTTGTCCCTGTAATATAGTCCTGGGGACTTCAATGAGGCCCCCTATCTAAGTCCTCAGCAAGTACCCTCCTGATTTCTCACTAAGGGAGCCAAGGTGAATAATAGCTCCCTGGCTTAATTAGGTAATTGGTTGATCAGCATTGGACTGATATGTTTGTTCCCGTTGGGGTGTGGCAAGTATGTATCCCAAAATAACGCTGGGATCTAACCTGATTTATTTGAGTTAACAGTTGTCACAACCAATGACTTTGATTTGACACTACCGTATTCTACATATTAGATCATCAATGTGGAAACCCATGACAACAATGATTGTTGATTACAATTTTGTCAACCTTACAGCCCTATAGTTTTAGTGCTTAGCTCTACAATGATAGTCAGGACCAGAGGTAGCCATCCCTTGCTCATACAACTGCTCTCCTTCTAACATGCACGCCATCTCCAGAGAGATGGGAAGCTGACATTTCACTTAGAGGATTAAGCCTATTCATACTCACCTATTTTGGACCTCAAGATGTTGTCTTTGGATGTGTCAAAAGTTTTTGATGACAAAACAATGAAGTTTGCCTTTGGTGTCTTCTGGTAGGGCTGTGAGAATTGGAAGACGTTGGTCCTCTCAACAGTTGTATACCAACCTATACAGGCATCTAGCCACCGACTAAGTAGACCTGTGTATTTAAGACACATAGATTAGCACATTGCTAAGAGACAGAAACAGTTAGATAGATAGATAGATAGATAGATAGATAGATAGATAGATAGATAGATAGATAGATAGATAGATAGGTAGATAGATAGATAAATATATAGATAGATAGACAGATAGATAGATAGATTGATAGATAGAACGATAGATAGATCTATAGATAGATGTAATTGATGATTAAGTTATTGTTGGTGTTACCTTGTCCTCCAGATGCATGTTCTCCAGTGGAGGAGTCCCAACAGTTGCCAGGAGCGTAAGTGGTGATACGGCAGTCCATCCCAACTTCCCCACACACTGGAGTAGAACGCATTTACGGTTCAGGGAAGAAGGACAATTTCTCCTGAATATACAAAGGTTGCAATGCTAACCATCATATGAAACACTAATATATAGACAGAGGTGCACAAGTAGAGGTCCTCACTGAGGGTTATTTCATGAGGTAAAGCCGAGTGAATTAACCCTCAGTGAGGACCTTTATGAGTGCTCCTTTGTGTTTATTTCATGTCCTTATTAACAATATTTATTAGAATTCCACTTATTTGCTCTAAAAAGCTCATTCTAGTGGTTAAATCAACAATTTTGATAATTTGACAGGAGGTTAAATACGGGCAAGGGTCATTTCACAGGGGGATGTTAAATATGGCCTTCGTTGGTTAAGTCAATGGGAGTGCCGTATTCACCATGAAATAAAGTACAAACTATCTTCTGCTAAGAATGTGACACTTCAGTATTATCCCTGTCTGATGTCATACCTGTGTCAAAAAAAAGGGCCATTAAGTTGAGGATATACAACTGCTGTCGCTGTGAAGCAGATTACTTACTGCTATTAGATAAAACATAGTGGCATGGGTCATTTACAAAGGTGGCTGTGTGGCAGCAAGATAACATCTGTTTCATTCCCTGTCCATTGAATGCATACCTTGAATACCTGTTAAAATTCCTTTTATAGCTTAAGTAAGAAAATGCATGGAGGAAATTATGTATTGGAATAATATTAAAACAATTACCCAAGTCAACCAGGTCAACACCAAAGCCTTCTAGGTACCCTGCATCATTCCTGTAAGAAAACAGATAGAAATTAAGTCTAGCATAGTGTAACGGGTTAGTTATGAGTCTAACTGTTATCATGGTATATCTATTATATGTTGTTATGATGTAAAACGACACGGTCTTATTGTATACATAACTTGTTTATTCACTTAACGAGTGTCGTCGGTCTGTTACATATACCGACGTTCTCTAGTTCCGTTGTATACGGTAGTGTTCCGGTATTACCTTCGGTTCTAGTCGGTAGTACTTACATAAGCATGTTACATAATTATACCTACTAGATGGCGCTGCTGGTACGGTCAGGTGACCCCCACAGCGGTGTATAAAAGGTGGACTACTTCCCCATTGGAAGTCAGTCAGGTTTGGGACTGTCGAGGCAAGACCACCCTGCACTCCGGGCTTAACACTATGCTGTAGCGTTACTTTCCTGTATTATGATCCTGATCTGATCCTTGTATAGCTGATGGTTGTACTGGTCATATAATACTCAAGAGTTATCCTTTCAATAAAGTCGCCGTATATTAAAGTCTAATTTACCTTGTCTGGTATTTGTTCTCATGCGTTCACACTTGTAGTACTCGACCAACTACAATACTTATTACATCCCATTGTTTTATCATACTATAATCTACAAGCATTACGCTGAGGGAGGCAAGGATGCATTGGGCCAACATTGACAATGATTCGCAACATTATGATCACTGTGTGCCTGATGATATCCTCTCCAGGGGCTGTATACCACTAGGAAATAAGAAGAGATCTGACAGCAAAAAAGTGCATTAGAACGAGATAACATTTGCACAAAGAACCAACAAGTAACCCAACATGCATGAGCAAATGATGACTTGCATGTGGATACAACCCGAGACTCATGTCTGGCCCGAATAGTTCCTACCCCAGATTGTCGCGGAGTCCTTCCCGGACGAATCTCATAATCAACCCAGATAACACTGTGCAACGACGAAAAAAAAACCGGGGGCAGACCTACCTGACTGACTAATTTGAGGTCACTGAATCCAAAAATGATGGTAAAAAATGCCTCATAAGTCTCAGTTTCAAGATATTCCAACCATGATTATTTGTCGGTCTACTACTGAATATATGGTCCGACCGATATACAGCAGGGACAGCATTCATAAAAAATTGTCAATTTTGTTTGCCTGGCAGAGATAACATGACTGTGAAGCACATTTAGTGGTAACATACTGTAAAAAACAGGATTCTACACTGTTATAAGCTAAATTAGTGATATTTTACCGATATTAATTGAAAAAATACCACAAAATATATAGTTTCATCCAGAAGCGATATGACATTTTTTTAAGCTACTAAGATCAGGATTGTGACCCGTTCTGACAAGAGGTACCTTCAGGGAAACTATTATTACTGTTTTTAGCCCCCACCAGTGCCAGAATCCCAAAAAGAGTAATAAATAGACAGAAATTTGCTCGGATAACCCTTCATGCAGAATACAATGATAGATCATTAGTGTTACATCTTTAGGATTAAAATGCTGTATCTATAATGGGTTTTTTAGACAAAAATGGTACAAAAGCCAGTTTCTGGCTACCATGGTAGCCATTGACACAGTCAAAATATTGGATATTGGCTCTAGAATATTGGAAATGTCATCAATATCGCAAACCTCAAAACAGGCCTTGCAAATTCCTTTCAGAATGAATTTTCTACAAAAAGGTATCCTTGTATGAGGATATTTGACCATCAAACCTAATTTTACATGAAACATTAGCCAGGTACATTACTGGAATATGGTCAGAGGTGGTCCTTATGGGGAATACAATAGGAAGACAAAGCGACCTTTTTAAGCACTAGTTATATGTTTCAAAGTGTTATTTTGGACCTATTTATTCACAAAGAATATTTATTTCTATAACAGATCAGTAATATATTAATAATGTAACTAGTTAAAAATGTGTTTTACATGAAAAGAAGCATTTTCCTACTTTTTGAACAAATAATGTATATATAAGCTCTAACTGGGTATACAAATAAGACCATGTGAAAATCTGAAAACTGAGACTTACCACACAATTTTGAGTGCAATTTTTGAATTCCCCAGGTCAAAATACATAAGAATAATTGAGTCTGGTCCCGGTTTTTTTCAATTTTTGAAAATTTGTTGTACAGTGTAATACATCCCGGTGTCTATTAACCTGGGTACTCTTGATGAGACACAACCCTTGGAGTGAGTGTTCCACTACATCCCCAGGATTCCCCTGCCAGGTCTAGGTTGTCAGGTGTTCCCTTCTGGGATTTGAGCCATTAGGGCAAGACTTTGACATTGGCCCAAGTTCGTGAGACACAGCCACATATTCCTAATTCATATTCATATGGACTTTTATATTGTCAAAATTGTCAGCATGGGGCCATTTTTCCCCGAGCACAGACACACATGTAAACATAATTGATATTTCTATACTGTCTATCTTCCAAAATCGTTATATATTCCTAATTTATATCCATATGGGCATTTTCACTGTTGAAATCGTTGGCATCGGGCTATCTGTCCCGGAGCCCAGAAACATGATTGATATCTCAGTTCACACTTAATTTATAAATAGGCACAATGCCAAACAATTACAGACCTTGTTGATGCAGGGGGAGATGTCTCAGGCGCTCTATCTACTCACCCAAGTGCATCTCCAGTCTACAACAAGAGTAATATACTTAGAATCTACAGTATAATTACAATGTATATAGCTCAAGGTCTGCTGCAGCCTTAATCGCTCTTTCTACAGGTATTATGTTGTTAGCGAGGTAAGTGTACATGCAATATGACTAGTCACATGGGGGTAAGCTTGTAACCCTGACCTTTGGGACGTCTATATGGCCCTGTTTACATGAATGTCTACATTATATAGAACCTGATAAGAGGAGTAGGTGATTTGAATATGTCTATATGTTTGCCGCACACATAACTACCTGATGTAGGGATTAGCATGATGATGAAAATATATATATCATCTTGTGATTACCTCAATTGTTAGTGGGGATGTCATCCATACACCAACATTTCTAGAATTCTGATTATCGCATCTACAAAGGCATTGTATTGAATACTGATAATCGAAATCAAAATAAATTGAATGTCAATTAATCCCTTCTAACCTGCATTGTGATCTGGTCAGAGTGTGCTAATGACCAATATTGATAGGCTCATATAAGGTATGTTATCTTACCGAAATAAATTGTATATGTAGTGGGATGTACAACTGCCCTTGCCATAGCAGTACCCGTACAAGTTTCACAATCTTAGACTCTCTATTGAAGGGTTTTCCCAGTGTTCGATATAATATTTTGATATTTTGATATTTCGCAATCACTTGGCATTATGTTTGATATTATGATGATGTAATAGAAGAGGCTAGATTTTTATGTATTGACATTTCAAAATAAGTCACAATATCCTATTGCCATCTAGGGAAGCCTATTTAACCTGGTGTGCAACCGTTATCTGCAGTAACTAACGTTATCTGCAGTACTGCAGATAACGGTAGGTCATGCAAACGTTATCTGCATCAAAATAACGTGATCTGCATCAACTTATGTGTTACAAAAAGCTGTTATCTGCATCAAAGGAAGTATGAGTAAATTTTCCTGAAAATGGCCAATTTGGTGAGAAAAATGTGAAAAAAATAAAATTTAAAAAAAGATTTTGACTCCAAAGTCGGTTAAAATCGGTTCAAAAGGTCAAAATCACTTTGGGCCAACTACACCCCAAAAATTGTCAAAAGAAAGGGGGGTCAGAAACCCCCTTTGCCCCCCCTACTTTGAAACTGCTTGCTACTCCACTGAAACGTAGTCCTTAGGCCACACCAAAATAAAATAAAATTGCAGGCGATATTTTTTTCCCAATTTTATTTTTGACTGCAGATTTTAACCTTGAATTAAGTGGAGCGGGTAACTTTTTTTTCTAGAAAAGTTTTTTTTATAAACTCCCAAATCTGGCTATCGATCAAAAGAAGGGCCATGAAAAAAAAACGATAACAATTCAAATTTCTCAGAAAATGATGAAGACACTTTTTTTTCTATTTTTTTTAAAATCTGCATTTTCAAAAATATGGTGCGGAAAGTCCATAAACAAACATATTTTTGGTGTGGCCTTAGAACTAGGAATGAAGTGTCTTCAGGACTAGAGACGTAGTCCTGATGACTGGAGACATAGTCCTAAGGACTAGAGACGTAGTCCTGAGGACTAGAGATGTCGTCCTAAGGACTAGGGACATAGTCCCGGGGACTAGAAGAAACATTCAAATAGGTATAGCAGCTACTGCAGATAACGTTAATTGAAACGGTTGGATGTGCCATACACTAGGTACTGTAGATAGCGTTAGTTACTGCAGATAATGGTGGTATCGTTGATGCAGATAACGTTATTTTGATGCAGACCAGCGCCTTCGGCGCCGGGATTGTGGATGGTACATAGAACACCCTGTAATTGGGTATCCACTTTTAAAGGCACACTGAGTCAGTGACCTAACCTTGCCGAGTTTTGCACGCAAATGACGTGGTGGGTTCAGTGCGTTCAGAGGCAAAAAAAAAAAAAGTTGTGTTCTGGTAACATGCCCAAAAATAAATAGGGTCGGTAGGTCGCTTTTTTTTCAATTTTCTTTTTTGGTGAAAAAGGCAATTTTAGTGGTAAAGTCATCAAAAATGTCCTAAATTTTCTCATTTAAAAAAAAAAGAAATTGCCCAAAAAAATGTAGGGTCAGTCGGGATACCGGAACACAACTTTTATTAGGCCTAAGGATGCCATGAAATATTTTCAGCAACTTGTGGATTTCCTTTTTTTTCAATTGGTGAGGGCAGGCCATTTTTATTTTTATCTTTCTTACAGGTACCTAACTTCCTGTATATATCTGCCTGGGATAACAGTATATAAGGATACATGAGTAATAATAAACCACTGATTAATGTAGAAAATATTTTATTTTTTTCTCATAATTACACAATAAAATTCACTCGCTCCCTGGGACAAACTCGTCTTGCCTCAATGAAACTATACTGCTATATCAATTTTATTAGAAGGATACACTCACTCGCTGGTTATCAAATAATTACTGGAAATCGCAGGGTGACGGGAAAGTATTTGTATCTTCACTGCATCATACACTAAGGCTGTGAACTTGAGGCATGGAGTCAGCTGCACTGCATGTGATAGTGGCGAATTTGAAGAGGTGCTGTCATCTTGGGCCTTCCCTGTAGATTGACAAAATATAAATGAAAGAATTAGTATTGGTTCAGTAATTCAGACTGTATCTATTAATTAATTATTTCATTGTTTTCCGAAAATATAATCTTCATAATATTACAGTTACCATGGAAACTAATCTTCATAATATTACAGATACCATGGAAACTAATCTTCATAATATTACAGTTACCATGGAAACTGACTGTTGCCACGGACACTTAATGTATACAAAAGCTATTGGGGATGATAGCAAGTTTGAGAAAAGTATGTTTACTTCTAGTAATGCAGTGCACTTAACAAACATAAACATTTTAAGGAGTTTATATTTTTTTGATCATTCATAAATCTTGGTTGGAAGATAATTAAGTTGAATATAATACTTTATACATTAGGGAATAGGTTGAACTCACATTTTAGCTCGCTGATGTCATCGGCAGCAGACGATACATGGTTATTTTGACAGCACACCTAAAAAGAATAACAATTTGTCAATTTTTTCCGGTAAATTTTGAAAAAAGGCTCAAGAAATTCCCGTTTTAATCCAAAATTACATTATGCATGTTAAATTTCCTGAAGATTTTCTTGGCAGCATGTCTTCCCCTTTTATTGGAAGATTCATTTATCTTTTCAGACAACGGGCTCTAGCAGCATGTCCTCTGCATTTTATCAAGGTTCAGTCAAAATTGAATAGATTATTGTGATAATTATTTTGAAAACCATTACTCACTTTAATCCAGAGAACACACTTTAAGCAGTATTCATGCTATCATATTCAATAAAACAATACACCAAAATAGTTTTATAAATATACACAAACACTGCTTGCGACTTTTATCTAAAACACTTCTCTGACACAGACAAAGAATCATAGTGCCACCACGCCGTCCTTGAACAACAGAAGCAACAATGGCAAACACCTCAATTCTTTGCTGAAATCCCAAGCCCTACTCCTAACATCTGTAGAAGAAAAATGATGCCACCACGCCGTCCTTGAACAACAGAAGCAACAATGGCAAACACCTCAATTCTCCACAGATATATATTGCTCCTATTGTTTGCAGGACATTCATGAAAAAGTCGCTTGTCATGAATGTACCAAAAAAAAAAGACTCACCAACCTATTTCCTTCTACCCTAGTAGTTAAAAATATTAGCCCAGATATAGTCTTAAACTCTATTATATACAAATCTATTATATACAACCTTCTTAGATATTAGTCCAGATATAGTCTTAAACTCTATTATATACAACCTACTGAGATATTAGCCCAGATATCGTCTTAAACTCTATTATGTACAACCTACTTAATTTACTCTACTGACTAATGAAGACTCTACTTCTTCCCGTTGTCATGAATCTTATGCTTAAACCCCTGAGAACAGGGACAGAATCCTAATTCTAATCTTCACTATGTACATCTAGCTCGGAACAATGCAAAATCTTACTTACTTATGAAATTCTTTTTTTGCTAGCTGTTGAATGACTTTAACCGCTTATTGATATAACTCTATATCCTATCCTAAACTGCTTCTGATGTATTATTCATATTTTAGAATTGATCACTAAATTGTTTAGTTGTTGGGGCAAGCTTATTTACAAAATATAGCAATGAGATGGGTTCTAGTCAAACTATGTCAATTACTAAATATCATCACCCAGGCCCATCTCCATTGATTCTGAGGTAGGGCTTTCATTACCTACTATGACCAAGGCCTCATCCATAGTCACCGGCGAAGAAGAAGCAATAGGGTCTTCCTCCATGGTGTCCATTTGAACCTGACTGGATGCTGAAAATAGGTCAGCATCACCTGGTAATTTATCATTGTAGGAATCAGCCTCCTCATAGAATACTGATGACAGGTCAGCATCCGAAACCTCATCTTTACATACTACATCTTTAGGTGTGGAGTAAGCTGTATCCTCAAAGGATACTGATGACAGGTCAGCATCCGAAACCTCCTCATCAAAAAGAGCACTTTTTGAGGCCAGTTCCCGGCGGTAATCCCGTTCCATTTGTATAGCAGATGATATTTGGTTACGCCGATTCACAGAATCGGTGAACTCTTTGGTGAGGACATTAACACAACCCTGAGATTCATTAAGTACTGCCCTAGCTGCATAAAACGCATCCCTAGAAGCATTAAATGCTACCTTTGCAGCATCAAATGCTGCCTTAGCAGCATCGAACCCTGGTCTAGCAGCATCACGCCTTTTTACCGCTATACCCAGCTCCTTCTTACTTTTCTCTGCTGTGACACAGGCCTCTATCAAATTGTCCGCCCTGTTCATCTGATGAGAACAAAATACAGTGTTTTACTTTTTTTATTTTATGATTACATCATTATATTTCCTTTATTTATGACTGTATTATAAATGTTTGTTGTTACATATTCATCTAGGAATATCTTTAACTGTTTGAGGTTTTTTTATTAGATAAGTTTCTTCAAGACCTAGACAAATCTGGGTTTAGGTATTACTATTCACACAGCAGCCATGGGGTTGGGGGAAATCTATCCCATATATGAGCCAAATCTAGTATCTGAGGCATTTCATACTTAAACTTTCATCATTTTGTCAAATTTGATGCAAATTTGGAGTGATAATATTAACATTTTCTACTTTGAAGAGGCTCAATTTTGAATACCTTCAATTTTGATTTCAGATGCTGAATTTTAATTTTGGATTCTAAATCACCTAAATTACATGCAACTTGGAGGATGATTTTAAGCTAAATTTCTTCAATTTCTTCGAGGATCAATTTGGATCCTGTTCTTTGTTTCCGAAATTTCAGAAAACACACAAATATATTAAATATTGTACAGAAAGCGTGTGTTTTCATAAGTGGCCTTCACTACCTCCTTCAGCCCGACATTCTTTATGTCACTGACCCGGACAGCTACATTCAAAGCAAGACCAGGGTGGGAAAAAGAGGGCAGGTCCACACCACTTGAAGTGCGTGGTACGAAGTGTGGGGCATCGGTCTCAAGGACCATTCTCTTAAGAGAACAATTGTCGACAATCCGATAAACATTTGTTGCCTCATCATTGTTTATCAGATTTGTGACACCCACCTTGGCATTCTCGAAATGTGCGAACCACGCATTCATCTCAGCGACCTTACCAGTGAAGCAGTGGATGTGAATTTTATGAGAAGCTGCCAACTCCTCTTGACACACACGCAAACACTGGGCACTATAGTCACGGCAGTGAATGACAATAGTTTTTCCTAAGGCATTGGCTAGGCGAGTCTGGAAACGGAAAGCTTCCATCTGAGCATTTAAAGCTGTGTTTGTGCGGGAATCTAACCCGGTCTCACCTATGCCGACAATGTCGCTGGCTCTGGCCCGCTCCTCTATGAAGCCCTTCACCTCTCCCAAGTGATAGGCATACTTGGGGTGAAGGCCAAGCGTGGGCCAGACCTTGCTGTCCTGTGAAATCACATCCAGCAGGCGGTAGAGGTCTGGAAACACAAAGTTTGCAACACAACCACCATACCGCTGGGGATACGAGAAATCCCCCAACCTCACATTGTACTGCCTCTGGAGCTCGTCCAGGTGGCAGTGGCTGTCTATGTAGAGGACCCCCGGTTTAAGATGTTTAATATGACACTTGCTCCTATCTGGACAGCCCCTGTCATAAAGAAAGCTCTGGCAGAAGCCATCACCTTCAACCTCGTATTTACCTGGAAAAAAAGTTTGTGACTTTTACTCATGGGGTAGACTAATAGTCAAGGAGGCTCGTAAACGGGCGGAAAATGACTGCATCTTCCCTCTTCTTCAGTATGGCTGTATAATGTCTGCCCCCTAGGTTATAGTTTATACACAATGGCAATGGACTATATCTATCAGTCTTGAACTGTTGTGGCACTTTATATATCAAATGCAAACCTAGCCTGTCATGAACATCAAAAGAATTTGCTAACTCATCAGCAGGTACAGTTGATGGTAAGCAAAGCTTCCCATTTATGCGAAATGTGGAATATACAAATATGTCTTTCTGTAACACTATAGATAATGCTACGAGATGAAATTCATTTCCCCACTTCCTGTCCACTCTAGCATCCTGAATCTCCTTATGTAGTCTTTGTACAGTTGTTCCCTCCTCCCTCACTGTGTCTCTATCCATTATGTTCAGAAAGAACTCTCTCTTACACCACATAGTTTCTACTGTAAGCAGTCTGAGGGTAACCCTAAGTTCTTCCTTGCCTGTAATACACAGTGATACTGCATTCCACAGACAATTCCCATCACCTGTTGTACAAACTGGGACATAATGCTGCAGAAGAGCTGGGTGCAAAAGACGTTGAACTATTTGGTCTACATTGTTTTCCCCAACTTCAATAAATGGTTCTAACTGCTGAAGCGTTGCTTTGAACTTGTTCAAAGTTGGCTTATAGGTAAGGAGAACTTCATCTAATTTATCAGTCTGCAAAACTGGGGTGAAGAAACTGTAATTCAGTTCTCTTCTAAGGATGTTCATAGTCTGCCTATTGATCACATGCAGCTGCCCTGCTCTCTGTCTAAGTGACTGGTTAGTCATATCTGCTGATACCCTCCTGTCTTTTTCTACTTCCATCTCTCTATCTTCTGAACTGCATACATTATCTGCGGTTCTGGGAGAGCTGTTTCCAGCAATCTCATTCTGTTCTTCCTCAACCTTTCTTGTATCATCCCCATTTACAATTATTTCTAATCTGAGTTTCTTTGAGTGGCCAGCAGGTAATTCATCAGATGATGGCCTTTTCTGGCCAGTTTTCTCTGAACGAGCAGGAATCAGAGTTCCAGTTTCTCTTGCATGTTTCATCAGATGAGTTACTGTTTTATTTGACATGATCGCCCTTTCATCAAATTTGACCAAGTGGAGATTCTCCAACTTAGTGACCCTACTCAAGGCAACATATGCCTGGCCAGGTGCAAAGTATGAGTTGTCAAGGTTGACAAATGATTTTTCAAGTGTGATTCCTTGCATTCTGTGGACTGTGCATGCCCAGGCAAGGATCACAGGAAACTGTACTCTATACACAACTATTCCCTTGCTCTTTAAAGGGATCCTTTGTTTGACTTTTGGAATAGGAATTACCTCACTACCATCAAGACGCTGCACAAAGATTACCCTTTTACCAACAGATGTCAAAATGCCCGGTGTTCCATTAACAACTGACCCAGCAACATCAAGGTTCCTAGTTATCATCACTTTAGCACCTATCCTGACAGTTAACTGTCTTGGCATAGCCTCATTAGTTAGGTCTATATTGTCTGACATATCAGGTAGCAGTCGGCTACCTGATGCATCATAGTCATACGCTCGTAGTTGATACATCTTACCATCAGGTAATGATGATTCCTGTACTCTTTCATTGATTTTATGCCTTTCCTCATGTCTAGAACACAGAACATAGGAATACGGATCTTGCCAGTCAGAACAACCTTTAGCTTTCTCATGGCCTTCACCACACAATCTAGATTCTAAAACGGCAATGTCGTCTTTTGTTTGAGCACCCTCTCTGATTCTATTTAGAATCCCCTGAAATTCGAGGTCATCTTTCTGCCTACAATTCTGATCTAGAAAGAAGGGCGAGAAGCATGACCACAATTGGCTGGAGTATATTTGCCGGTATGATGGTGCTTTCATGACTGCTGGGAGCTGGTAGAGGTCACCAAACAAAATCACACTTTTTCCACCAAAAGGTTTGTCTTTGAAATCATCACCCGCTACATCCCTACATATGCAGTCTATGATTTCCAATAACTCTGCACTCATCATGCTAATCTCATCTATGATTATCACATCTGTTGCAGCAATCCCTGACCATGTTTTATCTCTGTATGCAAACATCCTTTCTAAATCTCCGGACAACCTAAAAAAAGAATGGATTGTCTGTCCCCCTATGAGCTGTGCAGCATTCCCTGAGGTAGCTAACACTTCTACAATATTGGCTGCACTTTCTAGTTGCAATACAATTGTATTCAAAAGAAAAGACTTGCCAGTTCCTCCAGGCCCAGTCACAAAAGCCATGATCTGATTTGAAATGTTGCTTTCTACATAATCTAAGACTTTATGCTGACAAACTGTAAGTTGCCCTTTCCTAATCTCAAGATCCTTTCTCTCAGCTAAAATTTTCATTTTATTGTGCATGATGAGTTTCTTTATGTCTGCATTCATTTCACAAAGGTCTTCCTCTAAACCAACAGTTGGAAAGGATGCTAAATCAGCATCTTCGAAAGGTATATCTTCCCCATAGTCAAGAGAATCTATCTTCTTTGACAGTGTTTTCTGATCAGCAATTTCCTGATGGAGCATCTTTTTCGCAATTCTAGCAATATACTTTGGGTCAAAATTTCTATGCTTCATTTCCCTGAATGAGACATCAAGTTCGTCTTCATCTAGAAATAACTGTCGGATATAGCATTCTTCCTTGTATGATTTGGACTCATTATCTTCACTGATTAAGTCATTATCAGACCTGAATGGAAACTTCAGTAGAAGCTGCTGGTAATAGAATAATTCCCCATCACCAGGTGTGAGGAAGCGGTACCTTGGAACTACAGGCCTTCGCGAGACTATAATCCGGTCTTTCATGTCTAAAGCGTACTCTTTTTGTTTTGGTTTTTCTTTCGAAACTTTGTATTCTGAACAATATACTGAGTATGTCATGCCTTCAAATTTTTCAGAAACTGGTCTTTTCTCATATGCCTCCCGTGCACCGTCCTGGAATACATCTTCACTCTCACCCTCCTGTTCTATTACCTCTTCATGGGGCTTCAGGCGTCTCACTCTGTCTTTTTGAAAATTTGTGTCTAGAAAGATGACAGATGTGTCTGAGCTCACCATGTGATAGGAAAGTTGTGTTGCCACAACCTCAGGCGCACCTACCAAGCGCGATTCTAAATAGCGTGAAACTTCTGAGTCTATTTTCACATCTGCTGTGAATGTAGGCTCTACTTTTGACACATATTTGACCAAATATCGTTCCATACCAGTGTTTGTTATGTACTGGACATTTAAGTGTGCATCCCACAATTTTAGGAGAAGAGGACTGTATGAAACAACACATTGATCCTCGGCCATGGACCTCTTGTATTCATATCTACTGCCTAAACTGTCATACCCATCTTTTTCTCGAATACCATACGGGAAGCCATATTTACAACACTTAGTGGCAACCCCTTTCCACGTACGATAACAACGATTTGGAATACAACGGTGTATTTGGTATTTCTCAACCTTCTTACGCAGTTCTAGAGTCTCAGGATCAGTACCACGGGGCATTTCAGCAACTATGCTGTCTTTAACTAATGTTCCCTCTTCCAACCATACAATTCCATGAACATGAAGAGCTCCTCTATTCTGTGCCTCGATCCGATACCAATGGTGAATTGCCTTGCCAAAAATGCAATCCTTTCCATAGAGAACAGATGTTATGCCATAAAGACGTTCAAAAAAGTACACTGTGGGCTCTACGGGATGAAGAATGCTGGACTTATTTTCATATTGTGACAGAATGTCTTTCAAGGGTTGCCATGCCTCATTGAAGGTCAATGTGAAGAAAATGTCACCTGATCCGAAATGACTAACACGTGCCACTAAATCCAAAAACTGTTTCTCCCAGTATGCTTTGCTACCTGGTATTGTAGAATTGACAACTTGACCATACATGAAATATTCCACTTTTTTGCTGAGGGTGGCTGATGTGATATTTTTTTCTCTACCTCTGTTAGACGCTATGGCAGAATTTATATATAGTAGCCGGGCCTTAATGTTTCTGTCATATGAGAAAAAAGGGTATTTCCTGTCATTTGCGAAACGTCTATCTACATGAAGCAGCCTCAGCTTATGGTATGCTCCCATAGTGAAACCCCGAGCAATTTTGTACCATGATCCCTTTCCATGCGGGAAGAGATGTGCAAACAGTTTTGCCTCTAAATGCTGGTCTGCAAAGCTCATGTTTCCCACTGTGAATGTCTTGCCTTCCTTTTCAACTACTTTACCAATAACAATATCCTTCATTTTAACAGGTTCTTTTGGGCAGTCAAATTTATTTGCTGGCATGATTAACCCTGTCTTATTCCTAATATCAGAGGCTGCTAACTGACCATCATCCTTGATAGTAATGTCCTGTGTCTTGGTGGGCATACCACAGAAGAGACCTGACGCAGAAGATGTTTCTGCAAAGCCATGTATAGTCTCTAGATTTGCAAGGAACTCTTTATACAACCAATTGTTTTTCTTTAGCCAGTGTAGGCAAGGCGTTATTTCAGCCATATTCTTTTCAATTTCTAAGTGCTGACCATCATGAAAAACACCAACCATTCCCCTAAGATTCTTTTCTGTGTTCTTACATAACTGGACGTTACCATGGACATGCAGGTAACTGTATCCAGTCTTTTTAAAAGTTGAACAGTACAGACTACCAATCGATAATTTTTGATACTGATTGTAGGAAGTTAGTTTGGCTATACACTCTGGTACTTTGCCAAAATCAGCAAAGAAGTTAAAGGTTCTATGCTGTTGTGCTTTAATCTTCACCTTGCAGGTATCACAGCTAGACACACGGCCATTGTCATTCACAACTATACCAACAGGAGAGTTTTCTGGTACCAAATGTTTAGCCATCCACTCATCCTCAGCTAGATCTACCCAGGATATATGACGCTTGTACATAATCCTACCACAGATACAGCACACAGCCTCTGGTTTCCTTTTTTCTAAAGCGATGGCCAACTTATTAACAATTTTCAGCTTATTGGTATCAAAAAATATATTTGAAGTGATAACTGGAGTATCACTTCTGGACACATCCTCCTGCTCTATGTTCACATCCTCCACCTCAGCCTCCATCCTATATGAATGGTCATGATGGCCAAACACTTCCCTTCTATTGTACGAGTGATCATCTAACAATCCATCGATACATCTACTATATGCATGATCATGATCGACAACACAGCTACATTTCTGTGCACCTCCACCTACGCTATCTGACACACATATACCATGTTTCTCCTCTCTACATGAAGGTTCTCCCCAGTCTGCAAGTACTATCACTTCCCTTGCTACATTGTTGATGATTTCCGTGCCTACTATCATACCATGAGCTGCTGTGCTGTCACTATACCCAATACCAGACACAACACTGGTTTCCAAAGGTAATCCATTCAAAAGAACTGAAAGTAAACCGGTAACAACTGCAACAGAAACAACACTCATGACCTGCTGCAGTTGTCCTGAATCCTGAGAATCTGCCATAGCGGTATTGAGGCAACCGTGGCAGTGATCATTTGGATATATTCATTCCAATCTCGCCAAAATTCTGGAATTTGTTACATGAGAAGTAACATTTACCTTACTGTTGGCATTCCTTTTATTGGACCAATAGTAAAAAAGTGCTCTTACATATAGGATACATTATACAGCCATACTAAAGAGGAGAATGCACATCATAACACATGTATATTAAAATAGCAATACAAAAGCCAAAATTATATTAGTACTGTGTTCATCTGAAATTGTGACTGCAAGCTTAGAATTTCAACAATGAAGAGGTATATATTACAAAGACATTATTCAAGGCCATGCAAATGCATTGGGTGTAAGTGATTTACACAGCCTGTTACAGAAATACAAATCATGAGCTATCACAGAACAACCTGTCACGTGAAGGCAAAGTATCCCTTGTCACAGAATTGTAAAACCTGCCACAGCATTGCATACAGAGCACAAATTGTTGCCCTGCACATATTACATGTATAATTCATGGGGAAAAGGGGGGTAAACCTACCTCCTACAGCTAGCAGTTTTGCCCTCAGTTGCATCAACAACACAGCGAACCTATCCTGGCCCTGCCCATTCCACCTCCCCCAGAAGTAGTCCGGAACTGGATGAGTAATCATCGCAGTTCCAGTCAGAGTCAGCGTGCGCCGGAACTCTGGGACACACTCTGCTTTTGATTGAAGTAGATGAACCATAAGGCTTTCCTTATGGGCATCCCAAGCTGAGCTCACTCGTATTTTCTTAGAATACCGTTTTGCACCAGCTGCTGTCTTACTAACCCTAATCTTCGCTGCCAATTCCGGCTTATCATGCATCATCGCTTTATGATACTGGTAGGCATGCTCTGTGGATGCAAACCAATCACCTAGGAACTCTACCCAATAACCTTCCGTTGACATGTAAAAGTTGCTAAGTATATCAGCTTCACCCTGAACTCTAACTACGTTGGAGGCCATCTGGAATAGAATAATGTTACTGGTAATATTTGTACAATATTTGTACCATGCTTGAGAAACTGAATATAAGTAAATGTCTATTCTAAAGAAACAGGTGAAATTAAATAAGGTTGGAAGAAAGGTCAGGGAACTATAGGGGTAGTGTGATAAGGAAGTGGACAATATTTTCTGTGATTTTTTGGGGGGGAAAATAGTTGAAGTGTTGGGAAAAATAGTTGAAGTGTTTTCTAGATTTTAGGCGAGCCCTGATCGATATTTCGGGCAAAATTAAAACAAAATGGTTGAAAGTGATTTTTTTCAAAAGGAGGTGATTTGTCTTCCCGAGCTACCCCAAAAAACATAGTTGAAGTGTTTTCTAGCTCAATATTTAGCGTTAATCGATTTTAGGCGAGCCCTGATCGGGTATTCGGGCAAAATCAAAACAAAATGGTTGAAAGTGATTTTTTTCAAAAGGAGGTGATTTGTCTTCACGAGCTACCCCAAAAAACATAGTTGAAGTGTTTTCTAGCTCAATATTTAGTGTTTATCAAAATTAGGCGAGCCCTGATCGGTATTCCGTTATGCGAGGGCTTTTTTGCTTAAAAGTGGCATAATTTTGTACGCCCCCCCCTAACTAATAAATGAACACTCCCTAAACCCAAGCAGAGATGACCCTATAAGCTGTATGAGATGATGCACCTAGCGGAACCAAACGTATATAAGCACAGTAGGGGCCCTGGATGGGGGAGGGGGGGGGCATGTCATATGCCCATGTCGCCATATAAAGTTCAAATGTCCCATGTAAAATGCCCCATATCGAGTTCAAATGTCCTATGTCACTGTCTACTTAATCATCCTGCTCCATGTCACTAAGCCCCCAATGCTGGCAAAAGGTCCATGTCGCCATGTTAAATTTTGGGCAATCCAGCTATTCTATACATTATACGCCAGCTAGGGTTGGGGGTACGTATTATCTCTGGGCCGACAAATTTAGGCCCATTTTCTGTGTAGTGTTGAAATCTTCAAAATCGGCTGATGGAAAATGGAGGTTATGAAGCTCAAAATAGGCCTACCCATGTTGCCCTAGGCCTAGGGTGGATCCAGAAATTTGGGAAAGGGAGGGGGGGGTTATTTATATAGCGTAGGAAATGTACTGAGGCTATTGAAACCATTTTATATTAAAATATAGGCCTACTGCAAAAAAAAGCCTATCCACTGCTGTATACGCCCCTGGGCTGCAATGGTCATATTTATTTTAGGAAGGGGGGGGGGGCTTAGGGGCTATCCATAAATTATGTCACACAAAGGCCTACATGGCATAGTTTTTAACACTACCTCGTCCCCATCCCTAGGCCTAGGCCAAAATAAAAGAGGTTTGTTTCAGGTCACCCGACCGACCCTATGAAAACAGGGCCGACCCTACCTTTTTTTCTGTATTTTTACCCATTTTCGGTCAATTTTAGGGTCTTAGGAGAGGCTGCCAGGTACTTTCATATCTTATAGGCCTACAGCAAACTACAATTTCGATACTATAAGAATAACGGCGAACCCTAGGCCTAGCTCTCTTCTCCCTCTGCCAATGCTCGAGGGGGGCGGGCATGTTTTCGCATCTCCACTCGAAATCTCACCACCCTCCTCCCACCCCCCCCCCTCCAGTAATTTATAAATGAACACTCGACCCCTAATACATTTAATAGGGTATAGATCTATTTTGATTGTGTAGGCCTAGCTCAGGGGACCTGAACTCTATGGAGGCACGGAGAAAATAGAGTTCAGGTCCCCTGAGCTAGTGTAGGCCTAGGCTATAGACTACGTCCAGTTAAAAGTGCAGTGTCACCGTGTCGATTTTTAAGAGGGCTGTGTCACTGTGTTGCCCGTGTCAATTTAGGAAAATTTACAATCTACAGGGCCAAAATTTGGAAAAAAGTTGGGTAACCTACTGTACTCCAGATGAGGGATTTTTCTATGTCACTAAGCCCCATGTCGCATGTCAATTTTAAGAAATGGCCATGTCGCCATGTCAATTTTAGGGGTCTATACCCATTCCATGCACTGCAGTCTCCAACTCCGCCACTTTGGGTTGCATAGTGGAAAGCCGGTGCGACATGCTATTTGCTAATTGCCAGTTGCCATTTGCCGGTTTGAGGGTGCCATTTGCTCATTTTTGGGCCTATACAGACTCACAATTCCAGGCATGAAGCAAATGGATACAATCAGCAAATAGCAAATGGTAATTAGCAAATGGCACAATGTCGCACCAGCCTTCCACAGGAGCCATAACCAATTTTATACCCAATACCCTATTAAATAGCAGGGGTGCCGATAATACACTCAAAAATATGCTAATGGCTTGTATTGTCCTCACCAATTCATAAAATGGCTTCTCATAGCATGTTCATTTGTGCAAAAAGTGTGTTTGTGTAATTATTTTGGAGGAATTACCTTTACTTAGGCCTACTATTCACATTAATATTTTCTACAACTTTTAGAATGTCTCCCTTTGATAAGGGAGTAGTCACATTTTCAATAGATTTTTCTCGCATTGAGATGCTGGAGAAGGATGTTTTCTTCCTTTCAATTATTAAATTAGTGTTTCAATGGATTGATAAATTGACAAAAACATTTGGCTATGATAAGTTAGGATCATGATAAAAGATTTAGAGGACATACCTATTATAATAATCCACAGTGCAACTATATCAAAACTGTCATAGGCTAATTCTGAGACATTTATATCATATTCTGACTAAAACTGCCGATAATAGAAGCTAGGTGCCGATAATAGAAGCCTAAAATAGTTTATAAAAATTAATGATAGGTCTCTTAATAAACATGGCATGGTAGGGCAATACAGCGAAAAATTAGCGAAAATGACCATTCTCCATACACATGCTATCTAATAATACATGTATGCAAAAATGAATCTCTGGACTGCCGATAATAAGGCCCTTTACTCTATATAGCCCGGGATATATATTAGTAAGTTATAGGGACCGCCCATCTAGTCTATCTGTTGGTGCTTCTCTTCATAGATCTGCCCCCCCCCCCCTCTCCCCCCAGGGTAGGGCCTAGGTTAGACTGGATCTCATCTTTCAACGGAGGGCGTAGCCGTTTACTTCTACAGTAGGGGTATGAGAGTGGGTAGGCGTATGTAGGCCTATACGACTTTTAAAAAAAAGGGATTAATTGTCAGCCTCCTATACCTCCCTCCGCTCCTCCTCGATATAAGCCTAGTCCAATATAGGCCTACAAATAAATCTTGCTAGGCTCCCCTCTCCTCCCCAAATGACCGTGGGAAAGTCGGGTAGGCCTACGCTGCTGGGAGAATTTGGCGACGCGGGAAAGGGCTGTCATTGCAACCTCACACAGGCCGCGTCGTCAGGCCATGGCTACGTCCTTGACTGAGGGCTAATTTGAGATGATTTCTCGATTTCTCGTAGGTCAGTTTGGTCGGGGGAGGGGGGGGGGGGCTCACTTTTGTCATATCCAATTTTCCAATTTTATGACGGTTGTTCTCACTATATATATAGTATCGAGTGCCGAAGGCACTGGTAATACGGGTCTACCTCTCGCCGAGTTCCGGAATTTCCGCTAAATAGGCTCCAAAAGAAGCTCTAGATCATATCATAACAGTGAGAAATGAGCTATGAGCCGTGGGAGGGGGGGGGGGACACACCATTACGTTTCTGCTAGATGAAACACTGCAAACCATCGGATGAACGTAAAAGTTGATAGCCCTACCTTTGCTAGAAGTTGAAGTTGAACTTGAAGAGCAAACCGTGACCGACTGCAGTGATCCGTCAAAGTGTACTGCAGTGAGAGAGCAAACTGAATTAGAATGATTGACAACTGTAGGCCTACAGTCGGAAATGTGTCAAGTAGTATACTTGAAATTGTGAAAGTTCAACAACGTTTTACGATGAATAATGTACAATAGAACGATACTCTCCTTGATCAGTCTGTTGAGACGCCATGGACGACACCGGAAAGGCCCGCAGAAAATCGTTTTTGGCGGGATGAGAGATGATTGGTTGAGAGAGAATTATATTTTTCTTTCCAAATGAAAGAAAAATAAATTGTCAGCATTTCGGAAACAGAAAGTGAAGATAGCAGTTTACATTGTAGTTACAAAATGCAGGCAGACAAAGCTAAAAGGACGTGTCATTTATTACGAAAGTGCCACCAAGTTTTAGTTCTAGGATTAATCACTGGCGGAGCGCAGGTGAAAATTGGTGGCGCTGGTTTCCGTATGTCCAGCGAAGGAGCGTGGTGACTACAAAGTGCGTAAATTTAAACAAAATATTCTTACTTAAGCATTAGAACGTAAACAATGTCTAGCTGCCTATAGATCTATGATAAACCACATTTCTTCTGCCCGTAGAGAAGAAATATGGAGTAATGAAAGGGGAAGGCATTGATGGGAGAAAATATCTTTGACAAAACTTGAGACTCGCACGTAAAATCAACGTCCGTTTTGACACTTCCGGCGCCAACATCCGGCTGTCGGACCTGTTTTGAAATATAGAGTCTAATAACGTTTGCAAGACTGCTGTTATCTGCAGTACTGCAGTTAACGTTAGTTACTGCAGATAACGGTTGCACACCTTCCTACTTTGACCAACAATATCCTAACCCATCTTCCCTGACATGTAGAGGGGTCATCTGCAATATATCTAAACAATGAAAACAGGTAGTCATCTGAAAACCTAACGGTCATGGCAGAATTAGAAGAAACAAACACTAAAAGATAATTCTAACTCTAGCCACTTTCTATCTGAATTCTCTAACCTACTGTGAGGTCCAAACGTCGCATGTCAAGCTAGCCCTAGTCATAGGGCACTGGAATGTAGATTGCCATTTTCAATCATTTTGCCAATCAAGAACAGAGGAAATAAAACAGCTAAGTATACTTACATATATCCATGGGAGCCGAAGTCATTGCCTATAAACAGAGTGTAGATGCGGCCGGCGGGTCCCATGGCTGGCTTGTACTTGCGCATTGCATCTAGACTTCCTGAAGTGGGAACCTGTACAGTAACAGGCTGTTGGCAAACCTGTTGTTGTTGGCAAACTTGTCCCAGGCCACCCTGTCCTTCTTCCTGGCCCATGCCCTGGCCCTGGCCCTGGCCCTGGCCCTGGCCCTGTCCTTCTTCCTGGCCCTGGCCTTGGCCCTGGCCCTGGCCCTGGTCCTGGCCCTGGCCCTGGCCCTGGCCCTGGCCCTGGCCCTGGCCCTGGCCCGGAATGACCAATGGTGCCAGTCCTGATGAGTTGACGTTGATGACAGTGACTGTGGGCATGGTCCTTGACAGGGAGATAGCACTGATGATTACTGCCACTACAGCCAGGAGCCCGACCACCAACACCAGGCATATGGGCAGATTGTTATTCTTTGGAGGCTTGTCTGCAATACAAGAATAGACAGTGAATACAATGTCAGCTTCCTGTCACAAGAGGACCATAATGACATGTCAGAAACTTGTCTACAATACAAGAGTGGTCAGTTAATACAGAGCCAGTATTGTGCTTTGAGGTTTTTGAAGGTAGATTAGTCGCAATGGAGATGGTATTCCTTGTATGCAAACTTGAAAGCAACAATACAGGCTTTATTATAGTAGCAAGACAACCCTGCAGGCGTATAACCCCCTTGAATGAACGGCCTTGACCTTGACCTTTGACTTGAACCTTGACCTCACTTGACAACAACAAACTCACAGACCCGGCGATTTTACAACAAAACTCATTGATTCAACTTTTCTTTTTTTTAGTCAAATTGGCGAGTTTTGATGTTAAATATTGACAATTAATAACAAGACAAATGAAAAAAAAAGCACACATAGAATTACCCTAGTCTTTTCTTTAATGACATTAATAACGTGTATTATAGTTATACTTATACTTAAGCAGACCTCTGTGTCTGAAATAGGTATAAAGTGAAGGTAATTGTGTCACACAGGTGTGGGGGACAGGTGAGGTGCATTAAGCCAAAGATTTGACCATCGGTGTATCCTGATGGGGCATCTACTTCCTATAATCATAGGAACATTTATTGAATAGAAAAGTGTTTGCGCCTTCTTAAGGTCTTATTCGGGATGAAGACTCCTCTGTCCCGTCCCCCCCCCCCTTTCAATTTTCTACTCGATCTCTCTTTCATTGGACACTGACTACATAACTTTGTTTACAAAAGTAAAAATGAGTAAATCTTCATCTAAAATCACTACACATGATTCGCCCTATATGTATATCCAAAGATGTGTATTGGGCTCATTAGGCCAACAGAATAAAAGCTGTGTTTCAGGTTACATGGTCTAAAAGTGTAAGTTAGGTAGGTCGGATTTTTTAACTTCTTTCTTTTCTTTAGCCTGAAAACTCTAGTGTTGACTTACCAACCATGATGCTGAGTGAGTCAGAAATCACTACAATTTGAAAATCCTAATTAAACCATGTTGAAAATTATAAATCGTCTGAAGACGCAGCTTCACATGCTAAATTGGAAGGAACGGAAATGTTAAGAAGGACATGCAAAGGGCTGATATGCAGGGTAGGGGAAATACAGGTGAGGTTAGTAGGGATAGGATGAACAGGGATAATACATACAGGGGCAGGATATACTGGGGAGGGTACGAAGAGAGAGGGATAGGCAGTGCAGGTGAGTGTAGGTAAGTGGATGTAAGTGATAAGACATATAGAGAGAGGAGATGAATGGGAGTGATAGGTAAAAGTGGTAATAAACCTACGTTCCCCCGTGTTCCTACGCTCTCCCGTGTTCCTATGGTCCGCCATGTTGAAGGAGAATGTGTATGTGCTCCACACCTCCTGGCTATTGCATCACACATTGATGATTCTGATACCTGCTCCACATACCAGAAGATCATCATATCAGGCACAGTTAGCAAGCCTTAGGGTGTAAAATATATCTGGCACAGTTAGCAAGCCTTGGGGTGAAAAACGGTGCTGCATTTATAAATACAAGTTATTAGGGCATATTAAAACTAGACGGGAAAAGAGGTGTTACATGGTTTATAGCTGCCTGTTGCCATGGCAATGATATATATATATATATATATATATATATATATATATATATATATATATATATATATATATGTATATATTCCCGAATTCCAAATCAATTATTTGGGCAAGTATCGAAAGATGTTATGAAGTTTCTGGCATCATTCAATGTTTGTCCTTAATGACCTTTTAGCCATTTAAAAAAAGAAAATGATTTCTCATGACCATGCTTATCATTGAAATCAGGTTTCGAGGAAACTGGTTTTTGCCTTTTTTTTTAATGAAGAACATGATAAAAATTGAAATATATTGGCATATTTGGTATCAAAATGAAGCTAATCATGCCAGTAATGCAGTGGAATAGAAATAACTTCTATTTCCTCTACTTTCAAAGATCAATAAATTCCTAACTGCTAAAAATGGAATTTTGGTCACAAAAAGAACATATTATCCTATACATTTTAGCTTGTAAGGTAAAAAGAAAGAATTTAAAAAAAACCTCCCTCATCATAATGACGGTCCTTTCTTGATTCACTTTATTTAGTGGCCTAACCTGCCCCTATATATATATGTAGATTTTCTGATTTGACCCATTTTTCACCTAGCTCTGACACTTAAAGCATTCAAATTCTGAAAACCCAAAGTAAGGTAAATCCATCTTCAAACTAACTATGAAATATAAGTGCAACCTAAATTTAGCCATTTTGGCTAAAATGAGGGTCTGGGTTCAAGAGAGTCTATGGTAATTCTCACTTTCCTTCCAGAGCATGATAATGCCAGACTCTAGACAAATATTTCAGGCATGAAAAGGAGTCAAGCACAGTTTGACCTGAAGGACAAAAAGAATCTCCTTATAGATTCAGACAAGGCATGGAGCCTCCTTGGGCAGGACCCACACAGATAATCTTTAGGCTCCAGAACTTCAGCAAATCAGTAAATAGCACCTAACCTAGCTAGTCATTTTCCTGCTCCCTAAACGACCGCCCTAGGTTAGTTAATACTGTCAAGTTGGTAAGAAACTTACCTCAGTCATCTCCGTTTCTGTGACTAACCTCAGATGGCCACTACAGACTAAGGGATGTGTTTTTTTAGATTATCAGTGCAGTACAAAAATTGGTATGATGATGCATTAAGGCATTATGCCAACCAGGGTTAAGCAGCAAATTAATGTGTGTATAATGCATGGAACATAGAACGTAGGTTAGTTCAAGGTTGTCATAATGGATAAGCCTGCTACCATATAATTGGTTTTGATAATTGTTGTTGTTGAGCTATTCAAAATAGAATTAAAAGTCTTGTACTATGTATGAGAATAAAAGTTGTCATACCGTCCATGAATCTGCCTGTGCTCTGAGATTGGTGTCATGGTAATTGCCTTGGCTAATTGGGTTAGAACTCTAACAGTAATACGAAACAGGAAAGGTGCCAGGTTAGTAGGTAAATTACAAGAGGTAATTATAGAGTTGTTATCCCCACACAAAGTATTAACATCTCACATGCATTGCATATATTTTACAGGCCTACTGTATTCATTTCATATCTTCAAGAAAAACTTTAGTCCTCTAGAAAAATTGATTTACCCAAAAGTTGTATCACAGTTTAGGAAAAAAGAATACCGTAAACCTAGCGTATAAGCCATGGCTATTACAAGAGTCTGATAGGAGGTGCAGCTTATAGCATCAGTCCATAGTTAGGTTGTGGCTTTTACGTGAGATTTTACGCTAAGGATATCTTGATGAAGTATGGGATATATATCTAAACAACTTATATGTTGTCTTTTTCTCTTGCCAGATCTTGAACCCTCCGGTGGATCAAGAAGTTTGGAAAGATTACTTTCCCTTCTAAAGTCAGGAGGGGGCTGGGACATTTCCACAGAAATCAACCAACTCCCGGTGCTGTTAAATAATGAATACTGCCTTTTAAAAATGGCCATTCTGATACACCTACATAGATGATACATAGAACTGCATTGTATATAACAGCCTGGTATAGACTGCAGGAATGAATAATTCCCCTCCAGGGCAAAGAGGAGGTCCAGGTGAAGCTATATGATACTCAGTAATTGGTTCATGTATGTGAATAGAGGGTACTAATACAAAAGGCCTCAGGGACCTGGGAGCGGGGTTAATGAGGTGGGAGGAGATGGGAACAGTGAGAGGTCCGTGACAGATGACGCAGATGGTAGGGAAATGAGCTGTGGGAAACATACGATGGGGACACCTTTTTGATTGTTACCTGCTTTGAATTGTGCTTTTTTCATGTTGTAATTCAACAGTGGGATACTGCATGTATTTTCATTTTCGCATAGATTATGCTTAATGTAAAGTTGTAATGTAAAGTTGCTGATTGAGACTGTGATAACTATACATGGACATCATCTAGTCTATGTGTCTACTTCAACTTTCAACAATTCAACTTTCTTTTTTTGGTCAAATCATGGACGTCAAAACACATTTAGATTCATGGTCAAATCAATGAGTTTTGATGCTAAATCTGTGCGTTTTTTATGCTAAATCAGCAAGATTTATTATCAAATCGACGAGTTTTGTTGTTAAATCGGTGAGTTTTGATGTTAAAAACGGTGAGTTTTAATGTTTACATCGTTGCCCGAAAAGTTGTCTCCCGAAAAGTACCAGTCTCTGGGCCAGCGCCATGGTATTTAGGGGCCTACCACCCCAGGGGGCTGGTATGCCCCTAACATTGCGTTTTAACCTAGAATAGTACCAACATTCGTAGTTACAAGTTGAAACTATAATAATGAATAAATCCTCAAATGGACTCACAGACTTTCAGGCCCCTTTTAAACGATTTGTTCCGGGTTTTTTTAAACTGCCAAGAAAATAACTGATGAGCATAATCACTAAGAAGGTCTCAACATGCCATCAACTGTGCTCTCTGCTAACTTAGATTGCTTCATATTTTGTTTTTAAATGTAAATGTTCCAATGTAAACACAAAAGTATATTTCATTATTCTGTATATTTCATTATTCTGTTATTTTTCAAATATATCTGGGAGAGAGAAAGGATAAAAGACGTAAGTGAGTGTACTAAAAACTATGTTTATTAGCATTTTTTATAGTGTTTATTCAGGCTTAATCAATTCAAGTACACAAGCAGTTGTACCAAGAACCTGCCAGTATTAAACTAATCAAAAGCATTTTGATATGATGGAAACATATAACATGACTTATTACAGTACATTTGGTTGGTATTAATTTTTTTTAAACCAAATAATTACAATCACTATTACAGCTCTGGTTAATGAGATACGATGAATGAAGAGTTTTCATATAGTTAATGATGAGACAAAACTATATCATCAAAATTTGTTACAGATCTCTATAATTGTGTATTAAGCTCTTATGTTATTTAAGGTGGGAATATATAGCTCAATATATAGCACTACTAAGTGCATGTATCAATATTGCTAGAGGTCTGGCTATTATGAGATGATTACCTTAGTAGCTATGAGTAGGCAGTAGTCAACTAGTCAGCTATTTATTCATGATTTTCGATCTTAGTGTAGTTACCCCATGGTATACACTGGGTCTTGTACTCAATTTGATAGCATATACTTGGACTCAACTACATGCTTGATTTTCTCATCGGATCAGAGCTGGTCTCACAAAAAGCAGATACAAACCATTTCAAACATTAAGATCTCTTCAAACCAATTCTGTGAGACCAGTTCCAATTAGAAAATTGCAAAGTGGAGTACAAGCAATACATTAACCTCGATAGATTATTCTGAATGTATGGAGCTCACGATTTACCTAACGTTTCCTCTAAGACAGACGTAATCTTCTATTTGTTAGCTGGTAATTGGTTTGACTTCAATATGGCTTTCGTTGAGATATACCTAAAATTAAAATATGAAATAGCCAGATTAAGGACATTAACATTCATTGAACTCTTTTGTGTGAAATTAGAAATGCAATTTCAGCTCCTTTGAGAGGCTTGTTTTGTCCCATTTGAAATCTGGCTCACTCAGTTAAGTACTGTTTGCTTTGTTGCAAATGTACAGATTAGAAGCTGTCAACACAATCCACGGGGCCCCTGTCAGCTGGAAATACAAAAAGAGAAAGACCAATCAACATCGGAAGTCTAGTTGTTTTGGAATAAGCATAGTTTACGCTGCATTCTTCTTGAAATCATGTACATCAAGAGACGGTTCTGAATTTGGTAGCAAAATTTTTTTTACAGATTTCTACTTTGGTATTGTAGGCCTTGGTAATAGGAAAAACAGCCACAAAAACACATGATTATAGTCAACCCTGTCTAGATTACATTCAAAACATCATTGGGCGTTTGTACTGCCAGAAGAAATTATCTTTAACCTTTCCTTTAGTAATATTATGTTGTCCAACTGATTTTAGCAAATTTTCTGAAGATGTCAAGGAATATTTATTTTTTGATCTATACAAAGCAACCTTTACGCTCTTCAAATTGTATTTCCCATGTGCTTCCTATGTCTCAGGAGAGGACAGGATCATTAGTGGTTAAATTGTCATTGCCAATTGTCAGTCTATTGAGGGGATAAGTGTATATCTAGACCAATTTCTTTTCTTACTAACCAACTTCGTGAAATGTAATGCATGTATCTCTTGGTTTTGTTCCTGACTGGACTTTTGAATCTTGTCAGGACATAATCTATTAAGCTATCTGTGCAACTAACACATGATTGGACCAAAAATTGTCACATTAGGACAAAGGTCCAATTGAGCCCAAAAGTCAAATTGGGCCTAAAATTTCAATTGACCCAAAAGTTTAATCATGGATAAAATTCTAATTGGAACCAAACGTCCAATTGAGACAAAACCACAGATTGGTACCAAACATCCAATTAGGCTCAAATGCAAAATTGGGCTCAAATGTCAAATTGGGATTGTTGGACTTTGAGTCAATGATATTGGTTCTACATGAAAGACTTAGTATATGAAGTGGGGGATCACGTCCAACAAATATTGCATCTTAAAAACGTGCTGTTAAGGGCTTTACATATAGCTCTTATCATGACTTACCGTGTTTTGCATTAGAAGTCATGCAGAGCTCCTTGAAGAGGCCATTGTTCTTGACCCTCGTGAAGCCTCTGTCCCAGTGTTCTGTGAAATCATTGTCCTTCCGTGCCATGACTCCAACCCCCGCTAGTGTGCAGGAATAGTCAGGTCCTACCTATTAAAGCAAAGAAAGAAAATAATATCAAGGTGGGTTGCGGCCATTGCAGAAAATACAGGCATTTTAGGAATTTTTTATGGTTCTTCTGGAACTTTCATTTATGAAGTAATAAATGGCATTTATAGAGCATAAAAGTGAATGAATTACTTAAATATATCCAACCCTACATGACAAGAAATTTTTACCCAGAATGCAAAGTGATAAAACCCCAAAACTATTTTTAGAATGAAGGTATCTTTTTGTTCATTGTGTGATGTTTCAGAATTCTGTGGCTATCGCTTGATAAAAAATAAAATCGCAGGAAATTTTACATTATTTCCGGTTTTTTTAATGTAAAATTAAAATACTTTTTTTTTTCAAAATTCTGTATCTCAAAAAATAGCTCGGGACCCCCTATTTCTCTTTTCATTTTCCGTTTTCAAATGATTTAGGGTAGCTACAGAAAAGCAATTGTGGAATTCTGAACAATTTAATTCAATGGGATCGACCCATCTTAAGATAAACATACAACCATGCACTCATTGAAATATATAACATATATATTGGCCAAGATTGACCCTCATGAGATACTTTCATGGGGTTTTTATTGACTTAATCTGGAAATTGATTGAAAAGGGATAGTTAACATTTGAATTATGGGTAATAACTATACTATACGATGTAATCACAGCCCATGTGGCCATAATATTATTGTGGCGCTAATGGGAGTTGAACAAGTCTTTTTTTATATGGAATTCAAGCAGATAAGTATGCTCATATGCTAAAATAATCTTTGGAAAATAGCACACTTTCCACACTACAATAATTTATGAGCCCATATCTAGGCTCTTAGAAATCCAACTTCAGACCTGTTTAGGCCACTTGAAGTAGTGACAAGGTATATTAGTTTCACATACAGTTTTCAGGGTGCCATCATCAATTTGTGCTGTAAAGGTGTCGCGAGTGACGAAGATGGCGTCATAGCCGCCCTGGTGACAAAACATATGTATCAATATACAACACAACTACATGCAGGTTTGGTCATAATGCAGTAAACCCTAGCAGTCTTATTTAAGTCACACGGAGGGACCATAGATGGAAATATTATTTTCTTTTTAGGGTGGGGGTGCGGTGAAAATATACTCCATTAATTTTCTTGGCATTAAAATTCTTCCTATATTGTTAAAAAAGGATCACCCCCAAATGGTGTTCATGCATTTAAGTGATAAGTAAATTTGTGACAGCATTATACACCTTCTATATTTTCTGCAAATTATTAGGTTATGTTTGTGTTACTTTTGTTTGGGTCAAGTTGACAAATTGGCTTACGCTAACAAGGAAGTTAATGGCCCTCGATGGGGATGCAGCATACACAATGTTTGCAGGGTCAGCAATGGCCTCGGTCTGGCGGGCCAGGCACGTCCTATCACTGGCCCATCCTGCTATGAACACTGCAATGAGGAATAATGTATATGAGCATACTATAATGAGTCTGAGTGATTTTGAAGATGGATGCTGCATTTGGGTGTAAAAATGCCAAAACAGCTAATAAGAAACAGAGTATCATTTATGCAGTTGATGACACAATGAAAGATCCAGATTCATACCACAGTTGGCTAGGAGAACAAAAGCAACAGACTGCCTGTGGGTTCTTAGAAACCAATCAGCAACTCTAAGTCGGATAAAGATCTGTGTACTGACCTGTAAGTGTTTGTTCTCATCCTCAGAAATCGGTAATTGCCCACAGTTCTGCCTAGGGCGGTCCCCAAATCCTTTGTTATTAAGACATTTACAGAGCCCTATGAGGACTTGATTTACTACATATTTTGATCTGAGAATGTGAATAGGGCATTAGGGGTGCAACTGTGCAGGCACAATATTGAACTAATGGTAGTCTCATACATTATACGAGAAAGCAAAAAAAAGAAATATTATATCAGAGCCTGTTATTTGTAAGGTAGCAGATTATGAAGCACTGTGCCCATGATATAAGGTAAGCGGGAGATGTTTGTAGGTAGTGAGAGCTGTTTGTAATTGGAGATGTTCATAAGGTCACCCAGCAACATTTCTAGGGTAATTTTGTAGATTTACAATCTAGTACGCTTAACCTATATACCTCCCATTGATGGACAGTGATTGTTAGATAAGATCTTGTCATCCTTACAACCCTACAGCTTTAGTTCTAACTCCACAACAATTTTTGACAGACCAAAAAGGATTTTAAATGGTGTGTAAACCGAATAACCTTGGCATGGATTCAATATCAGGAAGTCTGGATTGGTAGGCCAGTGTCCTAACCACTGCTCCAATTTGAACAGATGACATAAGGACCTATAATAGAGGCCTATAACTGAAAGGTTTATGACCCCTGAAAGCCCAGATTTTGGACATAAGAGGAACCAGCTTCAGCTAATCAGCTAGCTGCTATAGGTAGCAGAGGATAGAGCACTGGTACCAGTGAAAATGGCGCTGTAAAGTAAGCATCTTGCTAATGCAGAATACAACTGCTCTCTTTTCACATGCATACCATCTCCAGAGAAAGCGGGATGCAGTTGAGAAGCTGACATTTCACTTTGAGAATCAAGCCTCATTCATACTCACCAATTCTGGATCTCATGATGTTGTCTTTGGAGGTGTCGAAAGTTTTTGATGACAACACAAGGAAGTTGGCCACTGGTTTCTTGAGGTAGGGCTGTGAGAATTGGAAGACCTGGGTCCTCTCAGCTGTTGTGTACCAACCCAGACAGGCATCTAGCCAACGACTAAGTAAACCTGTGTATATTAGACACATAGAATACCATATCACCAATAGACAGAGACAGACAGACGTAATAGATAGATAGATAGATAGATAGATAGATAGAAAGATAGATAGATAGATAGATAGATAGATAGATAGATAGATAGATAGATAGATAGATAGATAGATAGATAGATAGATAGATAGATACTCCTCTTAAAGCCAAAATATATCTTTAATAGGACTCACATAAGTGCTTCGGCAGCAGGAATCTGAGATGTATAAGTGCTAGTGCGCATAAATGAATAATATCAAAAATTACTAAACTCAAACTCAAACTATTAAATGAATGTTGATACATATATATCTCATGTATGAGAAATGTCATAACTGTTACCAGATATAAAACATGATGTTCCATTTGACCACAGAATCATTAAACTGTTGTCTACAGGGATTACAAATAATCAAAACAATGCTGGTGTTACCTTGCCCTCCAGATGCATGTTCTCCACTGGAGGAGTCCCAACAGTTGGTAGCAGCATACGACATGATACGACAGTCCATCCCCACTTCCCCACACACTGGAGCATAACACATTTAAGGTTCAGGGATGAAGGACAATTTCTCCTGATTATGCAGAGGTTAAAGTGTTAACCATTTATTTCTCCTAAGAATGTGATACTCTAGTATTATCACTGTCTGATGTAATTACTGTCCGTGTCAAAAGTGTGCGATTCACATAAGTATATATACAACTACTGCCTCTGTGTGGCTTACTGCTCTAAGATCCTGCCTACGGGAATATTCCACTGATGGATTCAGCAGTGATTTGGCTGGTCGGACCAAATTCATCCATAAGCCTAACATTGTAAACTTTCATCGGACGATGGCATTCCGTATGCCCATGGTTATTTGAATACATGCATAGATTGACTTACTCCGATTAGAGCTTCAAAGTGGGCCATTCACAACTGTGGCTGTGTTACAGTAAGGTTACTGATGTTTCAATTGGTGCCAATTGAATGCACACCTTGTAGCTTATACTTATAACAGTTCTTTATATTGCTAACAAGGCCATACATTATGTATTGGAATAATTTGAAAATAATTACCCAAGTCAACGAGATCAACAGCAAAGCCAATTAGGTACCCTGCTTCATTCCTTTAACAAATAGATAGAAATTATCTCCAGCATAACAATCACATCCACGATTTATGAGCATTATGCCGAGGTAGAGGCCAGAGGCTGTATCTGTGGCTATAACTCCCATGAGGAAATGACAAAAGATGTGACAGGGTCACTGACTTTATTTTGACCAATCTGTATTAAAAGCCTGCCCTGGGTTTATTAAAACAGCTTCTTATTATATGCTTGAGTGTTTAAATAATGAAATGTTTATCTTTTAGATATGTTCATTGCTGTTATCATAACATCTTGAAATGAAGTCAGGCTGAAAGAATTATCTGCTATTCTTACAATACAATTTGAGACACTGTGATTTATACGGTACATCTTATGAGAGTCATCATATCTACCCAGGAGAACAAGAAATACAAATGTACGTGTGTGTATACATGGGGATTTCCATCTGGGAACCCATACATACTTGTAAACATGGTTGATATCTCTATATTCTCAGGTCACATTTAATTAGAGTTAATTTAGAAATAGGCACGATGACAAACAAGTACAACTCATGTTTGTGCAAGGAGAGATGACCATATCTAACCTAATGTAATTAAAATCCACAGTATAATTACAGTGTGTATACAGCTCAAGACTTGCTGTGGCCTTAGTCACTCTTTCTACAGGTATTTTATTAATAGTGAGTTTAATATGACAACACATACAGCAAATGTGAATGTTACGTCACCAGTCACCCATCTATTTCCATCTAGAGGTTAACAACTCATAGCCCAGACATTTTGGATGTGTATAGCCCTGTTTAAACGGACGTCTAGAGGGAATTACAATAGATAGAAACTGATACGATGTATAAATAATAATTATGAATATGTCTCTATGTTTGATGTAGGTGTCAATTGGCTCTGGGATAAATGATTCACAATACTTAGGCAATTAAATAATTATGTTCTGCAAAACAGCATTAATAACTAACAACTAGTTATACTTACAAGTATCCATGGGAGACGTAGTCACGTTCGACATGCAGAGTGTAGATGCGGCCAGCAGGTCCCATGGCTGGCTTGTACTTGCGCATTGCATCTAGACTTGATCTCACTTGTGGCTCTCCTGAGGCAGAAGCCTGTGCAGTAACAGACTGCTCGCAAACCTGTTGTTGTTGGCAAACCTGTCCCTGGCCCATACCCTGGCCCATGCCCTGGCCCATGCCCTGGCCCATGCCCTGGCCCATGCCCTGGCCCATGCCTTGGTTCATGCCCTGGCTCTGACCCATGCCTTGGTCTATGCTCTGGCCCTGGCCCATGCCCTGGTCGTGGCCCATGCCCTGCCCCTGGCCTTGGCCCTTGCCTTGGCCCTGGCCTGGAATGACCAATGGTGCCAGTCCTGATGAGTTGACATTGACAACGGTGACTGTTGGCATGGTCCTTGACAGGGAGATGGCACTGATGATTACGGCCACCACAGCCAGGAGCCCGACCACCAACACCAGACATATGGGCAGATTGTTATTCTTTGGAGGCTTGTCTACAATATAAGAATAGACAGTTAATACAATGTCAGTTGCCTGTCTGCAATACACGGGTAGGACCGTAATGACATGTTGGAATCTTTAATACAAAAGTGGTCTGAATATATTGTTGATTCAGTGTATCATGAAAGGACATATGATTATCAAAATCATAGGAATAGTTATTGAATAGAAAAGTGTTTGCGACCTCTTTAGCTCCTCCAATTATGATAAATTAAAGACTAAGGCCCCTCTTCCCATTCCTACGCAATCCCTTTCTTTTTTGTTTACAAGCAGTCAAAATATGTAAATTTGCAAAAAAAACTATACATGGTAAGCCTTCTATTAGCTATCTGAAGATGTCCATTGGACCCATTAGGCCAATAAAGTAAAAGTCTGTTCTAGGTTACATGGTCTAAAAATCTTGGTCAGATAGGTTGGATTCTTTTTTAACTTATTCTTTCTACTTTTAAATAGCCTGAAAATCGAAATTAACTCTAAAAAAGCCACAAAATGGGCAGACCGTAATCCTCACATTAGTATATTTTGAATGAATCAGAAATCACCACGATGTGAAAGTTGTAAGGCATGTTAAGATTATAAACCATCTGAAGATGCACCTTCACAAGTTAAATTCATGGAAGAAAGGAAATGGTAAGAGGGACATGCAAATGAGTGATATATAAGGGAGGGGAAATACAGGGGAACTATACACAGGAGAGGGATGGCAGGGGTAAGATAAGCAGGGATGGTACTTGTAGGGGAGGGATATGCTGGGGAGGGTACGGAGAGGGGGGAATAGGCAGTGGAGGGTAGGTAAGTGATTAGACATATAGAGAGAGGAGACGGGAGTGATAGGTAAAAGTGGTAATAAACCTACATTCTCCTGTGTTCCTATGGTTTCCCGCGTTCCTAGGGTCCGCCATGTTGAAGGAGAATGTAAACGCGCTCTGCTGCTCCAAACCTCGTGGCTATGGCGTCAGACATTGATGATTCTGTGGCCCACTCCACATAGCAGATTATCATAATTACATACACAGTTACTAAACCTTAGAGGGAAAAACTGTACGCCTTTGACCCTCTTGCTTTTGAGGTAATTGTAGATGCATTCATGTAAGTTATTAGAGCATTATAAACTACACCGTAAAAGAGGTCATATGCTTTATAGCTGGTTGTTGCCATGGACATAATACATGTTATTCCAAATCCTAAATTAATATTGTTCATAGCTAGGTCAACATAAAGAGAGGAAAAGTCGTATCTGAGATACAATTAGTAGAAAGTATTTTACGCATGTAGAAAGTGTCCTTGGAAAATACTTCCTTTAACCTGCACCTCGTTATTTGTATGTTTTCTGATTTGACCCATTTTTTGGATCACCTTGGCCATTGACCTTATTTTTGCTCTACAATATGTAGAAAGTGCATTTGGCTTTAGAAAATATTATATACCTTCATGTTGATAACATGATACAAGCCAACACTGAGAAAGAATTTTTAAGAGCCCTGGTGCAACTTAAACATACAGCACATTATAATTGGCCTATAGAGAGGCATGGAGCCTGCTACCATATAATTGGTTTCGATAATTGTTGTTGTTGAGCTATTTGAAATAGATTTAATAGTCTCATACTATGTATGAGAATAAATAGTATTGGTGTCATGGTAATTGCCTTGGCTAATTAGGTTAGAACTCTAACAGTAATAAAAAACAGGAAAGGTGCCAGGTAAATTACAAGTGGTAATCTTAGAGTTGTAATAACCGCACAAACTATTTACATCTCACATGTATTGCATATATTTTACAGGTCTACTGTATTCATCATTCATATCTTGAAGAAAAAATGTTAGTTCTCGAGAAGAATTGGTTTACCCAAAAGTTGTATCACAGTTTAGGAAAAAAAGAATACCGTATAACCTCGCGTATAAGCCATGACTATTACAAGAGTCAGATCGGAGGTGCAGCTTATGGTCCATGGTCAGGGTGCTGCTTTTAAGCAAGTTAGGCTTATACGCGAGGTTTTACGGTAAGGATATCTTGATGAAGTACGGGATATGTATCTAAACAACTCATATGTTGTCTTTTTCTCTTGCCAGATCTTGAACCCTCCGGTGGATCAAGAAGTTTGGAAAGATGACTATCCCTTCTAAAGTCAGGAGGGGGCTGGGACATTTCTACAGAAATCAACCAACCCCCTGTGTTGTTAAATGATTAATACTGCCTTTTAAAAATGGCCATTCTGATACACCTACACTGAAAAAATAAACTTGTCTCTAAAATAAACGAGTCAAAAGGTGTCTAACCCATCAGTTTACCATCCCACAAATAGAATCTGGAGCTGGCAAATGTCGGTTTTGGGCTGGCACATGCCAAGTGGGTCTTCTATCTCCAGCTAGAAGACCCGCTTCCTTGTCACTTAGACAAGTTTTTAACTTGTTTACTTTATGATTGTCACTTTGAAGAGTCTGGAGACAAGTTTACTTTTTGAGTGTACAAATAATACATAGAACTGCACTGTATATAACAGCCTGATATAGACTGCAGGCAGTATTGCCCCTTATGAATAATTCCCCTCCAGGGCAAAGAGGAGGTCCAGGTGGAGCTTTATGAGACTCAGTAATGGATTCATGTAAGTGACTAGAGGATACTAATATAAAAGGCCTCAGGGACCTGGGAGCGGGGTTAATGAGGTGGGAGGAGACGGGAACAGTGGGAGGTCCGTGACAGATGACTCAGATGGTGGGGAAATGAGCTGTGGGAAACATATCATGGGGACACCTTTTTGATTGTTACCTGTTTTGAATTGTGCTTTTTTCGTGTTGTAATTCAACAGTGGGATACTGCATGTATTTTCATTTTCGCATAGATTATGCTTAATGTAAAGTTGTAATGTAAAGTTGCTGATTGAGACTGTGAAGACTATACATGGACATCATCTAGTCTATGTGTCTACTTCAACTTTCAATGATTCAACTTTCTTTTTTTGGTCAAATCATGGACGTCATAACACATTTAGATTCATGGTCAAATCAATGAGTTTGATGCTAAATCCGTGCGTTTTTTATGCTAAATCAGCAAGATTTATTATTAAATCGACGAGTTTTGTTGTTAAATCGGCGAGTTTTGATGTTAAATCAGTGAGTTTTTATGTTTACATCGTTGCCCGAAAAGTTGTCTCCCGAAAAGTACCAGTCTCTGGGCCAGAGCCATGGTATTTAGGGGCCTACCACCCCAGGGGGCTGGTATGCCCCTAACATTGCGTTTTAACCTAGAATAGTACCAACATTCGTAGTTACAAGTTGAAACTATAATAATGAATAAATCCTCAAATGGACTCACAGACTTTCAGGCCCCTTCTAAACGATTTGTTCTGGGGTTTTTTAAACTGCCACGAAAGCATATTTCATTATTCTGTATATTTTATTATTCTGTTATTTTTCATTCAAATATATCTTGTAGAGAGAAAGGTTAAAAAACGTAAGTGAGTGTACTAAAAACTATGTTTATTGGTATATCTTATAGTGTTTATTCAGGCTTAATTAATTCAAGCACACAAGCAGTTGAACTAAGAACCTGCCAGTATTAAACTAATCGAAAGCATTTTGATATGATGGAAACACATAACATGACTTATTACAATTCATTTGGTAGGTTTTAATTTTTTTGTAAACCAAATCATTACGATCACTATTACAGCTTTGGTTAATGAGATAAGATGAATGATTATTCATAGAGTATTCATATAGTTAATGATGACACAGAACTATACCATCAAAATTTCTTACAGTCCTCTATAATTGTGTATTAAGCTCTTATGTTATTTAAGGTGGTAATATATAGCTCAATATATAGCACTACTAAGTGCATGTATCAATATTGCTAGAGGTCTGGCTATTATGAGATGATTACCTTAGTAGTTATGAGTAGGCAGTAGTCAACTAGTCAGCTATTCATTCATGATTTTCGCTCTGCTCATGATACTAGGACTCCACTACATGCTTGATTTTCTCATCGGATCGGAGCTGGTCTCACAAAAAGCAGATACAAACCATTTTAAACATTACGATCTCTTCAATCCAAATGCAGTGAGACCAGTTCTAATGAGAACATTGCAAAGTGGAGTAAAAGCAATACATTAACCTCGATAGATGATTCTGAATGTATGGAGCTCATGATTTACCTAACATTACCTCTAAGACAGACATAATCTTCTATTTGTTAGCTGGTAATTGGTTTGATTTCAATATGGCGTACGTTGTGATAGATTAGTATATGAAATAGCCAGATTAAGGACATTAACATTCATTGAACACTTTTGTGTGAAATTAGAAATGGAATTTCAGTTCCTTTAGGAGGCTAGTTTTGCCCCATTTGAAATCTGGGTCACTCAGTTGAGTACTGTTTGCTTCATTGCAAATGTACAGATTAGAAGCTGTCAACACAATCCACAGGGCCCCTGTCAGCTGGAAATACAAAAAGAGAAAGACCAATTAACATCAGAAGTCTAGTTGTTTTGGAATAAGCATAATTTACGCTGCATTCATCTTGAAATCATGTATATCAAGAAACAGTTCTGAATTTAGTAGCAGATTTATTTTTACAGATTTCTACTTTGGTTTTGTAGACCTTAGTAATAGTAAAGACAGTCACAAAAACACATGATTATAGTCAACCCTGTCTAGATTACATTCAAAACATCAGTGGGCTTTTGTACTGCCAGAAAAAAAAATATTCAACCTTTTCTTTAGTCATACTGTGTTGTCCAACTGATTTTAGCAAATTTTCTGAAGATGTCAAGAAATGTTTATTTTTTTGATCTATACAAAGCAACCTTTACGTTCTTCAAATTGTATTTCCCATGCTTCCTATGTCTCAGGAGAGGGGAGGATCATTAGTGGTTAAATTGCATCACGTCCTTGTATATTGCATCTTAACAACATGCTGTTATCATGACTTACCGTGTTTTGCATTAGAAGTCATGCAGAGCTCCTTGAAGTGGCCATTGTTCTTGACCCTCGTGAAGCCTCTGTCCCAGTGCTCTGTGAAATCATTGTCCTTCCTTGCCATGACTCCAAGCCCGGCTAGTGTGCAGGAATAGTCAGGTCCTACCTATCAAAGCAAAGAAAGAAAATAACATTGAGGTGGGTTGTGGCCATTACAGAAAGTACTGGCATTTTATGATTTTTTCATGGTTCTTCTGGAACTTTCATTTATGAAGTAATAAATGGCATTTAAAAGAGCATAAAAGTGAATGAATTACTTAAATATATCCAACCCTACATGACAAGATCATTTTATATGCGAATTGTTGAGAATTTACTCATAATGCAATGCTTCAAAGATTTGATCTAGTCTGTTTTTCCATTACTTTTTTGATTATGTAAAGAAATAATGAAATTATTCCTACTCTTCTCCGAAAGATGAACTTTTTACCCAGAATGCAAAGTGAAAAAGCCCCGAAACTATTTTCAGAATTGGGGTATCTTTTTGTTCATTGTTTCAGAATTCTGTGGTCATCGGTTGATAAAAAATAAAATTGTAGGAAATTTACATAATTTCCCTTTTTTTTCATGTAAAATTAAAATACTTTTTTTTTCAAAATTCCATGTTTCAAAAAGTAGCTCGGGACCCCGTATTTTTCTTTTCATTTTCCGTTTTCAAATGATTTAGGGTTGCTACAGAAAAGCAATTGTGGAATTCTGAACAATTTAATTCAATGGGATCAACCCACCTTAAGATAAACATACAACCATGCACTCATTGAAATATATAACATATATATTGGCCAAGATTGACCCTCATGAGATACTTTCATGGGGTTTTTATTGACTTAATCTGGAAATTGATTGAAAAGGGATAGTTAACATTTGAATTATGGGTAATAACTAAACTATACTATGTAATCACAGCCCATGTGGCCATAATATTATGGTGGCACTAATGGGAGTTGAACAAGTCTTTTTTTATATGGAATTCAAGAAGATAAGTACTCATATGCTAAAATAATTTTTGGAAAATAGTACACTTTCCACACTACAATAATTTATGAGCCCAGATCTAGGCTCTTAGAAATCCAACTTCAGACCCGTTAAGGCTACTTAAAGTAGTGACAAGGTTTATTAGTTTCACATACAGTTTTCAGGGTGCCATCATCAATTTGTGCTGTAAAGGTGTCGCGAGTGACGAAGATGGCGTCATAGCCGCCCTGGTGACAAAACATATGTATCAATATACAACACAACTACATGCAGGTTTGGTCATGATGCAGTAAACCCTAGCATACTTTTTGAAGTCACACGGAGGGATCATAAATGGAAATATTATTTTCTATTTAGGGTGGGGGGTGCGGTGAAAATATACTCCATTAATTTTCTTTGCATTAAAATTCTTCCTATATTGTTAAAAAAGGATCACACCCAAATGGTGTTCATGCATTTAAGCGATTAGTAAATTTGTGACATCATTATACACCTTCTATATTTTCTTTATGTTATTAGGTTATGTTTGTGTTACTTTTGTTTGGGTCAAGTTGACAAATTGGCTTACGCTAACAAGGAAGTTAATGGCCCTCGATGGGGATGCAGCATACACAATGTTTGCAGGGTCAGCAATGGCCTCGGTCTGGCGGGCAAGGCACGTCCTATCACTGGCCCATCCTGCTATGAGCACTGCAATGAGAAAGAATGTATATGAGCATACTATAATGAGTCTGAGTGATTTTGAAGATGGATGCTGCATCTGGGTGTAAAAATGCCAAAACAGCTAATAAGAAACAGAGTATCATTTATGCAGTTGATGACACAATGAAAGATCCAGATTCATACCACAGTTGGCTGGGAGAACAAAAGCAACAGACTGCCTGTGGGTTCGTACAAACCAATCAGCAACTCTAAGTCCGATAAAGATGTGTGTAATGGCCTAAAAGTGTTTTTTCTCATCCTCAGAAATCGGTGATTGCCCACAGTTCTGCATAGGGCGGTCCCCAAATCCTTTGTCCATAAGACATTTATAGAGCCCTGAGGGGACCTGATTTCCTACATATTTTGATTTGAGCATGTGAGTAGGGCATTAGGGGTGAAACTGTGCAGGCACAATATTGAACTAATGGTTGTCTCATACATTATATGAGAAGCAAAAAAAGATATATTATTTGTCTAGAAACAACATAATGGTTATTCATTGTAAAAAAGGGGGATTGTCAGAGTCTGTCATTTGTAAGGTAGCAGATTATGAAGCACTGTGCACATAAAAATCATAAGGTAAAGGGAGATGTTTGTAATTATAAAATTTGATAAGGTTAACCTATACACCTCCCCTTGATGAACAGTGATTGTTAAGATCTTGTTATCCTTACATCCCTAAAGCTTTAGTGCTTAACTCCACAACAATTTTTGACAGACCAAAAAGGATTTTAAATGGTGTGTAAACCAAATAACTTTGGCATTGATTCGAAGTCAGGAACTCTGGATTGGTAGGCCAGTGTCCTAACCACTCCCCCAATCTGAACAGATGACATAAAGGCCCAAAATAGAGGCCTATAACTGAAAGGTTCATGACCCCTTAAACTCCAGATTTTGGACATGACAGGAACCAGCTTCGGCTAATCTGCTAGCTGCTATAGTTAGCAGAGGAAAGAGCACTGGTACCAGTGAAAATGGCGCTGTACAGTAATCATCTTGCTAACGCAGAATACATACATACCATCTCCAGGGAAAACAGGATGCAGTTAAGAAGCTGAAATTTCACTTTGAGAATCAAACCTCATTCATACTCACCTATTTTGGATCTCATAATGTTGTCTTTGGAGGTGTCAAAAGTTTTTGATGACAACACAAGGAAGTTGGTCTTTGGTACCTTGAGGTAGGGCTGTGAGAATTGGAAGACCTGGGTCCTCTCAGCCGTTGTGTACCAACCCATACAAGCATCTAGCCACCGACCAAGTAGACCTGTGTATATTAGACACATAGAATAGCATATCACCAATAGACAGAGACAGACAGACGTAATAGATAGATAGATAGATAGATAGATAGATAGATAGATAGATAGAAAGATAGATAGATAGATAGATAGATAGATAGATAGATAGATAGATAGATAGATAGATAGATAGATAGATAGATAGATAGATAGATAGATAGATAGATAGATAGATAGATAGATAGATAGATAGATAGATAGATAGATAGATAGATAGATAGATAGATAGATAGATAGATAGATAGATAGATAGATATTTTTTAACAGGAATGACATAAGTGCTTCGGCAGCAGGGACCTGAGATGTATAAGTGCTAGCGCACATAAATGAATAATATCAAAAATTACTAAACTCAAACTCAAACTCTTAAATGAATGTTGATACATATATACCTCATGGATGAGAAATATCAGAACTGTTACCAGATAAAAATAATGATGTTCCATTTGACCACAGAATCATTAAACTATTGTCTAAAGGGATTACAAATAATCAAATCAATGCTGGTGTTACCTAGCCCTCCAGATGCATGTTCTCCACTGGAGGAGTCCCAACAGTTGGTAGCAGCATACGACATGATGCGGCAGTCCATCCCCACTTCTCCACACACTGGAGCATAACACATTTAAGGTTCAGGGAGGAAGGACAATTTCTCCTGATTATGCAGAGGTTAAAGTGTTTACCATTTATTTCTCCTAAGAATGTGATACTTTAGTATTATCAATGTCTGATGTAATTACTGTCCATGTCAAAAGTGTGCCATTCACATAAGTATATATGCAACTACTGCCTCTGTGTGGCTTACTGCTCTTAGATCCTAAGGGAAGATTCCACTGATGGATTCGGCCATGATTCGGTTGGTCAGATTAGATTCATCCATAAGTTTAACATTGTAAACATTCATTGGACGATGCAATTCCATCCGACCGATGTTTTGGAATACACACATAGATTGACTTACTGCTATTAGAGCTTTAAAGTGGAGCATTTACAACTGTGGCTGTGTTACAGTTGGATTACTGATGTTTCAATTGATGTCAATTAAATGCACACCTTGTAGCTTATACTTATAATAGTTCTTTATATTGCTAGCAAGAACATACATGTGGTAAATTATGTATTGGAATAATTTGAAAATAATTACCCAAGTCAACGAGATCAACACCAAAGCCAGTTAGGTACCCTGCATCATTCCTATAACAAATAGATAGAGATTATCTCCAGCATAACAATCACATCCCATCGTTTTATTACACTATGATTTACAAGCATAATGCCTAGGTAGCAAGAATGCAATGGGCCACCATTCGTAATGATCAGCAACATCATACCAGGGGCTGTATCTGTGGCTATAACTACCATGAGGAAATGATAAAAGATGTGACAGGGTCACATACTTTATGATGACCAATCTGTACTACAAGCCTGCCCTGAGTTTATTAAAAAAAAGCTCCTAATTATATGCTTGAGTGTTTAAATAATGAAATGTTTAACTCTTAGATATGTTCATCACTGTTATCATCACATCTTAAAATGAAGCCAGTGCTGAACGAATTATCTGGTATTCTTACAATACAATTTGAGACACTGTGAGTTATATGGTACATCGTATGAGAGTCATCATATCTACCCAGGAGAATGAGAAATACAAATGTACGTGTGTGTATGGGGATTTCCATCTGGGAACCCATACATACTTGTAAACGTGATTGATTTCTCGAAATTCTCAGGTCACATTAAATTAGAGTTAATATAGAAATAGGCACGATGCCAAATAATTACAACTCATGTTTGTGCAAGGAGAGATGACCATATCTAACCTAATGTAATTAGAATCCACAGTATGATTACAGTGTGTATACACTTGCTGTAGCCTTAATCACTCTTTCTACAGGTATTCTATTAATAGTGAGTTTAATATGACAACATGTACAGCACAATGTGAATGTAGCGTCACCAGTCACCCATCTATTTCCATCTAGAAGTTAACAACTCGTATAGTAGCCCAGATATTTTGGGTGAGTATAGCCCTGTTTAAATGTACTTTTAGAGGTAATTACAATAGATAGAAACTGATACGATGTATAAGTAATAATTATGAATACGTCTCTATGTTTGATGTAGGTGTCAATTGGCATTGGGATAAATGATTCACAACATTTAGGCAATTGGATAATTATGTTCTGCAAAACAGCAGTAGTATCTAACAACTAGTTATACTTACAAGTATCCATGGGCGGCGAAGTCACGTTCCACATGCAGAGTGTAGATGCGGCCAGCAGGTCCCATGGCTGGCTTGTACTTGCGCATTGCATCTAGACTTGTTCTCACTTGTGGCTCTCCTGTGGCGATAGCCTGTGCAGTAACAGACTGCTGGCAAACCTGTTGTTGTTGGCAAGCTTGTTCCTGGCCACCCTGTCCCATGCCCTGGCCCTGACCCATGTCTTGGCCCTGTACCTGGCCCTTTTCTATGCCCTGACCCATGCCTTGGCCCTGTTCCTGGCCCTGGCCCTGGCCCATGTCTTGGCCCTGGGCCTGGCCAGGACTGACCGATGATGCCATTCCTGATGAGTTGACGTTGATGATGGTGACTGTGGGCATAGTCCTTAGCAGGGAAATAGCACTGATGACGACAGCCACCACAGCCAGGAGCCCGACCACCAACACCAGGCATATGGGCAGATTGCTCTTCTTTGGAGGCTTGTCTGCAATACAAGAATGAACCGTTGATGCCATGTCAGCTTGTTTTCTACAAGAGTAGACAGCTGATACCATGTCAGTGTCTTGCCTGCAATACAAAAATAAACACTTGATACCATGTCAACGTACAAGAGTGGTTGGTTAATACTATTTTATCTTCATGTCTGCAATAAAAGAGTGGACAGTCAATACAATATCAGCTTTTTTTGCTTTACATGAAAATATGTTAGAAGACTTACCATGGACATGCTGGTCACCATCTTGAACTTGGTCAATTTGTTAACAATATTTAAATGTATTTCTTAAAGTTGGCAATCCCATTAAATCAAATTATTGTATGTATTTTCCAGGTAGCCTAAGCATTTGAATAATAGAAAAAAATAAAATGTAAGCAGTTCTGAGCCCTGCTTTGGAAAAAGAAAAGTAAGTAACAACGGAAATATAAAAATCCAAAAATGATGTAAGAATTATCTTCCATCCGGTGTCTCTGAGTTTCTTAGACAGCTTTTCCTTATTTTAACACAGCTATAGAAGGTGTTGTGTGCATGTTATGTGCATGTTAAAACGAATCAGTCATCAGGTGACAGCTAACCAGTATTCCCTTGGCAGTGTGGTACACTGTACCGTCTTGCTATTTAGCATACACTCACAGACAGGTTGTAGTAGTGCTAAAGTGAGATGCATGAGTCAATGTACTTGTCAATGTAATTAAAACTAATTTGTGATCTTTTTTACAAATTAGTGAAATATACTATTGATGTAACTGTTGATGCTGTGTTGCATTTAAGAGAAAAAAGGAGTTAAACTTGTATGTGTATCTCTGCTCAGCCCCCTCCCTTCCTGTACTACACTGTAGCCGTCCTACTACTAGATGTCACAGGTACGTGTGTGGTTGTGAGTGTCCACTGCCCCAGGTAACCCCCCCCCCCCCAGCTTTCACACTCAGCAGCCTTGCACATGAGGGGCAGGGCATCACGCTATACCGCTACGTTGTATGTAGAGACAGTGTATGTGCTAATAATGCAGTGGACCATACCTGGTTTTATTATACGATTGAACGACTCATCGTGCTTTTTAGGTGATATCCCCGTGCTGATATCTAGTGATATCGGCACCCTTCCGGTGGATATCATGCCATTTCCGGTGGTCCTGAGCGATTCCGAAGTTTATACACCCATAAAATCTGAGGTTTCATGGTGATTCGAACATGCTACTCCAAGACTTGAAGTCGGATGCTCTACGTGCTACGCCGTCGGGGCGCTGGTATATGTGGGGGATGAAATGAGGAGTCTATAGACGGACTTTCAGCCCTGTAGGGGCATTATTTAGCGAGTTATGGAAGAAAACACTCTTTTTGATGTAATTTCTCCTAAAATCAATTTTTTTTTATAATTTTTTTTTACTATAAAGGTAGTAGTTGGACTTTACTTACCTATTCGTTAAAATAATTCTAGGGATTTTTTTTCACATACATAAAGGCCCTTTAAAAATGGTTAGTTTCCACCCAGATTCGATCCGGGGACCCTTGGCGTATGAGGTGCACACGCTGGCACCCATGCCTATCCGGCTGTGGTGAGTGTGGAGGGAAACGCTGGTTATAACACCGCCCCAAGCTGGCCCCCTTACAAATTCTATGCTGTTTATAATAGGGACCTTTAGCAACCCACGTAAAAGCTCAGTAAACGCAGACGTAGCAGTGCTGAAAGGATAGGATACGTCTGCGTTTAATGAGCTTTTACGTGGTTGCTAAAGGTCCCTACTGGGGGAGCGGGGGAGGTGGGGGGGGGGGAGGGGGGGAGGGGGGTGGGAGGGGGGGAGGGGGGGAGGGGGGTGGGTGGGGGAGGGGGGTGGGTGGGGTAGACCCAGTCACGGCGGGCCATGACGGGTGGGAGTGGGACTGCGGCACCAGTAGGCCTGCCCGCGGCCGGCCACTAACGTGGGTAGGCCTACACGGCCTGTGTTCCCCTTGTGTGCCCTGGTCAGTTGGTTCGCTTCTAAGATAATCCTTCAAAATGGTGAAATTAGGACCTATATAAGGTGATATAAGGTGATATGAGGTAATAATCGTATGATAAACCTAATAATGAATGGATATGAGGCCACTCGTGCCATCTAGCATCGGATAACAGCATTCGTCCTACGGACTCATGCTGATATCCGAGTGCTAGATGGCACTCGCGCCCTCATATCCATTCATTATTGGTTAAATAATAAATAATATAAATGTCAACTCTCCTAATATATACTGGTGTACCATCAGGACATGGGAATTACTGATCCCCTACGCTATGTCAATGCAGCTCATTCCTGATCAGAATCCATGCTTGGCCCCAATCAAAAACGCTACTGACAGTTCGATCTGTCAATAACAAAAAGTATTTACAGTTTTAGAGTAAAAATGGTCAAAATTGGTTTTGTTGTCAACATTGGTTTTGTTATCAATCGTCAAAATTGTCAAAATTGTTAAAATCGGTTTTGAGTCAGTTATCAAAATCGGTTTTGGTCGAAATGCATTCTTGGGTCAGATCATTTTTTGGGGTCTAAATCCGTTTTTAGGTCTAAATCCGCTTATACACTGACAATAAGAGAATCTTTTTTCTGTTCAAAGTTTCAATAAAAGAATTTTATGGTATTTCCATGGAACTTTATTCAGAACTGCCAATAGTCACGGCCAACTCCAATTGTCCGTATCAGTATCAGTACGGGGAGATAGTCACCTACTCACAAACTTTTTTCTCTTGCTTTTTCACACTAAACTAGTGCAGTAGATGCACTAATATCTATCTATACTCATGTATGGGTCTCTACCCTTTATTTAGTCCAGCAAGAAAGCCACCAAATGGATTGTACTTTTTGAGTTCAAAATAAAGCTTCGGCAGTCACATAAAATCATGAAAATGATGTGACCAAGTTGAAACAAAAAAAAAGTTACTCCCAGTCTGAATGAATGGGTCGACTGGGGAATGGTCACATGCCACCGAGCATGAGTAAGTTGGAATGCTCCCGCCGTCAACTGTCAACCAATTTGGTTCAGTTGAACCACCAATGTAAAGCCTGCCAAAAATGTATCATTTAAACATGGATCTCTCCCACAAGTGACAAGCATGCAAACCGATCCTTGTCAGACAGTCAAACCCAGCTAACAAAAAGACGTTATTTTACGTCAAAATAACGTTTTAAAATTGTATATAACGTTATGCCATAGTAAGGAGCCTTAGAGAAACGTTATATTACGTTATATTACGTTATAAAATGTTGTATAACGTTTTTGTTTACTGGGAATACAGTAGTCAAAATACCAATATCACTATGGTTGGTTCTCTTCGTAGCTATATAACTTTTGTGTCATAAGGTGTGCAATGGATCCATTTTAAATGGGACCAACCCACCCAATATATTGCAAGAAAAGGACGATAGATGGCTCCACTCGTTGCGCTGGTTGATGTGAATTTATGCAGTTCTGATCTAGTCAGTACCAAACATCTGGTGGAGAGTGAGGACTAGGCCTGGGTGATGGCAAGCGACCTTAATATTTATATCCGGTGTAGTATAGCAATTTTAATGTGGATAACTGTATAACCCTTAATTAGGCGGACCTCTATAGATGGCTGGTATAGGTATGAAGTGAGGGTAATTCGGTGACACAGTTGTGGGGGCAGGTAATAATTATGTGTTGGAGTTATGTCAGGAGTTGGCAGGGGATTATATAGTAACAGCCCAGGGTGGGTCCTGAATGACAAACCATCTTAACATGGTCACCCAAAGTGCATTGTAGTATAAACTTTGAATTAAAGAGTGTGTTAAAAGTATCAAAATGCCTAAAGATGATTTGATCAGAAAGTATGAATATTTATTGGATTTGTCTAGAACTTGAGGCGTAGGCCTTTATATCTGATTCGTGACCAAGGCCCTCTGCTGCCCCACCCTTATTTACCCAATCCCCTTTTCTTACGACCCTGAATACAATTGTCATCACTTTGTTTAGGGGCCATCCATTCATTACGTACACACATTTTTGCCAGAGAATGCCCCCCCCCCATTGCAGCATGCAGGCTTTTGGACTCCCCCTTACCCCCTTACTCATTTTACTTTGATCCCCCCCCCCCCGGTCAAAAGAAATAAAAATCATAAAATAAATTAAGAAGCATTATCTAACTTCTAAGCATTTGTCTTTAGCTACTATAAAGGAGGCGGAGAATTTCTCGCCATTGTAGTCCCTCCCACCCCCACCCCCAACTGATATTCTTATAAATATCAATCTTGAACCACAATCACAATAAAAAATCACACTCCACTCCCTAAATAACTTCTGAATTGAGAACTCCCCTCACCCTACATCCACATATATGTACATGTATGTAGGTGGAATGATGCATATTATATCTCACCAAACACGAACCCTTAGCGGGCAATAAATGACTCATCCTTAAGAGGGGATGGTAGAACCCCTCGTGACTTCCAAAATTAATTTATGCCAGACCCTTTCCATGAAGGCAAATTAAGCATTCTTTCTCAAAAAAAATAAGGTTTTAGAGTTATTAGAGCTTCAAATATACCCTTTTTTGTCCAAAAATGACCTGAAAACACCCCTATGCGTACATAATGCATATGCCAAAATGGTGACAGACCCCCACGCCCGTACGTATTTGTACACATTTGGCCTGAACCCCCCACTCGTCCCTTGGTGCGTATGTAATTAATGAATGTGGTAAGATTTTCCTTAGCTATATGCATTCGAAGATGTGCACTAAAGTGTGTTTCAGGTTACATGGTCGAAAATCCTAGTGAATCAGAAATCACCACAATGTGAAAGATAATACGTCCTAAAGCACCTTAAACTCATTAACATTCTTCTTAAATGTTCACAGCTTAAATATGGGAGGAACAGAAATGGTAAGAAGGGTATGCAAAGGAGTGATATACAATGGAGGGGAAATACAAAGGAGGAATGTATATGCTGGGGAGGGGTGTGCAGGGGTAGAATAAGTAAGGATGGTAGGTACAGGGGAGGGATACACAGGAGGTATGAGCAGGGGTAGAATGAGCAGGAATGAGAAATACAGGGGAGGGATATACGGGGGAGGGGGGTGTAAGGATAGGGAGGGATAGGGAGGGATAGGCAGTGGAGAGCAGGTAAGAGATTAGACATAGAGGGAGAAGAGATGAATTGGAGTGATAGGTAAAAGTGGTAAAGAACCTACGGTCTGGCATGTTCTTATTAGCTGCTGTGTTCCTCCGGTCTGCCATGTTGAAGGGGAATGTATACGTGCTCTGCTGCTCTACACCTTGTGCCTATGGGGTCACACATTGATGATTCTGGGGCCTGCCCCACATACCAGAAGATTATTGGATTGTAAGACAAGGCTTAGAGTGAATGGTTATGCTCCTTTGACCTCTAACCTATGAAGTAAGTGCAGATGCATTTATATAAGTTACTAGAGCAGTATAAACTACACAGAGATGGAGGTGTCACATGGGTTATGGCTGGCTGTTGCCATGGCAATAATACATATTATCCCAAATTCCAAATTGATATTGTCCATAAGCAATGTCAGCATCATGTAAACATGAAAAGTCATATTTGAGATGCTGTTCTGACTAGTAGAAGGTATTGACAGTCTATGACCTTAACCCCTCTATGTCTTTTTTCTGATTCCTAAATCATTCGGATTCAACATACCTAAATTAGGGTTAATCTACCTTCAAACTTACTATAACATTCCAGTCCAACCTAAATTTAGATATTGGTATTTGGGCTATAAGTAGAGTTTAAAAAGAGAATAGTGTTCACTTTCCTTCCAGAGTATGATAATTCAGGACGGTAGTTTCATAGTGCATGTCAACCATTATTGCATTGGGATGAAAGTGGATGTACAGGTGGGCAGCATGTTTGCCTTTTGGTCGGAGAGAGACATACCCAATGAGTCAGATGGATGCTGGTATTGAGAACGTTATTTCCTCTACAAATAATATATCATGCTGTACAGTTTAACTTTATTTTACCCATAATTCATGAACCAATAATGATACAAAAAAAGTGTTTGACACAGATGTGCCCCTGTATGTGTAAAATAGTGCCAAGGTAGTTGTTGAAATATGATATATCTAGATTTTCCGGGATTTTTTTGGCAGTACCTGAGAGTTGCCTTATACTTGGGTAAGTGCCAGAGCCAGCCTTTACTCACAGTCGTAGCGCCGGAGAGACGCTCTGTTGAGTGAGTGGGACTCCCTAGTAAGATAGTAAACAAAGTGGGAAAGCCTATCTGGCTTCATAATCTTCCCCAAGTGCATGTTCAGGAATTGGAACTAATCGGGAACTTATGGCATGTTAGGGTTGTTCATTTTCAATTTTTATTACTTTCAAATATGAAGCAGAAGTTCAAATATATCAAAAAGATAGTTGTGGCACAGGGAGTGGCAGGGTGTGTGTGTGTGGAGATTGTGTTTGATATGATGCTCTTAGATGAGGTCAGTGGTTTCTATATTCATTGCTCTTCTTTTGAGATTGGGCTAATGAAGTATAACAACCATGAGGTATCTACTTAATGTTATCCAATCGAAATAGTCTTCTCCCAATGCCCAACCATACAGAATTATTCTTATCACGAACTCCACCATCTACAAGATAATAAGATGCACATAACCTGTAGGAAGGAACCACTTGTTGGAGATGGATGAGACGGGACGGCCATGATTTATTGCACCCAGTGGTAGGTTACTGTATCACTTGATGCTGACAGTGATGGATTGAGGCTCTTTAGTGTTTATATTAGGGAAGGAGATGTATTCATTTAGCAGATATGGCCCTTTCAGTGCACAGGGGTTCTAACCCATACGATCCCAGTGTGCCCATCCCACAAACGCAGCCCTTAATAAGAGTTTACTTAGCCCTGAAGAGAAAAAGTTAGGTGTAATACGTACATAATATAAGTGCAATGATGTGCTTAATGAGTGCATAAACAAGCCACTATAGCTAGTAGTTTTCTCTAAAGCGTGTATTCCATCAACGTCGGTTGGCTCAGATTTCTTCATACAATGAAAGGCTATAATATTAAACTAATGGGTGAAACTTTTCCGACCAACGGAATCAATGTAATCAAGTAAGAAGAGTAATATCCAAATGGTAAAATAACGAGTAAAAATGGATTAGGAAAGCTTCAGCATTTAGTACTTGAATTTTATCTTGGTGCATTTGTATTGCAATGATCATTGAGTGTAAAGTTGCATCTGAGGATGAAAGCAAATAATTATTGTTCATAGTCTGCTAAGTTCAAAGGAGCCCAATCACCAAATCTACACCTGGGTGCCCATTTCGTGGTGCCCCCAGGTGCAGCTTCATGCAACTATAAGTATTTACCTTGCTCCCTGTGGTACACGACTGAGTCTACTCCACACACCACACACCAGTGCACATGTAGGACCCATATGTACGGGGTAACCTGCTATCAAAACATTAGGTAGTCACATCTGTTCTGGATCATTGAACATGTTTCTATTGTCTGTATAGGTCAATTACATTTATTATATACATAATTGTTTCTCCCCCCCCCCCCCCCCCCCCCAAGCGTTGAAGCTGTTCCAGTTTTGCCAGAGTGCCGGCCCTCCTTCAGGTCTGACTGTTTCTGCAGGGGCAGCAAGCATTTTGCTTTTAAGGTGGCTGGCGGGGATTGAAAACATGTACATTGCACAGCTTTCGGTGCAGTTTAGGTCAGATAATGACCTATGTGTAAATAGAAATAGTCCTGCAGTTTGACAGAGTCTTGCTGGCCTAAGTGTTCCATGCATGTCTTGTGATCAGAGGGTATACGCTGTTCTAGCCCTGCTCATAGTTGATAAATTTACAATTTTACAATTGACTTTATGCACATCTGCGGGAGAAGTAAAGAAAATAATACTATATTTGTATTATTGATACCTGATTGACATCGAATGTAGTCTATGAATGTGTATCTCGGTAAAAGTAGCTAGAAAAAATGGCTGGACTATTCAGATGGTGACACGGCTGAGGATCAAACTCACAACCTTTTGATCATATTTAGTATTTTTGGAAACTATAAACCATTAGAATCATATGGTAGAAATCTTGTAAATTCGTAGTTGCATTTTGGTTATCTCCACCAGCCACCTTAACAGCCGCATGCTGCCTGCTGGCAATAAATGACTGGACAGAGGTGCCATGTAACTATTTTGTTTCTATTGGTTGTAGTTACGTAAGGCCACTTAAACACAATTATTTTGGCCCTCCCTGAACTCAACTACTGTCTTATATGTGTCATGTATCATCATATAGCCATACACACGGCGCTACTACCCAGCTCGGACTCGCTGGCCGTGTCCATGTGTACAATATTATATAAGGCTATACCTACTGGACAGTGGTTTGTGAGATCATATGCTATTACTAGGTCGTGAGGCTACAGATCGAGGGTACTCATTTCTCCTTTTGACTTAACAAAATATCCATGTTCCATGTTCTGGCTACTTAATAATCATAATTTTCACTTTTTAATTAATGGTTAGATCCCCTGATTATTTTATGATCATTCCCATGCTACCAGGGCCATTTTCCTCAGATGATTTAAAGAAAAGCCCATATCCCCAAGTCAAATTTAGTGGTCCGGTGTCATATATTTGTAAATGTAATCTGACAAAGACTCTTGGTGAGAATGCCACTTTAAGTGACCGAGTTGTTTCTCCAACGTATTGAGGGACATTTTATAGAGAAAATCCAAATTCTGCTTGTACCTGATAGATAAGCATTTACTCACAATAGACAAATGTATGTATCATATTCTCGTGTCATTCCCTAGTAGTGTTTAGAGAGTTGTCACGTTGCATTGTTGAGATTATTTGAGAGAGTTTTAATCACAGAATTGAGCTTTGCTGCTTGTATCCTGATATTGGATTCAGAAAATGTTGGACATTAGTTTGATGGAGTCATCCCTTCCTTCTTCACCACTCTATAGGAACAGGTGTGCTTACGCACATACCTCGATTTATTTTCTTATTCCATGACTAACAACATCTTCATCATATCCTCAGGTAAATCAGACCATATTATCTTTTCTCTAAATAATAGTTATATATAACACTGTGCAACAACGAAAAAAAAACCGGGGGCAGACCTACCTGACTAGACTAATTTGAGGTCACTGAATCCAAAAATGATGGTAAAAAATGCCTCATAAGTCTCAGTTTCAAGATATTCCAACCATGATTATTTGTCGGTCTACTACTGAATATATGGTCCGACCAATATACAGCCGGGATAGCATTCATAAAAAATTGTCAATTTTGTTTGCCTGGCAGAGATAACATGACTCTAAAGCACATTTAGTGGTAACATACCGTAAAAAACAGGATTCTAAACTGTTATGAAGCTAAATTAGTGATATTTTACTGATATTAATTGAAAAAATACCATAAAATATATAGATTCATCCTAAAGCGATATAACATTTTTTTAAGCTACTAAGATCAGGATTGTGACCCGTTCTGACAAGAGGTACCTTCAGGGAAGCTATTATTACTGTTTTTAGCCCCCACCAGTGCCGGAATCCCAAAAAGAGTAATAAATAGACAGAAATTTGCTTGGATAACCCTTTATGCTGAATACAATGATAGATCATTGGTGTTACATCTTTAGGATTAAAATTCTATATCTATAATGGTTTTTATAGACAAAAATGGTACAAAGGCCAGTTTCTGGCTACCATAGAAGCCATTGACACAGTCAAAATATTGGATATTGGCTCTAGAATATTGGAAATGTCATCAATATCGCAAACCTCAAAACAGGCCTTGCAAATTCCTTTCAGAACCAATTTTCTACTAAAAGGTATCCTTGTATGAGGATATTTGATCATCAAACCTAATTTTACATGAAACATTAGCCAGGTACATTGCTGGAATATGGTCAGAGGTGGTCCTTATGGGGAATACAATAGGAAGACAAAGCGACCTTTTTAAGCACTAGTTATATGTTTCAAAGTGTTATTTTGGACCTATTTAATCACAAAGAATATTTATTTCTATAACAGATCAATAATATATTAATAATGTAACTAGTTAAAAATGAGTTTTACATGAAAAGAAGCATTTTCCTACTTTTTGAACAAATAGTGTATATATAAGCTCTAAGTGGGTATACAAAAAAGACCATGTGAATATCTGAAAACTGAGACTTACCACACAATTTTGAGTGCTATTTTTGAGTTCCCCAGGTCAAAATACATAAGAATAAATGAGTCTGGTCCCGGTTTTTTTCAATTTTTGAAAATTTGTTGTACAGTGTAATTATTATAGCTACAACCTCTCTACTGTATGTATGTCAGTAACTGAATAGTATCCTATAATCCAAGACTCAGACTTGTACCTAGCATGTTCCCCAGATTTCCCATTAACCTGTTTGGTTTTAACCTATTTCCTCCTACCACTCACACAGTATGGCTTTACCCGAGGGAGTGATTGTGTTACATCTCAGTCAGGCTATGGGCCACTCTCCCGATCTAACCTAACCCAGAATGACTGCCTGACATGTCAATGACCGAATTGCTTGGTCAGAACTGTTAGGTGTTTACTTCCAGAGAAAGACACTCAATAATTCAGTGAGTACACAGTAGCTAGTGATTCCTTCTCTGTCCAGGTTTTCTTATAATCAGACAAAAGCACGGGGAAAGAAGTACATAATGTGATAACATAATATAAAGTGAAATACATATATTAATATATAAATAGTTATAAATGGAATTAATAATGACTTTGAAAAAGTAATCCAAATTACCTCCTGTTTAGAAAATTACTTCATGAATATTTCATATATGGAGCCTTAGTCCAAACTAAGTATAATGTTATAACTGTTATGAGAGAAGCAAATGATTCCCGGGGTAAATAGGAGTGAGAGATTAATGTGACGACCCGACTTCAGAGATTTGCAAGGATTAAGGATGATGTTAACCATTTAAGGGCCACACCGTGTCCTTTGTCATAATGTTGATTGCAGCCTGGCGAGTCTACTTCACTGGACAGCTTTCAAACATCATGACCAACCTCTGGCGAGTCATACCCAGGGGTTTCGCTCATACATCATGATGACAATAGGAATACAATGTAGCAAATTAAAACACTCTGTGGATCCTAAATGGTCAATAATGTCCCACTCCTAAACTGGGACGTGTATTTATCACTAAGTGGAGCATGTAGCGATAATAGTTACAGTATAGATTTACATTATGATTAGTTGTGTCCTACCATACGGTACCGAGAAAGTGGTAAAAGAGGAACACCATCTTAGAGCACTGTGTGGATGAAAGGATGATACTAATGAATATTAACAACCCACTGCATAGTGATACCAGATGTTGAACCTGCCCAGGACAGTGGGGACGTTCTCTTGTGATGCAGGCTGACACTGGACCACAGTGTGAGAGTTCTAATACATTATCAAGATTGTTGATTTTGTATGGATGTGGTTCATGTGCCTCCTGCCTTTCATAGCCTTAACTCGCTTCTTACAAGTGTTCAGGAAAGTGTTTAAACTGTAACATATTATTGATATGGTCATCTATGCAAATTAACTGAGTATTACCATCTCGCCATAACTTTCATTAGAAGATGTATATATGTCTCAGTCCCCAGGCTACTATAGTTATAGCCCAATTATAGAGATATTACACACCTGTCAATCAACCTACTTGTCTGTTATTAAAGGTCACATAGTACTTTAATGCATCATGCCGACCCTAAATGGGGTTGATACGAGCTACCTGCCATGGCTGTATTCAAGAACATTAAATCAGTTAAAGGACCATCTTTATATAGGATATGACAGAATCCATTAGTGACATAGCCTTCCCAGAATATATTATGAAATGCACTCTGATGACAAATATATAACCCATAGAAGATATGTAGGTGATAATGTAAATTTTCTCAGAGAGGCTGGTCCCTTTCACAATCCCTTTACTTTTGCTTCTGATATTAGGAAGTTGCAATCTACCAAGTAGGTAGCTGTACACCCTCGGAAAAGTGAGTCATTGTCGCTAAAACTACCCTCACCTGAAAGTCAGGCAGTTCCTGACCCTCAGGTGAGGGTAGTTTTAGCGACAATGACTCTCACTTTTCTGTGTGTGTACCACTGACGGGGTGGTGGGGATTGTGATTGCAGGGTGCCCCGTCTTAGCATACACTGTGAATGATTAACCTGTCTGTGGTATCAGATACTCCATACAGGAATTATGTGAGAACATACTATATCTTGAGGACCATAGTCCATTGACTTGTATCGTATTTATAACATCACTTTGTGAATAAAATACGTTATAAACTCAAAAAAAAATGTAGACTATCAATAGTAATCTAGGTACACAGAAGAATGTAATTTAGTTTTACAGCATATACTTTAGCTTTACTACAGAGTCTATTGTGTTGTAAGAGAGAGATACGTCAAATAGATCATATATACTTCCACTATGAAATTGTGGTTTACACAAAATGTATACTGTGTAATGTGTTTAATGCCAAAGGAGATATGTGTGCAAGTTCTAGAGAAAGGGTTTGATCTTCTTCAATCGCTAGATGGCATGCTTTATTTCAAGATTAATTTTTAACATCTATGTTTTCTAATATAGGGAAAAGATTCAATATAAGGTAAACACAACTACAACAAGAGCATTAAAGTTTTCAGATGTTATTCATTACGTTAACAATTCATAACAAAGTATCAAATTTTAACCATGTACGTGCCTTCATCAAGCAATATCATCAGGTGATCAAGTTACACGTTTGCGATCTCGAAAAGGTGATAAGACTTTGGGTGGTCATATAAAAATAATGCGTCCATTGGACCACTGTGGCATGTTTGTACCAGCTAGTCAATGACAGAAATGTGCCATCCTTGAAAGGTTAGTGACTCAGATATAGGCACTCACAGGGAAGATGGCTGGTACAGGCTACAGGAGTAAATGCAAATGGTGCTGTGACTGGGCCCACAGGAAGTGTGTCTTATTGGTGTACCAGGGGAGAGCACCTTGGAGAATCCACCAGGAATGGCAGCATACATCAGCGTATCAGTAACACAGATCTAGGCTAACAGTCTGAGACGCCATCACTTACACTTGACAGGTCTGGAAGCAGAGAAATAGACGCAAATGCAAAAGTACTTCATGGAAGAGTGTCACAAGTGAGATTGACACATGCCAACGATTGTACAGCCTGGTTGTATAGCATGATTGGTGTAATACCAGCCACTGTGTTAGAGTGAGATATATGTACTACCTCTTGCTGTATTCGACAGTTGCACAGGTAGTTACAAGGCAGTATAACCTGTTTAGCAATGTATCTCTGTAGATAGACTACTGGGCTAGTAATAGAATAATAATAATAATAATAATAATAATAATAATAATAATAATAATAATAATAATAATGATAATAATAATAATGATAATAATAATAGTAATAATAATAATAATAATAATAATAATAATAATAATAATAATAATAATAATAATAGTAGTAGTAGTAGTAGTAATAATGATAATAATAATAATAATAATAATAATAATAATAATAATAATAATAATAATAATAATAATAATGATAATAATAATAATAATTGTTACATAGGCTTATAAATCTTTTGTCATAATTGTTTTTCCATCAAAAACATAAGGGATCAAAGCAAACCTAAATTGGAAGATTCTTTGAATAGTGGGAGTTTGAGTATTAATTTGGATTATTGAACACACAAAGTTCCATGACTCCCTTTGAGAAATGTGCAAACATGTGGCCTGGGTAAAGGTAGACAATATTTGCTGGACAGGCATATTAAACATTTTATGTGTCATTCCTGAGTAGTAAGAAGGTGACATTTTGCACTGCTCAGACGATTTGAAAGGGCGTCTCTGAAAATTGATATTCCTAGAATTGAGCTGTGCTGTTAATGTTTTGATACCTGATTGAGAAGTTTTGAATGTGAGTTGGATGGCGGCATCCTTTCCTTCTCCAATACCCTATAGTACCAGTAGCAGATCTGACTATGCCTGTCTCCCTCTCAGTTTTGATCCATGGCTGGGAACACTATATTGTCAGATAATACTGACTGTCTCGGCTATACTCTATATCACAACGGTGCTTTTTTCACTATCAGCCAGACCTCATTTAAAATGAAGCACAGCCAGGGAAGAGTTGTAGCTGGCTGTAATAGGATACAAAGTAAACCACAAAAAGTAAATATGTAAATCTTTATAAATGGATTTAACACTAAAGATGAGAACTTTAGAAAGTTATTCAATAATACGTCCTGTAAAGGGAAAGTAGCACCCCAGGTAACATAGGTACATTGGGCCATCATTGGGCCAATATACCACTTAAAAATGGGCCAATATTGGCATTTTGATATTGGCCCACCGCTGGTTTGACCGCTGGCCCTGTAATGGCCCATGCTCGGAAAAAGGGATATTGATTTCATATTGGCCTAATGGTGGGCCAACATTAAAATGTTTTTACATTATTCCAACGTTACAAATTAAACATCGGGGCAGCCTTGAAATACATATGTGGGTCCAACATATAATTCTCAATAAAGGACAACTGCAACAATCACTAATATTGAGCAATACTACTTTTATGTGTATATTTGAATGTACAAACACATTTAAGACATGACTGTCAAGTATCATCAGTTTAGAAAAAGCCATTTCTGTCTTTTTAATCCATCTTGATCTCTATCCCAAATTGGTTAGACACAATACAAACTGTATTACTATGATTTAGGACTTATCTAACTCCATTACCCACACATGAGGTGTCTTCAAGTTCCTTTTTGACAAATTCCCACTAATGTCATGCAGTAAATGGCACTTTTAGATATCAAATTTCATCGATAAACGTCCTCTGACCTTTAACCATGTAGAGCACACTGGGGATCACATTTATAACCCAATATGATGGCAAAATTGGAGCCATCCTGTAAGATATTCTTCAGGCAACATTGAATCCCCCTGGTGTAGATCACAGCCAATATTGGACAAGTGCAGTTAGAATTTATGTTGGTCCAACATCAGAAATAATATGATGGCCCTGAAATGTTCCAACACTGGGCCAACACTGGGTCAATATCAGCAATATCAAGCATGGACCAGCTCTGGGCCAGCGGTCAACCCAGCAATGGCCCATTATAGGAATTGCCAATGGTGGGCCATCATTGTTATTTGTATGTTGAACCAATGTGTGCATTACCTACAATGGGCCATGGTTGGTATAACGATTGCGATGGAGTCGATCATTGTCGACATTGGCCCAATATACCCTTGCTACCTGGGACATGGGTATTTCATATCTGAAGTCTTTTTTCATGTAAATAGGAGTAACAGATTACTATAATTATTGCCCTTGAGGGTTATGCACCTATCAGACAAGCTATGTCATGTATTAACCCTTTAGGGTCACCATGTTATTAAGAGGCACCAGTGCTCGGCGTGGTAAGCCAACGTAGCCGCAGCGAGTGACTCCTTCAGGGGTGCATCAGCCCATAGTGTCTGCATGATGCTTTAATGCAGGCCTGGTGAGTGGACCTACCTGCCCTGCGTTTATGTATCATGACGACCAAAGCTATAATGCAATAAAGCAATATGTGGCATGTAAAGGGTTAATTAAGGGTTAGTGTCCGACAGTACCATTACCTTGCAGACTCCATTAGTATCATAGCCTTCCCAGAATATAAATAACGAAATGGAGGCTGATGAGAGACATACAGCACGCTAAGAAATATGTTGGTACCTTATCTTGATAATGAGGATTTGGTCAGAGCAGGCAGGCCCCTTTTTCTGTTCCTTTAGCTTTGCTTCTACTATGAGGAATGTATGATTTACCAAGTAAGTAGCTGTAGCACCGGTCATGGCAGGGGAAGGTGATGGGTATTGTGGTGGCAGGATGATTACAGATCTCAGCATATACTATGAGAGATAAGCCAGCGTGTAGTATCAGATACTCCATACGGGGATTACGTACACTCTAGATAGTAAGTGTAGGTACAGTAGAATCGCATGTAAATCTATAGTGGATTCTACTGTGTTGTGGGTTATAGGTGTGTTGATCATAAAGCTCAAGGACAATTTTTAACATTTCAATCATCTTGAGAAGATTATCAGACTTTCCAAAGGGTGCCTGAAGGGTAAGTGACAGCTAGTCAACTACAAAATACTAGAAGATATGGACACTCACAGGGAAGATGGCTTCAGCAGGAATAGATGCAAATGTAGATGCGTTCTAGTCCCCACTGACATAGGCCCACTGCATGTGTGTCTTATTAGGGAAGCAGGGAATAGCACCATGAAGCATCCATCAGGAATGGCAGCGTACATCAGCGTATCAGTAACACAGATCTAGGCTAACAGTCTGAGACGCCATCACTTACACTTGACAGGCCTGGAAGCAGGGAAAGAGGCGCAAATGTGAATGTATTTTATGGGAGAGGGCCGGGTAAGTGAGATTGACACAAGTCAACTGTGGTCACATGAGATCTGTTATGATTGTTGTATTACTAGCCACTGTGTTAGAGTGTGATATGTATGAGTGTGTGCTGTAGTGTAATACCTCTAAGACTAGCCCTGATCAGACACTGCTAACTAATTTCTCAAACCTACATATTATCAGTGTGGATATGCTCGCTACAATTACACAGGTAGTTACAAGGCGTAAAAAAAATCTCAGAAATACTACTGGGGGAGGAGGAGAAAGACTTAGTAGGGCTCTTCCCATGGGACTTGATACCTTGAGTGCTAGTAAAAGGCCTGTTATTTGGGATCTGAAAAAAAGAGACATTCTGCTCGATGGACAAAGTGGGGTTAATGCTCCATCAGATTGCTGAACTAAAAGATAGTGTTGTACGTGAGGGAATACCTCCTTTCTCAGTTCTAGCTCTTATTTTTATTGAAAGGAATGTCTAAATCGTAATTGACTGAATACACAGGGAAACAGCGCAGGAATGCGTCAGCATTTTGTGTAAAATGAATTAGCACCGTTCCTTTGTAGCTTTAGATCTGAATATGCACGTCAGTGGCTGCATAATTAAATCAGCCTGTCTTAGGTAAAAGGCTTCTTTCATCTTAAGTATATGGATACATGAAGATGAAAGCAAATGGCTTTGAGTTAAGTTTGCTAATATAGACACAGAGGACTTTAGCCATAATCATTTCTCCGTGAACGAGCAAAGCAGACTTACTTTTGAAAACTGTAGGAATGGTAAGCGATGTAGCTTAAAAGGTGATATATTTTTCACTTAATCCTTTGAGCACACCAGGTGGAGGACTAGACCAGTGATACAGCCCGGCCCATATTTCCAGGCATCCTGTTAATGCAGGCTGCCCAGGCTGGTTTAACAGGTCGGGAGTCTTTACAGGCAGGGTGCTAGGTCAGGTTGTTCACACTCTCCCAGCACTATCAGGTATAGCAGGCTGGGGCTCAGGCTTTCACACCTTCCCCAAACAGTGGCAGCTGTTATGCCTACTCTTATGGTTGTTTCACCAGATTAAATACCAATTTAAACATGTTATTACTCAGAAATGCAGTGGACCAGGCACATACTGCAATAAGTTGAAAGGTGGTGTACTGATCTACATCCTCCATTTGAGTTTATTCTTAGCAAATATCAAATAAAAATCGCAAACATGATTATATAAATACTATAGTAAGAAGACAGTGCTGTAACAGAACAGCCCTGTATACCAGGCTGAGCGACCTGTAAAAACGGGCTGGGTGTGTAATGCAGGCTGTACTGTAAGTCCAGGCAGTCTTCCACCTGCACACTGCAGGTTACTTTTCATTGCATTTTGAGTAGAGAACTTTTGAAATATAATTGGTAGGGTCGTTGTCTCATAGGCCCCTTTATGATTTGGGCGCCCATCCTGTGACTGAATATTTGCTACGTGCCTTTCTCGTTTGGACATTCCAAAACCATTAGCTAATGGTTTGGTTGTCAATGGCCATTTCACCAATGTTCAGCTTTTCAAAATCACCTCTTTTTTCTGACTCGACTTTGCCAGAAGGTGCTAGTTTTCTGCAAAACTTCAATATTGCTTTTCCAATCACAGTGATTTGTTTATTCCAAGGACCGTTGGTGGCACACCTTCTCCTATTAAGTTAAAATGTTTCGCAATAACAGTATCCTCGCAATAATTTGCTCAGTTTTACTGGACTGCCGCTCTCGTATGAGCACCATATTATTGTTTTTCACAAGCACTAAAATGAAATATTGAATAATTCCTTTTCCTGTAAGGACAAAGATAAATCGTACTTTGTATTATTAGTATTAAGTTAAGGCTCCTGTAAATTGAAGAGCACCTGGGTGATTTACGGCTATGAGGTAGATTTGTGTGAGGCCAATACAAACGGTGTCTAAATACTCCTTTGTCTCCAATGTAGTGAACATCCATGGCCTATCGACGCTCGGCAAGGGGTAGAATCTGGCAGTTATAATTTCTCCCAAGGTGCCTGTCAAGCAATGAAACTTACAGGTCTGATGAACAAATATGGACTCTCAACTCTATCTAGTTGCTGAAATATTGATCGAAATGTACATTTAGCTTAGCCATTTGTGAATTTGTTTGAGCACCATGTCCTTCATCTTGAAATGATGTCATTGATAACGTCACAGGAAGTTGAAATGCATTTAGGGATAGAAAAAGAGACAATGTATCGAATCAAATTGCTTGTTTATAACATTCTAAATAACTTGATGAGAGGAGGGAGCACAGCCCTTTTTAAACTATTCCAAGCAAACTACACAACAGGAAAGAAGACTCCACTACTGAAAGGTTTGTACCTATTTTACCCAATGTATTTGGTGGTATTTGTCTGTGTGTGACAGCTACAATAGAAAGTGGCATAACTGTATTTATTATACATGTGGTTTACCGGAAAACAATTGTCTTTGTGTTGTCATCCTTTATTCACATTCCTACATAGTTCGGGGAATGTGATATAACAGCTGGGCAACGATATCCAATGGCTGCTATGAAACTAAGGAAATATGCACAAAATAATTGTTACATTCTAGAATAAGTAAAACCTTTGTTGGCATATATTCTTTTATATTAGCCAAACAATCTCTCTCAAATGTAGGGGGTCACTTTAAAGGCGTGTTTAGTAAATCAGACTAAAGAGATTATATTTTTTATATACCTTTTTCTTATTTGCACAGTTCCTATTCAACTCTTAGTTAGGGGTGGCACAGAAAAGAAAAGGGGACCCAGCTAGACTGCCTTAGAAGGCAAACTGATTCCTTGCTTGACCCCATTTCAAAGGGAGCTGAGCATGCTGCACTGAAAAAAGTAAACTTGTCTCCAGACTCGTTGAAGTGACTATCATAAAATAAACGAGTCAAAAGTTGTCAAACCTATTAGGTTACCATCCCACAAATGGAATCTGGAGCTGGCAAATGTCGGGTTTTGGGCTGGCACATGCCAAGTGGGTTTTATCTCCAGCTAGAAGACCCACTTCCTTGTCACTTAGACGAGTTTTTGACTCGTTTATTTATGACCGTCACTTGGACGAGCCTGGAGACTGCCTTACTCCCTTTCATGAGTTGAATCTGATGATAAAGGGACTCCCTCCAAAGTTCAATATTGCCTGTCACCCTGTTAAAAGGGATTGTTGATACTGTGTTTTCAATATGATTGAATTTAAAGTTCTATACCTTGAAGATTCCTCCACCGCTCCATCCTCTTAGTGGATCACAGAATACTATTTGAGGAATTTTAGCACAAATGAACAGAAACATACAGCTCCGGTTCTACTAACTCCCCTTATTCTAAGACTCAACCTAAGTAATAACATATCATATTTCCTGGCAGGCCCCGTCAAAGTCAAGTAAAATGATGTGCAGAAAATGATTCAAAGGTTTGGAATGGTGCAGTATAATTTTATTCATGCGATAGAAAATCTCATTAGAAATGCCCTGACGCTGTTATCTATAACGCCCATATAGCAATGAGTAGATTATGAGACACCTGTCAGGCAATCTAACAGTACACTTAAGGATAGGGCATTATTGTAATCCTAGATGGAAAATGAAAGCTAATAGAAGAATATATAGCACTGAAATGAAAATTAATCTTCATGCGACATCTTTAGATGGTAAGAAGATGTCAGCCCTGTCTCCTCTTTTATATATCTTGATATTAATATTCCTTTCAAAAATTGAAAGCTCCAACTTCCAAGTAGAGAGATTGACTGCAGTAATCACCAGACACAAAGACATGTAAGTGCTTGTAACAGGAGGTGTAAAGGGAGGTGTACAACAACATTTCTACCTTTCGAGTCATTACATTATCATAAAAGCTATATATATATATATATATATATATATATATATATATATATATTTGTGTGTGTGTGTATGTATATATATACATATTCTTTTCTGTAGATGTCATAACTATATGAGAGGGGGGATTCAGCAAAAAATATCATGTGCATCAATTCAAAAGAGTCTTTCATCCTAGGGCAAATATTTTATGAATATTTCAGAGTCAATTTGATAGTCCATGAGTCAAAGCCTTTGTCTGTAAGTCAGCATTCAAGTTTGCGAGTCAATTTTTAGGTGCTTTTCAGGCCAAAGATTAAGAAAAAAAAAATCACAGGCACGAATTATGTTTCAATGAAGGAGGAAAATCATAGAAATCATAATTGAATATTGAATAGCATATTTCATATTTACTGCACAGCCTATCTGTATCATTAGCAGTACAATATATATACACTAGTACAGAATAGGGCTTTAGGTTAGAAAGGTACTCAGGAAGTTAGTAGCAATAGAATTATTCCCTCGATATACACTCATCTGATTCACTTTGGTTTTTGCCTACATCCTATGAGGTATTCGCGACCCCCGGGTACCTCTTGTCTTTGGGCATTTGTAAAGTATAAATGCTGAGCATAATGAGTCGTGAAGACTAACTGCATAGTGGCCGACAAGCAGAAACGTCTTGGCGGAACTCTGGTGTACCGTGCCGTCCCCTCTACTTGTATCTGAGATTCACTGGAACCACAACCAAAGGACATTAAAGAGCACCGTGTTGCCCCTGCCCCGCATGTGCAATGTTATTTCTGCTTATTACCCCTTCCCCCAAAGAAAACACATTTTGCTTGTTTTGAAGCTATGTATTTTGACAGAACAAATCTCATACATTTGATGGGATGGGTAAGATTGATACGCCGCTGATTCACAATGCCCAATGGCCGTAATGAAACCGGTAAACTGTGTGTGACCAGTGCAATTTATATTGAATATTGAATATCATCCGAGGGGCTAATGTATGCCAAGAGGATGAAAACCTTTACCTGGCTCATTACACAGAAAGTTTAACTTATAGGACAAAATGTTGAGCATTCTGTAATTTAGAACATAACCAATCTCTGAGTAGGTGATTGCCCAGCTGTTAGCCTCCATACAGTACATTAGCCGATAGTTTCCAGTACCAGCGTAATTCAAGACGCCACCTGGAAGAGAGCACATTGCTATCATAGTTTTCCCAGAATTTATCTCACCTAATGAATTCTAGAATCAATAGCACATACTCACTATCAGGGTAGCTAAAACATATAATGAGGACATTAAGATTGTGATTGTAGCATGCCTATAGATCTCAGCTAGTGCTGTGAAAGATTAGCCTGCCTGTAATATCAGATACCCCATATGGGGATTGATTAATATTACCTACTGCACTACAGTGTGACAGAGAGTGAGTAGTTGACGTAGAGTGGATGTGTGGGTGTATGTGAGCTCAGTGAGTGTCCTGTTGCTGTGGCTATTGTCAGTCCAGAGACCATGTGGGAAAGCCTATTATGCATGACAATGTGCCCAGGATTCATCTTTAAGAATGGGCCCTAATGGAAGAAGATATGGCATAAGATGACGTTTCTATGTGATATCTTATCTACTCTTGTGGATTATAATTGGTTATTTTAATAACGTGTCGGGATTATTGATCTTCCATTTCCTATTCCTTTCCAGGTAGGTAACTGTGGCACTGACAGTGACAGGCAAAGGTGGTGGAGATTTTGATTGTGGGGAGCCCACGGATCTCCGCCAGCCCTATGAGAGATGAGATACCCCATTTGGGGATAATTAGATGTACCTCCCACAGCATGCATACAATGAGTGTGTGTATCAAGACAGCAGGACATCTGCATTCCTGTTGATAAGGATGTGCGGTATTACCTTAACCATTAATGACCATGCTAATTTGACGTTGTAATGTAACATTGCAGCACCAGTGTTTCACTCACTGTCTGGCATTGGTGCACCATGTCAATTCTTCATATGTGTCGCAACCCTTATTTTAGTTATATTCGAAATTGTCATACTAAAATGTGTAAATAACTTTGCACTGTGGGGATAGTGTGCCTGTGAGACACCCTGTAGAGGCTTCGATACACCCTGTAGAGGCTAGGATACACCCTGTAGAGGCTAGGATATACTCTGTAGAGGCTAGGATACACCCTGTAGAGGCTAGGATACACCCTGTAGAGGCTAGGATACACCCTGTAGAGGCTATGATATACCCTGTAGAGGCTATGATATACCCTGTAGAGGCTATGATATACCCTGTAGAGGCTATGATATACCCTGTAGAGGCTAGGAGAGGGGAATGAGGAAACAAACATGCACCACACAAACAGGAGGAGGCTCAACGTCCTGATGACTAATCTGTACTTCTTGGGACAGGGACACTTGCTAAACAACATACGGACTGACCACTGCAGCCCCCTGCTGACACCTGAGAGGCCACTCAAACCATGTGCCTATACTGAACTATCTAAACTATGAAAGCTCACTCTGCTTTATGAATGTACCTTATGTGTAGTATGTTTGCAATATGAACTTTCTATCATAAAGCACTGTGCTCCAGTATACAGCGCTACACCGGAAACTAGTATTGGGTAGAAATAAGATTACACCTTTGTGCGCACACTTTATTCACATTGGCATTGGCCCACATTCTATTAGACATTCACCGCCTCTGGATAGCTCTTGTCTTTGGGCATTTGCAAAATACAAAGGATGATCTTAATGGATAGTGAGGACTTACTGCAAGGTTCCCGACAGGCTGAAAAGACTTACAGTAATTTGGTTGTACCATGCTGTCCTCTCTACTTGTATTTAAGATTCATAGGAATCAAGGTCTCATTACATTCAACAGCAGCGTCTTGTTTTTTTCTATCACATGTTTTATGCTATTTCTGCTTATTACCCGCTACTTTACAGGAGGCACATTATGCTGATTGTGAAGCATTCTTTTTCTTGCCAGATTCAAACTAATACATTTGATGGGAATCGAAAGTTTATTACCAAGCTGACCATCAAAAAATACCTGATGGTCAGCTGGTTATGAAATCAATGGACCACATATACAAACCCACATACAAATACCTAAAAAGTGATTTTTTACATATGCAAATTTGGATACATATTATGTTGCGTTACTTAACTGTGATATACGACAATAGACACACGATATCTTTTGGACTTATCTATTGATTAACAGAAAATTGCATTGCAAAATTTTAAAATATCTTATAAATGGGGCTAATGCATGTCTGAGTTCTTCTCTGTTGTGTGCGTGCAGCAGATTCTGAAGGAATTGAAATCAAATTACGAATTATGCAGTATTCTGTAATCTAAGACACAATCAATCTGACTGGGAAGTATCAGGTTTTCTGGGACACCCAGTTGATAGGAGATACCATGGGTGTGGCGTGAAACAAGCTAGTAGAATGGTACACTGGGATTCCATTTCAGTCATGCTGTTGTAAATCTCATTAGACATTGCATGTCTTAATCCCAAACCACCAGAATTAGCTTCAGTAGATTATTGACCAGCTGTTGGACACCGTACAGTGCATTAGGGATCCTGAGGACTATTGTAATCCAAGATACCACCTGGGAGAGCTGCTTATTATCAAGGCTTTCCAAGAATTCATCTCACCAGAAGCGTGCTGCGACATTGGGCATGCGCTACTCTAAAGGATACCTGCAACAGATAATAAAGACTTTTTTTCAACACATGCAGGGTTATTTTTGATCTTTTGTTCATCTTCCCTTTTTTATACCTTTTGGAAAAGAGATGGTGCAATCTACCAAGTAGGTAACTGTGCCCCTGACAGTGATGGGTGACGGGAATGGAGATTGTGATCGCAGGTAGCCTGAAGATCTCAGCCGATGCTGTGAAATATTACCATGCCATATCAGATACCCCATATTGGGATTAATTAGTTCGTAGTACCTCCCACAGTACAGTGTGAATGAGAGCTAGTCCTTGACACAGAGTGGGATTTGAGGGTATGTATTAGCTTAGTAAGCATCCTGTTCCTTGATTTCCTTTTAAGCTGAGTAACAAAACAGGAAAGCCTATCAGCATATTCCTAGGACGCATCTTGAAGAATGGGAACTAACGCAGGAATACATTTCATACAATAAAAAAAGATCTCAGTGTCCATAATGATGATAATAATGGCTTTTTGCAAGCATGACTTTTTGGGGATCATTGATCTTCCATTTCCTATTCGCTTTATAATCAGTAAGACCACGTGACTCAGTAGGTAGCTGTGGCACTGACAGTGACATCGAATGGTGGTGGAGATTGTGATTGTAGGGAGCCCACAAAGCTCTCAGCCGGCCTTGTGAGAGATTAGACCACCTGCTGCATCAGATACCTCACATTAATCATCTGTACCTCCCATGGCTCAGTGTGCATGCAATGGGTGTGTATCAAGACTGATGGACATCTGTATTGTTGTTGATCAAGGTTTTGAGGTTATTACTTAAAACCTTTAATGACCATGCTCATTTGACATTGTAATGCAATGCTGAAGTACCAGTGGGTAGGCCTAACTGACTGCTATGTAACGGTGCATCATGTCAATTCTTTAGGAGTGTAGCAACCCCTCATTCCAGTTACTCACATAATGATCAAAATTCGTCAAACCTAACTTTCCACTTCAGAAAGTGTTTCACACCTCAATTAGAAGTCTGGGCGATCAGTTTCAGCTAACTCATAAGGATTCAGACTCTCTGTGTCCTGTGGGGAGATAATGTGGCTTGGTGTCAAATGATTTCCTAGGTCCACCCCCACCCTCCCCCGCCCAACTCCTCTCCCAAGACTCAAGAAATCGCTCCTGGGAATTTCCCCCAAAAGATTAAGAGTAAGTGTAAGGGTAAGGGTTATTTAAAATTTGGGTCAGGCTTTCCTGGGGGCTGGGGGATTCTTTAGAGGGCGGGGGCTTTCTGGCAGAGGACCTGATAGAACTTTGGGGCTTAGGCTTGTAAGGAAACACCCTGGAGAGGGCTGCAGGAAAGAGGTAGGAGACAGAGACATGCAGCACACGACCAGCAGGAGGCTGTACATCCTGATGACTAATAAGCACTGTTGGCGGACATGGATACTTGCTAATAAACATACTTACCACCACAGTCCCCTGCTGACACACTAGACAGCACACAGGAACCATCTGCCTACTTATTCTCTGAAGGCAACCAACTTCTATGCCTTCCAATTTCCCCCAACCCCCCAGCTCCTGAGATTACTGCCTGAATTTGAGTCTGCATGTGTGTCTACCTAAGTGAAGTCCTGTTGGGAATGAAGGGTAGGGAAACTATGTTAAATAAGAAACTGATGGTCCAAATATTTAGGTACAATTATTGATCCCTCTCCCCGCTGTGCTGCTTATTGCCTCAAAGGGTACTTGGTGATTTAGATTTCTTAAAATACCAGCAATAATATAGTGGAATATGTGCACATGGTTACCACAGGTTGCACCTGCATGCATATTACAGAAGGCCATAGGCCAAATGTGATAGGACCAAGAATCCCACATGTTAAGAACAATGTAAAAAGACTGAGTCAGTCTGAATGGGCCTTTAGATTTATTAGAATAATCCCAGATTTAGTCATTGAAATTGGCACATGTTGCTGCTCCAACAGACCCAAGTGTAGAATGTCCCATCAGCTATATTTATGTATGCATCAGCCAAGCTCCATTAAAAATACCACATTAGATGAGGTGTAAGGGTGTGTTGCTTATTGGCCACACCTAAGTGAACGCCTGTCTTCTAAACAAGAACAAAAGAATACACTCAGCTTTGAGGTCATTGAAAGATGAGACCCGCGGGCTGTGCCTTACTTGTAACAAAAATATGTTTAAAAAAGGCAGCGCCTCAAGACTGTTATTCATGCTTGTATTGCAGAAGGGGGTGTTTTTAGATGCAGCACCGATGAACATAGAACCCACCTCTCCCACAGGGGAGAGTATGAAAAAGTAGAACTTGGATGGAGTATGTGGAGCTATGAATAGTAGGATGGAGTTAAAATGGTGCAGACACATCAATACATAATTTGGACTCTCCAGATTCAAATTGTCTATTTTTACCTTTTTATCCACAGCGTGCTATTGCCTTTTTTCTAAATGACCTTTCTTACCCATTTAGATGCAGGGGTCTTAGCCAGTGCATGTCTCATATAAGAACATGGTAGGCAGGCATATTAAGATCAATATTTTAAGTGGTTTTATATATGTATATATTAAATCAGCACAGGGAGTGACAAGCATTTCAAATATACAAGCTCAAAAATCATGCCATCAAGGCAAAGCTAATACAGAAACGATATATGAAGGTGAATGCATGTAGGCCAATACTTGGATTTGTAGGATAACAATGAGCTACATTTTCTGTAAGCGTTGCTATATATATATATATGGTCAGTTTGAACAGCTTTAACCCCATAAAACGGGGTGTGCCTTACATTATTGGGATGTTATATTCTCCTAGGGGGCTGAATGTTTGATGTATAGAGCTGAATCAAATAGTGTAAGATGGGGGAGGATATTCTGAGTCTGCTTTAACATGAGTAAAAAGATGGAGGATTTAATTCTCTGAGTCTTTTATAGCTAGGGCTTCCCTAAAGTCATACTGCAGAATTTATAGGTGGCTGATTCCGTGTCAATTCAACCAGGGGCTCCCGGACGACCATCTCCAATTTCCATGTTCATTTTTTTTCTGATTGCTCCATGTATCCATATTGTCGCCCAACATTTTTAATCAAATCTATACTTCTCTCATTAAATATCTTTCACTAGGGATTTTCTACACATATTGGGGCATATTTTCAGTCCATACCATTTTTTGTATGTCCCATGGTTTAGGAGATATGACTAAAACAAAACTTTCAAGTAGCACCTAGCTAAGACAGGTTCAGTATACAAAAAATGGTATTTTGTAATTTCAAAGAGGCCATATTCATACATGCAATGCATTTTTGAAATTAGACATAATTATTCATATCTCCCCCGGAAATTGAGCATTGTGAATGTCATGTCAAATGGATCAATACTATACAGTTTTAAAGTTAAAAATATATCCGTGGAAAAAAATTGAATCTTATCTCATAATGGCAAAATATTTAAACCAATCTGATATATTTACACCAATCTAATATATTTACTATATCATATATGGTTAGCTGAATATCATCGATTTCCCTGTCTCAGAGTGACCTAGCTGCTGCAAGCAGGGTGATAACCCACCCCACTGCAGGCCCCTCTGTACACTGAGAAGGAGTGCCACTCAGCTCAGTGGTTATGTATAGAGCAGCAGGGGTAAAGATTATCAGGACTTTGTCAACTTCCCCTCGCTCTCAAGCACCTACTATTACAGTTATCCTCATTCTGATTTTTGCATAACATTTCTACACGTCTTCTCTCTAAGGACCACTAAATAAATATTATTTGTGATGAATAATAATTTTTTTATGGCACACCCAACTTATGGGTGAAATAATTATTTAAAGATCAGGCTTTTGGAAGTTTTCCCTTTGCGTTTCTATGTACGGGTGACCTCAGCATTTATAACATAACAAGTGTGAAAAAAAATATCAATGCTATATATGTGAATCTGAAATAATCCTCTATGACTGGTAAGATTGATATAGATTTTCAGAAAAAAAAATTAAAACATGTTTTTGCACACACCCCTTCATTTACCATTGAAAATCCCATAGGGAAACTTCGAAAATACTGATCTTTGCAAAACTATTTCAGCCATAAGGAAATACGGAACACCTTTGCAACTGCACTCGATGGAAAGGTAATGAAGAGAGCTTTCAGGGAAAGAAGTCCAAAAAATGGTGCCACATGGCCTTAATGGCTGCCAAAACTTGGTCATTTTAGAGAAATGCCCAACTTTAGCCACCAGTGGTGCCACCTCTGAACTATTTCAAGGAACAATTTAAGCCCCACACCTATCTTAGTTACTAGCCTCAAGATTATAAGCTGCTCGGGGTACAATTCTATGCCAATCTACCTAGGTGTTAATATTCTCCTAGACATGGCAGGATGCACCGATGCAGGACTGGGGAACAGTAACACATTGTTGCACTCCCCCCCCCCCGTAATAGTGGGCCAAATAGTTTTGATCCCACACTCTCAAAGCATAGGCATATATCATTATGTTTGGTCCCCCCAGACACCAACCACCCCCTCCCCCTACCCTTTTTGTTAAATGATGATAACTCGCTAAACTTCGTTTGAGTGTGTTTGAAGTGGGGAATAATGGTGAATATACATCTGAATAAAGGCTGACAAGTGGAACAGAAACTGCTTTTGTAACCGTGTCACTCGCATCCCTAGGGAGTTTTTGGTGTATAACGAAGCCTGCATGGCTGACATCCAACACATTGAATGTCAATTCAAACAGTGAACTGTTCTTTTTGCTCAACCTCCGACACTATTCAAGTTGTTATTGCATGATAAAACACTTTAATATAATATTCATAATGGAGAGTTAATGTCCATATGACACAGAATGAGATATTATCTGGTTATGGATCTATCATAGCCTTTAGCGAATGGGAGCAATACGAAAATGTTGAAGTTGCATTTTAAACTTCACCTCATTGTATTTGTGATACAATTCATTCATAGCAGACCATATTCTTTGCATCATATCATTATTATTTGCATCATATTCTTTGCATCATATCATTATTCTAATACACACTCATTTCAGTTGTAATATTTTAAATTGGAGGAAAGTGTTCACTGAGAAAAAGTTGTATTGTTCAATAATGGATCTTTCGATGATGGCAGTTTTAACCATTTCATTTTTCCTGATTACCTGGAATTTGAAGGGAACATAGATGCCATGTTAAATCCATATTAAAGGTTTAGATTTGAATGTGATGTGAGAGAAAACATGCAGATATATCCAATGAATCTTTGAGGCTAAAAAGGTCTGTATGCCCTGACACCTAGCAATGAATTTGTCATAAATCACCGAAATAGTTGACAGGTGATAAGAAATGTTCTCCCCAAAGGCACCCATAGATGAAAGAACCAATGAGTGAGTAAAGTCCCCAGACATTCAAAGCAGAGGAAACACATGAAAAAATGCAAAACCAATCATCCTTAACATTTTACCTCAGCTGGACCAAAGAAAGAAAAATGCCCTCCTTTAGGTATGAATCCACTTTATTTATATAGTACACCCTCAGAAAAGTGAGAGTAATGGTCGCTAAAACTACCCTCACCTGAGAGTCAGGTAGTTTTAGCGACAATGACTCTCACTTTTCTGTGTGTGTACAGCTGAGCAGCAAAATTCAAAAGAGCAGAAAGGTATGATTGGGTCCAATCTGGGTCACCTATTAGTAACATGAGAACGTGATACTTGTTTTATTCAGCTGTACACCTATCCATAAACTACAAGGGGAGAGTTATGAGTCAATATTGAAATAGTCACAGTGCACGGACCCAATCCTGAGTGACATTGCACCATCTACCACTCACTAAGCTGATTTAATGATACACTTGTGTTGTATTTCAGTCATGCTGTAGTAAATCACATTAGAAATCTTAAGGTGGGTCTTTCCCTTGGTGTTAAAGGGCAATATATCTATATAACTCTGACAGGATATAGGTTTTAATGTTCTCTTTCTAGAGAATCCCTTTTGAACATATTATGTGGGTCAAAATGGGTCAGAAGTCGCAGATATAAAATGTTCTGATATTGCCAGATTTGTGTACAACTCATCAAGAGCTTTCATTTGATATATGACACTTGGTATATTGTTCAATATTCACTCTTAGGCAATATTTTTGATACTTTTCTGTTGATTTAAATGGGAATTGATTAAAATGAGATAATTAATATTTAAACTAGATATTAACTATATTATCATACAATACAATTGTAAATCCTATGGCCATCATTTTGGGTAAAATGCAGTTAGAAATTTTGTTTTTAACTTAGTTTACCGCTGTTCATATGTTAGCCAAATGTCAAAAACTCTTTTCTTTTTTTTATAATATTTTTCCGGGCTATGGTACTTAAAATGCCCATATCTAGGCTCTTAAAAGTGTGACTTCAGACCCATTTTGTTAAAACAAGTCACATATGGTCCCGAGCACATTCTTAACATTTTGTCCATTGAAAACAAAAATTGAAAGGGATAGTTATGTATGACTTCTGAATGAGAGCCACCACCACAGACTCTATAGCACAGTGGCAGAATGCATGCCTTCATATCCAAAGATTGATTGTTCTTGCCCTGGTCAGGCAACACCTTTGTTCATTTCAGGACAATTTGATATAACTTGTTCTAATATGAAACAAAGGTCCCCTGGGGTGCTTTACATAAAAAAAGGTCGTTTTTGGTCCCAACTTTTGTTGGGCACTATGGATTCTGGGACAATCTCAAACTCGCCTTACAAAATGGGTGTTTTTTTTTGTCCTAGCGGACAGGAATTATCTCAAAATATTTTGGGAAAAATCCTGAAGAAATAAATCCTTACTCACTCTGAGTCAGGAAATATTTCCTTACTCACTATTTTTATGACGTCATAGAGGGAATTCCCCCCAAAATAGGTCACGTGACATGGGCTTCCCCGGAAATATATCCCAACTCCTGGGAAATATGTCCCAACTCCCGGGGAATCCCCTTGATGATGTCATATTCTTGGGGGGTTCCCTGGAAATATTTCTCAACTTGTTTGGAGGGGTCCCATATGGTAGACATATAGCTGTATTATAAAAAAACTATACAATCACTTGGTAGTTGTTGAACAAAGAGAGGTGAGATGAGATGAGATGAGTTTTGTATATATGTTATATAATGCATTATACAGCGTTTATAAAACAATTAGGATAGTCCTTTTCAATGGCTAGCTTGAACTTCCAAAGCGTCTCAATCATGGTATATATGGGTTTCAGGTTATTCCACCAAGATATGGCTCAATACATACAACTTCTGATAACAATAGGTTTTAGTGATCTACGTACATGTAGCCTCTTCCCCTGGTGAAACCTTGTGGCAATAGCCCTTGTATCCAGATTTTTCTCACATTGGGCAAGTGTAAAAGCATAGTGTTTGTCCCTCCTATTAATAAGCCAGTCACATCCACTTTTTTCATGTAACTGTACAGTGTTCATAATGGGATTTTTCTCTAATTTAACATTATATACTGTGCGTAGACCTTTATTCTGTAAACCTTGAATTTCCTCAGATTCTCCCTTATTTTCCCTATCCCAAATAAAATCAGCATAATCAAGTCTGAGTAAGACCATTGAGGTGTATATAGTAAGTGCAGTGTCACAGTCTGTGTGATATCGTATTTTACCCAACTGCCTTAGCTTATGTTGACTATTAGCGAGTACATTTTTCCTATGCTCCAGGAACTTTTGGCCAGGATCAAGTGTTACACCGAGGTAGGGGAATGATTCGACTTTTTCTAAAATCACATTATTAAGGGTTAAAACAGGATTCAAATTTCTGAAATTATTATAATACATCCATTTGTTTTTTTTCTCATTAACAGTGAAGCTATTTTTCTAACACCAGACGGCTAATGCATTTAAGCATGGTTGCATTTTCTCAGTGGAATGTACCAAAATTACCGGGCCATCTGCATACAGAGTTATATCAAAATTATCAATGTTAGGTAATGAATTTATATAAATAGAGAACAATATAGGATACTACATTAAAGTACTATGCAGCCTTGAAAAGGTTAATGTGCTATACACATTGTTTATCATACTTTTTGATCCATAAATGCAGAACGGGCTAGGTTACTCTCACTGCTCTACAAAGGCTGCATTGGTGCATCATGGGAGTGTATCAATCCCATATGGTCAACATAGGGACAATCTTGATATATATGCCAAATATATTAATATCTCTATTAGTCACAGTATACACACTTGATAAATTTCCTAGTTGAGAAATATTTCTTAAATTTGTGATCTGCCACGCCACCTAGTGAACATGTTGTGCAAATATTCCCAGATGTCCCAAAGTTTGTCCCCACCCAAGGAAACCCCCTTTTTGGACATGGTCTCAATCAACCTAAGAAAAAATATACAAAAAATGCATCAAAAATTCCACAATCAAAGGAAGGTGGAAAGAAATGATTAACACCCAACATATCCATTACATGCGATTGAAAATACATGAGAAGTTGGTAGAAAAGGTATTTATCCCAAATTTAAAAGTTGCCAGAACCGATGGTTTGGTCGGTTCTCGCAAATGGCTGTTTGGGACAAAAAAAGGGGACAAAAGTGAATTTGAGACAAAATTTTGTTCCCGTTTTTGTAAATTGAAAGGGAAAAGGATGGGACCTTTGTCTCAAAGTTGAGAATATTCCCAAATTTCGTAGATATCCCAAATTCTGAGGACAAAGGACAAATAATTTTGTTATGAAACCTATTTGGTCCCAAATCGCCTAAAGAAATAAAACCTCACCTTTATGTAAAGGGCCCCTGGTGATCTATAGTCAAGCTAGAGAATGTACTGCGCAGTGAACGGATATGGCATCATATTGACCCACCTTAAGAGCCTGTTACACTGGTGGCACTTGCTGCGCAGCATCTGCCACACAGTTTGCCGCAGCAAAAGCTAACACTGTCAGCTTTTGCCGCAGCAAGTTTTGACCCTGTTACACTAGCTGCATCTGCTGCACAGCAAGTTCTGCGGCAGAGGCAGTGCGGCAGATGCCGCTAGTGTAACAGGCCCTTTAATCCCAAAGCCTATGTATCATGGCAAAAAGCTTCAGTAGCTTATCGACCAGCAGTTGGACACTAGGGTAGTCCAAAGGACCATCGTAATCCAAGACAAAACACCTCACACACCTGGTAGAGCAAATTAGTGTCATGGCTTTCTCAGAATGCATCTCACCAGATGTACACTACAACAAAGGAAAGGCACAGACTGAATATGGGACATTGCAATCTACTTAGTGTGCTCCCGTGATGGGGGACAGTGGTGGAGATTGTGGTTGCAGGGAGCCCACAGATCTCAGCCTTCTTTGTGACAGATTAGACCACCTGTGGTATCAGATATACAACACAAGGATTTATCTGGACCTCCCACAGCTCAGCTTGCATGCAATAACTGTCTGTACGAAGACCACAGCAAGACATCTGTATACTCGTCAATCAGGATGTGGGTTGGAGGTAGTCACTATGTTACCAACCAGATAGTGCCTCAAGGCAACCTTTTTTCCTCATAATACTGTAACGGTATTAGATGTTGGCTTATTACTAAGAAGGAAAACGAGGAGAGGAGGAGTTGTGATATAAGATAGTTCTCTATTGACGGAATGATGATACAGGATAAGAGCTACCGGAGCCTTTATGGCCAATGCTGCTGGATATCACAATAACGACTTAAGGTCTATTAGAACTCGCCTTGATAAAGGCGGGGAGTCAAGCTCGGCGGGGAGTCTCTCAGGGAGCACAGCACGTCCGTCCCGAACGAGAGCCAAGCAAGACTGGCGGCCCGCGCCGTCGTGCTCGTTTATATAGCACTCCGACGCGGGGCGCCCCCCTGCGGGACGGTGACGCACTATACTCCCCGCGAGACTCCCCGCGACTCCCCGTGGCGGAGACCCCCTCCGCTACACCCTCCCCTGCTTAGATTATTCCCACCCTTACTCTTAGTGTTTCCCCGGATAACTGACTTATAATAAACAAGCTGTTTACCAAACCTGAGTTTAGTTATTATTATCTGAACGCCTATGGCACAAGGTGTCGTAAATATATCCTTAATATGATTACACAGTCTGGACTACTCCGTAGCCGGAGATACATCATAACAATTAACAATCATTAACATCATGCACTTTAAACTAATATGAGAGGGCCCTCCGGGCTGGCTGGTGACCGTTGACGACCCTGGTACTGTCGGCGACGAACAAGGCACTGTCGGCGACGAACAAGGATCCCTGTCTTTAACTCATGGACGGCACAGGTAGGCCCGACGGCGGGCAACAGAACTTGAATAGGTGACCGGATCGATGGATGAAGATGATGCTATGACCCCCTGTGTGGTGTGACGGCCACACAGGGTACCGGCGAGCCAGGCTCCTAACCAGAGGGGGGTGACGCGTAGGCGCCAACCCCGCGACGAGGCCCCTGCCTACTGCTTCTTCTGCAACACAAAGAGCCAGGTAAGTCATCTCCCTTTTAGGTCCTCCCGCGGCGCACTTGGTCGCCTCTCCCTACGTCCCCTTACCGATCTCCCTCTCTGGCCCGGCTCGGTCCTGTACTGGACCCCGCATCTCTGCTTACGTGTATGATGTACCAGCATCGTATACTTCCCTCCTCCCGTTAAATTGACCCCTCCCGTCATGATGCTTGCCCGCGTACCCCTAGTGGTAGCTCTCTTTTTAACTCACCGGTGGGGGTGGGGGTGCTGCGGTGGCTGCTCGTCTCCGCAGTCTATACCGGGTCCGGACGGACGCCACAACGTCGAAGGTGTCGTCTCCGAGGGCGACCAACCGGGAGTTGACCTCTCCCCCCGTAGCGTCGTAGTCCTCCCCCATGGACAAGGGAGGGAGCAGGAAGGCTGCCCACCGTTCCAGCCGCGTGGGGTCCCGTCCGGACACCAGCCACCAGGGCATCCAGGCGGCAGGGGTATCGGGGGCGGGGGCTGCTGGGTGAGGAGGAACCGGTGGGGTCCTCAGGCTGGGGGAACCCAAGAGGGTAGCTGCGCCGGTCGACCGGGGCCTCCGCGTACTCCTCCGCGCACTGGGTGGGGTACGGCGGAAGGAGGTGCCCGGACCCCGCGACGCCGGAGGTGTCCCCCGGAAGAAGGGCGGCCCCCCAGAGGCGGCTGGAGCAGAGACCCGTCCGGGCTGGCTTGCTGTGGTGATCTGCGGGGACCGGTTCTCCGCGGCCGCCTTCTCCGCATACTTTCGTCGCGGCTGTAGTCTTCCCCATGTCCCAGGGTGATTTGGTGCTGCCGGTCCGGCGTCGGTTGGCGGCGGTCCCGTTGCTGATGCCTGCGCACAGGCGGCTCGCGCCGCGCGGGGCTTGGTGGGAGGGGGCGGGGGATGCTCCGGGGACCTCCATTCCTCGGGTAGCACGGTGGGGGGCACTTCGTCGGATACGAAGGAGTCTAACCCCTCGGGTAGTCGTGTGTCACTCTGAGAAACGGTGGCTGAATGCTCAGCTAACCGCGTGACTTCGACTCCCCGGGACTCCTCGTAAGGGTAGAAGGTGACTTCCCTCTGGGGGTCGTGGGGGGGTAGCAGAACCGAGAAGGACCGGTCCCACTCGCCAGTCTCGGTGCACCCCGGTGTCACCACCACAGCAGAGGACCCATCGTGGTCCGCTAACATGTGCTGCAGCACCCCGGCTGGCAGAGTCCAAGGGGTAGGACCCCGGCGCCTCTCCTGGGCCTGTACGAACGTGGGGAGGTCATGGGGAGGTATGGCCTCCGTGCTGGTCTCCTCCTCCTCACTCAGCAAGTCGATCACCACCCCCTTACTGTCCGGATCTGTGTCCGACTCCGTAGCGTCGTCGAAGGAGAGGGGTAGGTATCGGGTGGCTTCGGCAGAGTCCCCGACACTCCCCGTGGCGGTCGCGGCCGGGTTGGGGGGAGGCTCCACACACCCGCTGCTGGAGGCCTTGGTGGCGAACTCCCCGCCACTCCCCGGGGTGGCTGAGGTAGGGTGCGGGAGAAGGGCTACCTCACCCCTCCGGGTTGACTCCCCGCTGGAGGCCTTCGTGGCAAACTCCCCGCTACTCCCCGGGGTAGCTGAGGTAGAGTGAGGAGGAAGGGCTGCCTCATCCCTTTGGGTTGCGTCTCCGGCCGCCGTTTCAGCAGGGAGCTCCTCTTCCTCGACCGTCTCCTCGATGGTGACGAGGAAGGAGGGTGTGCCGGGTGGGGGGGGGGGGGTAGGGCGGACTTCCGTACTATCGCCACGATGTCTTCCCCGCCGTCTGCTGCCGGTACGCTAGCCACCGTACAATCCATCGCCTCCAGCACGTGGCTCAGGGTGCTAATATTGTCCGCTTGGTCGCGAGCCACCTGGAGCGCACCACTCACGGGGGCAGGGGCTGCGGTCTCCTCCCCCGCTCTCTGTGGGGCCACTGGCCTGCTAGGGGTTGCCCGGGTTACCGTTTCCTGGAAGGGTTCCTCTCTCCCCAGCGTCGGCTCTATCGGAGGCTGGCGGAGTATCTGCTCCCCGGACGCCGTATCTTGGTGCTGCCTCCCGGTTTCCTCCGGAGTGTGGGGGATGGAGGGTGTCTCCTGCCCCTCTTGGGGTGACATGAGGAGGAGCTGCACTGCCTGCTGGGCGTCCTCCTCACTCACTCCGAGCCGCTGCACCTCCAGCAAGGATGGGGTACCCAAACTAAAGGCCGGCGAGGCTCCTAAGGAGGGGGGGGTATCGTGGGTGGAGCCAGATGGGGTGGGCGACCGGTGCAGTGGTAGCCTCTCCAGCCGTACTCTCGGCTCTGGACCGGGTAAGGGGGAGGGCGGCACCTTCCTCTCAGCTTTTGTTGCCACCCGGCACTTTTTAGGTGGTGGGGGCTGCAGCTCCTCCCCGGCTTGCTGCCCTTCCTGCGCAATGCGGGGTGATCGGCGCGGTGTTTGGTGCAGCACCACAACTCTCTTGTCGGGCGGAGGCGCCTTGGAGGCGGCAGCCGACGCTTCCGGTAGGGGCCGCGACCCGGAGGGAGTGGGGGTGATGATGGAGGAGCCATCCGCGGACCCGTCCCGTGAGTCCGATGAGGAGGACCGGCTCCGGCTTCGCGCCCGGCAGGTAGGGGTTATGCTCCGCTTCTTGGGGAAGAGGCTACTGTCCCCCACCCATGGATGCTGATCCATGCCATGCGCCTCCTTCAAGTGTCTCTGTATCCCGTACTTCCGCACGCTCGCAAAGCGGGAGCCGCTGTCCCCCTCCTTGCATTTGAGTAAGGGGCACAGCCAGCCCTGCGGGTATTCCTCATGGATGGTTTTGATGTGCCTTAACAGATTACACGTTTTGGTAAAGGTGGTGGCGCAGTGGGGGCAAGGGAACTGCCCTACTGGCGACTTACTTTTCCTCCCTCGGGCGTCCTCCTCCGTATCCTCCTTTTGCGGGGAGTCTGGGGGGGCGTCCTGTGGCTTCTCTTTCTCCCCCGGGGGCCTCCAGGGGCCGTCTCCTCCCCCTCCACCCGCACTGCTGGTACTCGCTGAGGCCATAACAGCTTCGCTGACTCCCCGCCGCTCACTCCCCTCTCGCGGCTTCTCGTTCTTCCGCGAGAGGTGGCGAGAGGAGTCGCGATCGTCTGCGCGACTCCCCCCACTCTTTTCCCCTCCCCGGGGAGTTTCGGCTGGCTCCCGCTCCTCCAATGGTGACCGCCGGGGTGCTATGGGGCTCCTTCTAGCTTCCCCCCGTACCTTGGGGATGGTAAACCCCGCCTTGCTCCTTTTCTTAGTCATTTTCTGGCCGAGACGCTGCCAGACGCTCATCAGTGAAGTAGTTTGCTGGTGAGTGCCCGTATGTAGCCGGGGAGTCGGCGGGGAGTTATGCCTCCCCCTACCAGGTGGCGCCACCGCTCCAACCTCCCCGTGACGGGGAGTTAGTTTGGCGGTGCTGCCATGGCTCCACACCAGCCTTACGTGTGCTAACGCTTCTCCCTCCCTTTCGGGCACCCCCAAAGGTGCCTCGGGGACCACCTTCAGCTGGTCAAAGGGGACTATCTTGGTAGTGCGGTCCCGTTTTATTTCGTAAATGGATCCGGCCACTTGGTGTGTAACTCGCCAAGGGCCGGTCCACAGACGCTGGAACTTGGGGCTCCGCCCAACCTTCTTTCCAGGGTGGTGGTAATACACCACCGCCCCCACTGGTATCTCCCGTAGTACGGCCCGTCCGTCATAATTGCGCCTCTGCCGCTCCACCGAAGTGCCGATGTGCTCCCGAGCCAAGGCGTGTGCCTTGGACGTCTGCCTCTGGAGTCGGGCCACATACCCCACCTCGCCCTCTCCTACCCTCTCTTCGGGATCGGGGTACAGCAAGGAGAGGGGGGTATTAGTCTCCCGCCCCAACATCATCATATTGGGGGTAACGCCGGTGGTAGAGTGGACAGAGGATCGATAGGCGGACATAACCATGGGCAGATGCTCGTCCCAATCCTTCTGGTCCTCCGCCACCACCGCCGATAGGAGGGCTTCTATCGTCCGGTTGGCCCTCTCCACCAGTCCGTCCGAGCGGGGATTGAAGGCACAAGTCCTACACTGCTTCACCCCCAAAAGCTCCACCACCCTGCGGAAGAGGTGCGACTGAAAATTTCGTCCCTGGTCCGAGTGGAGGCTGGTGGGGGCTCCGAAGCGGCAGACCACGCTCTCCACAAGCACTTTTGCTACGGTCGCCGCCTCTTGGTTTGGTATGGCTAGGGCTTCCCCCCACTTCGTGAAGTAGTCGATGATGACAACCACATAGCGGTTGTCTCGTGGGGTTATGGGTAACGGACCCATCACGTCGATGGCCAGTCTTTCCATCGGAAGACCCACCCCTATATGTCCCATGGGGGCGCGCCGTGGGTGGGGAGGGGGCTTCCTCTGCAGACACTTCTGGCAGGTGGCTGTCCAGTAGGTGACGTCCCGACGAAATTCCGGCCAGTACCATTTCTCCTGAACCTTCCTTATAGTCCGGTCCCGACCGAAATGGCCTATCATTCCGCCTCCGTGGGACGACTCCCATGCCTCCTCCCTCCGCTTATCTGGCACGAGGATCTGGAATGCCCGCACCGTCCCTGGTACAAACCACCATCTCCCCAGAAGACCCTTGCGAAGTTCGATACGGCCTAGCTGGCTGGCCAACGATTTCAAGGCGTATGATCCTTCCGCCAGTTCTGCGGGAGGGGGGGTGGAGCCGACTGGAAAACCCACTGGAAAACCCTCCCCAATACTGGGTCGTCCCTCTGGTCGCGGATCCAGTCGTCCCGGATTTCCGACGATACCTCTGGATCTGCGGCCCCCTGCCTGGTGACTGCCCTCACGGAGGGTGGCATTTCGTCATCCTCCCCATTCGTGCGTCCGCACTGCCGGCACGGTATACGGGAGAGGCCGTCTGCGTTCCCGTGCAAGCGACCGGGTCTGTGCTCGATGGTATAATCGTAGGTGTCGAGGATTGAGATCCACCGTGCCACCTGGCCCTCCGGCTCCTTGAACGAGGTTACCCACTTCAACGCAGCGTGGTCGGTACGTACACGCACATTACGGCCCAGCAAGTAATGCCTGAACTTTTTTAGTCCGAAGATAACTGCCAGGAGCTCCCGTCGGGTGACGCAATAATTGCGCTCCGCTGGGTTCAGCGTCCTGCTACCGTACGAGAGAACGATCTCCGACCCGTCTTGATCTTGGGAGAGTACCGCACCCAGTCCACTGTCTGAAGCGTCGGTATCGAGGATGATTTGCCCCTCCTCCCGGGGGTACCCGAGGATGGGTGCTTCGATCAGCCTCTTCCTCAGCTCCTCGAAGGACCGTTGGCACCCTTCATGCCACTGGAACATCCGTCCTTTCTCTGCTAAGGAGGTGAGTGGCTTGGCCAGGGTGGCAAATTCGGGGACGAACGAGCGGTAATACCCCGCCAAGCCGATGAAGCTTCTCACCTCCGTCAGACTGTTAGGGATCGGCCAGTTTTGCACCGCCTCTATTTTGGCGGGATCGGTGGAGATACCCCTCTCGTTCACGACGTGACCCAGGAAGGCCACCTCTCTTCTTGCTAGGTGACACTTTGAGGGCTTCACCTTGAGTCCAGCCGACTCCAGCCGGTTCAGCACCTCCCCCAGTCGTTTTAAGTGCCCCTCGAAGTCCCTGGAAAACACCACTATGTCGTCCAGGTAAACCAGACAGGATGTCCACTGCAGGCCGCGCATGGCTACCTCCATCAACCGCTCGAACGTCCCCAGGGCATTGCATAAGCCGAAAGGCATTACGGTAAACTGGAAGAGGCCCCGGTGCGTCGAGAAGGCTGTCTTTTCCTTATCCTCAGGAGCCATGGCAACCTGCCAGTAGCCGCTGACCAGATCCATGGTGCTAAACCAGCGGGATCCAGCCAGCGTATCCAGGGAGTCGTCGATCCGGGGTAAGGGGTACGCATCCTTCCTCGTCACATGGTTGAGCCGGCGGTAGTCCACGCAGAATCGCATGCTACCATCCTTCTTCTTCACCAGGACTACCGGGGAGGCCCACGGTCCCTCCCCTGGCTCGATGGTCCCGGACTCCAACATTTTATCCACCTCCATGTCAACCACGGCCCGCCGATGGGGGGCCAGCCTCCTCGGTGGCATCCGCAGTGGGGGACTATGCCCGGTGTCAATCTTGTGCTGCACGGCGGTGGCCCTCCCGGTATCCCCGGGATTCAGCTGGAATGCCCCCTTGTGCCTCCTCAGCAGCTCACTGAGGGGCTGCTGACATTCCGCCTCCACCCCTTCTGTCAGAAGTCGGATTACTCCCTCGGTTTCCTCTGTCGTGGGTAGGGGTTTATCTCCTACCATCCGGCAGCTCTCTCCCGTCTCCACTCCCCCGGGTGGAGGTGGCAGCGTTACTGGCTCCAGTGAGGCCACCGTCATATCTTTATAAATGATCACGGAGTCTTGCCCCGGGTTGAAGATGCGTAAGGGTGTGGAGCCCTCGTCTCGGACGTCGACCAGGCCCCGCCCTACCAGGAACCCCCGCTTCTCCTCCACCTCCCGGAGCCCCTCCACGAGGCCCTCCTCCTCGCCTTGCCAGTCTCCTACCAAGTACGCGTTGATAACCGCTTCCTCCCCTGCTTCGATCACCGCCGTCCCGCAGCTGATGACTCGGCACACTCGGATGCCCTCCTCCTCCTCGGGAGGATCGTCTAGGACCAACCGTTCTCGAGCGAGGTCCACCAGGAAGCGAGATTGTAATAGGAAGCTAGTTCCCAATATGACGTCAGTTGGAATCTCTGTTAGTTCAAAAATCACAGGCCACGGCCGGTCTCCGATAACCACCGCCGTCCGTACACGCCCGTGCAGCTTCATTGGCCGCCCCTCCACCGAGTAGACAGCTTGCGTGGTGTCCTCCAGGCGGCCTGGCTCCCCGTGGGTCCGCCACCATGATAGGGCCAACAGATTGACGGAAGCCCCGGTGTCGACCAAGCACACCGCAACACTCCCTTCTATCTTGCCCTCCACCAGGAGGCCGGACCCTCCCCTTTCCAGGCGGCCCACCACGATCTCTGTTCTCTGCCTCATCCCATCGCCGACCCTACAGTGGCTATCCTGTAGGGTCGTTTCTAGTTTCCCGCCCCCTCTGTCATTGTGGGCGCGAACTGCGCGGATGGAGGTGCCGCGGAGTAGCCGAACTGCCCCGCCTCGGGACCCACGGGTGTGAATGGTATCGGCGCCGGCGGCGCGGAGGGCATGGCCATCATTTGTCCTGCGGCCCGCACGGTTCCGGTGTGACCCGCTGCTCTTGCGTCAGCTGCTGCCATCTGGTCCCTCCATACCGGACAACCTGATCGCTGGTGGCCGAAAGCAGCACAATGGTAGCACCGCATCTCAGATAAGGGAGTCCTGGAAGGATTGCGGGGCCGGTCGGAACGGTCCCCTCCGCCCCTTCTCTCCCCCCCTCGCCCGGCCGAGGAGTGAGAATCGAGCAGCGGCTTCCATCTCTTTCGCTGCGTCTTCCCGCAGAACTCAAACCTCTTCTCCCATGGTTTGAGCCGTTGCTCTCACCGTCTGAGAAGGCTGCCCGTGTGGCCGCATACAGGCCTCTGCATGTAACGCTACTTGCACGGCCTCCAACAGTGTAGCGGCCGTGCTCTGGTGTATCCACAGTTGGAGCTGGTGATCTCTGAGGCTATCCACGAAGCGATCTTTAGCCATACAATCGATGGTGGCCAGGTCAGCTTGCGGGTAGGCAAGACGAGTCACCCGAGCGATATCCTCCGCGTACGACTGCAAACACTCCCCTTTTCCCCTCTCCTTAGAGCGGAGTAGGGCCTTGTACATCGCGCTTTGGTTCGGTGGCTGGAAGCGTGCTACGAGGGCCTCCTTCAGGCGGAGATACCCCTTCTCGGAGTTGGGCTGGATACCTGCTAGCAGGCGGCGTGCCATCCCCGTTAGGCTCAGACCCAGGAAGAGGCCTGCCGTGCTCTCATCCCAGCCGTTCACTTCCGCGCAGAGTTCAAAGTGGGCGAGGTATTCCGTTAGGGAGCCTGTTCCATCGAACTTAGCCGGGGTGTAGACCGGCTTGGCCTTGCGCTCCGCGTTAGACCATTCCTTACCCGTCTCCCCCGCCATGTGCAGTGGGTGTTCCCGCCTTCTCCTCCTTCGGCCTACCCAGGAGGGCTGGTGGAGTTCTCCCCAGGTGCAGTGTACTGGGTTGCACCGGAAGCCCCACCGGGGGGTGCGGAGACCAGATGGAGGGCCTGACGGGGCCGTACCCCCCGAAGCTTCCCCCCATTTGCCGGGACTCCGGATTGCGCATGGCCACGGTTGCTGCTGCCGGTAGAGTGGGCGTAGCCCCCTGCCCAAAAGGGTAACGTTCCCCACTCTCCCTAGTTGGTACTTCCCCTCTATTATTACGGCTCTGAACGGCGTAAGAAGGGAGTGGCCGGGGAAGCTCCCCCTGGGGTGACGGTATGGGGTATGCGCCCCAAGCCTCCTTCTCACCCCTCTGCACCTCGCTGCGGATGGCCTCCCTATACGCCCCTTCCCGGCGGGTCACCTCCGCTCGGGCTGCCTCCACGGCCACGATCTCCCTCTGTACTGAGTCGGCGCGGAGCGCCACCTCCTCAGCCATCTCCCTTCTATCCTCCTCTGCTTCCCGGAGCATCCGTTCTTCCTCCCTGGCCGCGGTCTCGGCTGCCATTCTCAGACTGTTCTCCGCCGCCTTCCGCTCTACTTCCCTCCTGGCTACTTCAAGCTGGTTAACCTGCTCCACCCTCTCAGCTTCCCGGCGGGCTGCCGACTCCCTCACCTGTCGACGGATCACTTCTAGCACAGCGGAATCCACCCCTGCCTCGGTAGCCGGCGTGATGGGGGCACTACCGGCCCTTATCCCTGACTCCCCGCCCCGGGGAGTCGCCTCCCCGCCGGGGGGAGTTGCTGTCTCTCCGGTTAGACTGCCCCGAGCGGACTCCCCGCCCCGGGGAGTTGCCAATGCTAATCTGGGTGAGTCTTCTCGGGGGGTTTCCTCTCGAGGTGGCCGGCTGGCCCCTTCCGTCTCTCGCTGACCTCCCCCCGCTCCCCATGGGATGGTATCGGCCTGGCTGGACCCGAGACTGGCACTGGAGGTAGGCCTCCCCTCACCGACGGCCCCCAGACCGCCCAAATTACCCGCGAGCAACTGCCATCTCTCCTCTTGGGCCCTCCTTTCTTCCTCCAGCTTCCGAATACGCTCTTCCTCGCCGGTGCGCCAGTCTATCACCCACTGTCTCTGTTTCTCAGTTTCCCCTGCATCGCCGGCAGCCACCACGTCCTCTGTTGGGCGCCCCTCTATAGGATTTTCGAACCCCGGCGGTGCCTCCACCTCCGGCAACCTCAAGTAGATGCCATCTCCTGCCGGCACTTCCCTCCTTCTCCCCACTGCCAGGTCTGCCATCCTTCTTTCTACTGCTTCCAGACCTGTATCTAAGGATAAACCATCCATCTTCTACCAGGCGTGTTGTTCGTCTCTAAAATAAACCCGACTGTCACCACTGTAACGGTATTAGATGTTGGCTTATTACTAAGAAGGAAAACGAGGAGAGGAGGAGTTGTGATATAAGATAGTTCTCTATTGACGGAATGATGATACAGGATAAGAGCTACCGGAGCCTTTATGGCCAATGCTGCTGGATATCACAATAACGACTTAAGGTCTATTAGAACTCGCCTTGATAAAGGCGGGGAGTCAAGCTCGGCGGGGAGTCTCTCAGGGAGCACAGCACGTCCGTCCTGAACGAGAGCCAAGCAAGACTGGCGGCCCGCGCCATCGTGCTCGTTTATATAGCACTCCCACGCGGGGCGCCCCCCTGCGGGACGGTGACGCACTATACTCCCCGCGAGACTCCCCGCGACTCCCCGTGGCGGAGACCCCCTCCGCTACAATACCCTCTAAGAACAGTGTGTCGCCGGAACATGCTTAAGGAGTTATACACACATGCTTGCAACACACCTTTGAGATCAGCACCCTTTTGGTAAAGAGTGTGTAGTGTGTTACACCAATATGTGTGTTAAAATGGCTGCAGAAAAGCATGTTGATAAGTGTGTAAACGTAACACACTGATCTTAGAGTGTGTTATACACTCAGTATCAGTGAGGTAATCTGTGGCACTGTAATGCTAGATTATGCCAACCCCTCAGGGTGGATAAACCACTCATTTGAGTTATTCAAAAATATCACCCACTAGGTAAATGGTTCGCTTTGGTTCGGTGGCTGGAAGCGTGCTACGAGGGCCTCCTTCAGGCGGAGATACCCCTTCTCGGAGTTGGGCTGGATACCTGCTAGCAGGCGGCGTGCCATCCCCGTTAGGCTCAGACCCAGGAAGAGGCCTGCCGTGCTCTCATCCCAGCCGTTCACTTCCGCGCAGAGTTCAAAGTGGGCGAGGTATTCCGTTAGGGAGCCTGTTCCATCGAACTTAGCCGGGGTGTAGACCGGCTTGGCCTTGCGCTCCGCGTTAGACCATTCCTTACCCGTCTCCCCCGCCATGTGCAGTGGGTGTTCCCGCCTTCTCCTCCTTCGGCCTACCCAGGAGGGCTGGTGGAGTTCTCCCCAGGTGCAGTGTACTGGGTTGCACCGGAAGCCCCACCGGGGGGTGCGGAGACCAGATGGAGGGCCTGACGGGGCCGTACCCCCCGAAGCTTCCCCCCATTTGCCGGGACTCCGGATTGCGCATGGCCACGGTTGCTGCTGCCGGTAGAGTGGGCGTAGCCCCCTGCCCAAAAGGGTAACGTTCCCCACTCTCCCTAGTTGGTACTTCCCCTCTATTATTACGGCTCTGAACGGCGTAAGAAGGGAGTGGCCGGGGAAGCTCCCCCTGGGGTGACGGTATGGGGTATGCGCCCCAAGCCTCCTTCTCACCCCTCTGCACCTCGCTGCGGATGGCCTCCCTATACGCCCCTTCCCGGCGGGTCACCTCCGCTCGGGCTGCCTTCACGGCCACGATCTCCCTCTGTACTGAGTCGGCGCGGAGCGCCACCTCCTCAGCCATCTCCCTTCTATCCTCCTCTGCTTCCCGGAGCATCCGTTCTTCCTCCCTGGCCGCGGTCTCGGCTGCCATTCTCAGACTGTTCTCCGCCGCCTTCCGCTCTACTTCCCTCCTGGCTACTTCAAGCTGGTTAACCTGCTCCACCCTCTCAGCTTCCCGGCGGGCTGCCGACTCCCTCACCTGTCGACGGATCACTTCTAGCACAGCGGAATCCACCCCTGCCTCGGTAGCCGGCGTGATGGGGGCACTACCGGCCCTTATCCCTGACTCCCCGCCCCGGGGAGTCGCCTCCCCGCCGGGGGGAGTTGCTGTCTCTCCGGTTAGACTGCCCCGAGCGGACTCCCCGCCCCGGGGAGTTGCCAATGCTAATCTGGGTGAGTCTTCTCGGGGGGTTTCCTCTCGAGGTGGCCGGCTGGCCCCTTCCGTCTCTCGCTGACCTCCCCCCGCTCCCCATGGGATGGTATCGGCCTGGCTGGACCCGAGACTGGCACTGGAGGTAGGCCTCCCCTCACCGACGGCCCCCAGACCGCCCAAATTACCCGCGAGCAACTGCCATCTCTCCTCTTGGGCCCTCCTTTCTTCCTCCAGCTTCCGAATACGCTCTTCCTCGCCGGTGCGCCAGTCTATCACCCACTGTCTCTGTTTCTCAGTTTCCCCTGCATCGCCGGCAGCCACCACGTCCTCTGTTGGGCGCCCCTCTATAGGATTTTCGAACCCCGGCGGTGCCTCCACCTCCGGCAACCTCAAGTAGATGCCATCTCCTGCCGGCACTTCCCTCCTTCTCCCCACTGCCAGGTCTGCCATCCTTCTTTCTACTGCTTCCAGACCTGTATCTAAGGATAAACCATCCATCTTCTACCAGGCGTGTTGTTCGTCTCTAAAATAAACCCGACTGTCACCACTGTAACGGTATTAGATGTTGGCTTATTACTAAGAAGGAAAACGAGGAGAGGAGGAGTTGTGATATAAGATAGTTCTCTATTGACGGAATGATGATACAGGATAAGAGCTACCGGAGCCTTTATGGCCAATGCTGCTGGATATCACAATAACGACTTAAGGTCTATTAGAACTCGCCTTGATAAAGGCGGGGAGTCAAGCTCGGCGGGGAGTCTCTCAGGGAGCACAGCACGTCCGTCCTGAACGAGAGCCAAGCAAGACTGGCGGCCCGCGCCGTCGTGCTCGTTTATATAGCACTCCCACGCGGGGCGCCCCCCTGCGGGACGGTGACGCACTATACTCCCCGCGAGACTCCCCGCGACTCCCCGTGGCGGAGACCCCCTCCGCTACAATACCCTCTAAGAACAGTGTGTCGCCGGAACATGCTTAAGGAGTTATACACACATGCTTGCAACACACCTTTGAGATCAGCACCCTTTTGGTAAAGAGTGTGTAGTGTGTTACACCAATATGTGTGTTAAAATGGCTGCAGAAAAGCATGTTGATAAGTGTGTAAACGTAACACACTGATCTTAGAGTGTGTTATACACTCAGTATCAGTGAGGTAATCTGTGGCACTGTAATGCTAGATTATGCCAACCCCTCAGGGTGGATAAACCACTCATTTGAGTTATTCAAAAATATCACCCACTAGGTAAATGGTACTGCACAAGTCACATTAAACTTTAGAAAAGTTCTTATCTGTCACACTTCAATTAGTAGCCTGGCCAACCAGTTTCAGCTCACTCATAAGGATTCAGTCCCTGCCTGGCATGCTGCATGGATGGAGTGACCAGAAGGCTCATAGGGAACTAGGGAACTGGTGACGTGATGAAACCTGTTTGACAACCACTAGTAAAATTTCTTTCACGAGATAGAATCGTCAGAAAACATAATTGGAGACATTTGCCATCTTTATCAAGTGTATGGTTTTTGTCGTGTGTTCATACATCGTTCTTCACAAGTGAATAACGATGTAAACACATTCTGCTGAGTGAGTCCCTTCATTATTACATGTGAACATGATCTAAAATAGATTGAAGTATTACTTAGTCTAACTCATGACAACTCCAGATTAGTCATTTAGAGGGGCACCTGTTGTTGCTCCAAGAGTAAAATAAGGAATGGAGCACGCCCAAGAGTGAAATTTCCCAGAAACTATTTCAAGAGGTATATTTGTTTATGCATGGCTCAAGTTCTGTTTAAAATACCACATCAGATAAAATGGTAAAGAGGTGCGATCGAAGAGGGTGTGTCCCTTATTGGCCACACCTAAGTGAACCTGTGTCTTCTAAACACAGACAAAGGATGCGACTCAGCTTTGAGGTCATTGAAAGATGAGGCTCACGGGCTGTGCCTTACTTGTAACAAAAATATGGTTAAAAAAGGCAGAGCCTCAAGACTATTATTCATGCTCGCATTGCAGAAGGGGCTGTTTTTAGATGCAGCTCTGATGAACAGAGAACCCATCTCTCCCACAGGGGAGAGAATAAAAAGTAGAACTCTGAGATAGTATATAGAGCTATGAATAAGAAGGAATGGCGTTAAAATGGTGCAAATAAATTAAGACATGAAATGAATTGGACTCTTTACATACAAATTCTCTTTTCCATCTGCAGCGTCTCCATATAAATGCAGGGGGTCTCATAAGAGTGCAGTTCCTGTATAAGCACAGTGAACAGGATATTCAAATCAATATCTAAATCCTTTTCATATCAATGTAGTCTGGAACAGGCCCTTGAAATATACGGGTGCACGTGCACTAAAACATGCAGTTATGTTACGCTAAATCTAGTACCAAAACTATGTAGGAAGAGTGATGAATCCGGTCTATTCATCTCTAGGATAACTTTAACCTGCAAAATATATGAGGGCTGTTCTATGCTCATTTTGAACAGCTTAAACGCCATAAAAAGGGGTGTGCCTTACATTATTGGGATGTTATATTCCCTTAGGGAGCTGAATGTTTGATGTACAGAGCTGAATCAAATAGTGTAAGATAGGAGAGGATATTCTGAGCCTGCTTTAACATTAGTAAAAAGATGGAAGCTTTGACTCTCCAAGTGTGTTCTAGCCAGGGCCTTCCCAAAGTCATAATACACATTTTGAGTGTATGACAGAGGACATAGGATTTATGAATGCGAAAATGTAGAGAAGAGTGTCAAAACGATAGACAAAGAGAAAATAATTATCCCATCATCATTGTGAAAATCGTTGAAAAGGTAATGCTCTACAGATATGTGTACAAATCAGGTTGCCATGGGCATTCCTATTATAAATATAGAGGTCACATACCTGTATTGTATGATTTGCTGGATATCCCCAATTCTGAGTTCACCTCTCGTGACACTAGTACTACTAAGTAGTAGTACTCACTATGGGGGTTTCCATGCATGGGTGTGACACCGGGTGCTAACCCTCTAAGGGCAGCATAGTGCTTTCATGTGCAATGCATTTTGACGGCATGGTGGATGAATGCACACCCGTATCATTAACATGTCCATTGACCAGATCTCACAGCTATTGACATGATCTTCTGGAGTAGTCAGGGAGAACGACAGGAGACAGTGAAGGAATATCAATGTGTGAACAAAATGTGATCATATATATCAGAAGAACTCTACGGGTTATTGATATTCTCCCAAAAAGTTGGCAGGATACACCGATGTAGTACCGGGTAGTAACTCACTAGAACTGTATCAGTGCGTTATGATGAACCTAGAACCTAGAGGAAGCACACAGTCCTAAAGGAGCTGATGCTTAAATCACTTTGTAAAATGTGTTTTGCAGACAGTGAAACATGCATTTCACTTGACAACTGTACAGCAGGGTGTGTCATGTTTTGCTCTGATGACATATAAGGAGTGGCTATTTCTTAACAACAGGAGGTCGGAGCATTCTGGTGCAAGTGTGCTGGAATACATTAGATCCAACATTTTTGTCCCCCGCCCCAAGCATCAAATTTATTGCGTGAAAAAACATTTAGCAATGGTAACACAATCAATTTTTATTTATTAAAATGAGTGACAATTGTGAAGATGATGACTCGCTTAGAGTTATTATAGTGTTTTTAGTTGGAAAAAAGTGGGGGTTATACAGTCGAATGAAGACGCACAAGTGAAACAAGAAAGATCATCATAACTGCGACACCCGTATTTGGTTACAATGTAGCCGACATGGCTGACATCCAACATAGTGAATGTCAATCCAAACAATAAATTGTTCTTTTTGTTCAACCTTTAACACTACTCAAGTTATTACTGCATGATAAAACAGTTTAACATAATGTCCACAATGGAAATATTTTGTCCACATGGTACACAATGAGATAATATTATTGTCTCATTATAAATCCACCATGCTCTTTAACGGAAGGGCATGGGAACAATATGAAAAATGTAATCGTGATACAAGTCATTTAATAAGTTTTGCCTCATACAAAACCATATTGTTGTTTTAATTAATACTCATATCAGTTGGTTATAGTTCTGAATTGGAGGATATTAAATGAGCACCAAGGAACTGTTGTATTCAATAATGGATCTTTCTGATGATGGCAGTTTTAACCATTTCATTTCCCTTTGTTATCTATGAACTTTGAAGGGGACACAGTTGCCATATTGGAAAAGGGACGTCCACCTAAATTCACAGTAAACATTTAGATTTGACTGTCACTGTGTTGTGAGAGTGTTGGGAGAATAAATTTATGCAGTTATATCCAGTGCATCATCTGCAGGCTGAATGAGTCATGTATGCCCTGAAATCTAGCAATGGGTTTCTCATAAATCACTGAAAGAAGTTGCCAGGTGATGAGAAATGAAATCCCCGGATCAAAGAACCAGGGCAAGAGTAAAATCCCCAGAAATCCATGCCAGGGACGACTCGTGAAAAAAGCAAAACTATGTATCACTAACTGTCAACCGCCACTAGACATGAAAATTCCAGCTTTTAAATATGAATCCACTTGTATTTATATGACACCAGCGCAGCTGGAGAATCCAAAGGGAATAAAGGTGTGAATAAGGAGAGTGTATGTCACCTGTTGGCTTCCAAGCTAGGGTGGTGAGTCTGCTTTCAACTGGCAAGGAAATTGTTATTAAAGACCACCACCTTTGGAATATTATACCTTCTGATTTTGCAAAGGCTGCAGTCCTATTCCTAGCTCCAACACAGTACAAGATGATAAGGTAGACCTTGATGGGAGTGAGTATATGAATCCATTTTGCCCTGTCAGACTAGCTGATGAAACCGACAAATGGGTTCCCTAATTGGCGCAGTTTTGGAGCATTGATCAGCTAGTAGAGCTCCTGGAGGAGGTTACCAACACTGTGGTGGGTGGTGGCAGGACGAATGTAAATGGTAGGGTGTCAGGACAAGTACCCCCCGGACATCTACCCCCTGCCATTTACCTCCGGACATCTACCCCCCTAGGACATCTACCCCCTGGGACTTTTACCCCTCTGGACATCTACCCCCTAGACATCTACCCCCTGGACCTTTACCCTCTTAGGACTTTTACCCCCTAGGACATCCACCCCCTTGGACATCTACCCCCTTGGATTTTTACCCTCCAGGACTTTTTCCCTCTAGGACTTCTAGCTCCTCCAATTTGTGACTCAATCATATGGGCATCTGGAGGGAGTGGATCTCCCCAGGGGTAGAAGTCCCAGAGGGTAAAAGTCCAAGGGGGTAGATGTCCAAGGGGGTGGATGTCCTAGGGGGTAAAAGACCTAAGGGGGTATAAGTCCAGGGGGTAGATGTCCAGGAGGTACTTGTCCTAGAAAAATAGCCTTAGTAGATACATCATGTTGAAAACGCCACTGCTTATTCAACTCATTCCAATAGATGAGGGAGCTATTCCACACTTTGCCTGCTGTATGACTTGTTTGCAACAAATTGTAATCAGTTAAAGAAAGCAAATTTGTGACTTTCTACTTACATCATAGTATATTGCCAAGTCAGTACGGTATCAAAAAACCCTTTATAAAGACGTTCTCTTAACGTTTTCGAAAATCATTACTTCAGTAAGCTGATGTTTTCACTATCTGTTAGAGATGACATTTTCCAATTACGTTTTTCCTGATTTCCACATTCGGTGTGGATAGGTAAAGGTGCAGCCATAGTGAACAACAAGTTAAGGCCTTGGCGATTGGTTGGTGAGATGGAGAACGTGAAGAAACCTTTTTTAAACTGGGGAACAAGAAGGCTATTCCCGTGGGACGAGTGATCTAGTACGAACTGTCCAAATGCCCAACTGCCTGATTGTTTTCTGATCCTGTTTATATTTAAGTTGTCTTTGCAGAGAAAAGTGTGGGAGGGGGTGAAAACTGCATTCCCTACAGAGTGCAGCATTGACTGACTCTGGAGGGAGTTTTGTGTGAGGGGAGAGTGGCCGCAGTCTCTAGAAGAAGTTCCCAACATTGCCATACTTGCTGAATCAATCTAACATTACCAAACTCGTAGGAACTACAAAACTTGCTTCAAGAGTCAGTGAATATTTTGTTTGTGGTGTGCTAAGTGGTCAATGCATATCTCTGATTACTTCTAACTATTCGACCCTGCCGTGGGTGTCTCCGTAGGTGCTAATAATCAAAATCTCTGGGTTGGGTGAGTCACAAATTAGCCCCCCAAAAAAGAGGTTTGTTCCAGGTCACCTGACAGACCCTATGTACATAGGGCCGACCCTGCGGGTTATTTTATGCCATTTTGAAGAAATTTTAGGGTTTGCAAAGCGGCTGGCTAGTACATTTATGTTTAGAAAAAAAAATTAAAAAAGAATCCGACCTACAGACCCTACATTTTCCTCCCATGTTACCTGAAACAAAACTTCTATATTTTGCCTGACAAGGGCACGAGCGGGATAACTCACACGGGTTTGCATATTGTCAAGACTCCTAGAGTCTCTTGGCCATACTCCTCGTGTGCAAGGCCGCTTAACTCCTCGTGTGCAAGGCCGCTTATATATGCAGTATCGGCAGGGAAAGGGTTAAATATTTTTAAAAATTGTAGTTATAATATATAAGGGTAACGTTAGGGTGGGTAAATGGGTTCGCCAACCGGAACCGGATTTTTTTGTTGTTAGTTATAAAAGATTAGGGTGAAGTTAGGGTAGGTAAAAGGGTTGGCCAACTGGAACCGGAACTGGAACACGTGATATACGTATAGCAGGAGTAGGCCTATGGCCAAGAACGTCAACCGTCAAGACTGCATACAGTGTTGCCACCTGGAGGAATTGAGTTACCAAACTTTCATTAGTGTAATAGTGTAACTAATCTACTGCAAGTGCAACACAGTCATTATTACATGGTGATACGGCCTTGCTATGCTAAGCCTATGTGACTTCCGTACTCCATGCCCCCATGGAGTAGGGTGTTATACTCCATGGCCTTAATGTTTGTTGATTTTCTTTATTTCAAGAGAGTAGGGACATGTAATAAACACAAAACCCCACTTATTGACATACATGTACATCATACCTCACGAGTTGAAGCTGGGCCATATCACGCACAGCCTTCGGCATTGTGTGATATGGCCCAGCTTCATCTCGTGAAGTATGATCAACGAGCCTAAATAGCGTATAGCGTTGTACGCTTACACTCTACTATTCTTGGTATGATGTACATGTATGTCAATGGTGTGGAGTTTTGTCTATGTATGCTTTGTTTAGGCTAGGTATATGGGGAGCTCTGCCCCCCAACCACCCTTTTATTTTCGGCCCTTAAATGTATGTTGTACCACTGTGATCCATGTCAGAGTAAGCAATAAAACAGGTTCAAACACCATAATAAGAACTTTTGGTGCACTGTAAAAAGTTGTTGTTCGTGAACAGCAATATGTGCTGTGATTGTACAGTACTTTAGCTGTAAAAGATAATACAGCAACTTTTGCTGTACACATACAATTCTGTTACTGTAGATGCAGGTTCGAATCCCATAACCAGCAACCAGAGGGAGAGAGAGCAGAGACGTTGGAGGGAGTACCATACTCCACAGCTCAAATATGACCTGATCTTTTCAAAAGCCCAATGATGTAGGCTACATAGTGACTGCCCCTCTAGCTCAGTCGGTAGAGCCGTGGGAGATGTATTCTGAAGGTCAGCGGTTCCAGTCCCGGCAGGAAACTCTCACACAAACTACATTTCTCCTGATGCAATTCTAAAGTATAATATATTTTGGTACACTGAAATGTTACTATTGAAAATATGCAGAGGATAAGACCAATGTATCTCAACAATCTGCATGAAAGATAGTAAAATTTACTTTGAAAAACATCTATCAAGATTACACTTCAACTAATGGTAGTTCAGTCCTTATTAGTACATAACTGCAATAGGGTAATTTTCATATTATCCCTTAAGACATGAACAGTCTAGTTTTAAAATTGTCCCCAGGGATCCTGTGTTGACCTCATTACCATTCACACATGAGTAGGAGGTGTTTCAATGCACCTGACAAGCAGGATTCACTGGCGTAGTGGTCATGGTTCAGGACTATGGATTGGAACCTGGGGGTTCAAATCTCCAAGATGTTGAATATGTGAGCCTTTTTAGAACTCAGGTCTGCGTCTACAGTAGATTCTACTGTAGGTCTACAGCAGAATTTACTGGAACCAAAGTTGCCCCCAATAGTTGCTGTACAGGAACACTACTTACTTCTAACAGTGTGACTGCTACTTTTGGAAAGCAAACTTGAATATTACCTCAGTGCAAACACTTTCATTTGATACTGAGTCAACGCATTTGCTCTTCTAAGCTCCAATATAACTCGTGTTCTGAAAACATAATGATGAGACATTCCACAACAACTCATATGCAGAATATTTGTGACATGTATGGGGAGAAGGGACCCTTCACTAAGGTCCCTTTTCGCAGATTGTGTAACAAAATCTTGTTTATGTATATTCTAAAAGTTTAGGATGATAAAAAAAAAGCTTCTCCTTTGAAACCAATAGAGCATCTTATATGAGGAAGCAGGAAAAGAACATCTTCCAGCGAGATATGACATATGGCAATTACCCTATATCTAAAGTGTCCAAACGCTTCCTCCTACGATGCAGATCTTCAACTACTTCATCACCATTTTCCGTCAAGATAAACTCATTTTCCATATGCCTCGGAGGAAATATGGGCAATCAAGATGTCAAGGCCGGGATTTAAGTGCTTGTTTTCTACAGACTGAAGCATGTAATGGTGGATCTAACTGCCTCCCTGCCTCCATCCCCTTCAACCCTGTGACTTCCAGTATGATTACTGCGACTGGGGGTGAGAGGGGGGCAGTGTATGGGGCTTTGGTCTGGTAGAAATGGGCTCAGGCATAGCAAAATTTGACGTTTTAGGGAAGTTGGCTAAGTCATTATTGCTATTAAACTCATGATATTTAATTACTCCTTTTCAGCAGGTGACATAGACCCGGCTGTGAACGTTCATGTTCCGTATGTTTCTGGAATAGCCCCTATTTATTGTTCGAAATTAGATAAAGGTAATCACCTGAGATAACTTAAATTATTATTATGTTCACTTTGATAATGTGACAACTGGACTCCTATGCGATGAAAGGTAGTTCCAAGCTCTAATGATTAAGGACTTTACTATATTTTACTACCATGGCCCGTCATACATCACTATGACTCGGCAGCGGAGGCAGATCCTCACGCCTAGTTTAACACACACACACACACACACACATCCCGTACAACCCCTTCCTCCCTACATCCACCCTCTGCACCCTACAGGTGCCCCCATCATCCACAGGCCCCAAGTGTTTTTGACAGAGATGTTCCGGGTTATCAGGGAGATAAGCCACGTGCTTTATGCTGAAATATGGACCATCGATTTAACATGGGTGGGAGGGTGGGCAGTATATGGGACGTGGGATGCTGTAGAGTATGGGGAGAGGATAGAGGCATATATGGCATTGAGAATGTATTGGTTAACAGAATGGTAGGAGGTAGACGGGGAAGGGGGAAGGGAATCAGCAGGTAATGAAAGAAAACAAGGAGAGTTGGAAAACTTAAAGTGAGAAACAGTTATAAAGAGAACAAGGAATGGATGAAGAAACTTACGACATTTCGACCAAATCCACCAACCTTCTCCTGTTCTTAAAGGATGACCACTTCCAAAGTGATCCATGTTCCATGCCAGGCAGGAGAGAGGTGAAGGGGATGGGAGAGGGCATGTAGGGATGGACGGAGGGGGCGTGAGGGTGTAGAGAAAGCGTTTCAATATTATGGGATAGTGAGCGGACAGCAGGGCATGTGTTGGGACAGGTATATGGTATGACATTGAGAGGATGTGACTAAAGGCTGCACGTTGGCAGATACAAAGTATAGAGTTAAAGGTGAATAGACAATGTTTGTCTCATCGATATTTGATCTCAATAGACACCATAAACTGGCGGTCTGACTAGACCTATAGATATACAAGTACACTATACACGTGCACTGTAAAAATATTCCGTTGAATATACGGAGAATCAGTGTAAAATTTTACGGTGATTCATCGTAACATATGATTACGCTGAGGCAATGTAAAATCAATCAATTTTACTTTGAATATCCATAATCCAGTAGAGTGAAACACCGTTTATTTTTACAGTGAAACACAGTTTATTTTACGGTAAAGCTACGTTTAATTAATTTCAGTTTTATCACACCAGGTGGGAGTTTGGTTCATGAAGAGATTTTCCTAGATGCTAGGAACACCATTTTTGTGGTGATAAGAAATATATATACAGACACAGCTGTAAGGTTTGCTCTGTAGCCATCCTAGAGTGACTTCTGCTCATGGACTGGTATTACAAAGTGTCATGAAGCATTCTATAAGGCTTTCATAGACTAATTCCTAATGATTAGGTCTGAAGTCTTGACACTAAGATGATATTGCTGATTGGTACCAAATTGGGTTCGGAACCATATTGAGCATGGAGTTAGGTATAGGGGGATAAATGAACTGAATAACACTGGGAAGAATCAGTTAAATTACACAAAATACCATTACAATTATTGTTTAGGCACTGAATCAGAATACAGTGATGTTTTGTATTCTGTTAAAATAACGGTGATTCACAGTTCCGTAGAAATAACGGTGACTTTGGGAAAAACTGTGACGGTGAAAATCCGGCACCCAGTGGTGCCGGTGAAACACCGTTATTTTAACGGTACTGAGAATCACTGTTAAAAAAATCTATAACAGAGATTTCTTGTTTAAAAATAGCGGTGACATTTCCGTAAAAATAACGGTGACTTAGAAAAAAACGGTGACCGTAAAAATAACGGTGAAAGTCTGGCACCCAGTGGTGCCAGTGAATCTCCGTTATTTTAACGGAATTTCTTTTACAGTGTGTGCCTCACACTGGAAGTCTAGAAAGCTGCACGTCGGCGTGTATGCACAGAGAAAAGAAGTAGAATCACGGTGACTCCCAAATGGGAGTCTGGACTCAATCACTGAGGTAACTCTCCCCACAGCTCTAAAGACTGACTCCAAATCATTAGGGAGTCATTATAGAGTTATTATAGAGTCCTGCTAATGTTAGGGAGTCACTTAAGAGTCCTGGGGAGAGTTACCGCAGTGACAAAGTAGGGAGTCACATTGATTCTACTTCGTTTCTCTGTGTGCTGTCAACACAGGCAGGGATGTTAAGCCCTTATCCTACAAAATTGCCCTTATCCTACAAAAAACATATAGGTTTGTAGTATAAGGGCTGTCAGTCAGGCCCTTATCCTACAAAATTTGCCCTTATCCTACACAAATATATAGTTTTGTAGGATAAGGGCTGTCAGTCAGGCCCTATCCTACAAAATTGCCCTTATCCTACAAAACCTTTATTATTTTTGTAGGATAAGGGCAATCAGTTAAGCCCTTATTCTACAAAATTTGCCCTTATCCTACAAAACACCTGTCAGGCCCTTATCCTTCAAAATTGCCCTTATACTACACAAATATATAGTTTTGTAGGATAAGGGCTGTCAGTCAGGCCCTATCCTACAAAATTGCCCTTATCCTACAAAACCTATATTATTTTTGTAGGATAAGGGCAATCAGTTAAGCCCTTATCCTACAAAATTGCCCAAAATTGCCCTTTTGTAGGATAAGGGCTTGACTGACAGCCCTTATACTACAAAGCTATGCATTTTTGTAGGATAAGGGCAATTTTGTAGGATAAGGGCCTAACAAGGGATGACATTTTCGTCTAAACGGCCACCGCACCCCCAGGGTCTCGTTGCATTAAACTCAACTCAAATAGTGTAAGATAGGGGGAGGATATATTACTCTTTATCTTCTTTTACTTAGCCTGCTTTAACAAGTGTAAAAAGATTCAATTTCTTAGGCGTGTTTTAGGTGGGGCCTTCCCAAAGTTGTGTTATGGAATTTATGAGTGTGAATATTAATGTGCAAAGATAGCAGATAATTCGTTATATGTACGCCAATGGAGATGAATGGGTGTCCATGGAGGGACCGCTCAGGAACTCCATGGGTCATGATTGAAAAAGCTGCTTTAGCATTGACATTTAAACGCAGTCAGCCTGTAAGTCTTTTCATGTATGCAGGAAGGAGATTTCGTTGACATCACTTGGTAGTATTTACCCTTCAAGATGACTGATATGCACTATGGAGGATCTTCCAGAAGGGCAACAACTACATACATCTTGGGCTTATGGTATAATTTGATTTGTTTTGCAGTTTTAAATTTGTCCCTGTCACTGGCGCTGTGCCGTTATGTTGGAAATAATCTAAAACGGTTTGCTTCCATAGGTCAGTACGGTCATTATGGTATATAATAAGTGATGCTCAGATGAAAACTCATGAAATTATAGAGGATTAAAGTTATGTTTTTTGCCTGTAAAGAGGAGGGTATTCCCTATCCTTAATATAGGACAGTATCCAAGACATGACATATTCAAATCGAGTTCAGTCAAATTCCACCTTAACATCTATATCCTGACCGTGAGTTTAAAAGGTGAAAAGTGAAGCAAAATAATTAGCCGATGGGGAGGGGGTTGAATACAGCCTTTTAGTAAAGCATAGTAATTGTCGTATTGTCCATGACATAATTACAACATTAATAATAGAGCATTAAGAATATCACTAGGACGATATATCCCCCTAGTAAAACGTCCAACCGTTAACAGAAGGAATTTCTTTGCACTGTTGAATGAGTACCTAGTGACCTGGTGACACCGTGGTTTATGGTTTCCATGGGTGTGGCTTATATGGAAATGATCAAAACACCTGTATTGCAGACATCACAGCAACTGCCAGTAGCTCATAACTGTACTAAACGAAGTATCATACATATGGGTGTGCCATACGAAGCTGTGAGGTGGAAATTCAACTTATTTCTGTTTCTTGGTATCACTTTTTTGGTGAGACTTTCTCACCCTCAACCAACCCAATGTCTAACCCTTTACTTTGGTATAAAAAGTCACCGAGGTTGTCATGCACTGAGCCCAACTGCAATATGGGAGGGAAGTGTATTTCCGCAAAGCTTTTTTTGTTTATTAGGAAATAGTGATCTGCAATGTTTTTTGTAGTTTTTATGTGAGGAATGAAAAGAAGAAAGGAGAAGACTCACAATAGCTGACAACGCAAGCAAAAAATGTTATTAAAACTTGTCTGTGTGTCCTCTGGGAGTCACTACTGTACAAGGGATGACTGGCGGTTTAATGAATTTCTGTATGTGAAATAAAAGACATAAAAGACTGTTTCTGCACTGTTTGTATAGCACTGTGGGTCGGCTGAGGAATGTGTGAACATGGGAAATGCAAACGCTATCAAATGTGTCATTTTGCGGTGGTGTGTATACATTTACAGCATATATTTCATTACTTTCAAGGAGATACAGAGACAAAGAGACAGACAGAATTCGGGCTCTATATGATGTGCTTCACTAGGGTATACTCATCCTGAAATCGCATAGATTTCTAGGAAAAGGCAACTATTTCGTAGGATGATCGCAGATCTTTAGGGTTAGCACAGTTACATCCCCACCGCACAAGCATTTATGCCCCAAATATTCTAGATGGAGATAACCTTCATTGGAAATAAAGGGAGAATGTCCTTTCATACAAACCCGAGATATTTACATCATTACAAGCTCTAATCATGTAATGTGTTACTTCTCACACAAAATAGAGCGCCACAAGCAGATATTTGATTTTCATCACGAGATATTTAAATGCCCACGGTGGATCAAAGATACCCATCATAATCAGTATGCAATTTCCCGCAAAAGCTCAACCCATATAGTTATTTTCAAAAAATGATGCACAATATAATGTTTATTTGAGGAACTCTCGTCTCTCCTCCCGAACAAACTCCCGTCTCCGCTCTTTAAATACAGCTCTCCTATTTCAGCTTTTCCCCGCCTCTGCTGCAGTTGTCCTTCCTGTTTTCCTCGGTTTCCATTTTCAAAAGTAGACGCCATCTTTTTCCACCGATCCCTTTAATTAGTGCTTCTCAATTTCCCCACTAGGTGTCCTTCTGGCAGCAGTGGAGTTCATTCCCAGGAGGGATTAGGCAGGCTTTGTTCCATCATTATCAGTCAAATACAACATTTATGATATTACCTGATTTTCTGCTGGTTCTATAGGCATTTGATATTTGTTTATTTCTGAACAATAGAAACAAGGTATACTTGGAGGAATATGCAAGAATGTCTATGCATGGGTCTAGTTGATTCGCCTATATTTCTAAACAGGAGTGGTGAAGGGAAGGTATGTATTTTAAAGCCAGTAATTATCAATACTCAGCCTTCAATCAGAGTATGTTATCTGGAACTGCTGGAAAGTACTGCTACAGCATGTGTAGGTTTGAGTATGTTTTTTTTTTTTAAGGTTTGAAAGGTTTTTATTGCCAAATCACAAAAATTACAATTCGTGGTATATGTTATGACAATAAAGATGATGCCTTTTCATTCATATCAATAATTGCGTTGTTTTCACATATTGGATGAGATAAAGATGAGTATGCAATAGATGAGATAAAGATGGTATTATGCAGTCTTTGTACAGCAAAAAATAAATAAACATCAACATACATTATTTACAAATATAAATACAAAAAAGTACAATTACAAGAAAGTAGGAAAGACTGTTAATAGACAGAAAACGGATTTTCTGTATTATACTATAATGGGCTTATCATGGCTATCACAGAACACTAGTAAGGGGAGTAGTAGTAACTTCTATGCATGTATCATACATTTGTCATATAAGAACATCCCTAATCATTGGGTTGCATCGTCTTAACTTAGAACCCTATTCACTCATTTCTTGGAAGATGTCATCATAACATCTTCCTCGAGTGGAATCTGGGTCCAGTAAAGTTACACGATATATACCTCAGAAAAACAGTGGAGAGAGAGAGCTGCCCTCCGCACAGCCAATGTCATACAATGTGGACAGACATATAATTATTGGACATGTCAGATACAATGAACACACCTCCAACCAATTTCTCACCGGAAACCGTCATTATAACAGCCTCCTTGGTAAGATAGGCCACTCTTCAGGTAACAACTCTTCTTCCTCTAGTGCTCCTTCTTCTAACCTGCCAGGATTAGGATTGGGCACATCCAAATTCACTAGAGATCTAATGCGCTTCTTGAAAGTAATTTTGTCTTTACTTCTTTGATAATAGTCTCCCAGTTTGTCCCACATTGCTGCACCCCTATAGAGTGGAGACTTTGTGTAACCAGCATTTCTGGCCCGAGGCACATTAAAGCGGATCTTTCCTTCCGATCTTAGCCCCACTCTCCTTTCCCTCAAGTCCAACATAGAGTCATTATGGGAGAGCTTATACATATAAGTCAATAACAATTCTTGTCTTCTTCTCTTTAGAGTTTGCAACTTAGACAGGGTATACATTTCAGCTTCTCTCAAGTCTCTTGATGCATAACATATCTTTAAGCCCCTCTTTTGCATCCTGTCCAGTTTTTTCAGAGCACCTCCATGTTTTGTGTATCACTGCCTATATTTTATAAAAGGGTATTGCAGTACCTTCATATAGAATGTCTCCAGTTTATATTAGAAACAAAAGTAGTCAGTGGTAGTAAAAAACTTAGTAGTCAGTGATAGGATACATGTTGCTCTAGTTATGTAACCGGTCGTCATATTAGTTTAACCTGCAAATCAGCATTCTATTTCTCGTCTTGGGCATAATAAGTGTAGTTACAATCTCATACATTTTTATTGACTTATCAACGGGAGACAGTATCATTGATAGTTACTATTGCGAATCACATGCCTATTTTCCCAATAGAAATGTCCAAATTGATAGCCATAGATATGGCACATTCGAGTCACCCATACATGTACCTAGTGACTCCCTAGTCGAGTCTCCCCATGGGTGTGGCTGTGTCACTAATGATTAGAACACACATATCATTGTAAATCCATAATGCCACGTTTTATAACTGTACAGTGCCCCATAGTCAGTAGTATTTGGTGATTGCCGTGTATAGACATTTCTTGCATTTTCTACGCTGGAAGCATAGTTGGTTTTAACGAAAACAAAACACTGGGAAAATAATAATAATGCAAACACCATGTACATGGATGCCTAACGGACAAGTGCAAACAAAAACTGTTATTAAAACCGTGTGCGGCCTTCTGGGAGATATTAGCATCCGATCTTGACAGACATGTTAATGAATTTCCGTGTTGGAGAATAATGAAATGTCATTTCTGGTGTAAAAGGTAATATTTTTGTACCTATTCCCAAAACAATTTCCGCGAAAATGAATATCAGACTATGCATGTTTTCTGTTCATAGTTATACCGCAGCCATAAGCTTGTACTAGTTATATTCGTGTCAGTCAAGGCTGGTTACGAGTCGCAGATGGGTGTACTCGGCCATGACTAAGCCAATATAATGAGAGTAAGCCTCTTGTTGTGGTTTAACTGACTTACGCCACACCAGTGCTGTTTCTTTTGTGCTCTCAGCCATATTGTGCTCACAATAGGTGAAACCTATCTGCAAGTTACAGTGCACATTGAGTGATGAGTCAGCATATTCCCATGTATGCGGATTATAAATGAGGGGCGCGTGTAGGAGGAGCGATACAAATGTGAAAAAAGGCGCTGTGTCTGTGATACATGTACATGCCATTTGTGTTTTTTTATAGAACCGTTCTTACTGGTATCATAATATTCCCAAGGCCAATCTTAAGAGTCCCTATCTACGGCGTATGGGTAATTTTTCACCCGTGCTTTTTAAACCATAGGACACTGTATACTATAGGAAAATGTTTAGATATATCATGCTGTAAAGGGATGCAATATTGTGTTCCAATGCAAAAAAAAAGAATTAAATGAGGCTAGGAATATACGGCACATCACCTATGCTACAAGTAAGTAATGTATACACGAATTTGCAATTTATCACTATAAAAATGTGTGACATCTCATGAGAAATTGTAGACCATGAAGGTAAGAGAAAATGCAGAACGTGTAAAATTTAATGATTAGCAGGGTTTCACAAAGAGAAGTACTCATCACGCTTGGCAATGCTCTTGAAGTTTCATAGGAAAGCAGCAAAGTTGAAGAGGAATATTCCTCCAAGAGACAAGGACCTTTCCAAAAGGAAGTTGTCGCAAAAATAAATTCCTAGAAATGTCAAACTTCCGCACAACATATATGACATATGACAAGTACTTATACCCTCTCAGTACCTAGACACTCCTTCCCAACATGCAGCCCCTCAGCACTTCATTACCATTTGCCTTCAAGGTGAGCCAGTTTCCCGACATCTCAGGAGAAATATGGCAAATCTAGATGGCAAGGGCAACATTTAAGTGTTGATTCTGAACAGCCTGAATCATTTGACGGTGGCTCTAGCTGCCTCTGCTGCCTGCACCCCCTGCAGACCTAGCTGGTGACTCCCATGCAGTGTAATGACATGGACTAGAGGGGAATATGGCAGGTCTGGAGAACGAGTAGGATGGACCTCTCTAGACATGCTGTGTTTATCTCAGAGAAGTTGGCAATTCAATGTTTATGTTTGTGAAATTTATGACTGGTCATAATTTCTTTTATTTAGGTAGCCTGCTAAAATAATTACCTGAAGGTGAATGCACTATTCAAATCCGTTGCCTCTATGCATCACCTTTCACAAAACATATACGTGATGTTTCAATGTAACTGATCATACGACTACGCAACAATACAAATGACTGTAGAAAGAAAAATAGTATGGAAATCTACAACTATAGATTGAAAACAAGTTGGAAATCAAACAGTTATTACCAACCACATGTAGAGTTTTAGACTCAAGGTTATTCTATGTTCTCTATCTGCTGACATGCTCATTTGAATGTCGGTGAATGATACTAGATACAATTAGATGAATAGGTTTTTGCTACAAGAGCTCGCCATAGATTTCAATTGACAAGGGGAGGAAGGCAGTGCTTTAAGCCTAGCTTAGCACACATATAGATACCTCCAACATCCCCACATATACGGAAAACCATCCCCCCCCCACAGTTACTCACATCATTTACAGCCACCAGGTCCCAAGTGTGTTTGACAGCAATGTCCTTGGTTATTGGTGAGATAAGCCGCCTCCTGCACACAGAAATATGTACTATCGATCTAATAAGAGTAGATGTGTGGGTGGCCAGAGGCTGGTGCACACAGCAGAGGAAGGTGGGAGGAGAGTTAGGGGGGAGGGGGGTAGCTGTAGTGAAGTGACAGGGAAGGGGGAGGAATCGAATGAGATGTGAACCATACAGAAGGCGGTTGGTGTAGAGAACAGTAAATTATAGAGAGAGACAGGCATTGTGATGTCGTGAGGGATAAGGAATCCTTTTTTTTACAAGCATTACTATCACCAGCTAGTATAAATACACACAGTTTCTTGTTGCTGTTCCCATAGAGTAACTGCGATGTTTTATTACTGGGATATTTTACATCATCATGTTATAGATTCGACATACAGAAGACCTCACAAAACTTCTTTTTTTTACCATATTTATCCAAATGAAAGTTGTTTCAACTGATGTATTTAATTAGATAATAGTTGAATTCCCTTCAAAGCACCTCTACAGAAATAAATATTGCTTCACACTGAGCTCTGATGTCTATTGTCTGACAATCGACTCTTTCTAAAATGTATTACAAATCAGCCATTAACCTGAGGACTCACCTCCCTACTCCCGTCTCAGTGATAGCCTGACTTGGTTACAGCAATCACCCTGTTTTCATCATTCTCAGTTTTGTTGCACTGTAAAAAACTGTCTCTAAAAACATTCACATTTACTATTCGCGAGTCACTACATTCAACAGCTACAACCAATCATCTACAACCAATCTGTTTTAATGTAATTTATTGTTTCTCATTTTGCTGACATTGCTGAATATGATTGTTGGTGGGCCAAGCTGTTAAAAGATATGAAACTAGATATGATTTGATGAATAGGTTTTTGCTGTCATGGCCAGGCATGTATCTGACTCTGCATTGAAGTAGTACTTTAAACCTAGTTTAACACATATATATGATAAATGATTCTAGATACACTTTGATGAATAGGTTACTGCTACCATGGCCAATCACATATTGACTTGACAGGGGGGAAAGCACCCCTACCACCACCCCATAGTTAATCACAGCATTTACAGCCACTAGGTCCCAAGTGTATTTGACAGCAGTGTCCAGGTTATCAGAGAGATAAGCCACCCGCTTCACACGTAAATATAGACCATCGATCTATCTGGAGTTGGCCTGGAGGTCGTTACACAACCGTAACGTGAAGGTGCATCACATTCACGTTAAAAAATGGCAAAAATAACGTAAGTCATAACGAGAGAGGCAACCCCCCCGTTACACAACCCCTTACTCTGTTTCTTAACGACACACGTTGCGGCCTTAACGATACTTTGGCCCAGAACATAGCGTGAACGTTCATAGCGACAAAAATTCCCCGGGATCCAGCGTAATTTGACCTACTTTTGCCACAACGTCACTTCCGGTCCACCTCAGCAGCAGCAGCGGGATCGTAGTGAACAGTGTCGTGCAGAGCAATTCAAAATGCCAAAACCCAACAAGAAGGTGAGTACCACTTGACAGAACCACGCAATATGCTTTATAACTGTTCCGTGCAACTTCTGAGAGAAAGACAGAGCTTGACAATGCCAGAATGCACCATAAAATCATGTCACAAAATTCGGCCGGTGGGCGATAACTGGGGATTTTGTCGATTCGGCGTCAAATAGTACTGTCTGCTACTGCACCGTGAGGGAGCAACACAACAAACACCGTGTTATTCTCTTCTAACGTTCCCTTTTTACTTCGATCTATGTTCTACCTCTCCTCTACTGCCTAAATCCCTCGCCGTTTACTTTAATATCCTTTTAAAATGTATCGCTACCCCCCCCCTGCCTGTTTCCCATCCCCCTGCTCCACTAGACTATGCTTTACATGCAGTGCTTTACACCCCCCCCCCTGGCGTTTTTCAACTGATCCAGATTATATTGATTTTTTTGTAGAATAAGGCCGATATCCCCCATACATTCAAAGGAATACAGGAGACTGTGGATGACTTGCGCCTCCTCCTTATACGTAACCGAGAATTCACAGGGCAGCCCCCAGACCCCGAGTTAATGGCATGTTGTTTTCCATCTTTTCTTTTCTATCCAAATTAAATAGAAAGTGAAAAAATAGTCCCCTCTTCCTGCTGTATTACTGCATCTCACCCATGTGAAATAAATCGGCATGCAATAACAAAGAATTAATATCATTTATTTTCCTGCTTCCAGACGGCCGGAGTGAAACGTAAGATCAAAAAGGACAGGAGCAGCGATGAGCTTGACAGTGAGGTGGACGATGCCACCACCGCCTCCAGTCAGGTTGAATCACTGTCCAGTGTGTTGGACTCTGATTCACAAACTACCCAAGACGAGACCGACCTGGAAACAGAGCCAGAGGAAGAGCCCGAATCAGAAGGGGAGGGTCAAGACGATGAGGACTCAGAACAAGAGGAGGAGGAAGGCAGTGATGCCGAAGCAGAGGAGGTAGAAGAGCAGGACGAGGGAGAGGGTGAGGAGGATGAAGAGGCGGAGGATACGCCTTCCAAGTTAACCACTAAAGGGACTGTCCGCGTGAGGGCGCCCAAGTTCTCCCCGCAGGAACACACGGCTCTCTTTATGACATGCCTTAAGAACGAGGAGGTAATCAAACGCAACGGAGTGAGTACCGAATTGAAGTCAGCGGCCTGGCAGCTGGTGGTGGGTGAGTACAGTTGCTCCTTATGATATTAATATCAAACGTAACGAGTCTCATCTCATGCAGTAGACACTGCTCACGCTATTTTGTTCTCATTATACAACATGAAAGCAAAACATGTTCACTTGACATCACCTCCTTATGGGAGCCACAATAACCGGTATAATGTTATACCTTTCAGCTATGCTTGTCTCACCTTACTACATGATAACTTGTGATATGTCGTGTAACATGCCAATGTCATACCTTTGTCCCTTCCTCCTGTCTCATGTCAGTTCCAATTTATTTCCAGATGCTGTGAACAGTGTCAATAGCAATGAGGATGGGACAGAACGGACATACGCAGACATAAGGCGTCAAATAAATGATATGTTCTCGAGAACAAACAAAAAGGTACATATTGGTTCTTAAGCTTCAGGTTTTTTTCTGATAAAAAAACAGCAATTGTTCTTGACTAAAGGCTACAGAATAACACAGTACTTTCCACGAGTAGTACAACTTGTACAACTAGTGTTTCCCTAACGACAGACATGATTTGTTTGCTCTGTGTAACGTGAGTATGACATGACAGCCTAACTAATGTCTCCTCTTGTTGTGCTTCCCCAGAACAACCGGTACAGACGTAAACTGAAAGAGAACAGGAAAGCCAAAGTGTCAGGTCTTACTCCCCAGGAAGTCCTCTGTTTGAAGTGGCGGGATGTGAAAACAATAGTCGGTCATAAGGGCACCGTTATCCACCACGTACCCAAAGAATACAAGCCCGTCCCACCCCCCAAAGCAAAAAATGACACCAAAGCAAACAGTGACACCAATCCAGGGGCCACCCCACGGAAACGTCTGAAATTAGCGCGGCCTGACCCCCTACCGGACCTGTCGCCTGTCAAAAAAGCAGATCAGTACACAGCGGATATGCAGGCGGCTTTAGAAAACAGCCGTCTTGATACAGCGTACATCGACCTAACCCAGTCCAGCCCAAAACTTGTGAACACTAAACCACCCAGTACTTCCAAGCACAGCTCAGGGTGTGTGAGCAAAGCCTTGTTCGCCCCCCCCCCCCCCCCCCACAAACACTACGACGGAGCCAGTACAGGATCGGGAAGCGAGGTTAGCTAAACTGGAATCACTTGTGTTAGACCTGGAGGTTGAGAGGAAGGAACGCCTGAAGGAAGAGAGGCAGCTACGCCAGGTGATCCAGGAGGAGAGGGCACGGCTGTTGACAACGCAGGAACGCATTGTCAGTGACCGTGTTGACATCTTGAAAGCAGTGAAAAACTCCACTGAAAATCAGCTCAACATAGTGAAAGGTACGTAACGAGAAAACAAAATGATCACGTTATACTTTGTCCCTTCTTGCCAGCTTCTCTCTGGTTGTGCAACTGTGGTTTCTATTGTTGTAGCATACACTATGTAATATATCAGTCTCCTTCCTGTAGTTTTCACCTACATCTCTTTGGCACTTGCTGCACCGTCTCTTTGAACTATCAGTCAATCCAGAAAAGCAATCCTATTTTGTTTTCTCAGTGATGGCAACGCTTACCTACCTGACGGCTGGTGCCATTAAAACCAGCACCCGCAGCACCCAGACACCAGGCAAGGATCCAGCCCCTGCACCGGCCATGCAGGAAAGCGGCAGTCAGACGCCAACACCACCAACGTACGCCGACCTGTTGCTGCAGGGCAACACTATACCCGGTGAGTACCTGTGTCATACCACTTGTCTCAGTTGTAAAGAAGAAATAACATGAAACCTACAACAAGCAATGAATGTTTTGGGTGATCTCACTATTTATGATCTCACTTTTTCTGTTCTCACGTGAGAATCAGTCTGCTTTGAGCTGTTGTAACGATGTAAGGCGAACTCACGTTACGGTCTAGTTGTATGCACATAGCAATAATCTTTGTGGTTTTATATGTTTCAGTGACCCCCGTGGTTGGGACCAGTGGTGAGCAGGAGGGGGTGCTGCCTCCCGGCTCGGTGCTTCTGGTCCAAGATCAGCAGCAGGTGGAAACGGACCAGGGCATGGATCTCAGTGTCGCTACTATTCAGCCTGTCACAGAGGAGGAGGCAGTCCAAATTTTGGACTCAATGTCAACCATTAAGACAGAAAGTGAACAGCCTCAGGACAGCACCAAAGAGGAGGCCAAAGAAAACGCCCCTGCCCGTAGGAAGCATGCTTCCGGCCGTAGGAAGGGCACCTCCAAAAAATGATTGATTCACAGGACATGTAGAAACGCGATGCAAGTGCTGCATTAATATTACATAACTTATCCAAGATTACGATTTACTCAGGACAGAAAGCACTACATATTTTACTGACAGTTCATTTAGCAAGTACATGCAAGTGGTGCATTAATATTACATATGTTATCCAAGATTACGATTTGCTCAGGACAGAAAGCACTACATATTTTACTGACAGTTCATGTAGAAAGTACATGCAAGTGGTGCATTAATATTACATATCTTATCAAAGATTACGATTTGCTAAGGACAATAAGCACTACCGATTTTATAGACAGGACATGTAGCAAGTACATGCATGTGGTACATTAATATTACATACCTTATCAAAAATTACGATTTGCTAAGGACAATAAGCAATACATATTTTATATACAGGACATGTTGCAACTTTATCTCCATGATATTAGGCCTGAGAGAAAAAAAAGTTGTGTTCCGGTATCCCGGCCGACCCTCAGTTTTAGGGGCAGACATTTTTATAACTCTTTGGTAATGTTTGGAAATTTTTGGTGTTTAAACTACTGAAATTTACCTTTCTCCAAAAAACAAAATCTAAAGATAAATGAACGACCTACCGACCCTCCTTTTTTTGTGCAATGTTACCGGAACTCAATTTTTTGTTTAGGCCTAATCACAGATTTATATTAACGATTTTATCAAGCTCATACGGGGCGTCTTTTCTAGTCCCATAGTTTAAGTTGTTAATGGTGCTATCCATTCCACAGGACATTATTTATTTATTTTTTACTGTAGAGACAGATAGTCTATTTTTGTTTTATTGTAACCAGTTTTTCAGAAAGGGATACTGTTGGTATTCCAATAAAAAAAGGTCATGTTGAGTTCAATTCCTGTTTCCCTTATCTATTTTGTCTGAAACAAAATATAAAAGTAATCTACACTCTATGCCGCAGATCTGAATGGGTAGTACAACCATTCCCAAAATACTTTTCTTCTCATATATCGAAAAACATTGAGCCAAAGTTAGAGAAGTCAAGAAATATCGTTACAGTACCGGTAAATCGCTACAGAACGTAAAAAAACTATTAGTTCAAAGAAGTTGCAGTAGGGGGCAGCACAATATACCCAGCTGTCTGTGACGTCACACATCTCACGACAGTCTCTTTTCGTAGAAGACGAAAACACGGGTGGCTGTCAAATATCAACGAACATGGGTGAACACAGACGACAGGTGAGTGCAACATTGTTGTTATATGTACCATGGTTAATGCAGGGATTAACATCAGGTAGTATAGGGAATAAAACACAACAAAAAGGTCGCTTTTCAGCTGTGAACCGTAACGAGAGTTAACGTGTCAGCTTGAACGTTAACGAGAATCTGTGCTCTATCGTTACAGTACCGGTAAATCGTTAGGAAGAATTTATTTAGTTGCATCACTCATCACGTCATGGGGTTGTGAGTGGGGAGGAGCAAAGAAAAATTACTTTGTAATGTGTTAAAGGCACTTTTTTCCTTTTCTCAGATAACATGAGTTTCACATCCTTTTCAGGTCAGATAGTGCTGGATGCGGACTTGGACTTGGGTTCGGAGGTCGACACTATACCAGACGACACCCTCAACCGGACCCACCTCTCTACAGATGGGAACAGCCTCACCAGTCTCAGTGGGGACGAGGACCTCATATTCAATGAGACAGGACCTATGAGGGACGACATGCCCATAAAAACAGGTAGATGGGAGGAGGAGGAGGTGGATGCCCTGATGAACGCTATCAACATAAACAGGGAGGCAATAAAGTTCAACTTCCGGGCCCAGGTGGTGGCAAAGACGTGAAAAGGCAGGGATGGCTGGACGTTGTAGGTAAGCAAATGGATGGCGAGAGAGAACATAGGAAAATGATCTAGTTTTTATGTCCTGTGAAAGAAACAACAAGAGTCACTTTAACTAGGTAGATGAAATGATCCATGTAGGTTGACATTTTTATTTTCACGTTACTAAGTGCAAATTTCTTCAACATATTTTACAGCCTACGTGAATGACGTAGCGGGGACACACAGGACTATAAAGATGTGTAGAGACAAGGCTGCACGCTTCTCTCAGCGCGTTAAAGGGAAGGTATGTACAACTATATACATATATACAACATGTCTTATCCTATAGCACATATATAAAAAAAGATCTCACAGCAAGCATTCCGTTTGTAGGGTAGGGTGGTACCACCATTCTTGTTACACAACGAGAAATGCATTATTCACACCTTTGATATCACATTTCTGACTTACTGCATCTTACTATGTTACAGTACAACAAGCTGCGATTCCAGGTAGCACAGACTGGCAGAGGCCGAGTCAGCAAGAAGTACCACATTAAAGACACGGAGGGCAAGGCCTTGGATTATCTGCGCTCAGAAACTGTCAAAGGTTAGTACATGTGAATATTTCCTCCTGACACTATACACTTGCCGCACTTGTCATACCTCTGTATATACACCCTTTTGTCTTCACATGAATTCTGCTTGTATCACTCTGTTATGTGACCCTTATGACATTTTCTTACTATGTCTTGACAGGGATACCCGGGATCGAACCAACTGACGCAGGGGCTATAAACGTTGCTCCATCCAGGAGGAACATCAAGCTGTTGTGGACACATGACAGGGACACCAAGCCCGACTACAATGCTATCGACATGCCCCGTACCGGTGTCCCTACCAACTACAAAGACAAGAATGCCAGAAGGGTGGCTAGGCAGAAGAAGGAACAGAGGAAAAGGAACACTGCAGAGGAAATGAAGAGGGAGAGGAGGGAGGAGAGGTTGCAACAGAAGCAAGACGAAAAGGATGCACTTCTGCTGAAAAAGAGGAGGAAGGGCAGGGAGGGATGGGGGGTAGAGGTGAAGAAGGACTCTAAGGTCAATTTTGATGACAAGAGGAAAAACAAGGAGAAGAAGGAGGACAATGTGAAAAGGGAGGAAGTAACATTCACGGAGGAGGGGGGTGACATGACAAAGATGGAGCAAAGGAGGCAGCGTAAAATTGACAGGGATGCACGGAGGGAGAGGAACCGGGTGAGGCAACTGAAGAAGGATAAAAAAATGGAAAAGAAGGCCGGAGTTGATTTAATCAAGGGGGAGAGCCAGAAAAAAAGGCCGGAGGAAAGAAGGGCGAGGAAGGCTGAAAGGGAGGATAGGAGGGAGAGGAACAGGGTGAGGCAAGAAAAAAAGGATAGTAAAGCACAGAAAGGAGTGTCTTTGTAGTGGCAGTGGCGTCAGGATCTCTTTAACGGAAATACTTCTTAGCGTAAGCCTCCCGGACCTTCTTGATGCGGTCGCTCCGCTCCCTCTGGGTACGTTGACGTGGTTGGGGGAGGGGTGTCCGAGTAGGTTGCCAAGGATCGTTTGGATGCGACCGTATCTTTATGCCATGGTCCATGGCTATGTTGTGGAGGCAGCAGCATGTGACTATAATCTTTGCAGCCCTGCTGGGATGATGATGTAGGTAGCCGGCTGCTGAATCTGTGCATCTGAAAATATATACACCCATGTTTCTATAAAGTGCACTGTATATAATTGAAGTTATGATGTCTCATTCTATCGCTGTGTAACAATTGTTTGTATGATGCAGTGCTGGGTTGTCCGCCCGAAAATAAATGAAACATGAGACAGGTTTATGTTATGCAATATGATGTTTGTTAAGAGTTGACGTACTGGAATATCTCGTTACAGTTAAATGGTTTATATAGGTTCATATAGTGTTGACAGAATAATATTTAGTAGACAAAAGAACAGTAAAGCAAAAGTTACCTCCATCTCTGCTTGACCAACCCTATGGCCTGCTCAATCCGCACACGGTTTTTCTTATGCCACTCGTTAAATTTCCTCTGGTAGGACGTCCTTGGCTTACGGAAAGGAGTGAAACAGTTGGGTTTCAAAGCGTACCTGGGAAATATAAGACATATACTTTCATATAAGATGTTACATATTTGGCACTGATGCCCAGCTGAGAATAAGATAGAAAGTGGAAATTCTTGTTATGACTTTAGTACAAGTAAAAGTGTGGTTGTGATTTTGCAAGGAGAGAGTATATGTTGCTCACCCTGAGTCTGCCAGCAGGATAAAGTTCCCCATAGGGCCATTCTCATCCTCCACCCCTTTCTGGCACTGATCTCCTACTGGGCTGGCATGGAACGCGTACGCGTCATTCACACTTCCAGGCCACCGAGCATCCACACCGATGACACGCTTGTCATAGTCACAGTACATCTGAGAATAAAACAGTGTTTTATCGTTATACATTATTGTGACACACGGTATAGCATATGAAGCAGCGTGTTATAATTGAAATAAAAATATTTTAGTGCGTTCTACATCTTACCATTCGTTGCTTGTTTTTTACATTTTTTGGTTTCCTACTTTCTACTTTTTCAAATTCTTGCTGTTACATAAAAAAGGGAATATACCAGACTGGTGTGTATTAACATTATAATGCAATTATAACATAATAATTATATATATTAACATTGTAAGTTGGAGGAGATATAGCAGAAATGAAAGGACATACCGTAGTGTTGATAGAGTGGTAGCTGCTCTTGTTCACATAGCAGCTTTCGTTTTCACTAGGCTTGACAATGGGGACATGCGTGCCGTCCACCACGCCAATCACACGTGGCGTTTTCTGTTGTTTGTGTCGGTAGAACTTGGTGGCGTTGGTCACTTTTTCCTCTGTGCTTTTGGGCCAGCGTATGTACTCGTCTCTGTGTCGATAAAAATAATCGCTGACGTCCCGGACCGACCGGCTGACCAGGGCCCGTGACACATGCTGAGTGTCAGCGACCACCGAGTAGGATGCCCCTGTCGAAAAATACCTCAACGCCAGGCAGAACTGAAAAAGAATAGTTTTTTTATGTTAGTCTATGTCATAAAATGAAATTAATAGAAATATAATATCTTTGGGGGGACAAATTATATAGGGAAAGGTGGGTATATGTGTGAATATATTGGCTAGATGATACAAATGGGGTGCCTTTATTTTGGGGGTAATGGAAGGGGGAGGAGGGGGGATGAGGGGAGTGATGGGGGGGGGGGGGTGGAAGGAAGGAAGGGGGGAGGGAGAGTTTCTTAGATGTATGCTGTAGGCTGTGTAACTCATAATAGAATTAAATTTCATGTTACATGACACAAAAAAACAGGAAACAGGTACATTAGGAAAAGGGAAGTAAAAATAATACATACCCTGTTGATGTGTGACAGCCCACCTCCGTGTTTTGTTCCTTTGACGGAGGAGTGGGGCTTGTATTTCTTTACCAAACGCTTTACGATGCTCTTGCTAAGCCGGTAACGACTCTCAAACTCGTCCTTGCGGTATACATGAAAAGGGTTGGACCTCTTTTTGCATTTTCGCTTTATGCGCCCTAAGCTGTCTCTTTGTATCGCCATTTTGGTAATGGAGGAAGTGTTTCCCGCCAAAATAATAAAGTTTTACACTGGTTTCCACCCTTATAAAGGAAGAAATGGGTGAAAAACAAACTCTCGTTACGATGCAGGGGCAGCTCCAGAGTGAAGTCGTTTTATGTCCCTTTCTTAACGAGAATCGCATACCGCATCGGTTATCGTTAGCAAGGAGAGTTGATTGTGTAACACTTTTTTTCACGTTATGACATTGCGAGACTTTTTTGGGGATTTTCTGTAACGACAATTTGGTTGTGTAACACTTTTGCTCACGTTGCGGAAATAAAGAGAAAACGTTACGGTTGTGTAACGACCCCCTGGTGGCATAGTAGCGAGTGGCCAGTGGTGGGGGCATATATGTGAGAGGGAGGTGTGGGGGGGGGGATAGGAGGGGGGATGATACAAAGGGAGGGTGGAGGGATGAAATGAGAGGTGAGACACACTGTAGGCAGTCAGTGAAGAAGACATGAATCAGACCAAAAGAAAAGCATTGTGGGTTGGTGAGGTTATCTTTTTACTAACACTATCATAACTAACTAGTTACACAACCTACTTCTTTTGTTGTCCCTGTTCCCATAGAATTTGGATGTTTAATTACTGGGATATTTTATATTTTCATACTGATTATACAGAAGACTTCAAACAGCTAGACTTCTGAATGGCGTCCTGATAATCAAACAGGTATCATTGGGATAGTGTCTCTAACAGCACAGAGGGGGCACCACCAGCCAGGAACAGTTTATCCATATCCCACACATCTCCCGTACTTATCCGTGAACATTATTGATTTATATTTGTCTCGAATGGGACCTCTTGTCCTTTTCTGGCCTGTTCTGATATAATCTATCTCCTTCTCATCTTAATTGATTGATTAAATTCCAATTATATTTCATATTTTTATTACGAATCTTGATATCGAAAAGTTATTTATACAGCATGCTTCCAATTAGATTATAATTCAATGCTTTTGAAAGATCATTTGGGAAAGCAGTCAATGAATTTAACTAAAGGCATTAATGTTGCCTCAAGCTCGGCGCTATTGTCTATACAATTGGCTCTTACAAAAAGTATCACAAAGCAGAAAAACTTGCCGTTCATTGGAACACTCCCCATTCAATTTCAGGGAGTTCCTGCATGTGCTGCAGCCTGTTTTCATCATTCTCAGTTTTCAAAGAGGGCGCAACTTCTTGTCACCGATCCCCTTAATTAGTCCTTCTCCCGGGTGTCCTCTTGCACAAACCTTGGCACACGCAGTACAATCCAGCCTTTCTTGGTTACCATGAAAATGTAACAGGCGCATCATCGCCATTCTAACTTAGTACATTCATATCATTATCATACGAATCTGGTATGATTATATGCTTAACATTTCCAATGTCATATAAGATGATCTGTAATGTACCATATTGGCTATCATATAGGTCATCGCAGGATGCTGTAAAAATTACTCCCTGTGATGAGAGAGTCCATCATTGCTCACAGGTAATTCCAGACTCCCTCTCTCTTTCTCTACAGAGGGGGTAATTTTGGCAAGATATTTGGCTCGGGCAAGAGGGTAACTCTGACTTATATTTCTTTGTATTTGTACCAGAACTAATGGATACAGCTTGCATAATATTGCTGTTTGCCTACATCATTGATAGAGTGAGTTGTATAGGGATGTATAGGCTTACATGCCTGACCTTTCAGAGTTTAATACCAAGGTGGTCTATTGTAAAGTAACACTGACACAGGGAGACTCAGTTATTGTTGCTAGTAGTTGATGGCAGTAACTAGAGATGGGTTATCTGCTGACATTAAACATGAGACAGACATGACGACAGCTTTAACCCTTTAAGGACGGCACAGTGCTTTCATGGATTATGCCCTTTATCGGCATGAAGCATGGATGCAGCCCGAGTGAATAACTCGCCAGCTCTGTTTTCAAGCTTCATGGGTACCTTTTGTGGTAGATACATTCCATTGAATGTATGCAGTCCTGGGCTACATTCAAGGATCATGATGATACGGTCATAATACATAAAATCACTATGCGGCCCATAAAGGATTAACCCTTTAAGATCAGCATAATGCATTAATACGTCATGCCCTTGGTCGTCATAATGCATGAATGCAGCCCTGGTGAGTAACTCGCCAGTGCTGCATTCAAGCATAATGCTGACCCTTTGGGGTTGAGACACTCCCGAAGGTTCGACATGATGCACCAATGCAGCACCGGCGAATTACTTACCAGGGCTGTATTTAGCGATATCCATCATTAAAGGGTTAAGGGCATGTTAATGTAACCTGTATACGTGCTGGTTCAGCATCCCGAGGGAAGTTTGACTGAATAAATAGTCATCTCCCTTTCCGATGAATTTCTTTGCCTTTCTGGCTCGGTTGCAAATTGTTTTGAGAAAATTCATTTGTCTAGGTTTTTACTGCTCGGGTTAGGTTCATTGTTTGGGCTTGTCCTTTGACTAACCTGATTTTGCTGGAATTAAATCAGTGGGAAATCCATAATCTCCAGCCAATTATACCCATTGACAGGCCAACAATACCTACCTATTTGGCTCAGTTAGTGCCCATCACCAAAGATGTAAGAGTAGTTTATTGCTTTAATTCCATTGCACATGATTGCTTTGTCTTTTTACTGGTTTTAAACTGAACTGCTCTCACCGCTGACATTTTTCCCAACCGATGTCTGTCCTCCAACACCACATTTGAACAGGCATTCCATATAAAAAGATATATAGGAGATATTTTAAAGAGAATGTGAAAGAAATGGAAAAAGCAGTCTTGTCCTACAGTACACCCCTTCCCTCTGGTTTTGAGGAATGTGTGACTATATGTCGAGTCACTCATAAAACTTATTGCTTCTTCATTACCAATGTTATAAAAGACATTTGCTGTTAGTATAACGGTTTCTTGGTGAAAACTACATTCCTTTAACCCTCAAAAGGATGCTTAGCTTACACATGTATATTTTGTTAGCCTGCATGACCTCCTGATAATATACAACCCTCTAAGCGTGGTATGAGGCAGCAGCTCGCAGCTGCACACAGTGAACCCAGAAATACCATTGTTTCTACTATCAACTAAAAGTCGATGCTACACCTAGTGTACATTAATGATGCACTAACAGGTTGTTGGGAAGGCATGAGTTTGGTGTATTGGCTGATAATGCATGAGCCGAAGGCGAGTGCATTATTAAGCCGATACATCGAACGAATGCTTTCCCAACAAGCCTTTAATGCGTTTATACCACCATTTCTTCAAATATGTGAACAGGGCGTTCTGTTTGTTTTCGGTGTAAAATGTGCTGCACTGTCCGGGAATCGAACACGGACCGACCGCATTGAAGACGCGCGCGTTGCCACTAGACCGTCTCGGCTCTCTATGGGGCTACATGTGGGGAACTTGTACCAAGAAGCAAAACGTAACTGGAGGCACGACCCAGCAGGATGCGCGATCATGTAGCAAAACGGGCCCGACATAGGCCTAATGTTTGTGTTACCGTGATGTATAAGGTCAGGCAATCTTTCTAGGGAAAGGGGTTAGAAACTGTGGTCGGTTTGTTGACATCGCCAACGTCGTCAACGTCGAGAGAGGTGACATGAAGTTTGCCAGGGCTAAAACTACTAAAACTTAGGCTAACGATGCCTGGGCCTATAGGCCTACTTAACAACTGAAAGCGGCATAATCACCGAGAGTGCCCCATTCAAAAATTCTAGTACTGTTCTAGTCTACTATGGGGTAGAAACGCGAGTGGTGATATTGCTACTTGAAGGCTTCTCCCGATCCCGACCCTTTCTCTCAAACAGATTCTAAATAGTTAGCTAAATAAAACCTAGAACCAATTCCAATTCAATGATTCAAAGATGGAGTGAATGATTGACTTGAGCAAAGGTCGTTGCAAATACGTTGTAGGCCCCTACTATTTATTAGCCTAGGCTAGGCTGAGCCGCATTGTAGGGGCCCTATTGTTCACTTGTTGATCTCTATGCTCCTTGATTCTCTGATTGGCACCCCCCCCCCCGGCCCCCAACACCTAGAGTGACACGTTATTGTGTAGTACTTGGACCTTTAGCAAACCACGTAAAAGCTTATAAAACGCTGCGCAGACGCAGCAGTGCTGAAAGGATAGAATACGTCTGCGTTTCATGATCTTTTACGTGGTTGCTATTAGCCGGTGATCCACTGTCGACGTTGTCGGGGGGGGGGGGGGGGGGTATAAGGGAATGTCCAGGTAAGGAGCGCAAGGATCACTACGCCTGCTGAAGTATCTACATCAAGCCAGCCCGTCCTGGTGTAATGGTAGCAAGCTCGCTTTCCACGCGGGAGGTCCAGGTTCAAACCCCGGACAAGTCACAATAATTTCGTAGCCAAGGTGCCTATTTTTGTTTTAAATATCTTTATTTGCATTTTGGCATACATTTACAATGAGCTTTCTTTCAGTATTCATCGATTCACACTAATGGGTGAGAAACCTGGTTATCGTCAGGGTTTGATATGATGCTTTACTATCATCAGGAGTAAGTTTGGTAATACCCAAAGTACCGGTACATATCGAACATTCTCTATGTCAAATTTCTATACCTAGTACAAGTACAATTAATGTTAATACATTATACGGTATTATCACAAGTTTTATACCTCACACATCAGAGCCATCAGACATTGTAGTCATACTACCCGGTAGATCAGTATTATATCTTGTACTACTACTACTTCCTTGAAGATACACACCTTACCGGTATTGTATCTTTAAGATACACACATTACCGGTATTGTATCTTTAAGATACACACATTACCGGTATTATATCTTTCCACAGACGATATAAGCCGAGACGCACATTACAGGCATAGTGATCGATAATTATAATCCATGTTTAAAGGTACATCAGTATGCAAATGCAACAAAGAAAGAATAACCTTCATCCCCACTTAAAGAAGTGTAGCGGGTTGATATTCTGGTTATCCTAACGTCAACAAATATAGAGCGTGTATGACACTGAAAACAGTTTTCAATAAAGGAGAAAGAAAATTATAAGATAGTCCAAGACTTATTTTGTTACTTAGAGACATTATTAATTAATTAATCAAGTGGGGGTTTATTTATCAATTTATGAAAAGTTACTCAAACCAGGATGGGATTTGAAAATTGAAAGCCATCAAATTGTAAAAAGGGGGGGGTTGTAGTTGGAAGATCTTAGACTCCTAAGGTGGCGTTTTGTTTCCTTTTTAAAGGATTCATAGGTTTCAGCATTTCGTTTTAAGACTGTCAGATCATTCCAACCTACAGCACCAGAAAACTCGACACTCCTACTATAGGCAAGACCATTTGAATGTAGTACCTTACACATTGGAGCCTGTGACATACGAGTTTGACGCTGTCTCTGGTCAACATATAACTGATTTCTAGACCTAGAATACATATAGTTCATTAAGTGGGCTTGTCTTCTATCGGCTACATTACATTTTGAATCCTTATGTACTGTTTCAGTGGGAGTGAGATGTGGATATTTCATACATATTTTTAGACATTTGTTTTGAGCATACTGTAATGGCTGTGAATATTTTTCAGCTGCGGCATGAAATAGTATGTCCGCATAATCCATATATGGCAGAATAGAAGTAACATAAAACCTGAGAGCTATCTTTTTATCCAAAAAATCTCTAAGTTGACACAATTTGTAGGTTTTGTATGCTACAGTTTTGGAAATATAGGCTAAATGTAAGTTAAATTTTAAAAGCGGATCTAAAATAACACCCAGATATTTGTAGCTTGGTACAACTTGAAGCAGGTGATCGTCCAGTCTTATATCTGCCTGTAGGGTATTTAACTTGCCCTTACTAGCCGCAAAAATCATAATCTTAGTCTTGGCAGCATTTACAGAGAGCTTATTTTGTGTACACCATGTTGAATAACATTCTAAATCATTTTGTAAAAATTGCCGAGCTAAGTCAAAATTATGGTGAGCAGTGTAAATTACCGTATCATCTGCATATAATTTAATTTTACAATTTTTCACACATTTAACCACATCATTAACATACAATAAAAAGAGTAAGGGGCCTAATACGTATGCATATCTTTCATTACCTTGTTATAAAATGTAAGAACGTCTTGGACTAAAAAATAAATTCTGAGCGTGCGTATATCCTGAGATATACGCACGGCAAATATCCACTCTCGGCATGGGAAACGCCGGAATCGTGGTATAATACCGTAATATATACTGTAAGACTACAGTAGATTCTACTGATCATCTGCACTAACTACTAACAGGGTATTTACGCAACAAAAGGAACGAGTGCATAAATAACTTCATATGCTGCCCTTTAAATTATTTTTTTAAGATGATAACAACTGAAGAATTCTGTGTACTTGCACTTTGCTGCCACTAACCTTTCTGTCATACACCTCTATATCACCTTACATAGAGGCAGTAAAAACCATTACGCTTTGTGTAGGGCATGGTGACTTCTGTGCAAATGTCACCTTTTTCCAGACATTGCTGTATTTTGTACAGTAGCACCTTCAGGCCTAATGCGAAACCAAAACGCGTTCTTACACAAAACTAAATGTATTTTCACAATAATGTTTCTCAATGTTTCTTAGATCGCTCGTCTGTGACAGCAACGGCAAACGGACGAGTCGTGCACTTGGCTTTTGTGAAGGTCTTGAATGGAAGACTTTTGATAATGGTGGAGGATAAGGTGAGAATAGTAGTACCCTCTGCTGTGTTGCTTCTATCTGGAGACATTAGTGTGAGAGATAGGATGAGGAGTGAAAAGCAAAGTGAAAAACAGAGACAGACAAACAGAGACAGATCCACAGATATATACAAAGAAAGACTAATGTGGAGACAGAGATAGAGACAGATAACAAAATATATCAATCAGCTAAACTCCTCCACTATGTATAACCTGGAAGACATAATGGTCTGACCCCTGTCTTCTAATTGATTATGACATTCCATTAAAATCTAATTCAACATACCATTTGAAGAAAGAAATATCAGAATTGATGTTAAAAATGGCTGAAAATGATGAAACCTCTTTTTAAAGATGATACCAACTGAGCAAGTCTGTGTACTTTGCTGCCACCAACCTTTCTGCCATACACCTTTATATCACCTTACATAGTGGCAGTAAAAATAATAACCCTTTGTGAAGGGCGTGGTGACTTCTGTGCAAATGTCACCTTTTCCCCAGACATAGAAATGGTTAGATACACTGATGGAGTTGGCCTTTCATATATATAGCATAATACCAAGAACAGAGCAGATTCTCCGGACGCCTCCACCGTGCATGTAATCACTCAGCTGTTGGCAACTTCACCTGATTGGGTTCTGCAGAAACGATGTACCTAGATAAGACTATAACATGCATGCTACAGTTATCATGGTGGTCGTGTATTGCACGTGTCAGGGCAATATGGATCCATCAGTTTCTTTACACTGATAACAGTCCCAGGAGGAAAAAGTACATGTTGAAATTGTTGTCAAAGCTTCGAAAAATATGAATTAAGGATGATTCTGAGAAACTAGTGGCAGGACCCTGTGGAGATGTTCAGAACCATTAGAAACTGACTAACCCCACCTGGTGGACGTTCTCAGAATCTTTAGAAACTACCTAACTCCCCCTGGTGTGTGTTGGTTTAGGGCTAATTTCTTCAAATGACTTCCATATTTGAACATGTTGAAATTCCTTGTTATCGAAGCTTCGAAAAATATAGATTAAAGATATTTTGATCATGCAAAAAATAAAGGGCATCCAGTATGGAAGGGTTATGCTGCCCTTAAAGGGGTCAACACTAAGGGAAACGGGGTAAGAGTTCTATATACTTTGACTATAATGTCGACTTCTATTTCCCCTTTTAGACAAAGGGTAACAGGGGTAGCATGATAGATGATCTTTTAGAAACTTTTGATATCTGGCAGGAACATAATGTCTCACTTGTGCTCTTACATCAGGAAACAAGCTCGCACCACCTCGACCTCGTTTCCCGAGCGTCATCGCTGGCACCAAAGGTTGCTGGTTAAAATAGTTCCTGTGCGCTTGGTGCTGTTGTATTAAAAGTGCAGATGGGTACCGCGTACGAATCCCCCTCAATATACGGGGGAAGTGATGCGGTCATGGCCTCCTAAATACCAGCGATGTCGCTCGGACGTGTCCAAGCGCGAGTTGGGGCCAGCTTGATCAGGAAACAATACAACGTCTTTCTATATCCACAAATGGCTGCTTTGTGCACTAACAGTGCTCATGTTCTTTGTATTCACGACTAATACACTGCGACTTTTCTATTCATAGCAGACCATTCTGCTCCATGGTACCCATTAAGGGCTCAGTAACACTTGTCTCTGCCAATCTAGAGCTTTTGTCTTTGGGGCATGCTGAGATTTCTATACAGGCCTTTATGTAGACAGGAATAGTGCACCCCAGTGGGCACAGAACATTGAATCAACATTGAAAACTGGTTGGCAATGCTGATTCAATGTTGATTCAATGTTGATTCAATGTTAAACGGAATCTCGTGCCCACTGGGACAGGGACAGTAGGAGAATGATAGACCGTAGGAATTCATGCCGTTTGTCATAACAGAATAGAGGGAGCAGTTTGGCTAGGACCCCTAGTGCACAGCCTGTGGATAGGGTGCATGGTCATTCATTGTTTGTAAGTGGGCGTAAAATATGTCAACCTCTCCTGAAGGAGGGTGCATGAACAATTCTATATAAGAACTCTGACCACTCTTGAGACAGGCCATAAAAGAGTATGACGGCTTTTTAGAATTAAAGGCTGAGTAGTATATATTGTATCGGAACGGGACCATGCTTAAGTACTGTTTATTACTCAATCGAGATGCAGCCAATCAGAGGCCTCCATTTGGTCACGTGACCGGAAGTGACCTACTTAGGGGATTAGTGGTGACGTCACGTGACCTACTTAGCCAATCAGAGGCCGCCATTTGGTCACGTGACCGGAAGTGACGTCATATGACCTACTTATGGACCGGAAGTGATGTCATATGACCTACTTAGGGGACCGGAAGTGACGTCATATGACCTAATTTAGGATCACGTGACCGGAAGTGACCTGATGAGTCACGTGACCGGAAGTGACATCACATGACCTAATGGACAACCGGAAGTGACGTCATGTGACCTCATTGAGGATCACGTGACCGGAAGTGACCTGATTGATCACGTGACCGGAAGTGACGTCACGCGACTTAATGAAGAGATTAGCGTCTTTAAGGGGTCACGCGCTTTAAAATGTTTTTTTGTTTTTTTTTGGAGGAGGCGAGTCTCTTATATTTTTTGTAAACCAATAAAAAACACAACAATATAAGTTTGTTTTTTCATTTTATTTTTTATTAGCGACTGGAAGTGACTTATTTAATTAGGTAGAAGTGTTCTTTAGAGTGTATAAGGGGGGAGGGGGAGGGGAGGGGGGGAGGGGGGCACTTTTAGATGCATGGGGAGGGGGGCACTTTTAGGATGCATGGGGTGGGTGGGGGGGAGGGGGGAGGGGGGCACTCTAGGGGGGGGGGCACTCTAAGGGGAGTTTGTCTCTTTTAAGAAAAATAGAAAGAAAAGAATTTTTTTATTTTAATCAAGAGACACACTTCTTCCTCTTGAGAGGAAGAAGTGTGTCTCTTAATTTTTTTGTTTAGGAAGTGATGGTCTTTAGGATCACGTGACCGGAAGTGACCTGATTAGTCACGTGACTAGAAGTGACGTCACATGCCCTAATTAGGAGATCAGCAGCGACCGGAGGAGGTGACACTTTAAGAGGACACGCGTCTTAATTGTTATAATTTTTTTTTTTTTACTTACTAATAAAAGAAGACGTATGAAAATAAAACACAACAATAATTTTATTTCATTTTATTTATTTTTTTTTTTTTTCAATTCTAATAAACACTCTTTTTTTGAAAAGATGCGCTCAATCAATCAATAACACACTTATTATTTTTTTCATATCTCTAAAGGACTCGTTGTCACACCGTCAGAATGCACGCGACGCTTATAATACAAGTAGCGCACGCCATCTTTCTCTATGGTGTAAGTGACCATTTTGTTTCGTACCACTTTGAAATTTCTATTTACCGCAAGGAGAGTTTTTCGTTTGCGAAGAACATCCAAGAAGTCGTCTGGTTCTTTAGGGTTTTGTTTCTTCTGTACACTTTTTGCACTCCATTTTTTGGATTTTCTTTCACCGGTGCCGCTGACTCGATCGTAGCAAATGTAAGTCTTAGGGTTGAGACTTAGGATCCCGTCACCTTCCCACTCCGCTTTCATAAGCCCCGAAGTTCTCAGATCGTGAAGGTAACGTCTCTCACAACATCCGCCGGGCGGCGGACACCATTCTCGCACTCTTTCCGTTTTTATCTTCACGAAAAGCTCTAAGTGATCGTCGCACACCGCTGTCGGAATCCACTTTCGTTTCTCTCTGAAGTACGTCTCTCTCAGGCGAGGTTTGACTAGGTCATCCAACGTGTCACCACTGAGAGCCATGTAAAGACTGTCGGTGTCCATTTGACAAAGAGCATAATCGCGCCGATCGACGAATCTATCCAAAAAGTCGTATGTGAACTCTAACATTTTCAACTTCGCATACTGGTATACCATGAACCCTATTTGAATAGGGAGGTTGTTCTTGACTGTTTTCGGTTGTAGTTCGACTTCAAACAGATCAGAACTCAACTCGGACGCCTTTTTGAAGCGCCACGAATTGGCCAATAGTTCGAACTTCCGACTGTCAGTGTATCTCACCGCCGTGTGTTTTTCTTTGTTGCAGATTGTTTTACCGTAAGTGGCGTTTCCCATTAACTTGTAACAGTCTGACAGAATTTTCTCGTTCTCGTTCACGTCGCCACGTCTTCGCGCCGCCGTTACTTCGTCCGCGAAACAGGCAAAGGAGCGTTTAGGTAGGTATTCTACGACCAGCTGTACTTTGGTGACTATCAAATCGTGCTCTAAATACCACTTGAGAAGTGGCGTTCCCAAGAGAATATTTTTTCCGTGGTAACTCCCTATCAGACATCTCTGAGGCGTGTTCAACAGCTTTTCTTCCTGCGCAAAGTCTGACATGTGAGGTCCTATGTCTGATTTTGAAACGGATACGTTCTTGAAAACGGGGGGTCATTTCTTCGAAGTAGTCTCGTAGGTGAGGCGGCGTAGTGATGTCCACCTGAACTAAACGGAACATTTTCCCGTCTTTGACAGCGGAAAGGATGTCGCTCTCGCTCATAGCGTTTCGAGACACTTTCAAAGCGTCAACCTTCCAGTGTTGTTGGGAGGCCTTAACCCGTTCATCTCGACGCTTCATCTCTCTTCATTCGCACTCCCACACAACGACCAGCTTGTAACCTAGCGCTTTCAAGTAAGCGCTTACTCTAGCCGTTCTGTCGCGTCTCTCCTCCCTCAGTGAAGCGCACTGATATCGGTGCGACGGTATGCACTCGTGAGCATGGAACCAACACCCGTGAAACTGGAAAACCGTATTAGAGGCCGCGTGAAACCCGTCCACGCGAATTCTTCGACAGCCTACAACCATCTCGCCGCCGTTGAAAGCGTGGCGCAGTTTCACGTCGCGGTCATGCTCAACAAAGCGTAACCACTCCAAAGCGCTGTGAGAGTTTTTTTGCCTAATTTCGGGCTTGAACTCGGTCTCAGGTCGTCTCACCGCGTAATAGCCCGTGCAGTGCGCTTCGCTCATGCAGCGCAAGTACAGAGAGTTAGCGTCTAGGCCTAGGATGTGCTGGCACGTTCTCGCTTCTTCGCCGTACTTGTGCTCCCTTATCCGCGTGGTGCCCTTCTCGTGAAATCTATGGAAGATGATGGAAGGACCACCGACTAGATTTTCTTTGATCAGAGCGTGGAGGACGGCGTCGAACTGGGGGAACGTTGTGAATGCGGCTTCTGGGTTTTGGAAGAGGAACCGTAAAGTCAAACTGGCGAGAGAGATCCCGTCTTTCAACATGTCAATGCCGCAATCTTGGAAAAATTTAGCGTGATTTTTCAGAGCCTCTATGAAAGGTTTGACGTCTTTGTTGTTGTAGTGGATCAAGTAATCTCTCATAGTTTGCATCTTCTCGTCGGACCAAACATTCTGACATGCGGCGTAGTCGGATTCGGACATTTTGACGCCCGTCAGTTTGCTGTCAAAAGCCGATCTCTGTGGCAGTGTTCTGTTTCCCAGTTTCCTGGTAGACGTCATCCATTCGTAAGGAGAGTGACCTTTCTCTTCGTTTCTGGTGAAAGCTCGCAAATAATTCGCGTAGTTGTAACCGGGTGCCAATTAGTTGACTACGTCCAAGAAAACCGTGTGCTGTGTATAAACCGCCAAGTATTGATTACTTCTCTTTATGACGCCCAATTCTTGGTTTCTTCAGTCTCCGGAGGCAAAGAACGAGTGAAGGCGTATTTTGATCAGGTTCAAGTCGTAACGCCCCGAGTTGAAGCCCACGACTGGAGCTTGACGGATGTATCTCAGAAGCCGCTTCTTCAGTTGAACTAACAGGTGTCTGGTCTGAGCCGCAGCGAAGCCGCCACCGCCGCCGCCGCCGCCGCCTGGAGAAGGGGTGAATGCCGCCTCCTCCAGCAGGAGAGCTTCACCTAGCGCCGCATCTAACTTCGCTAACGTTGGTCGGTAAAGTTCTAGCACAGCTTCCCCGATGACTTTGGCGTTCTCGTTTATGTGATTTAAAACTCGGTCCAACAAGGGGTCGGAATCTGCGTCGGATTCTCTGACGAAGCAGACCGGCCCCTCCCACCCCGGAAAGTCGGATGCGACGCTAGCCGACAAAGGGACGTGATCCCACAGCAGGGACACGTGTTCGGTCGACGGTTCTCTGCACGGTCTGAAGAAAGCCTCGAAATCGAAGGTGATCTTGTAAGGGTAGATACCGGAATGTCCGTCGGGAGGAAAAATGGAGAAGTCTGCTAGCGCTTCGAAAATCGTTCTCGAATTTTGTTAGATGCCACCTACGTAGCGCAACTTGACTTGTCGGCAAGAGGAAAGCTGGTTCCTGTGTCTCTTCAGCAAGAACTCGGTGGTGAACGCCGCCTTACACTTGCAACATTTGTATATGCCCGCGTACGCGTTGAAGTCCGTGACCAGAGAGACGTGCAAACCGCCTTTCGTCGTCAGGTGTAGGTTGACTTTACCTCGGGCGGCCAGAGTTCTGGAAGGCGGTCTGATCAGAGTAACGCGTCTTCTCAACTTCCGCCCCGGCACCTGACGCGACGCGGTGTAAACCGCTATTTGTATGTCAAACAAGTTCTCTAACACGGGTGAGTCGCGGATGTTCAAACCCGGAAAGGTTTCAGGTGTGGCAGCGGAACAGAACTGACGTAACAAATCTGAAGCGCGCTTGCTGGTGTTGTATAAGTGAAAGGAAATGCAGCGGAAGACGCAGAGGTTGTCCTTGTTGGGAAAATCTAACACACCGCTTCTCTTTCCAACTCGACCGGCCTGAGTGATCCTACCGCCTATGGGAAATTCCCCCGGTCCCATGTAAACGCAAATGTTCAAATTGGTAGGAAAAAGAACGTGCCACTTGGTGTCAGAGTCGCAAAGTTTCCGTACTTCCTCGCAAGCGACGGTGTTTTCCATCTTTGAGAGGAGCTCTTCCAAAGTTTCTGAATTAGTTATAGTAGGGAGCGGTTGTATGAGAGTTGCGTTGTTCTGGGAGGCGTGAAAGTAGCGCAGTTTGCTCTTGTCTTCTCTGTGTTGTAAGAGTAAGCCTACCGAGAAACCCACTTTGTATCTGAATCTTTGCGTGAAGTGAATGCGACGCATAGTATCTACACTCAACTCGCCGGTTGGTAGTCTGAAGTTTGTTACACTCACGCGAGTCCCTTGCATCCTGACACCCGTTCGTATTGCAGGCCATTACGCCGTGAACGTTTCCTCACCGTTCGGTACAGCACATATGCGCAGAGGGATAGTCACCCCGTCCAGAGATTCGCGTCGACAGATGATCTTTCGGCAATCGCCTTCGCCGCATAGAGGGCAAAACTTAGGTATTACTCTACATTTTTCTACGTGTCTGTCGTGATTGTACGGTCTTTTAAAAATTTTGAAACACTTTTCGCAGACGTACTGCGTCATGTTTTTTGTTTTTTGTTTTTTCACTTAGTTACCAATTATTAAAAAAAAAATTAAAAATAAAAAAAAGGTTTTTTTGAGGGTTTTTTTCCAACTACTTAGCCGTCTATCTATCTATCAATCTATCTATCTATCTATCTATCTATCTATCTGTCTATCTATCTATCTATCTGTCTGTCTGTGTATCCGTCTGTCTGTCTCATACAGCGTACGTCAAACACTGTGTGTGTGCGCGCGTGAGCGTCTCTCATTCCAAATCTATACCGAGAAATTTGAGAATAATCTCTGTTTTGTCATCCAACTCTTTGAGCGCTCTGGCGGACAGCGTCACCCCCTGCTGTGTGGGTTTTTTGTCAGGACCTTCATACTTGCGCATGTGGATGAGGTTCTTACCGCTGTAGTAGCTCACAGCTGCGTACACTTCGCCCTCCTCATCCAGCACTGTGAACCAGGGGGTGTGATTAGGTCTTCCTTGCGCGGACGCTGTGTCGCGTATGCGCACCACTGTGCGGATCTCGGCGATGCGCGCTATTAGCTCGCGCAGCGCGTCGGCGGTGAAGTGCACTCGCTTGCCTCTGGTCAGAGACGCCTCTTTCACCTGGCCGTCTTTTGTGTAGCGCGGCCTCCTAGACAGTCTAGCCTCGTCCTGCCAGATCTCCAGCTTCAAAGTCCCGTCTAAGCAGAACTCTAACCCGAGAGGACGGGTTTTCTCTGCTTCTTCTCGTCCATCTTCTTCTTTTTCTTGTATTTTTCTCTTCTTAGTAGGCCTTGTTGTTCTGGAACCCGCCTTAGAACGTTTCAGACCCGCAAGAAGAGTAACACCATCAGCGTGAGCTGAATCAGCAGCAGAACCAATAACAGGAGCAGCGTCTGCGCTGGTATCCGACGACTCGTTGTTGGAACAGGGCAGCCACACGCCGTCGGTGCTGAGTGTAGCGGTAGAAGATGAAGCGCCGCCGCCCTCGTAAGGTGGTGGTGAGGACAGTCGCCACGGACCGGACGCGCTACCAGTGGAAGTGAGGTCAAAAGTAGTGGAAGAGGGGAGCCGAAAAAACGTACCGTCCACCCGTAGCCCTTCGGGTTCGTCGTACGCCTCGTCGTCAGCGTCGTTCTCTGTCTCACCCTGTTGCTCCTCCTCCTCCTCTTCTTCTTCTTCTTCTTGCTTTAGGGCATATATGTCTACTACGCGCTGCTGGGGCTGAGTGTCCGGATAGCTGTAAGTCTCAGCGCGAGCGGCGTCGATGGCGTCGGTTGATGTAGTGGTGGAGAGGTGCTGTGCAACGTGCTGCGGTTCATCAAAATCAGCAACAGTAGTGGGGAGGTAAAAACCCGGTTGCCAGTACTGCGCTGTGCCAGGAGAGTTGTCGTCAGTAGTAGTAGCGGCAGTCGCAGCAAGAGGTGCAGCAGCAGCAGCAGCAGCAGCAGGCGCAGCAGTAGCAGGCGCAGCAGCCTCAGCAGCAGCAGCAGTAGCAGGCGCAGCAGTAGCAGGCGCAGCAGCAGCAGCAGCAGCAGCAGGAGCAGCAGACGGAGCAGTAGCAAGCGTAGCAGCACCAGCAGCACGAGGAGCACCAGCACCAGCAGCAGCAGCACGAGCAGCAGCAGCAGCAGCAGCAGTAGCAGCGGCAGCGCGCTTAGCAGCAACAACCGTCGCGAGTGTAACAACGTCGCTACCACGACGACTACTACCAGTAGTACCGCTACTACTACCACTACTACTACTACTACTACTACTACTACTACCGCTACTACTACTACCACTACTACTACTGCTGCGAGCGCTCGCTACAGCGGGAGGGTGATAAGACCAAGTGGTTGCGGCGGTAGTCTCATCTTCAGTAGCAAGAGGAGACGCTGACGCTAAACGAGCGCTGTTCCGCGTACTCTTCTTGTTCTTGAACTTGCTTAGATCCTTGGACGGCGGTAGTTGTTGTCTTTTGCTCATGGTGGTGACTGTAGAGAGCAGCAAAAGACTGAGTGAGTGAATGGGTGTTTCCAGCCCCCTTATATACGCCTTCTCGCTTCTAGAGCTAAGCTACTTACTGCCCTGTTCAGCTGCCGCCCGCTGACCGGCGGCCATTCACAAAGAGAAACAAAAGACATAATGCATGACGTTTTCAGCTGGATCCCTTTCCCCCCTTTTGAGAGATCGACTGACATGAGCTAAGCTACTTACTGCCCTGTTCAGCAATTCAACGCGCATTAGCTGTATAAAGGATTAAGCGGTTGCTGCCGCCGGCTGACCGGCGGCCATTCACAAAGAGAAACAAAAGACATAATGCATGACGTTTTCAGCTGGATCCCTTTCCCCCCTTTTGAGAGATCGACTGACATGAGCGGGCGGTGTACCGACTGTGCTAATTCAACGCGCATTAGCTGTATAAAGGATTAAGCGGTCATGGGCTTAGAGTGTGTATACAAAAAAACTACAGGAGGCGTGTGGCGTGAAGCAGGACCCCCGCCCCTCCCCCTAAGACGAGTGTGTCTGTCTGTGAGTAGAGTCGTGTGCATGTGGTGAGCGACTTAAGTGTAAAACAAAAAATCACCGCCTCCTGCCGTGGTGAGTAGACCGGCCGGCGGCGGCCGGCTAGTTCAATAGGGGTGACAGCTGACTAAGGCTGTGCATGAAAATCCGATTTTCACCTGACCTCTGACGTTTGTTACAATGAATGCCAAAGGGAGAGAGAGTCGTCCTCAGGTAGGGGGTAGGAGGTAACCCAGCTAACAAAAAAACATTATTTTACGTCAAAATAACGTTACAAAATTTCATATAACGTTATGCCATAGTAAGGAGCCTTAGAGAAACGTTATTTAACGTTATATAACGTTATAAAATGTTGTATAACGTTTTTTGTTTACTGGGAAGGCTATGGATAAGGAAAAAAACGACATTTTCAGCTGGCCTCCACAGATGGGGATGACATACTCCTCGTCATCTAAGCTCTTAAGAAGCTCTTAAGGAGCGGAGCGGCTGAAAAGCGTCATGCGGACAGGTCGCTAGACAGCTGGGGTGCTGTTGGAAATAGGATTAAACTCCCTCTGTATAAAAGCTCTGATTTCTGTTGGAAAAAAAACCATATCACCTCTGACCACAGTAACGTCTACTACCACCACCACCACTACCACCACCACCACCACCACCGCCGCCGCCGCCGCCGCCGCCGCCGCCGCCGCCGCCGCCGCCACCGCCGCCAAGACGAGACGAGATGGCTCAAGCTATTCCACTTTCAAGCTCGCCTTCACCCCCTTGTCCACCTGAAAAATTAATGCGGCTTCACGACGTGAGACGCGCGGTGCAGGCCGATGGGGAGAGTAGAGAGGTAGGACAGCAGCGCGTAGCATATAGCGACGCCTTGCTTCGTCAACTAGGTAAAGAGTTGAGCGGATCTTGGAGAGTGTTGGGCGGTAGCTTAAAAGTTACCGCCGCCCGTATGGATGCTCTAGTAGAGCGCAGTGTCAAGACACCGGAGGAGCTGTGTACGGCGATGTTCCGAGCTTGGCGGGGTGAAACCCAGCATTGTTATAGATGGGGAGAGCTCGGCCGCGTCTTCACCCGCGTTAGACGAGTGGAACTGTTGGCTCAGTGGATGACCCTTCTCCACAGGCAGGGGTTGGATTTCGAGAACCCCGACTCGCACGCGATGCATAAGCACTTGGGCACCCTTGGCAGACGCCTAGGTAGCAGGTGGAAAGAGGTGGGGGGTCATTTAAAAATGTCGCCTGAGAGGTTAGATAAGATCGCTGAAGAATGCGAATGCGGAGGAAGTCCCGCTGAGTGGGCCTTCCAAGTGTTGAAAATGTGGCAAGCTGAAGCTGACAGTGCCGGCAGTACACCTTTTGAACTCCTTCGAGTGTTGACTGAGGACATGGGAAAGTTTGACCTCGGCATCACGATATTACTTGACTTTATCAAGCAAGAAACAACGACGAGAACAACAGACGTGTGAATTGTTGTGTTTTATTTTCATACGTCTTCTTTTATTAGTAAGTAAAAAAAATATATATATATTATAACAATTAAGTCGCGTGTCCTCTTAAAGTGTCACTTCCTCCGGTCGCTGCTGATCTCCTAATTAGGGCATGTGACGTCACTTCTAGTCACGTGACTAATCAGGTCACTTCCGGTCACGTGATCCTAAAGACCATCACTTCCTAAACAAAAAAATTAAGAGACACACTTCTTCCTCTCAAGAGGAAGAAGTGTGTCTCTTGATTAAAATAAAAAAATTCTTTTCTTTCTTTTTTTCTTAAAAGAGACAAACTCCCCTTAGAGTGCCCCCCCCCTAGAGTGCCCCCCTCCCCCCTCCCCCCCACCCACCCCATGCATCCTAAAAGTGCCCCCCTCCCCATGCATCTTAAAGTGCCCCCCTCCCCCCCCTCCCCTCCCCCTCCCCCCTTATACACTCTAAAGAACACTTCTACCTAGTTAAATAAGTCACTTCCAGTCGCTAATAAGAAATAAAATGAAAAAACAAACTTATATTGTTGTGTTTTTTATTGGTTTACAAAAAAAATAAGAGACTCGCCTCCTCCAAAAAAAATATATACAACATTTTAAAGCGCGTGACCCCTTAAAGACGCTAATCTCTTCATTAAGTCGCGTGACGTCACTTCCGGTCACGTGATCAATCAGGTCACTTCCGGTCACGTGATCCTCAATGAGGTCACATGACGTCACTTCCGGTTGTCCATTAGGTCATGTGACGTCACTTCCGGTCACGTGACTCATCAGGTCACTTCCGGTCACGTGGTCCCCTAAGTAGGTCATATGACATCACTTCCGGTCCATAAGTAGGTCATATGACGTCACTTGGAACCGGTCACGTGACCAAATGGCGGCCTCTGATTGGCTAAGTAGGTCACGTGACGTCACCACTAATCCCCTAAGTAGGTCACTTCCGGTCACGTGACCAAATGGAGGCCTCTGATTGGCTGCATCTCGATTGAGTAATAAACAGTACTTAAGCATTTTTAGGTTTGAAAAGTTTTATTGCCAAAGTCACAGGATAAATACATGTGGAAATTTATGGCAATAATGATGATACCTCAGATTCATTCATTCTTTCACATCGGTTGCACATAGTTGGATGAGATAAAGATGATCCTTTTTACAATGATATAAAGATGAGAAATTCACACAAAATAAGAACTCAATAAATACATTATATACAAAATTACAAAAATAGGATACAGAGTATGTCTACCAGCAGATATAAAATGAAGGGTACATGAAAAAAGGTCTACAGCAAAACACCATTGCTCGGAGCATGACACTATGACCACTCTATGCATCAGCACGTTTAATAATACACAGCGATGCCAACAATATTTTACAATGGTTATGAAGTTGAAATTGAAAATGAAAATGAAACCGAGACTGCCCATCTAGGGACCGATAAAGAACAATGGTTCGTCACAGTATTAGTCTAGGTTGTCAGGACGGTTTTCATGAGAACATGGTACGCAGCAGGTTTACCTATTCGACATTGAGCACCCATTTATAATACTTAGGATCTCATTTGAATAATAATAATAATACTCAGGGCAATACACAGTCTTTTCCACTGCTTAAAAACTTGAATTTGAATTTCAAATGACAATTTACAATAATAGACAGATAATAGACAGACAATAGACAGATAACGACAGGCCGCCAAGCAAAAGGACACAGCACGATATTTGATTTTCAATTTAGCACACACAGGTAGGTGATATCATGACAACATCTCCCCCTGGCTGCTAAGTCATCTTATTCAGAGACCAGGTACTATCTTTACAACAGTTCCCAGATAGCTTAGCGAATGGCTAACAGACTAGAAGGCTGGATCACAGGCTTCTGCTCCCCTCCTAGGTGATATCATTACAACATCTCCCGGAAGGGACAGTAGTCAGGAAAACAGACCAACAGTATGTGTGGTGTAGCAACCAACTCGGCAACCTGTCATATATACTGCTACAAACTTGAAGTTCTTGACTATATTAGTCGCTGTCATACATTGTAACATCAGAAGAAGGGTTTGGTGTCGGTTTCAGCAGGTCAGGCGCTCGGGCCAATCTTTTCTTAAAGTTCATTTTGCTGTTACTTGTCTGAAACCAGTCGCCAAGCAAGTCCCACATATGGGCACCTCGATAAAGAGGAGAGTTCATGTAGCCACCATTTCTGGCCCGTGGAACACAGAATCTGATTTTATGTTGAGACCTCGTGATTTGCAGCCTCTCGGTTGAGTCTACAAGGGCCTCATTTTTAGAGAGTTTATACATGTAGGTCAATAGTAATTCCTGCCTCCTCCTAGTCAGGCGTGGTATACTTGAGTCTGCATACATCTCATCTTCAGTCAAGTTTCTCCCTCTATAACAAATCTTCAAACCACGTTTCTGCATACGATCCAACTTTTTTAGAAGTCCAGTATTTGCACCCTCATACACAAAACTCGCATAGTCAAACAGACTTAATATAGTAGACTTATAGATCAAGATGCTGTGATTTTCAGAAACCAAATGCCTATTCTTACCAAACCTAAAGAGACTGTGGTTAACTTTACTATTAAGGTCCTTTAACGCAGCTTCAAAACTTAAAGTTGAGTCTATTTTCAGGCCTAAATATGAATAGCAATCAAGAGTCTCTACTTCTCGACCTTGCATATAGAACTTACAGCCTCTACATTTTGGCAGCTTCTGCACAGTGCCATACCATACAACTTTGGTTTTGGTTGTATTTACCGTGAGTCTTTTACGTTCACACCATAGGTTGACTCTAGAAATAGCTCCTTGCAGTCGCTGCTGCACAAGGGCGACTTTATTATTAGAAGTGTACATAACTACATCATCTGCATATAACAAATATTTACAATCATCAAATTCTTCCACAATGTCATTAATAAAAATAATGAATAACAAGGGCCCCAGGACAGACCCCTGAGGCACTCCATAATCAACATTGGCACATTCAGAGACATACGATCCTATTTTAGTATATTGACAACGTTCCGTCAAATAACACATTAGCCAATTTAACACTGTGTCGTGCAGACCCAAGCTTCCCAAGATTTCCGTCAGATAACCATGATGTACCGAGTCAAAGGCCTTTTTCAAGTCCAGGAAACAAGCTCCAGTTAGGTGTCCCCGATCTCTATTTTCATAGAGATCATTCAAAAAACTGAAGATTGCATCACCTGTCCCGCGTCCACCTCTATAACCAAATTGCTTGTCACTTAAGAAACCCTCTGTTTCCAACACCGTAGACAGATGCAAGTGCATTAATTTTTCAGCTATTTTTGATGGAACCGGGAGAAGGGAAATCGGCCTCCAGTTGGTTATCATCTTAGGATTCCCTACCTTGGGGATCGGATTAACCCTGGCAGTTTTCCATGAAGACGGAAAAATACCAGTATCAAATCCCAGCTGGTACAGGTGTGTCATGGGGTCTAACAGAAATCTCAGGGCCACTTTTAGGACATCACACCTTACACCCTCTATACCTGAGGTCTTATTTGCGTTAATTTCAGAAAACAGGATATCAACAACCTCTCTATTCACTACAATTTTTCCATGACGAGATATATCTGGTTCTCTAAGGTCAACCCGTTCTGGTACACCCTTAGCAGCAAGTTCATCAGACAAGCATGGTCCCGTTCCGATACAATATATACTACTAGCCTGTAATACTTTACTATAGTAAGGTGGGGGAGGGGGGAGAATATCGGCGCCTTTGATGATGAGGGAACAAATAGTGGACCCACTGTTGAGCAGTAGGAAACTTAACGAAAATTGTGCCTCCAAGTAATATTTCACCACACAACTCCTCGTTATCAGCCAATGACCACTCCCCAACACCTCCTGTGCCTGAGTTGAATCTAACACCCCCCATTAACCACAAGCCTGGTTTTGTGCTGACTTTCTTAAAGGTATTTTGATGTTACACTTTTAAAAATCATAAGACTGTGTCTAATGAGATCGGGCCATTGTGAACGTCTTTGACCGGCTGCCAGCTTCGACTGGGTGCCAGCTTTGACCGGCTGCCAGCTTTGACCAGCTTGATAGAAAATGGTATATTTAGGGCAGATGGAGATATAAATGCGCTAAAAAGATAAATTCATGTTACAACACTTAAGATTAGTAATTAGTAGCCCATGTATATCTCATGTCAAAGCTGGCACCCGGTCAAAGCTGGCACTCGGTCAAAGATGAAAACATTGGCCCGATCTCATGAGACACAGCAATAAATGTAGTTGCAGGTGTACATAGGCCTCTGCCTATGAGAGAAATGATCGTATAAAAGGTCGTTTCTGGTCGGATGTCCGGGATTGAAGCAAAGTTGAAATGCTCTTGTAGAAAACCACTAGTGCATTTTAAATGTGTTTACAATTTGAATGTCATTTAGAAATGCCGACATTGTATTCAGAGATACTGCTTAGACTTCTGTATAAATACATGAAGTATACATGACTGGTGTGTATGTAATATATCAGGTGTGGATATGTTCTACATTCTGTCCAAGTACAGCACGTGAATAATGTGTAGCTTTCAATGTAGCTTATTCTTTTGTAAAAGGAATATTACATCTGTCAAAACAGGTTATATTTGGTACCAGGAAGAGATGAATTGAAGCAGAATGGCTTATTTCTGTTACCTGCCAGTGAAATGGCTGCTTGGATGAATGGGCAATCGTGTTGATAACAATGAGAAAATTTATGAATTGTCACTCCTTATGGTATTTAAAGTGCATCATGTGAATGAGTAGCAGCAGCGCTATGATATACTGGGTGCATACCGATGCACTCTAAAATGCATCTACAGCTGCGCACTCCCAGTAAACACAACTGCGTTACTAGAACGTAATTTTAGTACGTAATACAAACGTCCATATGTAAGGGTTGCTTAACGTTATTAAACGTATATAAACGTTTTAAAACGTATATAAACGTTATGTAAACGTTATTTTCAGGTTCATTAAACGTTACTAGCACGTATACTGACGTTATATAAATTTTATCATGTGGGTTCGAATCCTGTAACCAGCAATTCGTTTTGATTTGGAAAAAAATGTCATATGCGGATCCTGAACCTGACCAGGTAACAAAATATGGTCAACTACTAATGCTCTAGATTAAAATCATGACGTGTTGCTAGTTACAGGACTCGAACCCACATGTGATTAACATGTTAATCCACAAAAAAAAAGATTCTGATATTCAAAAACGACCTTAGGTTTTGAATATGGGACTATTGTCATACATAGGACATCTCATTACATGCTTGGCAATACAGGCAGCAATGGGAATCGAACTCTTGACCTTTTATGTGTAAGTCCCAAACTCTAACCACTGAGCTACTTTGGCAGTTGTGAAGGGGAGCCTTTAGAAAGGTCCATATTAGGGAACTTTTATAACCATGCTGTAGCTCATAAATTAGGGACCTTTAGCAAACCATGTAAAAGCTTATCAAACGCAGACGTAGAAGTGCTGAAGGCATAGGATACGTCTGCGTTTAATGAGCTTTTACGTGGTTGCTAAAGGTCCCTATTAGGGACGTGGCAGTGTTAAAGTATAGGCTACATCTGTGTCTCCGATCCCCTCTCACACTCATGCCTCTCCACCTCTCACACTCATGCCTCAGGTTTGCTATTAGGAACTTTAGCAATCTCAAGATAGCTCATTTAACCCAGATTAGCCTATACTTTCAGCATGGCTAAGTCAGTAGGGGACTTTAGCAATGACCTAAAAGCTCATTAAATGCAGACATAGTAGTGCTGAAAGCATAGGATACGTCTGGGTAAAATGTCAGGTTTGCTAAAGGTCCCTAATCTCTAACCTTCCCGTAGTGCATAGATTCGCCTGCCTGATTAGCTCAGTAGTCAGGGCCATGGTCTGTATAAATGTACCCTTACATTAGTCAATAGGGACCTTTAGCAAACCCGACGTAGCTCATTAAACGCAGACGTATCCTATCCCTTCAGCACTGCTACGTCTGCGTTTTATAAGCTTTTAGGTGGTTGCTAAAGGTCCCTATTATTAAAAGCCTTCTTGATTGAATATCTACAGCCACATATCAATGGCTTAGTTGGCTTGTCATGGGACTGAGAACCCAAAGGTCCCAGGGTCGAATCCCAGTGTGGTAGACTGTGGGGCTGTTAACGAAATTTATGTTTATGTAGGGACACTAATATTAGTATTATAGTCGAACGCCTACAAGGTAGTTCGGGCGGCCAGAGCCAGGGGGCACCCCTATCGGAGGCGGACAGTATATAAGCTGTCCTCACCCCCTTGCTCCGGCAGACCTTCTCAGGTCTCTGACTGTGTGATTTATAGAAAGTTATTGAAAGCTAAACATACATTGATCGAACCTCATATACTTCAAGGATTAGCATTGTTGTACAGGAGAACGACAAATAAACCCTGTTTTCTTGCATCTCTACATGAAAACTGCAGTTCGAGTCCTTATTTAATCGAATTACATATAGACAAACTCTACACTGGTGCCGTGACCAGGATTTTTATGTAGAAGATAGCGGACTGACCCTGGCAGAGGCTCAGTCAAGGAACGGGGGGGATGAAGGATCAGGGACTGAACTGGAGGATGGGGAACTGGATTACACAGTCGCCCAAATAAATGAAATCTGGGATATTGCCTCTCGAATGCACACCCCAGAGAATAAAATCGAAAGAGGAGTCTGATTTTTCGAACTCCGGGAGAATTTCCTCCTATCAGAACAGTTCCGAACACCAATCCGTTCAGAGGGAACCCATGGGCAGACATGCTTCCCTCCGAACCGAACCTCGGACATATGGAACGAGACCTGTCTAGAAGAGGTCGACAGGTCCCTGACTACGACGCCTACTGTGAAAAATTGAAAGCAGAGGAGGAGGAGATGAGGGGTCGGTATACAGCCATGAATGAGGATTTGATCCGACTGGCCGACGAAAAGGCAAGGGTAATCGCCCAGAACCAGAAAGAAGCTGAGGAATTGAGCGAAGTGAAATCCAGAATACAAGCGGATAGGAAATATATAAGTGAACAACTGGCTCTCGAAACCTCTCAATTGGCTAAAGTCCAACAGAAGGTTAAGATCGCTCAACACAGTCTGACAGAGGAGCAAGCACAACTCCAGAAAGAAAAGGAAGAGGCTCGCCGAAGTCGTGATCTTCGGGATACCTATGAAAGCGAGATCGAGCGACAATCCAAAAGGGTCAAGAAAATCAAGGCGGACTATTCGAAGGAAGAAAAATCCGGCCAGGCCCTGAGGGAACAGTTCGAGCAAGAACGAGAGGCATTAAAGCAAGCCCGAATTGACATGAAGGCTGACCTCGAACTTATTCAGAAAAAGAAAGACGAAATCAATGATACCTATCTGGCCTATCAGAGTCAGATGGAAGAGATCCACAAAGAAAAAGAGGCTAGGAGCCGGGGACCGATGAATGAGGGAGCCAATCTACCCAAGCACGTTGCATCCACGCCTAGTCCGATATTAACTACCGTGATCTCTACCGAGATCTCTAGCACCCATGATATTACGAGCGAAGCCCCACCCAAACGAATGAACCATAGCTACGGCTCTCTGCATCCCTTTGCGGATGACACGCTGGCAGGACATAACTATACGGTACCACCACCACCGATATATAATATAACCTACCAGTACCGGGCACCATTACCCGGAGCCGGATTGAACGAGGGACACCAGTCCTATAATGAAGGGGGTGGATCGATTCCGAGCAGGGGGACAGGTGGTGCTCCGAACCCCGGAACTAATCCGGGAGGAGGAGCCGGGACTGTGCCGAACCCTGGTTCATACGGAGGTTACCCCCCCAGTCCTGATCGAACCCAGCCCAATCCAAGAGGAGGGACACCAAGACTGGTCCCTGCCCCGAGAAGGTTGACAAAACGATCATCTATGGGCCCGAGGGTTGCTGCAATAGTGGAATCCGATCCTTGTATACAAGGAATGGGGATAGACTGTTGCAGTCGGACCCGGGAGGATGAGTCAGAAATTATGGAATGGAGTCGGAGGCAGTCTGATCGACTGGTATGGAGTCATAACAGTGCCCGGAAGCCTGTTCGAACTCCCCGGCGGTTCAATGGAGAGAATTGGAAGGAAAGCTACCAAGACTTTTGCGACGATAACCGTTATCATGGGTGGGACAAGGAGGCTTCCTTAGGTCCCCTCATTAAATGGTTGAGTGAGGGTCCGGGACGAATAGCTGTAGATGATTGGCGAGAGACGTATGGGGAAGATGGAAACTATGACCAATTGGTGGCAGCCGCCACACATATCTTTGGTGTGTTGTCCGCGAATGATCCTTGGTCGGAGTTCCAGGTACGAACGCAAAAACCAAAAGAGTCTCCGAAAGTGTTCGGGCTAGAACTTCAAAGATTGTTGCAAAAGGCTCGACCTTATTGGAGGCGGGATGATGAATATTTCTTAGATGAACTATTCACACACTTTATAAAGGGACTGAGGGATCCGTCCCATGCTGAGCTCGTCCAGAAGGAATGGGGACGAGGATCCTCAATGGTAGACTTCTTTTTGGCTATAGATCAGCACGAGAAGAAGAAACGATTACTTTCTGGGTTCGTACCCAACCAAAGGGTGGCGTCTGCACATACGGCCACTCCAGAGGAGAGCGATTCGGACGATAGTTCGGATGAAGAAAGAATTGCGGCCATCGGGGGCGACAAGTGGGATCGAAAGAATCGGTGGAAGAAAAATGGTAGTAAGCCACCCGAGAAAGAGAAGCCAGTAGAGGCAAGCTCTAAGCCAACCCCTACCCCCCAGGTGGTGGAGTCATCCGAGAATGAGAAACGGTTGATGGCCATGATAGAAGAAATGAAAGGATTATTGGACTATCAGAAACGACCGAAGCTAGATAGGGCAACGGTGAAGTGTTTCAGGTGCCAGGAGACCGGACATTTCGCAGCCGAATGTACGGCCGAGAAACCAGTTTGGAGAGAAAGAAAGAGAGAGGAGACGGGAAATTAGAGGGGGTTGTCCGTGAAGGCAAACCGACGGCCCCGAATAAAGTATGCCAGGGTACAATCCATACGAACGCGATTGAAGAGTCTGTAATGTATCCGCCCAGCAGCATGGGAAATGCTAATGAGCCGAAAACATGTGGGGCTGGGGGTATTGGTGAGACAGTTGCCAGGGAGAGCAAAAAAGGGAAACCGATCACCAATAGAGAGGAAGGTTGGGTAGAAGAACTATCCAGGATCGGGGGGATCCGCCTTCCCCAAGGTCATCCGTGTCTGGAGTATTTGAAAGGATTCGGATTCAATTTTGACATGGCAGACGACATCAAACGGTTCGCAAGTAATCCCTCAATGATGGGAGGAAAGAGATGGTATGTGTCCGTATCTGTAAACGGCAGAATGGGGGAATTTTTGTTGGATACCGGAGCTAGCCACTCCGCTATGTCGAAAAGATTCTTCGATCTGGTGTCGAGCATGGATGATGACCTCACAACGAGGGTAAATGCATGTGTGGCTGATGGGAGCAAGATACGAACGTTTGGTAGGACTTGTATGATCATCTTGGTGGGCGGTAGGGAATATATCATTTCCCCTACTGTCGCTGGGATAGAGGACGATGGTATCATTGGGATGGATTTCGCTTCCTTATATGGGGTAAAATTGGACCCCGTCACTGGAATGTTGAAAGTAAATCATCCCTACAAAGACAGGATACAATGCCTGGCACGGGAAGTTAGTGGAGTAGCGAGTGTGGTACAGACGGTAAAAATACCTCCCGGAATGGCATGTGATGTGTTAATAGCCTCCAGTAGGATGAAGAGGGGCGTTCCGGGGGTTTTCGAACCTAATGTGACAGTGTTGGGAAAGAAGGGTTTGGAATCAGCCGACACCCTGATAGGAAATATAGCATGGGGTGTAGCCCCAATAACGAACCCGGGTTCGAAAACCATCTACCTAGAGAAAGGCACTGTAGTGGGAGAAGTGATCTCCGCAGAAGCGGTCACCAGTAGCTTTGAGAATGGGAGTGGACTAGTCCCGAACAGTGAAGTAATGGAGGAAGGATTGGCAAAGTTAATAGAGGGATCCGGAGTAGAAACGGAGGAACAGAGGAGTGCCCTGAGGGAGACGTTAACTGAGTGTAGTTCAGCCTTTGCGCGGCCCGGAGAGCCGTTAGGACGAACGGATCGAGTCCTACACTCAATTAACACGGAAGGGGCGAATCCAGTAAAGATACCATATAGACGTCTTCCGCTGGCAAAGAAAGTGGTGGCAGAGGAAGAGATTACGAAGATGTTGGCGGAAAGAGTGATAACTCCTAGCACCAGTCCTTGGAGTAGTCCAGTATGTATGGTAACAAAGAAGGATGGGAGTATCCGATTCTGTATAGACTACCGGAAACTAAATGGCTTGACTAAAAAGAATTCGTATCCGCTCCCCCGGATAGATGAGACCATTGATTCCCTTGGAGGAAATAAATGGTTTTGCACGATTGATTTGCAGTCTGGTTATTGGCAGGTGGGAATGAAAGAAGAAGACAAGGAGAAAACGGCGTTTTCGAGCCATGTAGGGTTGTTTCAGTATAACGTGATGCCATTCGGACTCTGTAATGCTCCGGCCACGTTTGAAGCAATGATGGAGACTTTACTGAGTGACTTATTGTGGAAGAAATGTCTAGTGTATCTGGACGATGTGATAATATTCGGAAGGACATTTGAGGAATGCCTGGGGAACCTGAAGTTAGTGTTACAGCGAATAATCTCGAATGGATTAAAGCTGAAAGCTAAGAAGTGTAATATGTTTCAGAAAAGTATTAACTATCTAGGACGGATCATCTCTACAGAAGGGGTGAAGGCTGATCTGGAGAAGGTTAAGACGGTAACGGACTGGAGCATTCCTAAAGGACCGAAAGAAGTAAGATCCTTCTTAGGATTTTGTTCTTATTATAGAGATTTCTTACCAGGATATTCCCGGATAAGTTATCCAATACAATGTCTGTCGCACTGGACCCCAGGGAGACGTAAGGAGAAGTTCCCATGGGGGAAAGAACAAGGGGAATCATTCGAACTGATTAAACGGTTGTTCGTGGAAACACCGGTTTTGAAATACCCCACTGCGGATGGTCATTTTATATTAGACACTGATGCGAGCAATGAGAGTATAGGGGCAGCTTTGTCTCAAGTCCAAGATGGGAAGGAGGTTCCTATAGCATTTGCAAGCAATACCATGAGTAAAGCACAAAGAAATTATTGTACGACAAAGAGGGAATTATTGGCAGTGGTAGTATATACTAAGAAATATAAACACTTCTTGTGGGGATCTGATTTTACGTTACGTACCGATCATTCCTCCCTGCGGTGGTTATTAAACTTTAAGGATGCAGAAGGTATGATAGGACGGTGGTTGGCACACCTATCAGAGTTCGGATTGGACCATAGCCAAATTCAGCATAGAAAGGGGGCTAAGCATGTGAACGCTGATGCGTTGTCGCGAATCCCGGTGAGGAAGTGTCAGAATGACGGATGTGATGATTGTGGGAAGCATAATGCCGTGTTGGCAGGAATACGAAAGCCTTTTAGAGATCTCGAACCAGTGATACTGGAATGGGACGAGAACTCCATTAAGAGCTTCCAGGAGAAAGATGCGAATAGTATCCGTCTGAAGATGTTACTTCAAGAAGGAAGGGTCCCGACTCGGCCAGCAATATCGTCGGAGAATAGGGAGATGAGGCGACTAATAGCTCAATGGACAGAGTTAGAGGTGGTAAATGGACTGATCTATAGGTGGAAGACGAATGCTTTGGGAAATAAGTCAAGACAGATCTTTATTCCTACTGCCATGCGAAGGGATATAATGTTCTTTTGCCATGGGCATCGGACCAGTGGCCATTTTGGGAGAAAACGGTCTCTGGAAAGGCTGGCTAGAATGTATTACTGGCCAGGTATGAGTACGGATCTGTTGAGATGGATAGACACTTGTCCGAAATGTTGTACGAGCAAGCCCGGGCCTGGGCTGGGTAAAATGCCCTTTACCCAGGAATTGTTTGGAGTAAGGTTCGCAAGAGTGGCAGTGGATATAATTACAGGATTTGTGACAACTCCAGAAGGGAATACATGTATGATGGTAGTAACGGATTACTATACGAAGTATACGAAGGTATTTCCAATGAAGGATCACAAAGCAGCAACTTGTGCTAGAATGTTGGTGAAGGGATGGATACTATACTTGGGAGTGCCTCTGATGTTGCATAGCGACCAAGGGAGAGAGTTCGAATCGAATCTATGGCAGGAAATGTGTCACCAATTGGCCATTTGCAAGACCCGAACCAATCCGTATCGACCACAGAGTGATGGTCAGGTGGAAAGATTCAATCGTACCCTAATACAGATCCTAAAGAGTTTGATAAATCAGGAAATGGATGATTGGGATGAGCAGTGTGACTTTGTTTGCCATGCTTATAATAGCACGGTACACGCGAGTACGAACTGCTCTCCGAATCTCTTAATATTCGGAGAGGATCTGATTATGCCAGCGGACCTGGTGTTCGGAGTAGTGGGAATGAACCCAGATGTCCCGTGTCAGATCATGTTTGTAGAAGCGTTGAAAGAACAATTCAGGAAAGCTTATGAATTAGTAAGAAAGGAGTTGGGAAAGACGGCTAAATGGCAGAAAGTGGGCTATGATACTAACCTAAAGGTTCGGCGGTTTGCGATAGGGGACTTAGTAGCGAGATACCACGAACCTCTGGTTGGCATCAAGCTGAGGGACAATTGGGACGGTCCGTGGAGGATCACCCAAAGAATAAGTGATGATACGGTCCTGATGAGAGATACGTTCGGGAGGAATCAGAAATCGAATGTGGCCCTGTTGAAACCATGGAAGGGGAGAGAGTACTCCTCGGAAATGTTCAAAATGGGACAAGAGGAGAAAGATGAGATGAAAAGAGATCTAGATAGAGTAATCGAGAAGAGGGGTCCGGGTAGGCCCAGGAAGGTGAGGAAGGAAGCGGTGCAAATTAAATCTTCTCCAAAGAGATCGGAGAAAACAAAGAATGTCTCGGCAGGTGTAGACAGGACGAGAAGGACTGTCCCCTCTGTGGCTACGAGGGAACGGGCGAGAACCTCTCCGAATGTCAGGTGTAAAGAGAATCCAGTAGGGGTTCGTCGCAGCCCTAGGTTGAGGGTGAGGGGTGCTGTTACCTAACCTGAAACACAACGATGTAATCAGTTAAATATTGTCATAATTACCGGGGTAACCTGGTAATTTGTCTTCTATGTAGGAATGATCACGATAAAAGTCAGAAACCCAACAAACTTACCTGTGAATGTGCCAGTGGGTAATGGACGGATAATCCGGCGGATTAGTAGTTGCTATCCGTATTTAAATCCATAATGACTCGAGATGAATTCGACAGGGCGGTGAGGATATCAGTGCTATAATTACCTGATCGTAATGCGTGACGCGCGGGAAGAGTGAATGATTGTTTATATTTTGCAAGCGCGGGAAAACTGAAGTCTCGCCGAATGCGCGGTATCTCGCGAGACCGACGCGCGTGCGCAAAGGTCGACGCGGGTCAACGATCCGCCATATTTGTTTACGGTTCGCCGGACAGAGCAAGGGGAAGCGTATCAGAGCACAAAAAGCGAGGATATAAAGACTGTTTAAAGTGAACTCGGTGTATAGCAGGTGGGTGAAGTCGCCAGGAGCCCGTAGAGAGGGTCCTGGTACCTGTCATTCATTTTATATCGAGTGAAAGAACTTGAGTGTCACGATGGCTTCGGGGTCTGGCTCTCATTTGGAACGATCGGCCCTCGACGAGGTGTCCGAAGCATTTATGGACACTGAGGCGATGTCGCCAGTTACCAAGAACGAAGAAAGCGCATTGAATGAGGATAATTCCGAAATAGAAGAAGGTAGCATTGGAATGGAGATTGAAGAAATCCTGGAACGATCGGACGAGCCGCTGCTCGAACCGAATCTGGACGGATTTAAATCAAGGTACGACGGTCGGGAAGTCCATATTCACGACCGAATCTTAAAAGGAGAACGAAAGTGTTGGGACGCAGCCACCAGAGACTGCGTTCGACACTTCCTATCACCGACTGAGTATGCAGCACTGCCATCCGAATGGCTGCTGTTTTATAATCAGACTGAGGCTGGACTGCAAGTGAGTCAGTCGTTCAGAAGGGCCATGTTCGATTGCGAAATCGCACATCGGCAAAATCGCCTTCCGAACGTCCCGCATGTCTTGACTGACCATACGGGGATGGGGGTTACCGGAATGGACATCGCAGGAGATGTACTGTACCGGGAACCTGACATGGAGAAAGAACCCAGGACTGCAGAAGACTGGGTCGAACGAGCGGAGCATCCGGAAGTCCCGAGGCTCTACACTCTGAATGGAGACGAATTGCTTCGTCGACTGGAGGAGTGTTCGGAGCCGGAGGAGAAACTGAACGAAATCATCAGTACGATGATTCGGGAGGGGACCTACGCCACTAGGGCATACGTACCCGGGTTGGAGGAAGAGATGAGCTCGGCCCAACATAAAGAACGACTGGCGTCCATCCGAAAGGGGAAAGCGATCCTGAAGGCCGCCAAGAAAAAGGGCAGCCTGTCGACGGAGAGCGAAACCGACGGAGAGGACAACACCAAGAAAGCGAAAGTTAAAAGTGTGAAGGGAAGAGCAAAGAAAAAGACTCTGACCGACACCGAATCTGACAGTGACCAGGGTGCCTTCACACCGGTCCTGTCAGCGAAAGAAAAAAAGAAGTTGAAGGAATCAAAGAAAGACACAAAAATGACTGTGCCTCCGAAGGTGATTGCTAAAGTCACGGAGGCAGTAGGCAAGAAAGATCCTTCAAGTGATAATCCACTGAAAGGACGTATGGCTGCCATACAGGCTGCTGCCACCACCAAGGTCAGCAGTATTATTAAAGGAGCTACTAAGAAGGCCAGCAAAGTGACTGAATCCGAAGACAGTCCGGACGATGAGTCTGGACCAGACTCGGATGGCGAGCCTCCAGAAACCGATCCGGATCCAACTACACAGGATCCGGAGGAGAAGATGGAGGTTCCGAATGAGGAAGGGCCAGAGGAGGTAGAAGAGGGAGAGAATAAAGAGGAGCCGAAAGATGAGGGAGACCAGGAAAGAGTACAACGGATCTGGAAGAATAGTGAGGCGAAGTTCGCACACTTCATTCCAGGTTCGTTTGAAGAGTGCGCGAAGGGCAAGAAATCATACGGTTGCCCCGAACCCCGAAATATGAATGGCGAGAGTGATGATGAGGATTGGATTCGGGAAACCGAGGAAGATCCCTTGCCATCCGATTTTTATAAAGAATGGTTTCAACAGTTATTGAAATATCCCGAAAGTTACTACATAAGAGACCAGAAGTCAAAGTTGCGCTGGGCCTACTTATGTTGGTATCTGAAAGACGGTGAGCGGTATTGCCCGTTCACCATTTGCATAGAAGAGAAGGGAAGGGACAGGACATATCCGACAGCGATGCGGTTCCTGCGGCATCTCTGCGAACGGCACTTCCACCACACTGTGGTCTACGAATGTGCCAATTCGAAAGGACAGAGGGATAGCGCAACCTGTGATGGTTGCGTTACTCCGAGAAGGGGTGTGATGCTTCGCCATCTGAAGTATTGTCACAGCCCTGGACTGAGTGCAGCACGCGAGAAAGTGATGAGCCTGCACGATAAAGTAATGATGGAATACAACAGAATGATCCCTTCGGACTTCAAACACATCCACGTGAAGACCGAATCATTCTGTAATGTGCATGAGTCCACGAAAGGCAAGCTGTGTGCGAGGATTGCATTAGTGAGAGCTCGAGGGAAATTCCAAATGACGAACGAACTATTCTCGAGAGTATGTGAATGGAGGGGTGATCCACCCAAGGCAAAGATTGATGAGAAGAGGCGGGCTAGCCGCAGTCCAGCAAGTGGCAGAGGAAAGAAGCATCCTTCCGATTCGCCCGAGACATCGGAGTTTAAGAAGCCACTGGCTGTGGCTCGTGACTCCAGGTCGAAGCAGCAGAAGCGGAAAGATTCGACTGAGTATCAGTCGCCCATGAGTGGGGGGTCGGGCTCACGTCCTTCCTCGGCAGCATCATCGGCAGCAGCGTCAGCTTCGCAGAGTGATAACCCACCTGCTTGGTTCGACCGGAAAGATCCGACCCCTGCGCCGGAGTCAGGTGACTTCCCAGAATTGGGCGGACAGAAGGTTCCTCAACGTGTCGAACCTGAAATGACTGAGCACAAGACCGGTGGATCTGTATTTTGATCCGAGTGACAGAGTGGTTTGCGCCCAAGCCCAGCAGGCGGTGGACGATTTCCAAGAGTCGCAGAGGGAATTGGCTGTCCGATACAATCAGGGGGTGGCGAATTTATTCGCCCGCTCTCTGGTTGAACAGGAAGCCAATACAAGAATGTCCCTGGAGAAAGAGAACGAGGCGCTATTGGCCGCCGAAACTAACAAAATCCGGAACGAAGCCAAGCTAGCCGCATCAAGGACTGCTTTGGCTCAGAAACGACTGCAGGAGTCCAATGACCGGAACGAGGCTATGAACGTCAAGTTCCAGCAGGTATTTGGTGTGTTCCTGGACGAGTGGGACGGCACCCGCGAATCCGCTCTGGAACTACTAAAAAACCAGAGTGAGGAAGGGTGAGCCCACGATTCGAGAGTGAGAAGATATGAGTGAATTGATATTCGAAAGAGAATGAGTTAGTGTGGTATGAATGTCTACTGAACAATCGAACAGCAGTAACAGGAGTACGCAGGATGAATTCGGTGACCAGACATCTGAAGAGGAGAGCACCAATCACCCGTTCGGAAGAACGTGTCTGTTCAGTCAGAACAGAGACAGCAGTACGAAAAATGAAGAGGAGAGCACCACTAACCCGTTCGAATGAACGTGCCTGTCCAGTTTGGGACAGGACGGCTGTTGAAGAGGAGAGCACCACACACCCGAGTCCCTCCGAAAGGATGGTACTTCGTGCCTAACCAATGTTCAAAAAGGTTAGGATGGCTGCCCGGATCTTCAGTTTTTTTGTTCCTGTTTTTTTTAATCATGAGAGATGTCAAGTTGTTCTAGTCGCTAATCTGTATATGTTTGTATGTATACTATACCTGTGTCCTTAATAATTCGAAATGTGTCTAGCCGTTCGGATGTATTACCACCTGTGTAAATAATATTAGTTTTGTATATGTTTATATACCCTACTGTGTTCACGACGTAACATAACGCTTTACTAAAATAAACTCAGTTGTATGAGTTTATATTATATTGTATATATATTTAAAAGAGTAAGCGTATGTAATGTCTGGGGGGGGGTGGTGTAGGGACACTAATATTAGTATTATAGTCGAACGCCTACAAGGTAGTTCGGGCGGCCAGAGCCAGGGGGCACCCCTATCGGAGGCGGACAGTATATAAGCTGTCCTCACCCCCTTGCTCCGGCAGACCTTCTCAGGTCTCTGACTGTGTGATTTATAGAAAGTTATTGAAGCTAAACATACATTGATCGAACCTCATATACTTCAAGGATTAGCATTGTTGTACAGGAGAACGACAAATAAACCCTGTTTTCTTGCATCTCTACATGAAAACTGCAGTTCGAGTCCTTATTTAATCGAATAACATATAGACGAACTCTACATTTATTTAGTAAAAAAGGGTCATGATATTTTAGCCCCGGCCCAAAGAGTGGTCAGAATCCCCCCCACCCCACTCAGGGGGGTTTGAACTATTTGACGCCCCCCAACCCACCACACCCTCTATTATAAGGGAGTGGTCATTTTTTAACAACAGGGGGGGGTCGGTGGATTTTCGTGCGAGCGGGTCAGAATTTTTTTGTTCCCCCCCGCTAGAGGGGTCGAAATCTTTTCAGTCCCCCCCTCCAGGCAGGTTGAAATTGAGCGCGTTCGACCCCTTTGAGCTATAGTAACGCGCGGGCTTTTCCGCTAAAAAAGGGTGTAATCTTTTTTGGTCCCCCCCTTCAAGGGGTCCAAATTTTTTTGGTCCCCCCCCCCCAAATCCACCAACCCCCCCCCCCCTGTTGTTAAAAAATGACCACTCCCTAATGAAAAAAATGACAACAAAGAATGGATGAAAACAAAAACAAAAACGTTTTTGCAAACGTTTGTAAACCTCCTGCAAACGTTTTCCAACTGTTAGAAAAACGTGTTTTGTTTTAGCTGGGCACCCATTTTTTAACATAAATATCATGAAGGTTAATATGCAGCCTTTCTACCAGCTGGCTCGATAGCTCAGTGAGATAAATGGTTGGAATGTGATAGTGAGACCTTAAGTTCAATCCCCGGCCAGGCTTGAAGTGTAAAAACAGAAATATTTTGCAAATATACATTTTTAACATAGAAATAATGTATTTTTAGCATAGAAATAATATTTATTTAATGTCCTGTAGATGTTCTGTTACCTTAGGTTTAGGTAATTTACGTTGAAAAACCTGGCAAGAACGTTTATATTACGTATATATACGTTTATTAACGTTCATTTAGGTTTGATAACGTTAAATAACCCTTACAAGTGGACGTTTATTTCACGTAGTAAAGCTACGTAATTCAGATAGAGAAATAACGTTATCTGAACGTTGGGTAACGTAAGTGTGTTTCCTGGGCTATGGGACATATTACCATATGCTTGTATATTATAATTTCATCCATTATGTATGTATTTGTATTCCCATTTGAAATGTTCTGGTTGTGTTCAGGGAAAGTATTGTAACGGGGAGATGCCTCTACGTAAGCACTCATGAATAGAGAGAATTCACTTGGACCAGCAGCAAATGCCAAATACCTTTCAAAAGTGGCATTTGTTCTCAAAGGGTACTGATTAAACGATTGTTTTCAAAGTATAATAGTTCCACTCAAGAAAACGACGACGAAATTGTCTCGCTAACTGGATATATAATGCGACCAAGGGCCATGCTGGTGCTTCTGCATGCAGGGAAAGTTATTCAAAATACTGGTCTTGTATAATAAAAATCACATATATTCTATGGTAGAACTGACACATAAAACATTTAGTTCACAGCTCGATTCGAAGCGTATTATCATTGTAATATATACCCCAAGAGATGAATGGAATCTCAAGTTCTACTCTCTAACTTATTCTGGAAAGTAGACTTTAAGTTTGTAATACTATGTTCACCCCCTTTGTATACGTAATACAGACAGAAAGATGTCTTTTTATCATTGTATATCAACAATAGTAGATGTGCCGAGTACGCTACAAGTAATGATTTATTAGGCTACTCCTACACTGTACTTTACTTTTCATACTTATAAATGTTAATTTGGCATGGACGTGACATTTATATTCCTTGGGATCTTCGAGACCTTTATACTGAAAGAACAGATTACGAAAGTAGGCACAGTCTATGGGAAATAAGGGCCCATGTAATAAGTTTCAAAACTGGATTAAAACAGTCATTCGCCAGATCTTAATTTGACAAGCATCCAGCTATCTTGGTTTGCTCTGGCATTGATTTGTTCAATTTCAACCACACTGAAAATCGCAGGATCGTCATTTTGACAATACCAAAATTGACAAGCTTAGGTAGTCAAGGTGACGGCCTTAGGTTATCATTGTGATGACCTCAGGTAGTCACATCTGATCCATTCATGATGACAGCCTTAGGTAGTCACATTAATTGGGTTAATGACTACCTTAAAGTTGTCTAAGGTATTGTCAATATGAAGACTTAAAGTCATCAGCATTGACACCTTTCAAGTCTCTAGGTTGTCACAATGACAACTTTACAATGTCACATACCTAGGCACATATTGGCACATAGTTGCCACCCAGTGTCAAAGTGATCAACTATTTTCATCATAAGACATTAGTGGTGACAGGATGCAGAATTATCTTCAATATCTTTCTTTTGCCATTACCATCACCCACTGGCATGCAATTTATAACGAGGTATGCTACTTAATTCAACCAAGAATACACCAAGACTATAGAAGTGTTGCCCTCCTGAAGGGGGCACTAATTACAGACTATATTCATAGACCATTCTCTAAAGGACTGCACTGCTGCCTGTCATAATTTCCTATGACAACCTAGGTCGTCAATTCCCTGGGTTTTCAGTGCACTAAAGGCGGACTACATTCCAAGCAGACTGATCTAAAGGGGAAAGGGGGAAACTATGAGAGAATACAAGAAGAAATGACAGTTCTTGGTTGAATGGACTATGTGAAAAGCATTGGGTTTTTGTCAATCTTAACCTTATCTAAACTTCCCAATGACTGCTGAAATCATTATGAAAAGCGTGGCCAAAACACAACTACATTGACCAATATGATGATCACTATAAACAACAAAATGTGAAATGTCATATTTTTGATCAAGTGCAGTTTTTATCAAAATCCTAAACAACTTAAAGATCATTGCTAAACTAGTAAATGAAAATAATTCTGATAAAGTGTAGTAAGCTTTGCATTAGAATCTTGAAATATCCTCGATTTTAACCTTAAAATGTATTTCTTGTTCATTCTACCTGACACAGCTTTCCATTAGATATGCTCAAAAAGTGATATGATATGAGAGTATAATGAATTTGGCTATTGTAATAAATTTCAACCCATTACAGAAACCCAATTTGTTAAATGCCAAAATATTTTAGACAAGTCATTGCGCATTCTGGATTCATCATATTGCTTTTCAAAACAGTGAACATTTGACAGGCATATTGAAAGCCACGGGGCAATTTCAAAGATAAATACAGCCTTATTATGCTACTGCTTTAATGTCTGTACAGTATTTGCTTTTTCGATTGAGTTGTTATTGGAGTGCATAAAGTTAGTTTGCTACGCCCCCTCTAGTTGTGACTGTGATTCTATTCAATGGATTTCACTAAATCACATATTATCTATTGTCATATTGATAAACTGTTCATATAGAAATCATTAGTTCCCATTTCCCTCAATAGGGGGCACTTCTGCATGTACATATTGGTTACATATGGCATTTGCCTGCGGTATGTGGTTAGAATAGTGACGACTGACATGGGGAAAATGTGACCCTGCTGAGGCCCATTGACTGTGGCAGCCCGTACCATTGTGATAAGTTTATTTTCTTGATCTGAGAAAGCTATGTAATAATGGTAAGATGATCAATTATAATCATATGTGACCGGCCGTGAAATACTGGCCAGGGTTATATTTCATGGGTATGAAATGTGCATGGTTATCTTTGGTTAAATCAATGGGGCTGCTGTATTCACCATAAAATAAAACATTGGTCTCCGCTTGTGACACCACCGACAACCCTAGACCAAATGCATGTCAACCTCTGACATTAAATTTTGGTAAAACACTGGACAAAGAGTGAAGGATATTAGTTAAATCATTTCCTTTTTTATTGTGAATGTTGAGCAGTATTTGGGATATTTGTCCACTTGACATTCGCTCATTAGAACCTGTCATCTGTGAACCGATGTCAAACATTTTTAACCCTTTAAGAACCACATAGCTCTTAAATGCATGCACTATGCACATTTGTTGTCATGGTGCATAGATGCAGCCCTAGAGAGTAACTCACCAGAGTTGCATTTATGCATCATGCAGCCCCTTCGTGAGTGTATCAACCCGCGAAGTTTCGGCATTATACTTGGTTGTAGTACTGGTGAGTTACTCAGCAGGGCTGCATTCACGCACCATGACGACAAAGAGTACAATGGACTGCGCGTCCCATGAAATTAATGTTGTCAGTGTCACTGGGTGCATGATAGGTGTGCGACATGTCAGACGAGCAGTGTGAGGGACACAGCAGGGGATGACGAATTATTAGTTGAACTATTCCCTGATTGTGACAAAAAAATATGAGACAAGCCCCCACAAAACATTTCTGACGTTCCTTGATAGGAATCTGTTCATTACTTTCCTCACCTATTTGTCATTTTGCTAATATTTCTTTCCAGGACTATTTTTATGTGACTTTTTGTCAATTGTGTTGGATATTGATGAAATAAGATGAACCTTTTATTCTTCACTTGCTTGTAGCGAACACATTGTAAGTAGGAATGCATTCAGGTAAGGTTGTACCCTCGGTGTGCATCCTTTGACATTGGTCAGTTGTATACACAAATCATTACTTTGCCGAATCAGCACTTTATCACCTATTCAACACTTTAAACCCCATCATGATCACTATTATGATTCTGATGAAAATCTAAAATAGCTTATGCGATAAAGGCCACAGCCCCTCTGAATATTGGCATTAGAATAGAAACCCCCCGTGGAAGGCTATGGAAATCGACTGCACATTTCAATGAAGTCCATAATCGAAGGTTACTTTATATTTCGGAAATATTGAAATATTAATCTGGAAAATGGTGCTCAAATTGCATAGGTCTATTCGGGCGAGCAATGTGGCATTCTTCGACATGTATACGCCATCGTCGTATAGAGCCCTCCATTTATAAAGGTATCCATTGCTCATTTTGCCCACAATGGTCGGCTCTCAGATTACTGTTCATATTGACCAGGGCCTCATTTCACATAAACATCGCTGAATATGGTTTATTTGATAGACCATTTGGACTGTAATACAGCAATGAATCAGGGGATGCCTAGATCATTCGATACAGCATGGAGCATCATACGCTGTAGAAAAAATTCCGTTAAAATAACGGAGATTCACTGGCACCACTGGGTGCCGGACTTTCACCGTAAAAATGACGGTCACCGTTTTTTCAAATTCTTCGTAATTATAACGGTGATTCACTGGCACCACTGGGTGCCGGACTTTCACCGTAAAAATAACGGTCACCGTTGTTTCAAATTCTTCGTAATTATAACGGTGAAAGTCCGGCACCCAGTGGTGCCAGTGAATCACCGTTAATCTAACAAAATACAGAACATCACTGCTATTTGAATACAGTGCCTAAACATATTATGGTATTTTGTATAATTTAATTCATTTATCCCAGTGTTATTCTGTTCATTTATCCCCCTATACCTAACTCCATGCTCGATATGGTTTCATGCCCAATCTGGTACATCATGTCCAGCAATATCATCTTAGACTTCATGCCTAATCATTAGGAAATAGTCTATGAGAGCATTATAGAATGCTTCATGACACTTTGGAATGCCAGTCCATGAGTGGAAGTCACTCTAAGATGGCTATATGGCAAACCTTACAGCTTCGGGTGTATATATATTTCTTATTGCCACAAAAACAGTGTTCATAGTATCTAGGAAAATCTGCTCACAAACCAAACTGCCACCTGGTGTGATAAAACTGGACATCAATTAAACATAGCTTCACCGTAAAATAAACCTGGTTTCACTGTGAAAATAAACTGTGTTTCACTGTATTGGATTACGGATATTCAAAGTAAAGCATATCAATTTTACATTGCCCCTCCGTAATGAAATACATAGGATGATTCACCGTAAAATCTGACAGTGATTCCCTGTATATATACAACTGAATAAAGATTTAACTTGACCGTGAATGAATAAACAGTGTATCACCGTACTGGATTACAGATATTCAAAGTAAAATTGGTTGACTTCACTCTGCCTGACCGTTATCACATCTACGGTGATTTTCTTGAAATGAGAATAGTTTTGGCGGTGTACCTAGCAAAGCAGGGTCGACCATAAAATAAAGAATTACATTTGGAAAAAAGAAAGCATTTTCTTTGGCCATTTTGGGACTACTTTAGGGTTGAGTTGAGGCTCCGCTACCAGTCAAGGCAGTGGTTGGTGAGTCGGGCTCACGGAGTCAATTTCGTGGTGCTTTACAAGCTAAAGTGTGTTTTTCTTAAGTTACAATAAAAAATAATCCGACCTACCTTCCCTAGATCTTTAGACAATATGACCTGAAATACACATTTTCTAAGCCCGATTAAACTTCAGGTTGCGTTTTAGAAGTGATACCGTCATTATATATTGCAGTTTGCTATTTGTTGAATTCAGTTCTATATTTTGGGACGGATCTGAAGATGTGAACCATAATTCCCCTAGCCACTATAGGTGGTATATTTCATGATAAGACTAAATGCTTAACCAATTCAATGTATGTAGTACACATCCCACGCGCCAACCCGGAACCTGCGCACTATCTAGTACACATTCAATTCTCAAATCCCAAAGGGGGAACGCCATAATTATGTTCTTGCTTTATCGTCCATTCACTTTATTTGCAGGTGATACAATACCTACCTTAGGGTTAGTCTCACGACTTCGTAACAATTGGATAGTCTTTGACCGGGTGACGTCTTTGACCGGGTGACGTCTTTGACCGGGAAAGGTTATTATAGCATAAAATAGACCTACCGTATTCGACGTAATAAGCACCCAGGGTGCTTATAAAATTATTTTTATGGTAGTTTTAGTACTTGATAGTTTAATTGTTTCCAAAATCCTGAGATTTGATCCTTTGTTCTAGTCTAAAAATGCCCCAAAAAGGGGGGGGGCGCTTATTAGAGGGAGGGCGCTTATTACGTCCAATACGGTATATACATTTGTAGTAAGAAATGAGTGGAAAAAGTCAAAGGATATTTTCACACTATATGAAAGGAAATTTATTTAAAGTTTGTTATATTTATATGTAGGCCCCTTTACATGCATTATAGCATAATGTTATATTTTCTCCTCTGCCCGGTCAAAGAGGTCACTTTTTATATTATGTGGAATTTGAAGAGCTACACTCTGCAAAGTATTATGCAATAACCATCCACATATGTTTTCAAATAGTAGAGATATGGGGGGAAAATAAAAAATTGCCTTTTCTAGCCTCCTGGTCAAAGACGTCACCCAGTCAAAGACGTCACCCGGTCAAAGACGTCACCCGGTCAAAGACGTCACCCGGTCAAAGACTATCCGTTAACTGTTACAAAGTCGTGAGACTAAGCCCTTACCTAGATCTAGAGCAGATGTTAATTACTGTCTCTGTCATTTTCCCACCTCTTATTGTGGATTTCTGAGTCCCCCACATTCCAATCATTAGTAAAATATTGCTATATTTTCAGAAATAGATTACTATTCTAATACTGTGTTTTTTATATTCATAGAACAACTTTCTGAGAAATTACAAAAAGAAACTGGTTATTGAATGTGAATCGACTAGAAGAACCATTTGGTACTCATTTGAAAGATAGTTTCCGCACAAAGAACATGCAAAACTACTATTCTTTACTGCACGATCTCAATCTTTCTTAGAAAGCTTTCTTTCAAGTTTCATAATTATGTTCTGCCATCCGAGGCAGATTGATTTCAAAAGCGAACAGTTGTCATTAATTCTGTGGTTTTGTCTCATTTTCCCCAACGGAATTGTTTTACATCCAAAAACATGTCAGTGAAAAAGTCAATCAATTTGATTTAGGAATGACGTGTTTTTTTCCTCTTTGATAATCAACCTGGGAAACCTGATTATTCAAAACAGTGAACGACCATCTCTGTGAGCAACAATATTTCATCAATGGCAATATCTCCCATGAAAAGAGTTATTAAAGTTCTTTCAAGGATAAAACCTGGATAAAATTGCATTTTCAAAATGTGACATGTCTCTAGTTTAGCAGCCTTTGTGCCTTAGACTAGAATCATGATAACATTTTCCTACTCTTAACATAAGATGGATAGAGACAAGTTAGAACATGAAACATGACTCTTTACATAAAGACCGTATGTTGCTATAATGTGGTGAGTCTAAGACCAGGGCTTCATTCATGCATCATGATGAAAAGGGGCATAGTACAGGAAAGCATTATATATGGCAATTAAAAGGATTAGGATGGTTTGTCAGTTCACTTTGGCACATTGTCTATAACGTGTATGAATAATCGCATGTGGCACCATTCCTGTCCACCATCAATCGTCTATGATAATTGTTTAATTCTAACTTAGCTAATCTCCTACTAATATGGGGAACCTTATACTTTGATCAGAATTCAGGTAATTGATGAAGAGTTTCCACCGACGTCACACCCACCCCGCCCCATGGCTGTGGCCGATGTATCACAGATAGTCCACGTATAGCTTACACCAACCCAGAATTGGATTTTCTGATTGCAGCCAGATTGTGGAGGTGTCTGGATAGAAGCAGAGAGATAGCCGAGATATGATTTGTGATTTGTTACAGAGAAGATTGGGACTGGGGTTTGTATATTTTGAGGCTGCATGATTAACCCTTTAAGGGCAGCATAGTGCGTTGATACACTATGCACTTTTGTCATCATGAAACTTGTCTATGTATGGTAACTTATGGAAGCATATGACTGATTGGGATGGGGGAGTATCTCTTAGCTAATACTGTTGTCCTTAGGTTCATCCAAGGGAAAAGAGGTAATCCCCTCTGGCTTCTGATAAATGCTTGGTTGGTCCCTGGCAGAGATAATGTTTGATATATTTAGCTGCTGGTTGCTGGGGTCAGGGGGGACATTAATACTCCTGTAATTGGCGGTGCTGTTTCCTGGCTAGAGCTGATGGATGCTTTTCATATAATGTACTGGGCTATACTTTGGCCAGAATACAATATTGGTTTTAAGATAGCATCTCTGTCCGGCCCTCTGGTAGAACAACACGGAGCACAGAGTGTGTAAAGATGACACTAAAGAAACACCAGGTTGCTGGTGCTCTTGGGGTCTTGGTAGATAGTGAAGGACAGCTCAAACACAGCTTTCTAAATAGTATTTGAATGTAGCATCTGAGAAATCATACCTGTTTCCAATCATAATAAGTGGACATAACCAGTTTTCATGCCAAGATGCTTTATAGGGAAATCAGTTTAGTAAGGATACACTAGAGGGCAGCACTGTGACCAAGCCTTCTGCCCAGTGGGCACAAAATTCAGTTCAACGTTGAATCAACATTGAATAAATATTGAATTAACATTGACAACCAGTTATCAATGTTGATTCAATGTATTGTGCTCACTGGGTGGGAGGGCGTTATCTATCAACTACTACTATAATGGTTGAAGTTTAACGTGTAAGAAGATAATTACATCAAATCCAATGGGCATAGTTTGTCTAGTATTGCTAAGCAACCACTGCATCCAGAGTATAACCTGGGGAGCTGACATTTACAGCCTGGTCATAATGGCCCAAGGGAGCTCCCCTCCTACACCTCCCTGTCACCACCTGTAAATAATCTATACCCCATAACTACCACTGGGGAGGTCTGTAACCCTGCAGTAGTTTACCGAGGCTGGTCTGACACGTTAATGTATCCACCTTGAGACGCCTCCAGTACCTGAGGTTATTACATGGTGAGTTTAAGAGTCGCTATGCTTAAATACTGGAATTGCCATATTTCATGCCCTACATGGAATGGTTGCAGATGAAATGAGTACCAGAACAGAGTGATTCCATGGAATACAGTGTGGCCGTATTCCCTGGGTCATGACATCATTGAATTAAAGTATTTTAATGCAAAGGCCCACTAAGCAAAGTCTGTTATCACCGTTTTTGTCATGTCGTATCACAGATAAAATCTAAATGGTCTGGCCCTTATAGTCTGTAGTGGCTATCCCAGATAAGTCATATTGGGACATTGGTCAGGCATGAATGGACTCAGTAATGCCTTACTCAAAAGGACTTATAACCTGATGCTCGTTGAAATGGAGAAGACTAAGGTAAGTTGGTCAGGACAGTATTAATTATAACTAACTTAGGTTGGTCGTATAGGGAGGCGCAGAAGGTCTAACTAGCCAGTACTAATAAGATTCTGGAGCCGAAAGATGAACAGTGTAGATCGACCCCACTGTTACGTCCTGGGCCTTTGTCTATATGATAATACAAAGCTTGGACAGGAACAGAATTGTTTATTCTTAAACCTTAAAGCAAATGAATTCTCCAGCGAAAGTATATTACTACGTTTATAAATTATTATGTATGAACGTAGTAATTAAAAAGGATACATCTTTGAGGTGCACGCTGAAAATGCTTTGAACGTTTAAAATCTATCCTAGTCAAAAGCTGAATCTATTTCTTGTCGTACAAATCACTCCAAATACAAGTCTGTCGTACCATAAACACAGCCTGGAAATATAACTATGGCTAAAAGTATGAGAATAGGAAGTTAAACACCACATAGTAGAGACTGCAAGGACACACACCTCTCTACACTGAAAATCCATAGGTTGAAAGGGTTAGTCAGTACACACTATCCTAGGTTCGTCATATGTGTGTTAGTCACGATGGCAAAGTTATATTCAAAAATGACTGAGGGGGTTGGTCAGTCAGTAGTGGCTAAGGTAGGTTCGTTATTGGTGTGTTGTATTTGTATACCACTAGTTGGTGCTACCTGTAAGATACTATGATGACCAATCAGTGGGTCCCCCTGGAAATTAAAAGACTAAGGTGGGTTGGTCAGTACTGACCAACCTGACAATAACAACTTACCTAGGTTGGTCGTATAGGGAGCCAAAAAAGGACTAACTAAGTTAGGTACTAGTGACTGAGAGATTTGTTGTATAGGGAGCCTAGGAATATCATTGTACCCCTGCCTTTGGTTTCTAAAACTTCTAGGTCCTTAGGACTTGGTTTCACTGTGCTGCCTGTAGAGGGCAGACTAGTATAGCGACTGCCCTGGTGCTATTATAGAGACAGGTTATCTGGTTAAAGCTCTTGCGGACCTATTAAATCTTACTGTTTAGCATTAGCACCAAAAATAAGTTACTACTCGAAGGTTGCCAGGACATTAGGTTCTCCCGGGGGACACTCAATTCTTTTTGACAGGGGTGTCCGGCTGGACCCCTGGCAACCCTTGACCCTTGCTTAGGGAGATTTTTGGAGAAAACTGGCCTTTTATCCGGGTATTATAAAAATTAACCAGTTCCTACAGAGATTTTGGCAAAAATGATTTTCTGTTTAGAGAGATTTGAGATAAAATGAGCCCTTGCTTAGGGAGATTTTGGTAAAAGTGAACCTTTTTATAAGGGTATTTTGAAAATGAGCAGAGATTTGGTAAAAATGGTGTAGATTCAGAGAAATTTTGGTCAAAATTGACCCTTGCTTAGGGAAATTTTGCAAAAGTGGACCCTTGCTTACGGAAATTTTGTAAAAGTTGACCCTTGCTTAGGGAAATTCTTCTCAAAAGTGGACCCTTGCTTAGGGAAATTTTGTTAAAAAAGTTCCCTTGCTAGCCGGACACATGTGTATGCAAAATATACTAAATGCCCCCCCCCCCCTCCAGGTAAGTTCTCTAATAACATATGAAGCCATCAGAGTGGGTTGAAGCTGGAATTGCTTTGTTTTAACACATCTGTATTGCAATCAAGGCAATATTTTTAGATTCAGATTTTGAGCACTCATAACTCAACTTGTTTTCAGTACGTGCTTGTTCGGATATCACACGAGTCTCCACTTGTTTCCTAATAGCAGTCAGTAGTGTATTAAAGCAACAGATCTATCCCCCATAGCCATAACATAATCATGCAGAGTAGATTAGTTAAAGCTGCTAAACATGGTGAGACAATCAAACCTACGTTTTCTTCAGTTGTATCTCAGATGATAGTATAACACTTTCTCTCTCATACCATTTATTGTGACAAGATAGGTAAGACTAATGAGTCTTGATATATGACCATAATTATCATCACTTTGATGACAGCCAATGAGTGGACCCCACTGGCATGCCTATACTATGTGCGGCCGGGTTACAGTGCAGGTTTCGCAAGTGTTTTATCTAAATTAGGCCTACTTAGAGTTCATCTCGAGTTCTGTTCTATTTGTCATTCATTCACTCTTATGAGAAATAGATGAAGATACAAGTAAAGATTATGTGACTAAGCAGTTAGTCCCATCTATTATGATTTAAAATCTTGAGTCCAATTAGATGTTTTGTATTAGTAGTAGGTACCACTGATAGTTTGAAGAAACCCATCACTGAAGAAAATTGTTATACTGGTTAGGAAGCTGATAAGGAATGATCTATGAAGAATGGTGGTAACTATAATATAGATCCGTTCAATAGTTTATTTTATATGAATTTTCCAAAAATAAAAGTTTCAGTCATTTAGCACCTCAAAACTCAGGACTCAAACCTGGGGCCTTTCACATGCCAAGCGTTTGCTCTACCACTGAACTACATACCTGGTATTATAGTGTTTCACAAAACAATCCCATAAGAATTGCTAAAAACATGATTTTCAATATATACAGTAGGTATGCTGGTTGCTATAGGAACTATTTTATTGATAGTTGTTTACCAAAATCTTTTTTGAGCCTCTTATTGAGTTTCCCACCCTCTAAAACCTATACATTGATGTATTACACTTGGAAACCAATAAGAAGTGTCCAATTGTCCTTTCCCAGGTACTTTATGTTCAGATGGCGGCCATCTTGGTTTCAGAAGGAGCTCAAGGTGCTTCTATCTCTTAAAATACCCTCTGTAATATGTAGATTCCGTGATAGAAATCCCATGCCTTTATCACAAAATGAACAATCCCTTGGCTTATCTGCACCGCTATCAGTAGCGTATTAAAGCAACAGACCTATCCCCCCATAGCCATAACAGAATCATGGGGGTGCAGTCCCCCCCCCCGAGGTTGAAAAGTCGCTGAAATCAAGGGGTCCAGGTCGAAAAGTCGCTTTTTGGCCCCCTCAATGTATTGTCAATTTTGTCCAAAAGTCGCTAGGTCGCTTTTATTATTCCCTTGGGTCAACAGTCGCCTCCAAAACAACCCAGGTTAAGAGGTCACTTCTGGCCCATCTGCATCCACAATCATGCAGAGTGCGCGGGATTGAACCTCCCGGGTGAGCAGACGCCATTTTACCTAATCTAAAAAAGCCCACTATTCCAGTAATCTTAATCGGTTTCCAGGCCTATCCTCTGTGAGTTGGTAACATTGCTGTATATATTGGGGGCTCTGCCCCCACACCCCCTTTTTCTTTCTCTTTTCTTTGTTTTCTTTTTTGGAACTGCAACAAAACTATAACCCAACTCATTAACCTCTAAAGGATGGGATCATTAAGACTAAAGGAAAGTGCATTCAGACTTGCAAACTTACAGTGGCACCATCTAGAGAACAGGAGGGAATAATTAAGATTCCCGGAAACAAATCAGTTTTCAAGATTACAGGTAAAATGGGTGACATCTAGTCACTTGGGCAGTTCTTATGAAGGGTCACTCATGGGCATATGGCTCCTGTATGCCCACTCGTTATGTTTTTGCTTAGTATTTCCAGGCAACCTGTTAATGCAGGCTGCCCAAGATGGTTTAGCAGGCTGGGAGTATTTACAGGCAGGGTGTTAGGTCAGGTTGTTCACACTCTCCAAGCACATAACCCTGGTATAGCAGGCTGGGTCTCAGGCTTTCACACCTGCTCCAAGCAGAGGCTCTGCCATATGTATGTCACATTAGATGAAATACTGATTTAAACTAATAATAATTCAGAAATGAAAATGGACCATGCACATACTGCATCCATAAGTTTGTAGGTGATATATTGATCTATGTACTCAATGGGAGTATATATTTCGCAAATATCACATAAAAATCGTAAATATGCTTTTATAAAAGTTTTAGTCAAAACACAATCACAGCCAAAAATAATTTTCTCATTTTTCAGAAAATATTTCTTGTTTTAAGTAAAATAAACTTAAAACAAGTTTGTCCGTAGGATGACAAAATTTTACTTGAAAGTATGGTTGAGTTTGATAAACTTAGAGTAAGAAAAACAAACAAGAAAAACAAACAAGAAAGAAATTCTTAAATCAAGTATTTTATACTGGAATCAAGATGGCATTTCCTGACATATTTCTCAAAATAAGATAATCTTTCTTACAGAATGGACCTTTTTTCTAGAAAACATTTTTCCTAAGTAAGTTTTAATTTCTCATTCAAGTAAGTAGTATAGTATGTATCGGAACGGGACTATAGTTAAGTACTGTTTATTACTCAATCGACCTGCAGCCAATCAGAGGCCTCCATTTGGTCACGTGACCGGAAGTGACCTACTTAGGGGATTAGTGGTGACGTCACGTGACCTAGTTAGCCAATCAGAGGCCGCCATTTGGTCACGTGACCGGAAGTGACGTCATATGACCTACTTATGGACCGGAAGTGACGTCATATGACCTACTTAGGGGACCGGAAGTGACGTCATATGACCTAATTTAGGATCACGTGACCGGATGTGACCTGATGAGTCACGTGACCAGAAGTGACGTCACATGACCTAATGGCCAACCGGAAGTGAGTGACCTCATTGAGGATCACGTGACCGGAAGTGACCTGATTGATCACGTGACCGGAAGAAGAAGTGACGTCACGCGACTTAATGAAGAGATGAGCGTCTTTAAGGGGTCACGCGCTTTAAAATGTGATATCTTTTTTTTTTTTGGAGGAGGAGGAGGAGGAGGAGGAGGAGGAGGAGGAGGAGAAGGAGAGGAGGAGGAGGCGAGTCTCTTATTTTTTTCGGTAAACTAATAAAAAACACTACGATATAAGTTTTGTTTTTTTTTCATTTTTTATTGTTTTACGAGCGACTGGAAGTGACTTATTGAACTAGGTAGAAGCGTTCTTTAGAGTGTATAAGGGGGGGGGGGAGGGGAGGGGAGGGGAGGGAAGGGGAGGGGGGCCCCTTTAAGATGCATGGGGAGGGGGGCGCTTTTAGGATGCATGGGGCGGGTGGGGGGGAGGGGGGGAGGGGGGAGGGGGGCACTCTAGGGGGGTGGGGGGGCACTCTAAGGGGCGTTTGTCTCTTTTAAGAAAAAAAGAAAAGAAAAAGATTTCAATCGAGAGACACGCTTCTTCCTCTCGAGAGGAAGAAGCGTGTCTCTTCATTTTTTTTTGTTTATCACGTGCCTCGATGAGGCGATCAGCTGCGACTGGAGGAAGTGACACTTTAAGAGGGCGCGCGTCTTAATTGTTATGATATTTTTTTTTACTTACTAATAAAGAAGACGTATGAAAATAAAACACAACAATTCACATGTCCGTCGTTCTCGTTGTTTCTTGCTTGATAAAGTCAAGTAATATCGCGATGCCGAGGTCAAACTTTCCCATGTCCTCAGTCAACACTCGAAGGAGTTCAAAAGGTGTACCGCCGGCACCGTCAGCTTCATCTTGCCACATTTTCAACACTCGGAAGGCCCACTCAGCGGGACTTCCTCCGTATTCGCATTCTTCAGCGATCTTATCTAACCTCTCAGGCGACAATTTTAAATGGTCCCCCACCTCTTTCCACCTGCTACCTAGACGTCTGCCGAGGGTGCCCAAGTGCTTATGCATCGCGCGCGAGTCGGGGTTTTCGAAATCCAACCCCTGTCTGTGGAGAAGGGACATCCACTGAGCCAACAGTTCCACGCGTCTAATGCGGGTGAAGACGCAACCGAGCTCTCACCCCACCAGACTCAGAACATCGCCGTACACAGCTCCTCCGGTGTCTTGACACTGCGCTCTACTAGAGCATCCATACGGGCGGCGGTAACTTTTAAGCTACTGCCCAACTCTCTCCAACAGCCGCTCAACTCTTTACCTAGTTGACGAAGCAAGGCGTCGCTATAGGCTAACCGCCGCTGTCCTACCTCTCTGTTCTCCCCATCGGTCTGCCTCGCGCGTCTCACGTCGTCAAGCCGCATTAACTTTTTTTCAGGTGGACAAGGCGGTGAAGGCGAGCTTGAAAGTGGAATAGCTTGAGCCATCTCGTCTCGTCTTGGCGGCGGCGGCGGCGGCGGCGGCGGCGGCGGCGGCGGCGGTGGTGGCGGTGGTGGTGGTAGTAGACGTTACTGTGGTCAGAGGCGATATGGTTTTTTTCCAACAGAAATCAGAGCTTTTATACAGAGGGAGTTTAATCCCATTTCCAACAGCACTCCAGCTGTCTAGCGACCTGTCCGCATGACGCTTTTTCAGCCGCTCCGCTCCTTAAGAGCTTAGATGACGAGGGGTATGTCATCGCTATCCGTGGAGACCAGCTGAAAACGGTGTTTCTTCCTCATCCATAGCCTTACCTCCTACCCCCTACCTGAGGACGTCTCCCTCCCTCTGACATTCATTGTAACAAACGTCAGAGGTCAGGTGAAAATCAGATTTTTTTCATGCACAGCCTTAGTCAGCTGTCACCCCTCCCTATTGAACTAGCCGGCCGCCGCCTGGCCGGCCCGGTCTACTCACCACGGCAGGAGGTGGTGATTTTTTTTTGTCTTACACTTAAGTCGCTCACCACATGCACACGCCTCTACTCACAGACAGACATGTTCGTCTTAGGGGGGGGGTCCTGCTTCACGCCACACGCCTCCTGTAGTTTTTTTTGTATACACACTCTAAGCTCATCACCGTTAATCCTTTATACAGCTAACGCGCGCTGAATTGCTGAACAGGGTGGTAAGTGGCTTAGCTCATGACAGTGGATCCCTCAAAAAAAGAGGGGAAAGGGATCCAGCTGAAAACGTCATACCTTATGTCTTTGTGAATGGCCGCCGGTCAGTCGACGGCAGCAACCGCTTAATCCTTTATACAGCTAATGCGCGTTGAATTGCTGAACAGGGTGGTAAGCGGCTTAGCTCATGACAGTCGATCTCTCAAAAGGGGGGAAAGGGATCCAGCTGAAAACGTCATGCTTTATGTCTTTTGTTTCTCTTTGTGAATGGCCGCCGGCCAGCCGGCGGCAGCTGAACAGGGTCAGTAAGTAGCTTAGCTCTAGAAGCGAGAAGGCGTATATAAGGGGCCTGGAAACCTCCATTCACTCACTCATTCTTTTGCTGCTCTCTACAGTCACCACCATAAGCAAAAGACAACACCTAGCGCCGTCCAAGAACAAGAAGACTACGCGGAACAGCGCTCGTTTAGCGTCAGTGCCTCCTCTTGCTACTGAAAATGAGACTACCGCCGCAGCCGCTTGGTCTTATCACCCTCCCGCTGTAGCGAGCGCTCGCAGCAGTAGTAGTAGTAGTAGTAGTAGTAGTAGTAGTACTAGTAGTAGTAGTAGTAGTGGTAGTAGTACTACTGGTAGTAGTCGTCGTGCTAGCGACGTTGTTACACTCGCGACGGTACACGTTGCTGCTAAGCGTGCTGCCGCTGCTACTGCCGCTCCGCCTGCTGCTGCTGCTGCTGCTGCTGCTGGTGATCCTCGGGCTGCGGCTGCTGCTGCTGCTGCTGCTGCACCTGCTACTGCTGCGCCTGCTACGGCTGCGCCTGCTGAGGCTGCTGCGCCTGCTACTGTTGCGTCTGCTGCTGCTGCTGCTGCTGCTGCTTCTGCTGCACCTGCTGCTACCGCTACTACTACTGACGACAACGCTCCTGGCACAGCGCAGTACTGGCAACCGGGTTTTTACCTCCCCACTACTGTTGATGACTTTGATGACCTGCCGCACGTTGCACAGCCCCTCTCCTCCACCACTACATCGACCGACGCCCTCGACGCCGCTCGCGCTGAGAGTGACAGCTATTCGGACACTCAGCCCCTAAACCGAGAAGAAGAGGAGGAGGAGCAGCAGCAGCAACAGGGTGAGACAGAGAACGACGGTGACGACGAGGCGTACGAAGAACCCGAAGGGAAAGGGGTGGGCGGTACGTTTTTCAGCTCCCCTCTTCGACCTTTCGACCTCACTTCCACTAGTAGCGCCCCGTCCGGTCCGTGGCGACTGCCCTCACCGCCACCTTACGAGGGCGGCGGCGCTTCATCTTCTACCGCTACACTCAGCACCGACGGCGTGTGGCTGCTCTGTTCCAACAACGAGGCCTCGGATACCACCAGCGCTGACGCTGCTCCTGCTATCGGTTCTGCTGCTGATTCAGCTCACGCTGATGGTGTTACTCTTCCTGCGGGTGTGAAACGTTCTAAGGTGAGTTCCAGAACAACAAGGCCTACTAAGAAGAGAAAAATACAAGAAAAAGAACGAGATGGACGAGAAGAAGCAGAGAAACCCTTCTCCCGTCTTCTCGGGTTAGAGTTCTGCTTAGACGGAGCTTTGACGCTGGAGATCTGGGAGGACGTGGCTAGACTGTCTAGGAGGCCGCGCTACACAAAAGACGGCCAGGTGAAAGAGGCGTCTCTGACCAGAAGCAAGCGAGTGCACTTCACGGCCGACGCGCTGCGCGAGCTAATAGCACGCATCGCCGATATCCGCGCAGTGGTGCGCATACGCGACACAGCGGCCGCGCAAGGAAGACCTAATCACACCCCCTGGTTCGCAGTGCTGGATGAGGAGGGCGAAGTGTACGCAGCTGTGAGCTACTACAGCGGTAAGAACCTCGTCCACGTGCACAAGTACGAAGGTCCTGACAAAAAACCCACACAGCAGGGGGTGACGCTGTCCGCCAGAGCGCTCAAAGAGTTGGATGACAAAACAGAGATTATTCTCAAATATCTCGGTATAGATTCGGAATGAGAGACGCTCAACGCTCACGCGCGCACACACACAGCGTTTGACGTACGCTGTATGAGACAGACAAACGGATACACAGACAGCAGACAGATAGATAGATAGATAGATAGACAATAGATTGATAGATAGATAGATAGACAGATAGATTGATAGATAGATAGATAGTTAGACGGCTAAGTAGTTGGTAACTGAGTGAAAAAAACATGACACAGTACGTATGCGAAAAGTGTTTCAAAATTTTTAAAAGACCGTACAACCACGAGAGACACGTAGAAAGTTGTAGAGTAATACCTAAGTTTTGCCCTCTATGCGGCGAAGGCGATTGCCGAAAGATCGCCTGTCGACGCGAATCTCTGGACGGGGTGAGCATCCCTCCGCGCATACGTGCTGTACCGAACGGGGAGGAAACGTTCACGGCGAATTGGCCTGCGATACAAACGGGCGTCAGGATGCACGGGACTCGCGTGAGTGTAACAAACTTCAGGCTACCAACCGGCGAGTTGAGTGACGCTGTAGATACTATGCGTCGCATTCACTTGACACAAAGATTCAGATACAAAGTGGGTTTCTCGGTAGGCTTACTCTTACAACACAGAGAAGACAAGAGCAAACTGCGCTACTTTCACGCCTCCCAGAACAACGCAACTCTCATACAACCGCTCCCTACTATAACTAATTCAGAAACTTTGGAAGAGCTCCTCTCAAAGATGAAAAACACCGTCGCTTGCGAGGAAGTACGGAAACTTTGCGACGCTGACACAAAGTGGCACGTTCTTTTTCCTACCAATTTGAACATTTGCGTTTGCATGGGACCGGGGGAATTCCCCATAGGCGGTAGGATCACTCAGGCCGGTCGAGTTGGAAAGAGAAGCGGCGTGTTAGATTTTCCCAACAAGGACAACCTCTGCATCTTCCGCTGCATTTCCTTTCACTTATACAACACCAGCAAGCGCGCTTCAGATTTGTTACGTCAGTTCTGTCCCGCTGCCACACCTGAATCCTTTCCGGGTCTGAACATCCGCGACTTACCCGCGTTAGAGAACTTGTTTGACGTACAAATAGCGGTCTACACCGCGTTGCGTCAAGTGCCGGGGCGGAAGTTGAGAAGACGCGTTACTCTGATCAGACCGCCTTCCAGAACTCTGGCCGCCCGAGGTAAAGTCAACCTACACCTGACGGCGAAAGGCGGTTTGCACGTCTCTCTCGTCACGGACTTCAACGCGTACGCGGGCATATACGAATGTTGCAAGTGTAAGGCGGCGTTCACCACCGAGTTCTTGCTGAAGAGACACAGGAACCAGCTTTCCTCTTGCCGACAAGTCAAGTTGCGCTACGTAGGTGGCATCTACCAAAATTCGAGAACGATTTTCGAAGCGCTAGCAGACTTCTCCATTTTTCCCCCCGACGGACATTCCGGAATCTACCCTTACAAGATCGCCTTCGATTTCGAGGCTTTCTTCAGACCGTGCAAAGAACCGTCGACGGAACACGTGTCCCTGCTGTGGGATCACGTCCCTTTGTCGGCTAGCGTCGCATCCGACTTTCCGGGGTGGGAGGGGCCCGTCTGCTTCGTCAGAGAATCCGACGCAGATTCCGACCCCTTGTTGGACCGAGTTTTAAATCACATAAACGAGAACGCCAAAGTCATCGGGGAAGCTGTGCTAGAACTTTACCGACCGACGTTAGCGAAGTTAGATGCGGCAATAGGTGAAGCTCTCCTGCTAGAGGAGGCGACGTTCACCCCTTCTCCAGGCGGCTTCGCTGCGGCTCAGACCAGACACCCGTTAGTTCAACTGAAGAAGCGTCTTCTGAGATACATCCGTCAAGCTCCAGTCGTGGGCTTCAACTCGGGGCGTTACGACTTGAACCTGATCAAAATACGCCTTCACTCGTTCTTTGCCTCCGGAGACCGAAGAAACCAAGAATTCAGCGTCATAAAGAGAAGCAATCAATACTTGGCGGTTTACACACAGCACACGGTTTTCTTGGACGTAGTCAACTATTTGGCACCCGGTTACAACTACGCGACCTATTTGCGAGCTTTCACCAGGAACGAAGAGAAAGGTCACTTTCCTTACGAATGGATGACGTCTCCTAGGAAACTGGCAAACAGAACGCTGCCACCGAGATCGGCTTTTGACAGCGAACTGACGGGCGTCAAAATGTCCGAATCCGACTACGCCGCATGTCAGAAAGTTTGGTCCGACGAGAAGATGCAAACTATGGAAGATTACTTGATCCACTACAACAACAAAGACGTCAAACCTTTCATAGAAGCTCTGAAAAATCACGCTAAATTTTTCCAAGATCGCGGCATTGACATGTTGAAAGACGGAGTTTCTCTCGCCGGTTTGACTTTACGGTTCCTCTTCCAAAACCTAGAAGACGCGTTCACAACGTTCCCCCAGTTCGACGCCGTCCTCCACGCTCTGATCAAAGAAAATCTAGTCGGCGGTCCTTCCATCATCTTCCATAGATTTCACGAGAAGGGCACCACGCGGATAAGGGAGCACAAGTACGGCGAAGAAGCGAGACCGTGCCAACACATCCTAGGACTAGACGCTAACTCTCTGTACTTGCGCTGCATGAGCGAAGCGCACTGCACGGGCTATTACGCGGTGAGACGACCTGAGACCGAGTTCAAGCCCGAAATTAGGCAAAGAAACTCTCACAGCGCTTTGGAGTGGTTACGCTTCGTAGAGCACGACCGCGACGTGAAACTGCGCCACGCTTTGAACGGCGGCGAGATGGTTGTAGGCTGTCGGAGAATTCGCGTGGACGGGTTTCACGCGGCCTCTAATACAGTTTTCCAGTTTCACGGGTGTTGGTTCCACGCTCACGAGTGCATACCGTCGCACCGATATCAGTGCGCTTCACTGAGGGAGGAGAGACGCGACAGAACGACTAGAGTAAGCGCGTATTTGAAAGCGCTAGGTTACAAGCTGGTCGTCGTGTGGGAGTGCGAATGGAGAGAGATAAAGCGTCGAGATGAGCGGGTTAAGGCCTCCCAACAACGCTGGAAGGTTGACGCTTTGAAAGTGTCTCGAAACGCGATGAGCGAGAGCGACATCCTTTCCGCTGTGAAAGACGGGAAAATGTTCGGTTTAGTTCAAGTGGACATCACTACGCCGCCTCACCTACGAGACTACTTCGAAGAAATGACCCCCGTTTTCAAGAACGTGACCGTTTCAAAATCGGACATAGGACCTCACATGTCAGACTTTGCGCAGGAAGAAAAGCTGTTGAACACGCCTCAGAGATGTCTGATAGGGAGTTACCACGGAAAAAATATTCTCTTGGGAACGCCGCTTCTCAAGTGGTATTTAGAGCACGGTTTGATAGTCACCAAAGTGCAGCTGGTCGTAGAATACCTACCTAAACGCTCCTTTGCCGGTTTCGCGGACGAAGTAACGGCGGCGCGAAGACGTGGCGACGTGAACGAGAACGAGAAAATTCTGTCAGACTGTTACAAGTTAATGGGAAATGCTACGTACGGTAAAACAATCTGCAACAAAGAAAAACACACGGCGGTGAGATACACTGACAGTCGGAAGTTCGAACTATTGGCCAATTCGTGGCGCTTCAAAAAGGCGTCCGAGTTGAGTTCCGATCTGTTTGAAGTCGAACTACAACCGAAAACAGTCAAGAACAACCTCCCTATTCAAATAGGGTTCATGGTATACCAGTACGCGAAGTTGAAAATGTTAGAGTTCACATACGACTTCTTGGATAGATTCGTCGATCGGCGCGATTATGCCCTTTGTCAAATGGACACCGACAGTCTTTACATGGCTCTCAGCGGTGACACGTTGGATGACCTAGTCAAACCTCGCCTGAGAGAGACGTACTTCAGAGAGAAACGAAAGTGGCTTCCGACAGCGGTGTGCGACGATCACTTAGAGCTTTTCGTGAAGACAAAAACGGAAAGAGTGCGAGAATGGTGTCCGCCGCCCGGCGGATGTTGTGAGAGACGGTACCTTCACGATCTGAGAACTTCGGGGCTCATGAAAGCGGAGTGGGAAGGTGACGGGATCCTAAGTCTCAACCCTAAGACTTACATTTGCTACGATCGAGTCAGCGACACCGGTGAAAGAAAATCCAAAAAATGGAGTGCAAAAGGCGTACAGAAGAAACAAAACCCTCAGGAACCAGACGACTTCTTGGATGTTCTTCGCCAACGAAAAACTCTCATTGCTGTAAATAGAAATTTCAAAGTGGTGCGAAACAAAATGGTCACCTACACCATAGAGAAAGACGGCGTGCGCTACTTGTATTATAAGCGTCGCGTGCATTCTGACGGTGTGACAACGAGTCCTTTAGAGATATGAAAAAAAAAAAATAAGCGTGTTATTGCTTGATTGAGTGCATCTTTTCAAAAATAGAGTGTTTATCAAGATTGAAAAAAAAATAAATAAAAAAAATAAAATAAATTATTGTTGTGTTTTTATTTTCATACGTCTTCTTTTACTAGTAAGTCGCGCAGTCTCTTAAAGCGTCACTCATGTGACGACGTCGCTTCCAGTCACGTGATCCTAAAGACCCTCACTTCCTAAACAAAAAACTTCTTCTTCTTCTTCTTCTTCTTCTTCTTCCGATCACGTGGTCAATCAGGTCACTTCCGGTCACGTGATCCTCAATGAGGTCACTCACTTCCGGTTGGCCATTAGGTCATGTGACGTCACTTCCGGTCACGTGACTCATCAGGTCACTTCCGGTCACGTGATCCTAAATTAGGTCATATGACATCACTTCCGGTCCCCTAAGTAGGTCATATGACGTCACTTCCGGTCCATAAGTAGGTCATATGACGTCACTTCCGGTCACGTGACCAAATGGCGGCCTCTGATTGGCTAACTAGGTCACGTGACGTCACCACTAATCCCCTAAGTAGGTCACTTCCGGTCACGTGACCAAATGGAGGCCTCTGATTGGCTGCAGGTCGATTGAGTAATAAACAGTAGTTAACTATAGTCCCGTTCCGATACATACTATACTACTCAAGTAAATAAAGAAGATTGATGTACTTGCCTGGGAGGCATTTCACCACATAATATGGACCCCCCGTATGACTGATACGGGGGGGGTCCGTATGACATATACAGCGGTTTACCGTTTCACCACATAACATGCGGGAAAATGTATTCGAATGCGGGGGGTCCGCATTCCAATGCGGCGTTTTTCCATTTCATCACATAATGTGGAGTTGAAAAATTCCGTATACGGTCCGTATATTTTGCTTTGAACACGGCAGGTCAGAGGGCAGGGTATATTGCACATACGGCCCTTTTTTTACCACATACGGGTTTTTTTTCATACTTTTCCTGCCGTATCACACTCCGCATTCATATGACACAGGAACCGGAAGTAAACAAAAGGTATCATGACCTAGTTCCTCATGTTGTCGTCCTACCTTTGACAATGGGTAGGGGGTATGTGCTGTGCGTCAAAAGGGAGTTCTATGCCAGACTGGACCCCCTCACCTTTTACACAGACACAAAGTTCATACAAAGGTATCGTCTGAGCAAGCCCGTGATGAGGATCTTGATTAAGGAGTACGTCGCAAGCAAAAAACGCAAAGTGCTCAGAGGGAAGCATGCCATTCCACACAGCTTGATGGTAAGTACCCCCCTGCTTCACCTGTCCCACACTACACCTGTGTTTTTCTCCTTTTGTTTATTTTAATTTCTCTCACCTTTCCTATTTACCAGAACACAACAACCTTTGAATTACTTACATAATTTATCACATGAAGTAAAGTTAGGAGTTAATTTCGCTGTTTCAATGATATTTTAACTATTTATATCTTGCAGTTCTGCATTGCTATACGGTATTTCGCTACGGGATCCCAGTACCGTACTATAGGAGATTGCCATGGAGTGTCCGTCCCCACCGTGTGTAGAGCAGTGAAGCAAGTGAGCGATTTCTATCATCACAACCTGACAGACTATATACATTGGCCCCACACAGACACTGAGAAAAACAACAAGGCCATGCCGTTTTATCAAAAGACGCGGAAACCCAAGTGCTTCGGTATGGTAGACGGCATGCACGTCGCCATAGCTTGTCCCCAAGGAGTGACCCAAGACGAAAATCAGTACTACTGTTATAAGGGGTATTACTCGATCAATGTCATGGTAAATAACTTTTTTTCTTTTGTATTTTAATGTAGGAAAATATTTTATGGTGCTGAGAATACGTGATATGTTACATCAACATATGTATAGAGTAGCAAAAACTTCATCTGTATGATATGACCAAAATATATCTGTCCACTTTATACCAAATTATGACACGGACATCCATCCATGTATATAGCTAAAATATTTTCTATTAATTCATCAGATAATCACAGACTTCGACGGCGTGATCATGCACGTCAACGCGTCTTCTCCTGGGAGTTGCAATGACATTTATGTCATGAATGGCTCACAAATTCGCTACCTTGGGGAGCGCGGCCAGTTCGGAGGGTACTACTTGTTGGGAGACTCAGGCTACATGTTGACGGACTATCTACTGATACCGGTCAAAGTCGAAACTACACTGCAGGCCATCCGATACAATCGATGGCACAAGAGCACGAGGTCCAAAGTGGAGCGGGACATTGGCCAACTGAAGCAATGTCATAGGTAAGTATATCATACAGACCTATATTGAAATAAAATATGGGTGTCACATGTTTTGTTCCTCCATGTTAAATTGAGTGCAACCTGATTTCATTTGATCCCTTTTTTTCAGATAGCCCAGACATGTGTTGATATATACTTATGTCTTTCTTTTTTTATTTATCAGAGTACTGGATTCCAGTGGAGGCTATTTGTTCCATCCTCCAATGCGGGCTGCACGTATCATTGAGGCATGCTGTTGCCTGCACAACTGCACAAAGGTTGGGCGGGTCAAAATTCTGAAGGACTTCAAAATGAGGGACAGTTTCCAGAAAGTGCAGGCCAAGATTGTTCAGCCGCAGAACCAGGGGCGGCAGGCCCCACAGAAATTCATGAACATGAGGAAAGACTTCATCAAGCAGCACTTCTCCAAGAGGGCAGCTGCACTCCGCCCCAACCCTTTGTGAACATAACGTGTGACATGCCACCATATTTTTTGTATCCCACTGCTGTCATTATATGGTACTATAGTATGTTGTTTGAGACTGATTATACACTGTGTACATTAACAGAATAGGAGACATTTAAAAGTAACAAATGTTTATTGTCAAAATTGAAGACAACTGTAAATAGAGCACATACCCTGTTTAAAAGGTACTTTATATCAAAATATATCTTCATACACTAGCAGTGTATCTGCACCATGTTTACTTTGCACACCTTTCCTTTAGTATACACAGAAAGGCTGTATGTTTTCTTAAAAGTGTACATATTTCTATACCGTATAAGCATGCATTAAACTATATGTCATGGAATGTGTCTTGGATATGTATTCTGTATTGAAACCAGTTCAACTTAATTTAACCTCTGCCACATAGCAAGTTGGTATGTAACTGTCTTAATGTTAATTTACTTAAAGTATATTCAGCTGTCATACGATGTATGTCCATGTATGAAACCTTTTATAAAGTCAACCTGAGAAAAGGAATAGCATCACCATATGTTTCATTCGGTTATATCATATCAAAAGAAGGAACTCTTTTTTCTATACACCTGTGCAGGCACGTCCGTTTTTTTATGTATCATATCACAAGTATGAGGACTGTGTTATGTGAAATATATTTCCAACATAACGTATGCTATACATGCAAAGTTAGGGGTCATACCAATACCCTGACCACATGAGGTAGAGACATGAAACACACTTTCTTTTTTACTGTATGGTAGCACCAACTGAAACAAATAAATAATCTCTGAACTAAATTCTACCTTGTCTTAACATTTCTGACATGTGGGAATATTTTAAAAACAAAAAAAAGCACGGCAAAAAACATAATAAAAGCTGAACTGCTTGAAATAAGATGTACTTTTTTGGCACCTTCCAAAGTACAGTATAATAACTTCACAAAACTTTGGTGAATGAAAAAGTCCGTATATCATATCTGCCCAAAACAATTGGCATCAGTTCACATATTAGTTTTTGTCTTTCTTGTTTTTGCAAGAGCGTTTAGGCCTGCCGTTGGATTTTACAGCACAGGGCATAAAGATCTCGGTATCGTCGGTGTCATGACCGTCAGTGAGATCTACGTTGATTACCGGTGTTTCCTCAGCTGCCCCGGCTCCATGTCAAGGTCAGGCAGTGTGCATGGCTCCTGCTTGATAACGAACTCCTTCTTCTGTAGAACAGTGTATCTTGGAAGACCCGTGTTGCTTTCGGCCTCTCGGTTCACCGCTGAAACAGGAAAATGCAAACCATTTATTCTTCATAAATTAAATGTCATTAAAATAAAGCAGGAAGATAAGTCAAATGAAAAAAGGTTTCACAGCACTATAACAGTGAATGGAACACATGTATCTACCTGTAGCATATGACAAGTCATGCTCTACTTTACAATAATTACACTCACCTGAACCCGGGAGAAGATACGTCAATCCATCTCCGTCCACTAGGAACGTCCCGCTGACCCGTGCTGAGCTGCTACTCTCCACGTTATACGTTGGTTCTTCCCCCTCTCCAGGTGGAATCAGATGTGTCAGCACCGCCGTTGTCTCATCTGGCTCCTCATCTGTTTCTCCACTGTTGTCATCTGAAAATGGAATAAGGTTACAAAATGATTAAAATTCATTTTATTGTACAGCACACCGATTTGTACCGTACCATGTGTTCCTGTATCCTTCTATGTACAAAAATATACATGTAGTGCAATATTGACATTTTTCTTACCTGTTTCTTTGGTTTCTTTCCCGCCAGCATGCTCCTTTTCCAACATGTTTTTCGTGGCTGCTTCGGCCGACTTGCGAACTGGAAATATAGAAGGAATTTTTGTTTTATATCAAATAACTACATGCCATGTCCAGTTTGAACAATATATAACATAGTTCCTTTTTTTTATTCTGGGTTCATGTTATATGTCAAAGGTAACAGGAAATACCCACGATATTCAAGTGACAGCCCAACTGCACCCACCGCCTGCCTGGCCTGCTCCTGCACTGTAAAGAGTCAAACCCATGCAAACAAATAAGATATCTGTGTACTTTTTCCAACTGCATTTGCTACATACCAAAGTAAAAATAATGTTTTAATTTGTTTAACCTGACCAAATGAAATGCCACATAAATTTAAACTTCCCGTCTTCCCATACACTGATTACATTTCTTCAATATACAACAAAATATCATTCCCACATTCTACAGGAAAACAGATTCCGATCTTGGTGTATGGTGTACATACATTTCTGTATGCTGGTTTCCACACAGTCTGACGCCCGGGCTGTCCTTTGTGCTGTCTCTGCTGCACACTTCTCCAATTTCTGCATGCAGTCCTCCAGAGCTTGCGTAGACCGTTCACGTCGTTCAGCTGTTTGTCTAGCCCGGGTCTCTAGTTCCCGCATGCAGTCTTGCAAAGCTTGGGTTGAACGTTCAGTGGTTTCTGCAGATTTAGCCACCCGGTTCTCCATCTCATGAACTGCGTTCTGTAAACTAGACATCATTTGGACATTAGAATTTGTGAACTCCTTTGAGGCGCCTGACATGGCACTGGATAATTTATCTAAACCCTGTACGTTCTTTATTTTTCTCTTCATTGTATGTTCTGCTAACTTGTCTTGCAGCTCCGCCATGGCATCTGTTGACTCTTGTACCTGTTCCATGCAGTCCCTGGCTTTCTCCGCCATGTTCTCCTGCGCCTCTCTGAAGAGTGAGTTCAGGTCTGCATATGTAACACGTGTTGCTTGAGCCTGTTTTATCTGCTCCTCCAGCATGCGTTGGTTTTCACTTATCATGTGGCTCCAGTTTGGTGTGGGATACGGCCTACTGGAGGATGCATTGTGCACAGAGTTGTCACCGGTGAATAGATTTTTACGGGAAGCTGAGGTAGAGAGAACCTTCTCTATTTTGTCTAAACATGAAGTGTTGTGCTGCCAGAGGGCATGGGAGGCCTAATTGGACTAAGCCTAGCTGTGTTGTCACTTTTGCTCTGGGTGGGACGTGTAGTAGTACCGGTATTTGCCTGAGAAGTGGGCGGCTGAGATGGAGTACTAGTTAAAACTTTCGGGGGATCTGGAGAGGGCGGTGGGGAACCTGTTTCCACGTCACTCAGATTCAACACATTGGAGAAGGATGCGGCTCTCCGCATTCTCTTTTTCGGTGGTGGGTCCAGTGGCTCTTTTTTTTTTCAGGTTCATCTTTTTTGCTCCCCTTCTTGGCTGCTTTGAGAAGAGTGTTATACCTGTTGCATATCTTAAGTACTTTTGCCCTGTTTGATTCCTTCAGTTTTTCCTCGTCTATCAACTCGGCATCACTGCCTTCTTCATCCTCTGGTTCTTCCTGCTCTGTCTCCTGCTGTAACCCTGTATCCTCTTCTTCCTGCTGGTTGTATTGGTTTATGGCTTCTTCTTGTGGAAAGGGATAATCTGAAAGCAAGCAAACACCACATGTGGTGTCTCATACTGCCATACATATCATGCATTCTGATCTGTGTACTCCACATGTTGTGTACTATTTTTTAAATTTAAACTATATATCAAGGGCTAAATAAATTGAATGGCAGAAAGGTAAGGAAATGAGACATGTATTAAATTTCCATTCTTAATACTCACTGTTGATACCGTCTTCCAGAAGACCCCCTTCTATTGCAGCAGTCAATGTGGAACTAGGCATGGCCAAGTCATCGTAGTTCTCCCGGTCCGGTCGGTTTGGGTCATAGCACGAGTTCTTGGGTCTTCCACATCCCCTTCCAGTGATGTCTGGTGGCTGCATTCCAGGTATCCCTATAGAAATAAAGCATAATAAAATGTGTGAGTAAAATTGGAATGTGGAAAATAAAATATGACATGTAACATGGAAAAAGGGATGTGGCATATCATGTTTGTTTGACGTCATTTATTTAGAATAAGGTATCTGCAGCATTGTGAGGAAAAACTGTATTTCTCACCTAAAGTAACCTCCTCTCCCGCGTAGTCACATGCCCCCTGTTCCAAATCAGTCAAATTGTCTCCCTCCTCACGCTGACCACTTCCACTGCCGTATTTAGCATCGATCTGCTGCCGCTGTTGTAAAAGAAATCACATACATGAGAATTAAAATACAAAACATGCCACAACAACATGTTGATACACAGCACCGATACATCACTACTGTCATGTGGGGAACAGAATAAAGTTACTTTTTAGGATATGTTGCCAAAATAGCACTACGTTATTACACAAAGGAAGAATGGAATATGATCTTACCTTTTTCTTAGCTTTTTGCACAAAGTATCCAAGCTTGTCTTGCACCTGCTGCCGGGTTCTACCCCTCCCCCCGTTAGCGTTGACATATTCTGATGAAGATAAAATGAAACATGATTTTTAATATCTAGATTTTTTCCCACTTTCTACAGTAACAGAACAGCGAAATATCAAATCAAATTTTAATTAATTTTTGCTCTTCTTGTTTTACTGCATATATTATATGCTGAGATAGATGTGTTGATATACAATTTTATTTTATACTGGCTATGTTGTTCTAACTGTATTAAAGTTAAAATACTCACCCGTTAACTCCTCCCATGCCATTTTCCTCAAAGCAGCTCCGTCAGAAGCATGGCGGAAACGGCCTTTTAACACCGGCTTCAGATGATTTGCCCCGGTTATCAAGGAGGCAAGCTCGTCCGGCCGCCAGTGCTCGCCTTTTTTCTGGTTTTCTGAGGTGTCCATTACTGATATGGTGCAGTTGCCCCCTCCTCTGCCCCTCCCTCTCCCACGCCCACGCACACTCGTGTTGGACAGAGAAACATTCCCACCTCTACCTCTGCCGCGTCCCCTACCCATGGTGGCCGCCAGAATTTCTTGGAAAATGTTCCCTTGGTTGGAGGAGGTGGATGCAGCACTAGATGAGGCTGATTTACCTTTACCCCGTGAGCTAGAGGTTTTAACCTGCTTCCCCTTTTTCCCTTTTACACTGTCTTGCTTTTCAGGTTCATAACTAGGGTCATATCCACTGTCGTCAGGATCCTGACGTGGAGCAGTTTTTTTGGCACCTTTCTTCCCCGTGTTACTTTGATGCTCTGAAGAGGGGTGTTTCCCTTTCCCCCTTTTTTGGCTCAACGCGTTTCTGGCATACAGGCTTAACATGTATGCTATGGCCTGCTCCCCTCCATCCCCGTCAAACATGGAGGGGTCCAGTTCGGCCTCTTCCTCTTCTTCTTCTGGTTCTTTGTCCTGTTGGTCCCCCTCCTCTTCTTCTTCTTCCTCACGGTTGTCCCTGATGGGCTGTAAATGTAAGGATACATGTATCAAAATATAGTGTAACAAGAAAGGTCATGAAATGTCAATGTGTGGTACCATTAACTTGTTTTAACCCAGACAGACATAACATTTTAAAAAAAGACATGGCATGTGCATGTATAGGGTATGTGGTATAAAAAGCAGAAACAAAACCTGCCATTAAATCAGGATCCTGTGGTTGGCCCGTTAGTTCTCTGTTTACGGCCAGTAGAACCCGTAGGTCAAGCAACCTCTTCTTCATACCTTTGAAGCCTTTATCCCCATCTTTATCCTTCCCACCTCTCGGCTTGAAAAATGAAAAATGATTTGTTCTGTGTAAGACAATAGAAAGGACCAATAATACCCCCCCCCCAACCACATTTTCAGTACCGGTATACCGTAATGCTATAGCACCCCCCCCCCCCCCATACCCTTCGTTTCCATTTTTACACTTCATGCATGCCATGTTTTTGTTCCACACCCCGGTCTATTTACGTTATATTTCAGTGCAATAACACAGGGCATGTAGGATATCATGAGAGGATGGACAACAGGGAGGGAGGGAACAAGTTTGAGAACGACCGGTAGCCATTCGTGCAGGAAGCCGGGAGGCGCGGGAAAAGAAATGCTACATTATGAATGAAAACTTCGTTGGCATTCAACAATATATACATCAAAATGTGCACCACACCTTCGTTCATCTTCTTGCCATTGACAGGAATAAACTACTTACACATTTTGGCGGCCTTCCCATGTTGTTTGAAGAGTGAGTGGACGATAACACCGGTCGGGCGAAATGTTGTGATCCTCAAATTGCATATGGCGGCTGACCTATATATGACGTCACGTGGAGCGCCCCGGGGGGTTTCCCCACTTTTAGTCTGGCAGCCGGACTCACGCACCACATACGGGGGTGAAGATACGGCACTCCATATGTCAATGCGGGACATCCGCATTTAGACTGCCGCATGTGGGTTTATTTAATAAAAAGATACGGAGACAACAGGGCAATGGTTCAGAAACAGAAAAATATATTTTTTTTAAAAGTTCCGTATCCCTTCCGCATTGAGGTGCCGTATGTTGGTGTTGTTTTTTTAATGCGGTGAAATGGCCTCCTGGGAAAGGAGTGTGATTATATCTAATTTTAGTCTTAGATAGAAAGGATTGATGCCAGAGCATCAGAAAGAGGTTCATCAGATTAAATACAGCTCTTTGTAGCTACAATAGAAGTTTAAGCAAACAGACCTTTATTCAAAGTCATTTCACTTTAGGTAATCCTTCCCTTTATCTAGATGATATTACCAAGCAAATGGTGCCTCTTATCATTTCTCCCTAATAGTTATTATAATTCATTCACTGAAACAAGGGTTCTTACATCAAATTAATCCCTAACAAATTTCTCCTTTTCCCACATATTTTTACCCTCTTCTCTTTCCTTGGGACTTACTTTGAGGCAGAAATGTATACCCTGTTTGATAAGAAAGTTGTTGTATTGCATAGTGGTGGCCTCTTGTGGCACAACATGTAACTAATGTTCTTAATTTAAGAAAATAATTCTTATTTAGTAGTATGTATACTTGATCCCTATAGAACCTAACTGAACTCACATTCCACACCCATAAAATTCCCAAATAATGGAAGGAATTTGATGAAGGCATTAAGCATGGTCATAACCATCACATAATAGAGTACACTTGCATATTTTTTTGCCCTAATTGACACTTTGGATTCAAGGTTTCAGGTTTTCAAGACATAGCAATCTTAAATCTAGAAATAGAACTTTCTTATTTCAGGAATATAAGATATAATCTTGTTTGGTGCACAAATTATCAGTTTTAAGAAAATTTCTAAAGAAAAATAATCTTGAATACTTGCTTCTAGAAGAATACTAGAAAAATATAAGATTTTTTTTTAGCTTCCCCTTTCTGAAAACAAGATAAACATAAAAACTCAGAATGAGTTTATTCCTTGAATCGAGAAAATTTAATCTTGATTCTAGTATTTTCTTGGGGTAAGAAAATTATTTTTGGCTGTGTGACAGGGCAGCCCTAAATACAAAAAGGCTGAAGCGACCTGTGCAAATGGGCTGGGTGTGCTTTCCAGTCTGTACTCTAAATACAGGTGGTCCAACACCTGAATAGGTTCTCAGTGGCTATATGCTACTTTTTCTAGAGGTTGAAGACATGTTTTACCCAGAATACATGAATTTAATTATGGAAAAAAAATAAGCTTCCTGCCAAACTTTTCATTAGCATCAAGTGTTTTATTGCATTTTATGCATCTAAAATGTCTAATAACTCAGAAATGAGAAGTAACCCATCAATTTCATTATGATTTTTGAATTTAGCACCCTTGAATTGACCTAGAGCAGTTGGTTTTATACCAGTTGCTCTCTGAAAGTGCAGAAAAGGTCGTCAAGGTGGCCATTGAATTAAGAGAAGAGCCCATTCCAAGACTGGAATAGGGGAAACCAATGAACTTGGGTCCATTAATACAACTTGAAACAATCTCAACTAGAAATGCCATCTTGGAAACAGCAGATGTATAGATCTGCTGTAGCAGCTGCTGGCTTTTGATTGGCCAGTTTTCTGTGTATCTGAGGTAGTGTCTGAGATGAACATAGAGTTGAACACCGGCCCACCTACTTGGGGCAGGGTCAAGGTCATATATTTCATCCACATTCAGACGATATACATCTGGCTTATTTCTCAAGGAGTGGGTTGAAATGGACATTTATAATTATCGCCTTTTCTCAGTACAGGTTTAACTAAACCAGTCATTTGACGGCCAAATGAGGGTCAGACTTCAGCAACATAGCAATGTAAGTTAGCATATGTAAGTCTTGCACAATCATATATATACCCGATGTTACATTGTCACTTAACCATCCACATATTTTTACAAATAGTAGAGAAATGGGAAAAAATTGAAAAACTTAAAAAAATACTTTTTCTAGCCTCCCGGTCAAAGACGTCACCTGGTCAAAGATGTCACCCGGTCAAAGATGTCACCCGGTCAAAGACGATCCAATTGTTACAAAGTCGTGAGACTGAGCCATATACAAGCAAGGTGATAAACAGGTGAAGAGATAGCTAAGGGGATAGATATGGAAATGACATGGCAAGCAGAGATAGAAAGGCAGTGGGAAAGGAGAGGCAGGGGAAGAGACCACCGAGGGATGGCTAAGTGGGTTGGGGAAGGGAGAGGCAGGGCAATGTAATTCTATACTTGCAATCTCAACATAAACTGCAGCATTTTCAAATTATCTCTATATTTGCTGGGTGGTAGCAGTGAAGCTGTCCTACCAGGGAGGCTCATACTCAGCAAGCAGCAATTAGCAAAGCAGTAAGACAGCAAGCAGAGACTCAGTTTTTTTAGCCTAGGCCTACACAGAAGCCATGTGGAGGTGGGGCCCTTCCATGAGAAACAGCAGGGTAGTTGTGTTATCAGACAATGTCTCTGCCATTAACACAGGCAGGAGTGACAACCCTTATCTTACTACCGAACCGCAGGCATGTGACCCCAGGTAGTATTAAACGGGATTTTTTTAACGTAGCATGATAAGGGATATATATAATTATGGGTCAGATCAGTAATTCATGCAGAAAGTGGTAAACATAGGACAAAATAAAAAATTCAAAGTTTAAGTACACAACTTTATTTTTCTTAAAGGTTAACATCTTGGCCCCTCGGAAACACCGCGGAACTCTGTTATGCCGGCCGGTGCAGTTTTTATTCAGCACCAACCACAGCCTGTCATATTTCTGAGGCATCCATAACAGTAATAGACCCCTCATTATAATAATACTCTTGAGAAGTACCCAGCTATTTCAAACTTTGCCTTTTAGTAGGCCTAGTATGTAAGATTGACCCTGAGAAATTTCGGAGCTGTCTGAACATTTCTTTTTCTGGGTTGATAGATAATCGGAAACTTCGACAAATCTGGGAAAATTCAACTAACTTTACCAACTTTACTCTAGTTTGCCTAAAATTGCTCTGATTACCATTAAAATAGCTCTAGTTTACCTTAATATACCCCCTTCCTAAAACAATTAACCTCAGATGTGCAAGTCGAGCCATCTTGGGACACCATTACGCGGGAAATCGGGTCAAAATTCTATTACTGTTACGGATGCCTCAAGATTCACAGTACCTTCATATATCAGTCAAAGGGGCAACTTAAAGGCACCAGAACCTCTTTAAACTTAATACATGTGTACTTAGGACTATACAGCACTGTTTTATGTTATTTAACCATCAAATATATCCAGTCAGGCGTCAGGCCGACGAGGGACCGCCGATCCTCGGCCAGCGGCCACTATTTGATCAGTTTACAAGAGGATAAAATTTATTCACTCTCAATCTGGCAGACGCTAGACTGTATCACCTCTGATTATGTACATGGTGTTTGGAAATTAAATAAGTCACACTTTTACCTGTGTTCCTGCCACCAGGTGTGACGCCAATAAATCATATACATCACAAGGGCACCTCTGTAGATCTACTGCATAAGGCAAACATATATACAATCACATAAAATCATAATGAGGACTATACTGGTGCATAGCTGGCAATCTTGTGAGACCTACCCAGCGGCTCATTACCGTTACGGATGCCTCACGACATAGGCTATTTCATAGGACTTTGGTACAGCTGTCATAGATATATCAAAACTAATCAGATCATCTTTAAACTTCATACATGGGTACAAAACATTCTGTGGCACTGTTCTAAGCCCTTAAACCATATCACCTTTTGACTTGGCCATGGGCATTTGAAAATAAAAAAGTACAAATTTACGGCAAGTTGACGACACGCATCGAGTCTACCAGAAATATTTTACATCACCAGGGCACCTCTTTATCTCTAATGCATAAGGCAAACCTGTTTACAATCACATAAAACAATAATGAGGACTATACTGGCCCCCCCATAGGTGCATAGCTGGTGTTTTCGTGAGACCTGTCCTGTGGCTTGTTACCGTTACGGATGCCTCACGACGAACTGATACTTTACTTTCTTGGTCACACAAGTATCAAAAACTAATCAGATCCCCTTTGAACTTCATACATGGGTACAAAACACTCTGTGGCATGGGTACAAAACACTCTGTTCTAAGCCTTTAAACCATCAAATATATCACCTTTGACATAGATATGGGCATTTGAAAATATAAAAGTACAAATTTACGGCGAGTTGACGACACGCATCGAGTCTACCAGAAATATTTTACATCACCAGGGCACCTCTGTCTATCTAATGCATAAGACAAACCTGTTTACAATCACATAAAACAATAATGAGGACTATACTGGCCCCCATAGGTGCATAGCTGGCAATCTCATGAGACCTACCCGGTGGCTCGTTACCGTTACGGATGCCTCACGACGAACTGATACTTTACTATCTTGGTCACACAAGTATCAAAACTAATCAGATCCCCTTAAAACATCATACATGTATTCTAAACATCCTATAGCACTGTTCTATGCCATTAATTATCAAATATATCCATAGTATTTGGTAGCACCATGAGGTGTATCCCAGGCACCCGTGTTACTGTTACGGATGCCTCACTGTCCAAGTTCAAGATGATGGGTGTTAACCGGGTTGTCATCGTTGTGGAAGCTTATGAGGTGAGGAAGAGGGTGTTGATATCCCTACGCTCTGCAGTAGGCAGGGCATACTTTGAAGCTAGCCTGCCATGAGTTGCAATGGGACGTGGCGCGGAGATCTTGGTGAGGATGTCGTCTGGGTGCACGCACATCATGTCCTTCAGCGTTGGCCACAAGAACTGGTTCAGTGTGGTGTGGCCGCGGATCATGAAGTTGACCTCGTACATACCCTCTCCGTCTGTGACCTGTGCGATGTACCACTGTGAGTCGTTCAAGCAGGCCACAAACTCACCGACGGTGTAGCGCTCCAGCACTGGGCCCAGACCTGGGACCTCCTCTGGCTGGGCCTCAGCTGGGACCTCCTCTGGCTCAGCCTCTGCTGGGAACTCCTCAACCTCTGGCTCGACTGGTGCTGCTCTGGGGGTATTCTTGATGAGGGTGTGCTCAACCCAGCCAGGGCAGTGGCGCAGAGAGGTGTTGTCCTCCCAGCAGCAAGGACCGAAGCAAGAGGGGTGTCTCACAGCGATGGAGACACCCGGTACGACAGCAAGCGCTGCGTGCACCTTCATCGTACCAGGCACAGACTTATCGCAGACCAGACTTTGTAGTAGACTGCGGGCCTCCTTGATCTCTTCTACAGACACATGGATGTAGTGGACTGCACCGCCTCGAGCGTTTCCAGTGTCCACGAAAGCTTGGGCATTCTCAATCTTGACATTGGACTTGACCAGGAGATCTGCGACTCACTTCGCACCACCCCTGATGCCGTCACACGGACCCTTGCCATGGCCTGCTTTGTAGTACATCCATGTGGCTTGGATCCCGCCGAAGATCTGCTGGTGTTTGACACTGAAGATGAACTTGTTTCTGTGCTGCAAAGATGGAGAGTCGGAGCAGTAGTAGATGGTCTTGACGTTGGGGAGGTGCTCATTGATGAACTCTCGGAGCTTAAGCATGAAAGCAAGGATGGCCCCGGCGTCTTGCTTACGGTCAGTGAATGGTGTTTGAGGTTCCCGTCATCATCCTTGTAGTGGATCACGGCCGGGTGGAGAGTGACCAGACTTAACCATCCGTTTTGCCTCATCATCGTTGTACTGCTTTCGCCCAACGTTGTCGATCTTACGTTTACGACACTCCTTGGCACGCTGGCATATATATATATATATAGTAAGACAAATGTGGACATTATTTTCTGCCTAATCCATACTGTTGCTTCTGAAAGCTGACTTCGGTACTGATTTTGGTAAGACACAGTTTTAGGTGCATCCCGGTCCAGATTTGAGCAGGCAACCACATGATTAGTATCTTAATGATGGCATGACCAGAAGGTTCATCTATAGTAAGCAGGCTGTGTAGACATACTTCACTCCCCATACATGGCATTATGTTCCCCGTTGTCCAAATAACAGTTTGTCCACACACGCCTATCACAAAATGTCCACAAAATATGATTTGTCCATTGTTTTTGTTGACGCTTGTGGACCAAGTGTTTTTTGAGAATTCAGTCTACTGTACATGTATGGTGCCGATAACTGCAATCATAGTATCTGCAAGACATGTTGATAGGGTACATGACCTTCAACCTCTTCTCGGGCCAATACTAATGCTATTGGAGATCGATTTAGGACTATTTCCTGGCCATCTAGGATTTTAGACTGTTACACCCAGTAAAGGGGAATTGAAAATAAGGCATTCATCAGAGTTCTTAATCCGCACGTTTTTAGCTTAGATTAAAATTTAAAATTTAAACAAAAAAACAGCTGTACGCAATGTCTGATATGCCCCAATGAATAACAAGAAAATGTAGCCTTAGTTAATAGTAATAATACAACAGCTCAATGTTTTTGATCAATTTTATTCGAAGAATTAATATTGACCCTGGCTAATCATCAGCACAATCTCAATAGTCAAGAGTACAGTATCACTGACATATAGCTGTCAGTTTATTTTCATCCATATTAAGGGAGGAAAAGGAAAATAAAATTAAACTCGATTAAATCATTACCATCCCAGAAAATGACACATTGTTACTAAAGTGAAACCAGAAACCAAAATCTGGATCAGGCATTTTAACTCAACATACTAGCTGTGCTTTAAAAATGTTATCAGTCGCTGAGATTTAATTTTTCTCAATTTAATTTTTTTTTAAAGAGAAGCAAAAAAAGAGAAGCAAACTCCATTGACCAACTATTTTTGTATATAAAGCAAACATGATATATTGATATACTGTAAATTCCTGCGTAGAAGCCACATTTGTATCTCTTGAACAAGAATTTTCCAGTGACAATGTTTTTATTTGAAATCACTTGATATCAGAATGACCATTTAATTTTTGATTATATAAACATTGCAGGATGCTAGTTCATGAAATACATGTCAAGGTCCCTTGAATACCATAGTCCTCTCAGTAAAATTATATACATTATTACTATCATCATAATGTACTCGTCTAAACAAACAGGAAAATACATTCCTCTTTTTATCGCCACAAACCTATGCACAGAGTAAATATCCCAATTATATAACTACCATGGTCTTGCATGAAGATATAAATCTGGTTATTTACAAACAATATTATGATACTTTTGACAATACATGTAGGGTATCTTCCATGAAATAAACCAGCTTATTTGGAAGGTCTCAGACGCTATATGCAGTAACAATCAGGGTGACAACCTAAATATCAGTCCAAGCAGACTACTGATGAAAACCATGGAAACATGGCCTCCTGCTACCATTCCTACAACTGCAAAATATAAACAGGACATGCACTGATATTTATTTCTTCTTCTTCATGATTTCTATTGAGTTTGAGTTTGAGTTTGAATTGATTTATTTCTGAATGGAACGTGTACATTTTGAGTAATAACAGTAATGTGTATACATGATATCATACATAGTCGGTGATCCCTCTTCACGTACGTAATCTCACTTTTTATTCAGAAATAAACAAGGCCGCTCTTCAGCGTATACGCTGGTATTTATTAAGCAGCCTATATCAAGTATTACAGGTATATATGTCCTAACATGCTAAAGATAGCAATTTATAGTGAACATTCAATACATCTGTCTTATAGTCATATACATTTTCCAAACTTTTATAAGTACTACCAATGCTTCTTTCGAGACGTCCTTAAATGACAGATACATGCATAGTGCTTAAAAAGTCATGTCTTTTGAATATTGAACTATAGATACATAATCTCACATATTCAAATTTATGAAAGTAAAAAAATAGGTGAACGAGTATAAGGGATCAACTGTTTACTTATATGTATAGGTTACATTTCAAGATATGCACAAGCCAGAACCAGATAGACCAAGTTAATGGTATTAGTTGTTATTCATCCTGTTTACAAGGAAAATACAACACACACCATATGAGTGGGAGCAGGGGGACTTTGCTTTAGTCGAGTAGTTATCATTTACAACTACTTCATTGTACAAAATATCATGGGGTACCGACAATATGTACTTGTATTACTTCAATTTATACCACAGCTGGCACGGAGAACAAAGCATTTCACACCTCTTGTATACTGTATACAGCTAGTAGCATGAAGTAGTTATAGGACTAGTACCAATCTGTAGGGGTATTCAGTGAAGGAGCCTATAAGGCTCCATCACTGTATTTCATGTACAGATTGGTACACGTCCTATAACTACTACATAACTTGATTACACAACTGTAAATACAAATGTTTCTAAAAGAAAAGAAATAATACTTGAATTTTGTTTAAAATTGGATATCACATACCTGCTCCGCTATCTGCTCCGCTATCTGTTAGAAAACAATAGGAAAATCTTTTACAAATATTTTTACAAGCGGGAGAAATAAGTATTACAGAGCAATATAAGGTCTTTCAAAAGAAAATAAAGTACATTGAATTATCATAGAGCGCAGTAATGCCCCTCATCTTAATACTATGTCAGTTTTGTATAGGGCTCCCAGGGGTTAGGCCATTGGTGCATCCATGTTTGGGGGTTAGAAGTTCAATCAGGCATTACTAGGTGGATGCCTATGGACTCAGTACTGACTGAACCCCTGAACAGTAACCCCCTGACTAAAAATGGGTGCATGCCCGTAACTGCTAGGTGCCCTATGAGAAGATTTTATTAAAGCACAACTCTCACCACTAAAGCTTCACCACATAGTGGACTATAACAGTATGAGACATGTGACTAGTAGACGCTTAGTATGAATAAATTTCCTCAACATAAATGCAACATTACATCTTTGGAAGAATATCCTTACCTGTAGGATTCACTTCATCCTTTCCAGGCTTTTTGCACACCCAACCGACACTTTGATCGCAAGTAGCCGTACTCCACTTTCCATCGTCCATGTTTGCATAGACACATGGATAATAATCAGGAGCAATTGGCTCCCGATAAGCCCAGTTATCATAATCATGAACCGTCCCATCGGTCCAATAATATACAAACTTGTCCTCTTCTATAATTGAATACAAAATCTGATTGATGGAATATTAAATTGCAAGTAACATTTACATCAGGAAAAACAATTTAAAATCTCTTTTAAAAGCCCTGAAGTGGTTACCATTTCCATTGTTTATGTAGTCTTTATCAGCAGATGCATTGGATTCCCAGTAACAAAAAAGGGTTATACAACGTTATAGAATGTTTCTCTATGGCTCCTTATTATAGCAAAACTTTATTTACTGTTAAAAACATTATTTTGACGTAAAGTGATGTTTTTTTGTCAGCTGGGTTGCATGTTGATCTAGCAGAAGGATTGTTGAAATGACATTGTAATTATAAGAACTTGTTCAATGAAAGAACTAAATGTTACAAAAAAGCTGGTCCTCCTATCAAAGCTACATACTTAAAATATGTACCCATAATTGACCTATAAAAAGTTACATCTGTAAAGATCTATGTACCTGTTTCGTTGATTGCCATGCCAAACCAGTAGTGTGTGCTCAGCATATCTGGAGGGAGTATAGAGGCTTGTTTCATCCCAACTCGTACCTCTCTCATCTCAAAGGCATCATTTATAGAGGCAAGGTCTGAGCCACCCATATCCCGGCACATCTTAAGAGCAACATTAAATGGTCGACTGTCATCTGGCTTGAAGAGGTAGCAGTGCCCAGTTATCGATGAGTGGTGCCAACCTGGGTCACACTTTGGAGATGATGTTGGTAGAGTCACATGTGGGGCTGAGTGTGAAAGATTTAAAACATAGAAGACGTGGTCAACAATATCCTGTAACTGCCTGACTACATCTAGATATGTCTCAACGATGTATTTTTTTCCTTTTCAAGCTCTGTTCACATCAGAAGATGTATCGCATGAATATGAAACACAGCCATGGATGCTGTATGTTCTCATGTATATGCCTAACTCACATATAAGCCATAACCTGAACTTTGGGGAATCCCATAAGCCAAGAGGATCTGATTATGTTGACTTCAGTACAATAGCATCACCAGCGATATTCGCACGAGCTCCTTGTGTGAATAACGTCCACTATTCACACGAGGAACGGTGAGAGAGGCGACATGGGGAGAGAAGCGACATGAGGACTGGAGAGAGGCGACATGGCGAGAGAGGCGACATAGCTAAAGAGGCGACATGGCTAGAGAGGCGACATGGGGCAGGAGAGGCGACATGCACAAATATATAACACATTTTTATCAAGGTACACAGGAAGTACCATCGTGGTAAAATGGTGAGCGTGCATGTCTCCCATGTGGTGGACAAGGGTTCGATTCCCTGAGAAGTTACATTTTTATGATGCTATCTGACGATGAGAGAGGCGACATGAAGACCAGAGAGGCGACATGACGACCAGAGAGGCGACATGACGACCAGAGAGGCGACATGCATATAACGACCAGAGAGCTGCCATGATCGTTCATTTTGTGAGATGGTAGGGACAGGTGGAGTGGTAAGGACAGGTGAGGTGGTAGGGACAGGTGAGGTGGTAGAGATAGGTGAGGTGGTAGGGACAGGTGAGGTGGTAGGGATAGGTGAGATGGTAGGGATAGGTGAGGTGTGACCCTACATGGGTAAAAATCGACACGTGCGACACAGCAACATGGCATTTTTAAAAATCGACATGTGCGACACTGCCCTTTTAAAAATCGACGGACATGGACATTTTTTTTATTAGCCCCTATAGTATATACTTTACATAAAATTCTACACAACGACATGGCCCTTCTGGCTAAAATTCGACATGGGGACATGGTCAAAAATGTGGGGACCCATGTATAGGCACTGAGGTGGTAGGGATAGGCGAAGTGGTTGTCTAACTTCACTTGGTAGTGATAGGTGGGAAGGGGGGGTCTTTGCACATGTCGCCTCTCTCGTCGTCGCCTATCTCGTCGGTCCTCGTGTAAGTCACCTATCTTGACGGTCCTTGAGTAAGTCGCCTTTCTTGCCTGTCCTCGTGTAGGTCGCCTATCTCATCGTCGCCTCTCTTGCCGGTTCCTCGTGCGAATAAGGGCTCCTGTACACACGAGCTCCTCGTGCATATAGCGGCCGTTATACGCACGAGCTCCTCGTGCGGTTATCATCGGCCCAATAGCATACGTCTAAAAAACTCCATATAAGCCATATCCTTTATAGGCATGTTTGGTAAAAAAGAAAAAAAAGCTGAGTCTGAGCCATGTAGAACCAATGTTAAGAATTTGCTTACTTACTTTTAGGCGCCTTGCAGATGTATCCATGGTAAACACTGCATCGGTAGTCATCCCATTTCCCCCGCATATATTGGTTCCACATTTTGACACAGTCCTCTTCGCTTTCTTCTCCGTTTGGCTCCGCTGGGGCCCAGGCTTCAAACTGAAGTGCCGAACCATCTGTCCACTTCATCTTCGTCCTATCTATAATCATACAGGTGACATTACTGTTAAGTATTGGAATTTTTTCCTCAGAGCTTAAATTAAAATTGTATCAAGCCATGTGGTACCAAGTGATTATGTATATAGTTTTCATCAAACCAGACAAGTTGTAGTTGGGGAAAATACAGGTCCAACAATTATTGACCTTCTTTAGGTGATCCACAAGAGACACTCTGAGGAAAAGGCCCATTGATATGAAGAAGGTTAACAATCTTTGTACAAAAGGAATTTCCTATGACTTAATACATTAAACTTACCAATGTTTGATCTGTATAACCCGATCCACATGTCTCTATTGCCATATCCCTTTTGGTTCAAACGATCTAGAAGCATCTTATTTTCATGATAAGTGTGAATTGAGGCAAGGGTCGACAGAAAGGCCTTTTCCTGACACTGAAAGGTAAAGTGTTACTATCATTGAGCTTCACAGTGTTCACTTATTCATAATTATTAAGAAAACATGAGAATGGTTTTCTGTAAATTCAAGTATCATATCTATTATTCTTTTAAAATGCCAAGCAGACATCCAATTTTTACATTATTGCCTCCTATGCCACTATACAGAAATTCACCTCTTTTTTAGCTTGCTCCCAGGTGGAATATCCATCAGGAACAAGAAGGTAGCAGTGTTGACCATCCTCAAACCAGCTGTCACCAGTAGGACACTTCCCTGGTAGTGTAGCCGGTGTTGTCTGAGCAGTGACTGGAATGTGAATTGCACCTGGTTATGCTGGTAATCGGTTTGGGGCAGCACTGTAACACTGTCAGCACTCTTATTCTCTGTTCAATAACTGGATGGATATTTCTAAAGTAAGTGAATATAATTGAAGACTATAATTTATTCAGGGTTGAAATTAAAGAAGAATCTAGAAAGGGTGCAATTTTCTTTCTTTTAAATAGGCTTCACCTTCGATTCTGTATGATAGTGGCATTACACAAAAACCTTACCAGCTAATATCAGACGCTAAAACAGCAGAAAAAGTTCCACCATACACCTAACAAGTGGGAGGATGGGAAACCTTTCTTTACTGGGTAGTGGTTAAGATATAGCTGTATGTTACATATCATGTAAACTCTTCCTGCATTCACACTGAAAGCCCCCTGTATGCAACACACTCCTATATATCAGTATCTCACTGCTCAATTGCTACTTGGTAATAAAGATAAATATTTACAAAAACAATGCACATGTTGGAGCTTACTTTGTGAAATCTTGCAAACAGACGGATACTGCTTGCTACAGACATCATCCGACCATCTGCCATCTGATGACATCCTAACACATCCACCTTGGGGCTCTTTTACAGGTTGTCCATTAGCCCAGTTTGTCATAAAAATACGCCAGCCATCTTCCCACTTATACTCGCCATTATCACCACTCTGAAACATAAACCTGAAAGTGTGTATCCTGCTTGTCTGATGTATTTTATGATCTTATACAATTGTACTACATGCTCAAAATTCATTACTTTTTACATATGTGACATGTACTGGGAATAGGGACCTTAGGGCACCCTGCACTAAGGTACTTTTCTTTTGCAGATCGTGTCGCCTTTTTCATCAACGGTTCTAATTCATGTTTATTGTTCATCCATTGTTATTTATCTATATTCAGCAAATGGTATATTGTCAACATTTTTCAAGGCATCCCTATTTGCCCACTTCCCCCTGATAGTTCAATGCAACTACATAAGTTTAACCAACTCAGTCTGTAGACAAGTTGTCTGGTTTTGTGTGATAAAACTCCAACTACATGTACATATAATCTTAGTTAATTTCAATGTGAAAAAGAGAGTAGCAGTGTAAATGTTATCAATTATCAATGCCTATATCTTCAAAGAGAAAGGCAAGGAATAAAGGTTAGAAATTACATTGCTTAACCACTCACAGTACTATTCCTATCTCTAAAACCAAGCCATATGTCTTTTCCTTTGGTTATAGCCAATGTCTGCATTGCTGCATTCTCTGCCTCGGCATGAATGCCAACCAGAGTTGCTGATGGGTCTGACTTTTTGCATTCAGCACTAGCTGTATCCCAGGACCATAGAGTTGATTGGTATCTAAAAAGTTAATTATTATGTGTTATTATCATTGTAAGCAGGGAAGGAACGCAAATATAGTTTACTGTATTACCTAAAATTATTGCATATAAAATAGAGCAGAGCATGAACAATACTTGATACTATATGATATAAAGGACCAACAGAGTTAAAATCATGGCAGTGTATTGTCATGGGCATATTAGACAAGACTACTCACTTGTAACATCCATACCAATAAGGCATGAAATCTGTTGGGCATGTAAAGTTAACTTTGGGTATTGCAGACGTAGGAATGACACTGCTTGAATCTGAAAGGGGAATGATCATCTTTAATTACATTCAATTTAAATTGAATTCTTCTTTGTGTTATGGGGAGGATTCAATTTTTTTTAATAAAAAAAAGTGGGTGCACACATTTTGGCCTGCAACACACATTGGTTCATATACATTTTCCATGACTTCTGATGAATACTATTCTAAATACAAAGCTTGGAAAATCAAGAAATCAAATGGTATTTCTTGATCTAATGTATGATAATCTAAACTATGACACTTGGATGTAATTATAATCAATTAATGGATTGATACAAGATAGGCACTCATACCCGGTCCCTTTCATCCATATTGAATAGAGCATTGGAACATATATAGTTAAATCACATCAGTGCCTTTTGTATGGAGCATGGGAACATATATAGTTAAATCACACCAGTGCCTTTTTGTCCCAGTGTCTATCGGGAATTACCTTTATACGTTTGACATATGTAGCCTCTCTTGTCGCTGCATTTTATGTTATTCCACTTCCCTAAATATCCCAGAAGCATCCGAACCTCTGTGCAGTGACCCTGTATGTGTTGCAAGTAAACTGTGTGGTAATAACTCAAATAGATACTATGACCTTCATAAAGCTAAATCAAGTTTTAGTCACATTAAAATGAATATCTTTGTCAGTTCACTTCAACCATAATGAAAGATAACATGTTTGATACATCACCATAAGATCAGATATATTCCTGTTGAGAGATAGAAATGTTGAGACTCAACTTGCTGTTATATAGGGTTATATTTGAATTACTCACATTTGAATCAGGTTTGTCAGCTTCCCAATTGTCATATTGATGAGGGCTACTGTCCACCCATTTCCAAGTACTGCCATATTCTTCTCTACGGAGGCCAACCCATACTCCAAACTTCACTGAGGTCAATTGTGCATTGATAAAAGCTAAAAACAGAGCAGCTATTAAGTCTGTGAATGGTTAATCAATTTAAATGGTCTTATATTAATCAGATGACCTTTGAATACTACATGAACTGTTTAGCTCTAACAAAAAGCGAAGAAGGGGCAAACGGAAAGAGGTGCCTTGATATTAAAGTGAATACCTTGGTTAGTTTTGAACAAAAGTTGAGTTATAAGCATAGCCTCCAATATATACAATAATATTACTAACTATAACATTCAAACCTAGCTGCTATGTATTTATCATAGCCTAAGACTACACAATGCATGCAATATAAGTGCAGGGTATGCACATGTCAAGGTATTTGGATCACATTGTCCCAAAAAGACTCGCAACACAAAACCAATACATAACTTTGAGAAGTGTTTTTTTAGAATTGTTACAGTAACCCATGTTCATAATACCATGCCTCAGTACATGATTTGTTCTCACCTTGATCAACTTCATTTTCAATACTTGCTAAACTGGGAAGGCGGCCTGGCTCCTTTCTGCATTGATCTAAAGCTTCATCAAATGTCAGAGAACCTTCCCCAAAATGTCCTGGTAGAACCACCTTGAAGCATTTGTTTCCTGGAAACCATTATTCATTGATATATAACATCTCAAGGAATGCAGAATGGTGCTTATTATGTAGTGGTTATTTGTGAGACAGTTTCTTTATTACCCTCCTTCCAAGGTATGTATACCACAATTTCCATGTATTCTATTCTTATTTCAGTCTTCCTGATACTGGCCATATCTAGATCTAGAACAATCCAATGAATAAAATAAATAAGTCTTTAAACATTATATATCTACCACTGCCATAGTATCCTGCTGGGCAGTAACCATCAACAGCCTGGGTGGGAACGGTCGTCTTGGGTGTTGGGCTGCTGTTGGTTATTGGTCTTTTACAAAGGAAGCCCTTCTTTGTATCACAGTGTCCATTCATCCATTTTCCTGACAATAAGAAAAGAAAAGATCCTTATTGTTTGATATAGATGTATACAGGGGCATACCTCCCTATCATTTATTATTTAGCTGGAAAACATGAAGAGGAGTCATTTGTAAATGTGGGTAACAATTATTTTGTCGAATTCACAAATAGACAAAATAGGCTGAACGAAGGACAGATAAGTTACCCTTGGCTTCGCTTGAAACTTGGTATCCACAAAGGTACCCATACTTGTCATTATTTGGGTAGAGAGTTTTCCAGTTGTTCCACGTAGATGAAAAACTGTTACCATCAGACCATCTGTTAATGAATGAAAGTAATTAATCTAAAGTAACTCTATTCTCTTCTTGGTGGTAGTCCATTATGACCTTATAGATCTCTCTCCTATTGAGAATTTCATCAGCATATCTACAGATATTCGTACTTACCCCCAGTTATCACGGTTATCTGCCAATTTGTTCAGCCCTATCCAGAGTAGACCCTGATAGGATGTTTTAGTTGCCTACAAAATAAGTAAGATCACGTACAAAAGGATGAGCAAGTATGTTTAAAATTGTATGTAAATTGTATGTAAAAATAGATATATTCAAGAATTCATTGTGTTTCTGAGATTTTCTCTCAATGTAGCTGGTTTGAGAGAACAATATGAACTGAAATGCTACTAAGATACAGGAGTACATTAGCTACAGTTGCCCAGACACCCCTCTACCTGTTTGCTTCCCCAACGGCACTGACCACTAGATGGCAGTACCAGACACTTACTATGTTACAGTGAAGCTCTAATAAGAATAGGTCAAAGGACAGTATAGTATTAGCAGATATGCTGATTCAGGCTAATCATTCAAGCCTAGGTATTTTTCTTAAAGCGTTTTATTGGGTTTAAATAATACAATTACAAATAATGCATATTTCTAGTGTTTTTTTTATGCAAACAGTTCTTCACCTACCCAGGTTGTGACCTGGGTTACTTCAGCTTCATTAAGAATACTGGCCACGTCCCCTCCTTGCTGCATACATATTTCACGTGCCTCGTACCAAGTACTCTCTATCTCATCAGGGAGAGTGCTGATGTAGTACTCATAACCATTATATTTCTGCCAACCTCGAACTGCAATATGTGTATTATGCATTAGACAATATACACAGTGTGAGTCATTTCTTTTATGATATATCAGCAAGTATGGGCATGAACATAAACACATTAAGTTTTATGGAATATAGCAGTGCCATATGTGTAAACAAAGAACTCCATATTTTGCCAGCTAATTGAATAATCAACATCAGTTTATGTCTTTTTTATGCTATTTTTTTCATATATTTTGGATAAATAAACACAAAGATGCACTTGTTTTAGTCTTTAGACTAGTTATTTCACTTGTTGAATGTCATCCCCATTCCACTAGCCTTGTTTACTAATATGTGATAGGCAGCTCTGCACCCCCTCCCCCCAACTTCCATTTTTCTCATTTTTATTACTATTGTTATTTTTACCATCTAAAATTCAGCGAGGATAGAAAGTAGTCATTGTATTTGGGTTTGTCTAGCCTATTAATAGGATTGTGCACCTGTAAAACACTTCATGTTGGGCTTTAAAATAAATCATTGTGTATTTAACAGCACCATCTGGAGGCAAACGCTTGTGGCTCAGTCTCACGACTTTGTAACAATTGGATCGTCTTTGACTGGGTGACGTCTTTGTCTTTGACCGGGTGACATCTTTGACCGGGTGATGTCTTTGACCAGGAAACGTCATTATAGTATAAATTAGGCCTATACAAGAAAAGGTTGGAAAAAGTCAAAGCATATTTTCCGACCATATAAAAAGAAATTTATTTCAAAGTTGGTTATGTTTAAATGTAGACCCTATTATGTGCATCATAGCATTATCAAGTTTTTCCTCTTATCAGGTGCTCTGTCCGGTCAAAGACATCACTTTATATATAACATGGAGTTTGCAGAGCTGCCCTGTGCAAAGTATTTTGCAATAAGCATCGGCATGAACTTATTCATATAGTAGAGATATGGAAAAACACCTTTTCTAGCTACCCGGCTAAAGATGTCACCTGGTCAAAGATGTCACCTGGTCAAAGATGTCACCCTGTCAAAGACGATCCAATCGTTACAAAGTCGTGAGACTGAGCCTTGTAAGACTACAAAGAGTATGTAACTTCACGACTGTGCATGGTGTGTAGATGTCCAGGCATGAGTATAGAGGTCATACCTTTTAGTTATAACCAGCATCCCCCGGTCAGAAATAATCTGAATTATTATATAATAATAAAAATCAAAAGTCAAGTTACGTACCAACTGGTGCCTTGCAGACATATTCATAATTAATTGCACAGGAGTAATCTGACCACTTATTAGAGTAAACATAAGCCTTCACACAATCAGCATAACCAACAGGTTCAGAGCTCTCCCAGCTCTCAAAATCAACATCTGTCCCATCTATCCACTTGTAGTCTTCCTTGTTACCAGATGCAGCTTCAAGAGTAGAAATAATAATAGCATGAGCTTCAAGAAATAATTGTGGTGTTCTTTAGGCCTATATTACAACTTGCTAAGTGTGACGCATATAAAAAGGAAAGGAGTGAGGAAATTAGTAAGCAAATTTGAAAGTTCTACAACTGCCCTTGTGACCACCCGATCTCCAAGAGGCAGATATTTTGTTCTGGACATGCTGGACTACATCACTGCATAAACCTTCCGCTGCACTATGCAAATGAAGAGATTCTGTCCACTGCACACTATGATCAACAGGAAAAAAATGAATGGAATGATAGGAAAAGATATTACCAGAGTCCTTTGCCATACCAATCCAATAGTATGAAGCACGTTGATCTTTCATCCCTTTAGTGATAAAGATCTGTTCCTCCATAGAATGGATCGAGGCAAGTGTTGCAGTCATAGCCTCACATTTTTTCTTGGAATCGGCCCAGGAAGATGTGTAATACGAGAAAAAATAGCAATGCTGGCCCCATGTTGTCATCTCTCCATTTCCACAGTAGCTTATGGGATAAATTGGGGAAATATCTAAAAACAATGAAAATTATTAAGAACTATATTAAACAACATCCAGCTTACAGCTTTGTTTACAGTCGCAGTTGGATACAAATATGATTGTGCTCAATGCTAGCCCCAAATATCCATTCCCAAAGTAGTTTACAAGTAGGAACACCTGGGAAACTGTCTTAGAAAAGTAGAGAAGAACCACATTATAGGTAGGGAATTATATTTAACTACATCTGGTCAATAACTGTCTTCAAAACATCATGATTATTGGTATATCTGGAGAAAGCACTATATACTAAATAGTTGAAATAAATCACATTTTGGAACCCGAACTCTACATGTATATTAATACTTTCTTCACTGTCATATCAAAACACATTTCCTGTTTGAGCAAATCCTGGTTTTTGTTAAACTAATCCAGATGAAGAGTAAAAAAACTGTGACCCAACAAACAGTACATATGGTGTAAAAAATAACCCTCAAGACTATACACTTGTACCTTACATTTGTTTAAAATAAAAGGCTATGTACTTACGCAGCAAGAAGAATGCCAAAGCAGCTACACAATATCTGACTGCCATGACTGCCATGACTGCCGTCAGTGCACAAAAAAATGACTGCACTCTCCTCCTGTCCACACCAAACTGTTCTTCCACAACTCCTATTTCGCTCTTGAATGTCTTATCAGGAGCCAGGTGACTCCCTCTACATACCTTACAGCTGGTTCTATACCTTATCTAACCCTTCAAAGGCACCATAGGGGAATGACTTGGTCGCCACAATGCATAAATGCAGCCCTCACGGGTCTACTCTCCAGGGCCACATTCAAGCACCACAATGATATTTTGGGACTGGTGACTTACTCACCAGGGCTGCTTTATACATGTATCATGGCAATATAGGGCACACTCCATTAAAGCACCATGCTGCCATTTTAAAGGGGCAAGGGGTGGATCTGCTATTTCTCTAGTATCATAGGTACTGATGATTGATAAAGTGTCTGACATCATCTCTACACATTTGTTAACAGGCATTTGATTGACATTCACCTCATAGATCCATGTACTACGTCCTATGTGTTACTTGTCTGTTATTGTTTTCCTATTCACACACACATATCTAGAATATTTTAGATTTATTATTAATGTATATGTCTAATATTATTCTTAAGAATACCCACAACATGTGTAAATTAGAATGATAGAGGACATGAGTTTTCACACAACTATAGGCTTATATGATGAAATCCAGTGGAAATTTATTTCGAGGGGGTAGGATGGGGCTTGGTGGATCATAATGAAAAAAGGTCACCATCCCCCGAGCTCTTAGATAAGTGGCTGGTTTATAAGGATACTCGTCATATCTGTCCCTACATACACCAGAAGTATGTGTAGACTCCACATGATGAGGCTTAATAGCACTTAGAAAATTGTTGATATTGATTGTGCATAGCATCAAGAGGCCATTCACAATTCAACCAGCTGATAAGGTGTTGTCTGCTAAGTTACTGGGGTGTATGAATACTGTATAAATATTCACGCTGTACATATTTCGCGCATTTTCCATTTCCGTGAATTTCACGAAAACATGTACAACACGAAATAATGTGCATTGACAGTAGTTTATTCACTATTACCATAAATTCTCATGTATAAGGTGCAGCTTGTTTAAGAGTCAGAACCCTAGCAAATAGGATTGTCCGAAAATCTAGATGCGCCTTATAAGAGGGTTACTGTATAGTTCAGAATAAAGTACTAATATGGCAATTTTCAGACTCCAGGTACAGCATATAGGCTTGTCCCAAAGCCCAGCCAAACCTTAGCTTGTGGCTTGTACCAGGGTTAGGCTTATACTTGAGAATTTACGGTAGCCATGGATTGCTATATACTTAGAGTACCCTTATCAGTTGAGGGGTGTTTCTTGATATCTATTCCTCCACAGAAGTAATCACGCAGATATTGATGTTGTACATGGTTACTGACACTTCTACACCACCTTCTCTACATACATCAATGATAAGGATCCTTGGACACTATTACTGTCACCATCAATGATGTAGGCCTATTCAATATTCAGAATGACAGATGTATGTATCAACATTTAATCCCGATGTGTGTTCCAGAGAAAATAAAACAAATGATTGTGCGTATCATGAGGTGCAAGTTTAAAGCTGTAATCAATGGGAACTAGGTACAGTTAAAATCTGGATTTCCTCAATATGTGTTTGAATTTAAAAGACCTCGCATTCACTTAAATATATTTTTGTTTTTAATATTGGATTTAATATTGGATTTTTAATTCATAGCCCCTCTGATATTGCAATATCCAGGTTTTCTATGCCAAAAAATGTCCAGTCCAGTTTTATATCATCCTGCATACTTACTCTATATTCCCAGGTTAAACCTGTGGGCAAACCAAGCCCCAGGTGCAGGCTATAGGAAATTAGCATGTTCGGGGTAACTATGGCATTTGTGTTCAATGTCCATTTTCATATCACATGTGATTAAATACATTAGGTACATGTATCAGAAGCAACGAGGGACAAACTGAAAAGGGTGCCTTGACTTTTGCATAGCTTGCTGTACGTAGCCTTAAAAAGTATATCCCCTGTACGCATATGCATATCTTGCGCATTCTTAAATTGCATATATTAGGTAGTATTAAACATAACACAACTTCAGTTGTAGTTCTGTCATCAGTTTAAAAGGGGAAAAAAGAAGGAAAAGGGTGCTCAGGGGCACGGCCCTCCGATATACATAATAACATTACCAACTATGATAACAAAACCCAGCTGAAATGAATCTATCGTAGGCTAAGGCTACACAAGTTATGCAATTTTATAATATGCAAGATATGCAAATGTGATTTTCGTTGCACCATTTGGAGGGATTGACTGGTTGGCCATAGATACAAAAATTCAAGAATATGCATGATATTGTACGCTTGGGAAGATAAAGGGAAAGTGTCGTATGACGCAGCCCTGCTGCAGCCCAGCGCGGGAAACGCTACTAGCGCTACTGGGGCGCCATCTAGCGATACACAGGCGTACTAGGCGTCTGGGAATTGTCTGTGCATCGTGCGTGTTATGCAATACACCAGAGGTCGGTCAATACATCTTGAGATGAAGATTCAGAGTTGTTGTCACTTATAATAATACAAAGTATCAAGACATCCAGCAAAGCAGGATGCCACATGGTGTCAGAATAGGTCATCTTCCATGCCCACAACAAGAGAAGTGCCAAATTGAAGTGAGACACTCAGGTTTGGTGTTGAAAAGTGATGAACTCAACTTCTCAAGAATCTGTGAGTAGAGAACTTTTCTAAAACCTCCAGGAGCATTTACCAAGACCCCAAGCTGTTAATTGTGTGTATAAAATTGACTGTCAGTAGGCCTACACTAAAAGCAGTGACAATTTTGAAATGGCTGCCAACAGTGTAAAACCACCAGAAACCCTCAAAATTGAGAGGGGTAACCCATCACATTCATGGTCTCTGTGGAAGAGAAGGTTTGAGATATATCTCAAGGCCACAGGCTCCAGCACAGAGCCAAATGAAAAAAAGGTGGGACTCCTACTGAATCATATTGGGGATGATGGGATAGACATTTATGACAGTTTTGTATTCCTCCCACAACATCCAAATCCAGTCCAGGGACAAGCTCCCATACCAGCTGAGGACCCAAATAACTATGATACTGTGCTACAAAAGTACACAGAATATTTTGGAAAAAGGGACCCCCAACTGCTACTAAGGGAAAAGTTTTGGTTCACCCTCAAAAGGGGACCATCTCAAACTCTGGAATCATGGGTGCTAACAGTCAAGAAGAGTGCAGGTGAATGCAAATTCCCACAGACCTACATGGACCAGGCTGTGCGCGATAAACTGACATTTTCATGTACTGACCAGTCGGCAAAGTCGAAGCTCTATGATGCTGGTGCAGGGCTTACGCTGGAGAGAACAGTAGAGATACTCTACCAAAAGGAGACTACGCGCTATGAGCTCCAAGAGTCAAAGAGTGCCAATATCGACGTAGTCCACAGCAAGGCCAAGAAGAAGCCGGACCCGAGCAGAACCGAGAAAAAGAGAAATACTGGTGACAAAATCAAGTGCGGATTCTGTGGTACCGAACACCTCAAAGGGAAGAAAAATTGTCCCGCAGTGAATCACTCCTGTGAGAAGTGTAAAATAAAAGGACATTTTTCCCAAGTTTGCCGTACTTCAAGAGCGCGGATTTCTCAAGTCGCAGAGGAAGAGTCGGGAGACGATATACCCGATGACGGAGTGTCGCACGTATTTATCGGCAGCGTAACGAGCGAAGTAAATGCGGCTTCATCAAAATCCGTCCCAGACGACAAATCGAGTTCAAGCAAAGGCTGGTACATTAAACTCGGAACTGGCTCCGATACTTTATCGTGGTACATAGACTCTGGAGCCGAGATATCGGTGATGCCCGATACATACTACAAGAAGTCCTATGGAGAGATCCAACCAACAAGAAAGACGCTGTATGCTACAGGCGAGCATCCGTTACAGACGCTAGGATGTGCTCGTATGCAGTTGAGTCGCGGAGACACTACCGTCCACGAAGACGTCTACGTAGTGCGAGGCGTGAAATGGCTTCTCCTCGGACAACCTGCAATCGAGAAACTAGGACTGATACCTAACATCCCTGGCGCCTATAGGGTCAAAGCCGTGAACAGTGAAATCCCGAAGTTGGACACGAAGGACGAAGTGGTCAAAGCTTACCCGAAGCTCTTTACAGGACTCGGTAAGCTGAAAGGTGAATATGCTATAAGACTCAAAGACGATGCTAAACCATTCTGCCTCTATACTCCACGTAGTGTGCCAAAGCCTCTGATGAAAAAGGTAGAGCAGGAAATCACAGCATTAGTAAAGTCAGGAGTTATCGAGCCCGTGGACGAACCAACAGACTGGTGTGCACCCATGGTGGTTGTACATAAACCAAACGGAAATCTTCGGCTGTGTGTGGACTTGACAAGACTCAACCAGGGCGTCCGACGTGAACTCTACCAGATGAAAAAGGTAGAGGAGACCCTGGCGTGTATTTCAAGCGGAGCTGTATTCTCCAAGCTAGATGCAAATTCTGGCTTCCACCAGGTACTGTTGACTCAAGAGAGTTCAAAGCTGACGACATTCATCACACCGTTCGGAAGGTACATGTTCAGGAGACTTCCCTATGGTATATCATCTGCTCCTGAACACTTCCAAAAGAGAATGGACAAAGAACTGACTGGACTACAAGGAGTGTTGTGTCACATGGATGACATTCTTGTGATTGGAAAGGACAAACAAGAGCACGACGAACGCTTGGCCAAAGTGCTGAACAGCCTCCAAGAGAGCGGCATCACTCTAAACCAAGACAAGTGTGAGTTCTCCACAACCAAGCTTCGCTACCTTGGCCAGGTGATAGATGCCGATGGCATCAGGAAGGATCCAGCGAAGGTCAAAGCCATCATAGAGATGCCAGACCCCAAAGATGTCCCAGACGTCCGACGATTCCTCGGCATGGTGAATCAACAGATGAAATTTCTGCCGAACCTTGCCGAAATCACCAAACCAGTCAGAGATCTCCTCAAGAAAGATTCTGCATGGACTTGGGATCTTCCACAAAAGAAAGCGTTTGAGAAACTGAAACAGGAACTAGCTTCAGACGAAGCCCTCGCTTTGTATGACCCCGAACGTGAAACGATCGTGTCAGCAGACGCAAGTAGCTACGGTCTTGGGGCAGTTCTGAGACAACGTCAAAAAGATGGAAGACTGAAAGCCGTTGCATACGCCAGCAGGTCAATGACAAAGACTGAATGCCGATACGCGCAAATTGAGAAGGAAGCATTAGCGACCACATGGGCACTCGAACACTGGAGTAACTTAGTTATCGGTATGCGAGTCCACGTGGAGACTGACCATAAACCGCTTGTGCCACTATTCTCAACCAAACTGATCGACGAACTGCCAGTGAGGATCCAAAGATTCCGACTGAGATTAATGCGGTTCGACTTCACAGTCAGTCACGTGCCAGGTAAAAGTCTAACGACCGCAGATACCTTGTCAAGAGCGCCTCTTGGTGAGCATATGCTGGAGAGCGAAGAACTTCATAAGCAAGAAGAACTACGTAAGGAATCTGACGCATACGTACAAGCAGTACTCGTCTGTCTACCATCATCTGACCAGAGACTAGACGAGATACGGTCAGAGCTAAAGAAAGACGATGTCCTGAAGGTAGTGATACACCATATTGAACATGGGTGGCCGGAGAACAGACGTGACGTCTATGGACCTCTGGTTAAGTTCTGGAACGAACAGGGCAACCTTACAGTTCACGATGGACTACTCCTTCGAGGAAAACAGCTTGTGATCCCAGCAAGTCTGAGGATTGACGTCTTACGCCATCTACATGATGGGCATCAGGGCATCACTAAGACCCGTGAGAATGCCAACGCATCAGTGTGGTGGCCAGGAATGTCTAAAGACATCGAAAAGACAGTAAAAAATTGTAACATTTGTGAAAAGTACAGACGTGAACGTGTCGAACCGATGAAAGGAACTGAGTTCCCAGAACGAGCGTGGTCTAGAGTAGCAGCAGACTTTTTCCACCATAAGGGGTCCATGTACCTCCTCATCATAGACTACTATTCTAGAGACGTGGAAGTGTGCCAAGTTGGCAAGAACGTTGATACCACTGAGACAGTAAAGAAGATGAAAAGAGCATTCTTCCATCAAGGTATACCCGACATACTGTTCAGCGACAACGGTCCTCAATTCGCATCCGCGGAATTCAAAAACTTTGCAGCAGAATATGGATTTGAACACATCACGTCATCTCCAAGATACGCACAAAGTAACGGAGAAGTAGAGAGAGCGGTGCAAACCATCAAAGCGATCCTTAATAAGGCTGACGATGAGTACCTTGCCCTTATTTCTTATCGCAACACCCCTCTACTGTCAGGATTCTCCCCGGCTCAGCTGAACATTGGTCGCAGACTGAAATCACTGGTGCCGTGTCACCCGGATGAACTAAAACCGCGCATCCCAGATGCAGCGCTGGTTCGAAGGAAGGAGAAGGAATACCGGAAGCAGATGGCAGTGAACTACAACCAACGCCACCGAGTCACAGAAGCAGACGAACTGTCACCAGGAGACCGAGCATGGCTACCCGACCTACGAGTGGAAGGGAAGGTCATAGGAAAAGGCCCCGGACCGAGATCATATATAATCTCAACACCGAATGGACTAGTGAGACGTAACCGCAGAATGACAAGAAATCTCGGGCCCGGACAAAATGACAACATCGATCCGACCACCATACTAACTAGAGTGGTCACACCGCCTAGTGATCATGTGCCTCCAGTGGAGATCACTGATATACCTCCAGTGGTCCCTCCATCGACTCCACCAACTCCTGATCGAGGTGCCACACCCCGTGTGCCCGATCCGGGACCAAGGAAGTCGTCGAGACCTAGAGTCGCGACGAAGAGACTGATTGAAGAAGTTTAATAACTATTCCCTTTCAGATACATTAATAAGTCAGAGATATTCTAAAGTGACAAAAGAACATTGTCTATTACGTTTGAACATTGACTAGTGCATTTGAACATTGACTATTACATTGAACATTGAGTAACATGAAACTGACTTATTTCCAGAGACATACATATACATATATATCTTTACTTGAGAGTAACTTCATAGTAACTATTATGTCATGAACACTTCTAAGTATGTCTTAACATAATACTCCTTAAAAAAGGGAGATGTCGTATGACGCAGCCCTGCTGCAGCCCAGCGCGGGAAACGCTACTAGCGCTACTGGGGCGCCATCTAGCGATACACAGGCGTACTAGGCGTCTGGGAATTGTCTGTGCATCGTGCGTGTTATGCGATACACCGGAGGTCGGTCAATACATCCTGAGATCAAGATTCAGAGTTGTTATCACTTATGATAATACAAAGTATTAAGACATCCAGCAAAGCAGGATGCCACAGAAAGAAGGGAACACCTGTGTGCAGGGTAGAGCTAACTATAACAAGAATGACAAAAACAGGACTATAAATAAGCAACTTTATTTAAAACATCAGAAGCCTCGAGCGCACACAGTTAACCGGGCATGTGCGGATCCGGAACAAACACTATAAATAAGAACAATCCTTTCGATATTAGGAGCGGCAAAAGACCCGATCCGAAAGGATTTACGGGGACGCGCTGGTCGCCGTCAGGTGAAACGCAGCTAGGGCAGTTTTTATGAGTCATTGGTATCCTGACTAGAAGCCGGCGGGCGAGCAGCCAACACGCCACGTGTATCATCCAATCCCCGCGCGAGCACGACACGACACCTGGCGGCAGAAACCGAAACAGAAACATGATTTGTTAAGGCAAGGCTCGTCCCACATTATGCACATGTCGGCAATGTCCAATAGAAAGGAGGAAACCCCCCCCCCTTCCCACCCTATGCTAATAACTAATGGCGGTATATAATCGCCCGTGAGGCCCGGGGAGAGCAGAGAGAGAGGGAAAAGGAGATTTGCTGCATCTCGAAAATCTAGGGGAGCTTATCTGAATCAGGGGAATTATTTACATTCTCGGAGTAGGAACCAACGGCTCTCGACGGCCCCACTTTGGATCTATATCGGTAGAACGATTTATAAATTCTAGTCAATGCCTTTACGCGGCGAAGCGGACCCCGCAAGCGGAGTTACGCCCGCCGGAGTTAATAAGAGCCATATGCACCTTCACCATCCGCGGTGAGCGGCTCTGAGCTACGGGAAACAGCCTTGGCGGAGAATACTGGCGCATGGCGGGGAAGCTGTCAACACCGCCACAGCGGGGAAGTCGCCGGCCCGCTTCCCGCTCAGGAAGGCCTCGGCCGCCACCCTACTGGGCGGCGGCTGGAGATAAAAGGGGAGCTGATTCCCTTTGAAAGACTGAATGTTAAGACATACTTCATGCCGGAGTGAAGGATAAGAACCTAAGATAATCAGCACAACTGTCTACCTTCTAGGCCTGAAATACGTTTAGATCCTTTAGAAACAACCGAATGGGTAGAACTCAAACATGGGAAATTACCTCTCTCTCTCTTTACAATCACTTTATCTGCTCCCCTAGGGAATCTGCTCTCAGTAATATAGGTATCAATGCACGACATGATATGAATTAATTGGGGTTCCTTGCAATCGGCCTGGAGACCAAGGCCTTAGGAAGGAGTCAGGGGCAGGTACATGTACCTGTCCAGGTGAGTACTCTAACACTCAGTTCACACTGGAGGAACCTACATACTTGTCACATTCCATGCATTGAAGGCCACATGCCTCATTGAGTTGTTCTGTTAGATAGGATAAAGAAAGGTCATTGTTAGGTAGTTGTGATATATAAGTACTAGCCGAGGTTAGTAAGTAGCTAGCGTTGACATGTGAGTGCCGTTCACCTACTCTAATGACCGTGTCAGTATCTAGAAGGCTTGCTTTAATATGAGAAAACTGAAATGTCAATAAAAACCATGATATTCAAGAAGTAGTCGTACCTCATTTCACATGCTGGAGAAGTCTCTGTTTGTGTGCCTGGAGGCGCTCCTTATGGCGAGTTAAATTAGATCTACCTCTGAGACGAAAATAGGTTACCCCGTTTGGATCATTAATCCACTATTACAGACGTACAGTAAAAGTAATATAATTTAGACTGTTGTGACGGAGGCTGGAGAAGGAAGCCCATTACATAGCCCTGAGCATGATCAGTGACAGGTAATTCCCCATACATTAAATTAGCGCATTTACACATAACTGGACTTGGGGAATGGCTATTCCCCAGGACCGATGGTCAGAAACGGAAGTCGGACGCGGATCGGATAGAGCTCGTCGCGGATCACCGAAGACGAAGTTGAAGACTTATTAGGACTTACAACACACATAGGGAATAAGACATTTAGGGTAGAGACCACTGAACGCCACACATATATAATAGGTAATATAACGAACATCATAGGGTGCACAATATACAACTGTTACTGCACCCTTTACTAGATACTAGGAAGTATAATAGTTGTAAGTATTTGGAAGTCAAAAACCTTGGTCTTAAGTCAAAATAAATCAAGGACATGAACAAAGATATCCAGGTTCTCCACTGTTTCATACGTCTCCCAAAGTAGCACCAATATTCTTTTTAACTTATAGTGGTAACTCAAAACAAATTTTAGAAAGGATTTTCTTATATTTGTGTGGCCTTGGGAAATTGGTATAGATAACCACCAGGGAAATATAGATGGGTAGATTGATGGTACTCGAACCAGCGGTCGCCTGACAGTCCCGTTTCCACACCGCTACCTGAACCAGTGGTTGCCCTGACAGTCCCGGTGCCACTCGGTCTCACACCGCCAGACGAAACAGTGGTCACCCCGAGCGTCCCGGCTCCACACTGCTACCCAAACAAGTGGTCGCCCCGACAGTCCACTCAAGTCCACTCGATTCCACACTGCTACCTGTACCAGTGGTCGCCCTGAGAGTCCCAATTCCATACATCTACCCAACCAGTGGTCGCCTCGACAGTCCCCGATTCCACTCGATTCCACATCGCTACCCGAACCAGTGGTCGCCCTGACAGTCCCGGTTCCACTCGGTCCCACACTGCCAGAACCACTCATACTGGCATCGTGTACAGTGGATGTGCATGCAGCCTCCTGTTCCAAGAGAACAGCATACTACTGGTACTGGAGGCAGCGTTTCATGGTAGGAAGTATGATTAATCTACTCACCGAATTAATATGGAAATGCCAGGTAAAAGGTAGGAAATCTAAGATATGCGTTAAAGATTTTAAATATTCAGGGCTGTTTTAATATGGATGATAATTAATTACCGGCTTTTTCAACAGGAACATGGCATTGTGGACATGGTTTTGTTGTTGTTTTGATAGTTGCTCTAGATTGTTGGTCCCAACGGGCTCTCTCTGCATTACGTGGATCCACTTGGTACCCCTGCATGAAAACACTAGACATGATCACATACCGTAAAACCTTGTGATAAGCCACAGCTTATACTTAAATTCCTCAAAGTATAGGTGTAGGATGATAATGAGTACCTGATGTGCGAGAAGTGGCTTAGACAGGTGACAGCTAACCAGGATTTCCTTGTCAGTGTGGGACCCTGCACCGTATTGCTATTTAGCATACACTCAGAGACAGGTTGCTGCAGCGTAGTGTTATAATGAGATGCATGGGCCAATGTATTTGTTACCTAAATTATAACTAATTTGTGATCTTTCCCACAAATTAGTGGTATAAACTACTGTTATAATCGAATTGATTGATATTCATTCTAAAGTCTAGTGAATGCATCAAATTAGTGTTATGATGCATCTAAGATAAATTCGAAGTTAAACTTGTGTCTCTGCCCCCCCCCCATCCTTTCCCTTATACAATGTACAATGGGAGTGACCACTGTCAAAGGTTGGGGTGAGCGCGGCTTTCACACTCAGCAGCAGTGTACCTCTACATGCCAGGTTAGAAGGGGGGGGGGCGTCGCGCTTTACAGCAACGGCATATGTAAACACTGTGTGTGCACTAACAAAGCCGTGGACCATACCTGTTAGAAACCAGGTTTTAAAGTACTGATGAATACTAGATATTATCTTAAGTAAAAGGCTATGTTAGGCTTTAATTGTTTTAATTCTATTAGGCACTTTGATATTGCTTGGGTTCAAGAGTTGCTATTTCAGATTTAATGTATTCTCAGTCATGAAAACCAAAATGTTCTAACACTTGATAACTATTTTGAGTACATCTATGGAAAATTTTGAGTACATCTATGGAAAACAAAATGCTGTTTTGAATAAAAAAATATTGAAAGAATTCCCATTTGTTACAAACTAGTCTTACATTGCTGGAACCTGGTGCTTGGTTGGCAGCCGTCTCACAGTCCCCCTGGTGGTATGGCTCCATGCACTCCCGGCAGAACACCAGCTGTAAAGGGTTAAACATCACTCCTTAAAGAACCAGTGACATGATTTTTACATATTTTCTCTTCCAAAGCACTATTTACACAATAACAACTCTGTACCCCTCACATATATAAGAGTGCTGACCCTCCCACTGCCGCCATACAGGGGGCCGCGGCCTCCTGCCCCTCCACCCACATCCAGCACGCCTGGCCTTATCAGCTCTGGCCATGTTGTGACGTCACAGAGGGCAGGCTGATATGGATGCCCCTCATACAGTAATACACCTTCTATAGATATAATTAGACATAAAAATACGATAGGGAGATGCCAAGTGCTACTATGTCATTGTAATTAGAACAATATTTGAGCACTATTGTTATTAGGAAACATCCGAATTATGATGTTAACACTAATAACAGTGAGTCACTTCTGCATAGTAAATAAATGGAAAGAGATGAATACATGGCTTTAAATTGATAATATGATGTGTGTAACCAACTTGCTATTCTCCCTCCCTTTCAGCATATTATTCTTTTTATTCTTTGGGTTAAGGACACCTTGAGAATTCATGTTACTATGTACGTTTCATGTTTTACTACCTAAAAACTTTAATAGATTAACATGCCGTAAAAACTTACATATATAGCAATTTAAGTGGGATTTCTCAATTTCATTTTGGTGTAGGGGTTTACATAAGGCAGGCCAAACCGAAAGAATAAACAAAAATTGTGGTCCAAGATCCTAGATGCTATTAAGAACTACCGTACGGCAGTTCACTAAATGACTGAGTAAAACCTCCTTTAGACGAATCAAACATTAATGAACTGTTTATGAGAGACTCTACTATCTGTGCTTTATCATCACATCCTCTCTGAAAGGGGGTGCCCTGTTGGCTCATTAATTTAAAAACGTCCCGTGTACAAAGAGTTTTAGGCCAAATAAACATATTCAAATTCAATACAATACATGTTTTAGAGTCATTGTCTGGGTTATTTTTTATAAGATGCAGCCATCGGATCTAATAGTTTGAGTTTGAGTTTAAACATTTTTATTTGGCACAAATCCATCATCCAGTGACGTCTTTCGATTACAGCCAATGAACAGAAGTAGTCAATAATATATATACACACACACGTATACTCATCGTTGTATAACACACATCTACCGTAGTTTATGCAGCGCTGACAACAGGGCATCAAATAAGCCATCAAAAAACATCATTTTACAACAGGTATCAGACGACGTGGACCATGAATCAGAGGATTGGTAGGTTTTCAACAATAACTGTCCGGACATGTCAGGACTTACAACACTGGGAGTTACTTGATTTTAACTGCATGATATTCACCAATTCACACATTCAATCACAGCAATATTATACTACAATTCCTATGTCTAAGTTGTCACTAACATAAAGCATAGTACCCTACAGCAACATGCGCTGAAATTCACTACCGATCACAGGTTATAAATTACTCTTTACATGCCGTAGTTACTTCTTAATCTCCTTCACAAATTTGTCATGAAGGGTGATGCGCTGAATTGATCCTTCCAACTTATTCCACAACAGAAAACCCCTATATTGAGGACTCTTTCTATACAGAGCTCCTCCTGGGCGCTGGAGTTTCAACTTCACCTTATCATTGCCCCTTAGCACTCTGACCGGGGTGATCACATTTTGCGGGTCACTTGCAAATTTATGCATCAAACATAGAAGATTCTCATTTCGTCTCACCAATAGACTCTTACATCCACACCTTGTTCTCAGGGCCACTCTCGTGATTGATCTTGGGTCCCTGATGCGAAGGCATGCTCTCAAACAATGATTCTGAATCGTTTCAATCTCATCAACCAAGTCACTTATACTACAATCTATTACACAGTCGCCATAATCAAATGTGCCCAGAACCATCTGTTTATACAGTAACAGAGACAGGTCTTTGTCCATGTACTTGCATAGGCCTCTCAGGTTATGCAATTTTAAATTTCCATTATTTATTACTTCAGCACATTCATCCTTAAAAGATAAGACCGAATCGATCAGCACACCCAAGTAGTTAAACACTTTGACAGTCTTTAGCATTACACCTTTAAGCCATATTTCATGCTCATTATAGTTCACATTACATTGCTCACTGTGACACCAAAGTACTTGAGTCTTTTCAGCGTTTACAGTTAACCTAAAACGATCACACCATGCGCTCACTCTATTCAGATTTTCCTGAATGAGGGCCCGAGCTATTGCAGGGTCTTTGTTTCTCACTGCCAGTGCCAGGTCATCAGCATACATGTAATATGAACCATTTCTAATATTACCCACAATGCCATTTATATAGACCAAGAAAAGCAATGGTCCTAGCACGGACCCTTGTGGTACTCTACAGTCTATGGTCGAAGTGCGCGAGCTACTGTTCCCAACCAAAGTACTCTGAGTCCTATCAGACAGATAGCTCCTGAACCATGCAAGCGCCGACCGAGCACACCCAATTCTTCTCAACTCACTCAACAGGAGGAAGTGGTTCACTGTGTCAAAAGCCTTCCTCAGATCGAGGAAGACAATTGACACACACTCCCCCCTGTTTCTATGCTCAAAGAGATCAGACACCAAACCAAAGACAGCATCTATGGTAGACCGTCCCGGCATGAAGCCGTATTGGAACCTATCAATCACATCATGCCGTATAAGGTATGACATCAACTGACTATGGACTGCCTTCTCTATGAGCTTTGAGTATACGTATCCAATTAGTAACTTTACTTAGGTCGCCTGACTTGGGTAGCGGTATAACATGTGCATTTTTCAAGTCATCTGGGAACTCACAGTCTCGTATTGACCTATTGACAATCTCCAATAGTATATCCGGTCTATGCAGTAGCATATCCTTTAACACATTGGCCCTTTGATGAGGAATAGAAGTAGATTTATTAAGCTTAATATTCTTAATCAGCTTCAGGACACTCACCATGTCAACCGGTTTAATTTGGAATAGATCCCTATCAAGCATTACTTCCTCATTGAGGTCCGGAAGGGGGGGGGAGCATAACATTCAATTTATACTGGTAAGCTATAAGTCATATCTGGTACATGAGCTGGACTGTACTTTTCTTATGAGATGTCATTCCCATTTCAACAAATATGATTAGGGGCTTCATCCACATTCAACATTGGGTGCAGAGCGCCCCCCCCCCCCCGGTATTATTGAGATGCATTCTGCCTAATAAATCAATTAGATCTAAACTCGAACTCCACTCAAAAGGTCGCCACTCTTAAATCCACACTGCCCTAATAAATAGGGCTGAGTACCCGATACTATCCTGTACGTAGTAGTTATAGGACGTGTACCAATCTGTACGCGAAATACAGTGAAGGAGCCTTATAGGCTCCTTCATTGAATACCCCTACAGATTGGTACTTGTCCTATAACTATTTTATGCCACTAGCTGTATACAGTATACAAGAGGTGTTCTCTGTGCCCGCTGTGGTATAAAGACTATAACAGTACTGGGCTGTGTGTATGTGGATTCAATAGATGTACATCTACTATTAACTTCCTCACTGGATGCTATTTTAAGGAGACAAATTACGCAGGTAGGAAAAATATATTGTAATACTATTAAATGAGTACATTCAAAAAGGAAATTTAATGGGTTATAGATGTAACTCAGTAGTATATAATGTATCGGAACGGGACTATGCTTAAGTACTGTTTATTACTCAATCGATATGCAGCCAATCAGAGGCCTCCATTTGGTCACGTGACCGGAAGTGACCTACTTAGGGGATTAGTGGTGACGTCACGTGACCTAGTTAGCCAATCAGAGGCGGCCATTTGGTCACGTGACCGGAAGTGACGTCATATGACCTACTTATGGACGGGAAGTGACGTCATATGACCTAATTGAGGATCACGTGACCAGAAGTGACCTGATGAGTCACGTGACCGGAAGTGACGTCACATGACCTAATGGACAACCGGAAGTGACGTCATGTGACCTCATTGAGGATCACGTGACCGGAAGTGACCTGATTGATCACGTGACCGGAAGAAGTGACGTCACGCGACTTAATGAAGAGATGAGCGTCTTTAAGGGGTCACGCGCTTTAAAATGTGATATATATTTTTTTTGGAGGAGGAGGAGGCGAGTCTCTTATTTTTTTGGTAAACCAATAAAAAACACAACAATATAAGTTTGTTTTTTCATTTTATTTTTTATGAGCGACTGGAAGTGACTTATTGAACTAGGTAGAAGTGTTCTTTAGAGTGTATAAGGGGGGAGGGGAGGGGAGGGGGGCCCTTTAAGATGCATGGGGAGGGGGGCACTTTTAGGATGCATGGGGTGGGTGGGGGGAGGGGAGGGGAGGGGAGGGGGGAGGGGGGCACTCTAGGGGGGTGGGGGGGCACTCTAAAGGGAGTTTGTCTCTTTTAAGAAAAAAAGAAAGAAAAGAATTTAATCAAGAGACACACTTCTTCCTCTCGAGAGGAAGAAGTGTGTCTCTAAATTTTTTTGTTTAGGAAGTGATGGTCTTTAGGATCACGTGACCGGAAGTGACCTGATGAGGCACGTGACTAGAAGTGACGACGTCACATGCCCTAATGAGGAGATCAGCAGCGACCGGAGGAAGTGACACTTTAAGAGGACACGCGACTTAATTGTTATAATATTTTTTTTTACTTACTAATAAAGAAGACGTATGAAAATAAAACACAACAATTCACATGTCCGTTGTTCTCGTTGTTTCTTGCTTGATAAAGTCAAGTAATATCGTGATGCCGAGGTCAAACTTTCCCATGTCCTCAGTCAACACTCGAAGGAGTTCAAAAGGTGTACTGCCGGCACCGTCAGCTTCAGCTTGCCACATTTTCAACACTTGGAAGGCCCACTCAGCGGGACTTCCTCCGCATTCGCATTCTTCAGCGATCTTATCTAACCTCTCAGGCGACATTTTTAAATGACCCCCCACCTCTTTCCACCTGCTACCTGGGCGTCTGCCGAGGGCGCCCAAGTGCTTATGCATCGCGTGCGAGTCGGGGTTCTCGAAATCCAACCCCTGCCTGTGGAGAAGGGTCATCCACTGAGCCAACAGTTCCACTCGTCTAATGCGGGTGAAGACGCGGCCGAGCTCTCCCCATCTATGACGATGCGGGGTTTCAACCCACCAGACTAGGAACATCGCCGTACACAGCTCCTCCGGTGTCTTGACACTGCGCTCTACTAGAGCATCCATACGGGCGGCGGTCACTTTTAAGCTACTGCCCAACACTCTCCAAGATCCGCTCAACTCTTTACCTAGTTGACGAAGCAAGGCGTCGCTATATGCTAAGCGCTGCTGTCCTACCTCTCTATTCTCTCCATCGGCCTGCACAGCGCGTCTCACGTCGTGAAGCCGCATTAATTTTTCAGGTGGACAAGGGGGTGAAGGCGAGATTGAAAGTGGAATAGCTTGAGCCATCTCGTCTCGTCTTGGCGGCGGCGGCGGCGGCGGCGGTGGCGGCGGTGGTGGTGGTGGTGGTGGTGGTAGTAGACGTTACTGTGGTCAGAGGCAATATGGTTTTTTTTCAAACAGAAATCAGAGCTTTTATACAGAGGGAGTTTAATCCTATTTCCAACAGCACCCCAGCTGTCTAGCGACCTGTCCGCATGACGCTTTTCAGCCGCTCCGCTCCTTAAGAGCTTCTTAAGAGCTTAGATGACGAGGAGTATGTCATCGCTATCGGTGGAGGCCAGCTGAAAATGGTGTTTTTTCCTTATCCATAGCCTTACCTCCTACCCCCTACCTGAGGACGACTCTCTCTCCCTCTGACATTCATTGTAACAAACGTCAGAGGTCAGGTGAAAATCGGATTTTTTCATGCACAGCCTTAGTCAGCTGTCACCCCTATTGAACTAGCCGGCCGCCGCCGGCCGGCCCGGTCTACTCACCACGGCAGGAGGCGGTGATTTTTTTTTGTTTTACACTTAAGTCGCTCACCACATGCACACGACTCTACTCACAGACAGACACACTCGTCTTAGGGGGTCCTGCTTCACGCCACACGCCTCCTGTAGTTTTTTGTATACACACTCTAAGCTCATGACCGTTAATCCTTTATACAGCTAATGCGCGTTGAATTAGCACAGTCGGTACACCGCCCGCTCATTTTATGTTTTAAGGTTTTTATTGTCAATTCACAACGTATACAAAATAGTAGTGGTAGCTCAACAATGGTGATCCTTAAGGTTTCATAAATTATGCAGTTTGTTAACACATTTTGATGAGGTAAAGATGGGTATGTACAATGATATAAAGATGGTAATCAAATGATATATACATACAAATTATATACAAAATACAGATTACATAGTAGTAGTATACGACAAGTATTCGGGTGGCATTAAAAATAAAATTGCGAGCTCAGTTACAAGCTAACCTGACACAGGTATCAACTCTTGGGTTCTTAATCAAAGAAATCAGGAAACAATGATGCCTCCATGAGCTAGGTCGGCACGTATAAAAAGACCTGGATGACAGTGGTCCATGGCATGGGGGTATCTTGGTACACGACATTACAATCAGACAACAATCTTGACACACATCACAGTAGCATTCCAGCTGTAAGGGGTGGGTCACACCAGGTAAGGTCATTACAACATTTCCCAATGAGACTCAGCGACTAAACAGCACCATGGGCATGTATGTTTAGGTGAAGTCATGACAACATCTCCCTCACATAAATACACATAGAAGGCAATAGTTACTAAAAAATTACTACACAATGACCCCGTCCAATGCAGTCCCCTGCTTGGCAGGGTTTGGGGTTGGCTTTTCCAAGTCTGCAATACGAGTCAGTCTTTTTTTAAAAGTTAACTTATCCTTACTCCTCTGGAACCACGAGCCCAGATTGCTCCACAGCTTAACTCCCCTAAATAAGGGCGAACTATGAATACCATTGTTTCTTGATCGGGGTAGCTTAATGCGTATATCGTCCTTAGATCTCATCCCAGGTCGTCTCTCTCGATCGTCTACCCAGGCGGGAATCAACGACAGTTTTAGCATGTAGTTTAATAACAGCTCTTGTCTCCTTCTACCAAGCCTTGGTATTTTCGATCTTCGATACATCTCATCTTCAGTCAAAGACTTGCCGCGGTAACAAATTTTCAAACCCCTTTTTTGAAGTCGATCCAATTTTAATGTTAAATCCTTATTAGCCCCGTCATGTACAAAACTTGCATAATCAAATAAACTTAGTACCGTTGATCTATACACCTGCACACATGTGTGTTCAGTTAAATTGTGCCTCATGGCTCCTAGCCTAAACAATCTATGATTGACTTTACAGCATAAGTCTTTTATAGCCGGATCAAAAGATAGAACATCATCTATTTTTAGCCCAAGATAAGTATAATTGTCCACGGTCTCCAAGGGGTTCCCTAGCAACTTATATGATATATTCCTACATTGGACCAGTTTCTGTGTGGTACCAAACCAAGCAACCTTTGTTTTGTCCGTATTTATGGTCAGACGCTTTTCACAACACCAATCTGCAATTTTGTCAATAGCTTTCTGTAGCTTAACAGAAACAGTATCAACCTTGTTGCTTGAAGTATATACTACGAGGTCGTCAGCGTACAACAAGAATTTACAATCATCAATCACAGTTTCTACATCATTTACATAGAGAATAAACAATAAGGGGCCCAAGACGGACCCCTGAGGAACCCCATAACGGACAGGTCTAGTTGAAGAAGTATAGTCACCTATCCTTGTATACTGAGAACGCCCCGTTAAATAACTCATCAGCCAGTTTAATGACCTGTCATGTAAACCCAACTTCCCAAGAACCTCCAACAAGTAGGAGTGGTGAACACTATCAAAAGCCTTTTTCAGATCCAGAAAGCAGGCTCCAGTCAGGTGACCCCTATCCCTGCTCTCATAAACATCATTTAAGAGGGCAAAGATGGCGTCCCCCGTGCCTCTACCTGACCTATATCCATACTGCCTATCAGACAAAATACCCTCTAGTTCCAGGACTCTGGTTAAGTGTATGTGCATGAGTTTCTCAGCAATCTTTGACTGAACAGGCAGCAGTGATATGGGGCGCCAATTTGTGACTAGTTTAGTGTTACCATGCTTTGGGATTGGGTTAACACGCGCAGTTTTCCAGGTATCAGGAAATATTCCGGTATCAAACGTCAACTGGTAAAGCCAAGTCATTTGGGGGATCAGCTCTTTCAGACCCATCTTCAGAATATCGCAACGAATACCTGGGATTCCTGAGGTTTTGTTAATATTAATATCGTCTACCAAAATTTGGATCAAAGCAATCTCAACATTGATACTCAGGTGCCTTGCTTCCTCAGGTTCATCAAAGACAGCACGGGCCGGATGCCCAGCAGCAGTTAAATCATCACATAAAGCATTACCTATGTTGGCAAAGTACTCATTGAGATAGTCAACCGACTCCTGACTTGACCTTATGAACCCATCAGCACATATCAATTCAGGTGGATGCACTCGAACAGTGGGCTTTAGCACACTATTCATAACTCTCCAAAACTTTTTCGGGTCTTTTTGTGACTCATCCAGAGAAGCCTTGATAAGGGCAGCTTTGGAATACTTGATAGCTCTGTTTATTTTGCACCGTAGACTCCTAGCTTTATTTAAATAAATCTCGTCTCTATTCTGCAAAAACAGATCTACCATATCCTCCCTGTCCCTTATCAGGCTTAAGATCTCAGGAGTCATCCACTTGTTTCTTTTGTCCACAATTTCAATTTCAATCCATGGACAATGAAAGTCCAAAAAATTTTCAATATGTGACTGTATGAATCCCCACGCCAAGTCAGGGTCATGATAACTGTAAAAAACATCCCAATCAGCCTCACTAAGCCAGTCCTTAAACAAATCCTCATCAAAATCAGAATACCTCCTCACATGAATTTTCCTTTTCAGGTACTCCAGCTTAGTTTTTGTTTTCACAGCGAATACCGGTAAGTGATCACTTACTAGAAAATTCAGAACCCCACTGGTGATCTCATGACTATAATTTGTAAGAACATTGTCGAGACAGGCCACATTCTTCTTGTCAGTCGATCTCTCAAAAGGGGGGGGGGGAAAGGGATCCGGCTGAAAACGTCACGCATTATGTCTTTTGTTTCTCTTTGTGAATGGCCGCCGGTCAGCCGGCGGCAGCAACCGCTTAATCCTTAATACAGCTAATGCGCATTGAATTGCTGAACAGGGCAGTAAGTGGCTTAGCTCATGTCAGTCGATCTCTCAAAAGGGGGGAAAGGGATCCAGCTGAAAACGTCATGCATTATGTCTTTTGTTTCTCTTTGTGAATGGCTGCCGGTCAGCCGGCGGCAGCTGAACAGGGCAGTAAGTAGCTTAGCTCTAGAAGCGAGAAGGCGTATATAAGGGGTCTGGAAACCCCCATTCACTCACTCAGTCTTTTGCCGCTCTCTACAGTCACCACCATAAGCAAAAGACAACACCTAGTGCCGTCCAAGGATCTAAGCAAGTTCAAGAACAAGAAGACTACGCGGAACAGCGCTCGTTTAGCGTCAGCGCCTCCTCTTGCTACTGAAGATGAGACTGCCGCCGCAACCGCTTGGTCTTATCACCCTCCCGCTGTAGCGAGCGCTCGCAGCAGTAGTAGTAGCGGTAGTAGTAGTAGTAGTAGTAGTAGTAGTAGTAGTAGTAGTGGTAGTAGTAGCAGTACTACTGGTAGTAGTCGTTGTGGTAGCGACGTTGTTACACTCGCGACGGTTGTTGCTGCTAAGCGTGCTGCCGCTGCTACTGCTGCCCCGCCTGCTGCTGCTGCTGCTGCTCCTCGTGCTGCTGCTGCTGGTGCTGGTGATCCTCGTGCTGCTGGTGCTCTTCGTGCTGCTGCTGCTGCTGCGCCTGCTACTGCTGCGCCTGCTACTGCTGCGCCTGCTGAGGCTGCTGCGCCTGCTACTGTTGCGCCTGCTGCTGCTGCTGCTGCTGCACCTGCTGCTACCGCTACTACTACTGACGACAACACTCCTGGCACAGCACAGTACTGGCAACCGGGTTTTTACCTCCCCACTACTGTTGCTGATTTTGATGACCCGCCGCACGTTGCACAGCCCCTCTCCACCACTACATCAACCGACGCCATCGACGCCGCTCGCGCTGAGACTTACAGCTATTCGGACACTCAGCCCCTAAACCAAGAAGAAGAGGAGGAGGAGGAGGAGGAGCAGCAACAGGGTGAGACAGAGAACGACGCTGACAACGAGGCGTACGACGAACCCGAAGGGCTACGGGCGGACGGTACGTTTTTTCGGCTCCCCTCTTCCACTACTTTCGACCTCACTTCCACTGGTAGCGCGTCCGGTCCGTGGCGACTGCCCTCACCACCACCTTACGAGGGCGGCGGCGCTTCATCTTCTACCGCAACACTCAGCACCGACTGCGTGTGGCTGCTCTGTTCCAACAACGAGTCGTCGGATACCAGCGCTGACGCTGCTCCTGTTATTGGTTCTGCTGCTGATTCAGCTCACGCTGATGGTGTTACTCTTCTTGCGGGTCTGAAACGTTCTAAGGCGGGTTCCAGAACAACAAGGCCTACTAAGAAGAGAAAAATACAAGAAAAAGAAGAAGATGGACGAGAAGAAGCAGAGAAAACCCCCCGTCCTCTCGGGTTAGAGTTCTGCTTAGACGGGACTTTGACGCTGGAGATCTGGGAGGACGAGGCTAGACTGTCTAGGAGGCCGCGCTACACAAAAGACGGCCAAGTGAAAGAGGCGTCTCTGACCAGAAGCAAGCAAGTGCACTTCACCGCCGACGCGCTGCGCGAGCTAATAGCGCGCATCGCCGAGATCCGCGCAGTGGTGCGCATACGCGACACAGCGTCCGCGCAAGGAAGACCTAATCACACCCCCCGGTTCACAGTGCTGGATGAGGAGGGCGAAGTGTACGCAGCTGTGAGCTACTACAGCGGTAAGAACCTCATCCACGTGCGCAAGTACGAAGGTCCTGACAAAAAACCCACACAGCAGGGGGTGACGCTGTCGGCCAGAGCGCTCAAAGAGTTGGATGACAAAACAGAGATTATTCTCAAATTTCTCGGTATAGATTTGGAATGAGAGACGCTCAACGCTCACGCGCGCACACACACAGTGTTTGACGTACGCTGTATGAGACAGACAGACGGATACATAGACAGACAGATAGATAGATAGATAGATAGATAGATAGATAGACAGATAGATAGATTGATAGATAGATAGATAGATAGATAGATAGACGGCTAAGTAGTTGGGAAAAAACTTTTTTTTTTTTTTTTTTTAATTGGTAACTAAGTGAAAAAACAAAAAAAACAAAAAAAACATGACGCAGTACGTCTGCGAAAAGTGTTTCAAAATTTTTAAAAGACCGTACAATCACGAGAGACACGTAGAAAAATGTAGAGTAATACCTAAGTTTTGCCCTCTATGCGGCGAAGGCGATTGCCGAAAGATCACCTGTCGACGCGAATCTCTGGACGGGGTGACTATCCCTCCGCGCATATGTGCTGTACCGAACGGTGAGGAAACGTTCACGGCGAATTGGCCTGCAATACAAACGGGCGTCAGGATGCACGGGACTCGCGTGAGTGTAACAAACTTCAGGCTACCAACCGGCGAGTTGAGTGACGCTGTAGATACTATGCGTCGCATTCACTTCACGCAAAGATTCAGATACAAAGTGGGTTTCTCGGTAGGCTTACTCTTACAACACAGAGAAGACAAGAGCAAACTGCGCTACTTTCACGCCTCCCAGAACAACGCAACTCTCATACAACCGCTCCCTACTATAACTAATTCAGAAACTTTGGAAGAGCTCCTCTCAAAGATGGAAAACACCGTCGCTTGCGAGGAAGTACGGAAACTTTGCGACGCTGACACCAAGTGGCACGTTCTTTTTCCTACCAATTTGAACATTTGCGTTTACATGGGACCGGGGGAATTTCCGATAGGCGGTAGGATCACTCAGGCCGGTCGAGTTGGAAAGAGAAGCGGTGTGTTAGATTTTCCCAACAAGGACAACCTCTGCGTATTCCGCTGCATTTCCTTTCACTTATACAACACCAGCAAGCGCGCTTCAGATTTGTTACGTCAGTTCTGTCCCGCTGCCACACCTGAAACCTTTCTGGGTTTGAACATCCGCGACTTACCCGCGTTAGAGAACTTGTTTGACATACAAATAGCGCTTTACACCGCGTCGCGTCAGGTGCCGGGGCGGAAGTTGAGAAGACGCGTTACTCTGATCAGACCACCTTCCAGAACTCTGGCCGCCCGAGGTAAAGTCAACCTACACCTGACGGCGAAAGGCGGTTTGCACGTCTCTCTGGTCACGGACTTCAACGCGTACGCGGGCATATACGAATGTTGCAAGTGTTAGGCGGCGTTCACCACCGAGTTCTTGCTGAAGAGACACAGGAACCAGCTTTCCTCTTGCCGACAAGTCAAGTTGCGCTACGTAGGTGGCATCTACCAAAATTCGAGAACGATTTTCGAAGCGCTAGCAGACTTCTCCATTTTTCCTCCCGACGGACATTCCGGAATCTACCCTTACAAGATCACCTTCGATTTCGAGGCTTTCTTCAGACCGTGCAGAGAACCGTCGACCGAACACGTGTCCCTGCTGTGGGATCACGTCCCTTTGTCGGCTAGCGTCGCATCCGACTTTCCGGGGTGGGAGGGGCCAGTCTGCTTCGTCAGAGAATCCGACGCAGATTCCGACCCCTTGTTGGACCGAGTTTTAAATCACATAAACGAGAACGCCAAAGTCATCGGGGAAGCTGTGCTAGAACTTTACCGACCGACGTTAGCGAAGTTAGATGCGGCGATAGGTGAAGCTCTCCTGCTGGAGGAGGCGACATTCACCCCTTCTCCAGGCGGCTTCGCTGCGGCTCAGACCAGACACCCGTCGTGGGCTTCAACTCGGGGCGTTACGACTTAAACCTGATCAAAATACGCCTTCACTTGTTCTTTGCCTCCGGAGACCGAAGAAACCAAGAATTCAGCGTCATAAAGAGAAGCAATCAATACTTGGCGGTTTACACACAGCACACGGTTTTCTTGGACGTAGTCAACTATTTGGCACCCGGTTACAACTACGCGAACTATTTGCGAGCTTTCACCAGAAACGAAGAGAAAGGTCACTTTCCTTACGAATGGATGACGTCTACCAGGAAACTGGGAAACAGAACACTGCCACCGAGATCGGCTTTTGACAGCGAACTGACGGGCGTCAAAATGTCCAAATCCGACTACGCCGCATGTCAGAAAGTTTGGTCCGACGAGAAGATGCAAACTATGGGAGATTACTTGATCCACTACAACAACAAAGACGTCAAACCTTTCATAGAAGCTCTGAAAAATCACGCTAAATTTTTCCAAGATCGCGGCATTGACATGTTGAAAGACGGGATTTCTCTCGCCGGTTTGACTTTACGGTTCCTCTTCCAAAACCTAGAAGACGCGTTCACAACGTTCCCCCAGTTCGACGCCGTCCTCCACGCTCTGATCAAAGAAAATCTAGTCGGCGGTCCTTCCATCATCTTCCATAGATTTCACGAGAAGGGCACCACGCGGATACGGGAGCACAAGTACGGCGAAGAAGCGAGAACGTGCCAGCACATCCTAGGCCTAGACGCTAACTCTCTGTACTTGCGCTGCATGAGCGAAGCGCACTGCACGGGCTATTACGCGGTGAGACGACCTGAGACCGAGTTCAAGCCCGAAATTAGGCAAAGAAACTCTCACAGCGCTTTGGAGTGGTTACGCTTTGTAGAGCACGACCGCGACGTGAAACTGCGCCACGCTTTCAACGGCGGCGAGATGGTTCTAGGCTGTCGAAGAATTCGCGTCGACGGGTTTCACGCGGCCTCTAATACGGTTTTCCAGTTTCACGGGTGTTGGTTCCACGCTCACGAGTGCATACCGTCGCACCGATATCAGTGCGCTTCACTGAGGGAGGAGAGACGCAACAGAACGGCTAGAGTAAGCGCTTACTTGAAAGCGCTAGGTCACAAGCTGGTCGTCGTGTGGGAGTGCGAATGGAGAGAGATGAAGTGTCGAGATGAGTGGGTTAAGGCCTCCCAACAACACTGGAAGGTTGACGCTTTGAAAGTGTCTCGAAACGCTATGAGCGAGAGCGACATCCTTTCCGCTGTCAAAGACGGGAAAATGTTCGGTTTAGTTCAAGTGAACATCACTACGCCGCCTCACCTACGAGACTACTTCGAAGAAATGACCCCCGTTTTCAAGAACGTGTCCGTTTCAAAATCAGACATAGGACCTCACATGTCAGACTTTGCGCAGGAAGAAAAGCTGTTGAACACGCCTCAGAGATGTCTGATAGGGAGTTACCACGGAAAAAATATTCTCTTGGGAACGCCCCTTCTCAAGTGGTATTTAGAGCACGGTTTGATAGTCACCAAAGTGCAGCTGGTCGTAGAATACCTACCTTAACGCTCCTTTGCCGGTTTCGCGGACGAAGTAACGGCGGCGCGAAGACGTGGCGACGTGAACGAGAACGAGAAAATTCTGTCAGACTGTTACAAGTTAATGGGAAACGCCACGTACGGTAAAACAATCTGCAACAAAGAAAAACACACGGCGGTGAGATACACTGACAGTCGGAAGTCCGAACTATTGGCCAATTCGTGGCGCTTCAAAAAGGCGTCCGAGTTGAGTTCTGATCTGTTTGAAGTCGAACTACAACCGAAAACAGTCAAGAACAACCTCCCTATTCAAATAGGGTTCATGGTATACCAGTACGCGAAGTTGAAAATGTTAGAGTTCACATACGACTTCTTGGATAGATTCGTCGATCGGCGCGATTATGCTCTTTGTCAAATGGACACCGACAGTCTTTACATGGCTCTCAGTGGTGACACATTGGATGACCTAGTCAAACCTCACCTGAGAGAGACGTACTTCAGAGAGAAACGAAAGTGGATTCCGACAGCGGTGTGCGACGATCACTTAGAGCTTTTCGTGAAGACAAAAACGGAAAGAGTGCGAGAATGGTGTCCGCCGCCCGGCGGGTGTTGTGAGAGACGTTATCTTCACGATCTGAGAACTTCGGGGCTTATGAAAGCGGAGTGGGAAGGTGACGGGATCCTAAGTCTCAACCCTAAGACTTACATTTGCTACGATCGAGTCAGCGGCACCGGTGAAAGAAAATCCAAAAAATGGAGTGCAAAAGGTGTACAGAAGAAACAAAACCCTAAAGAACCAGACGACTTCTTGGATGTTCTTCGCCAACGAAAAACTCTCCTTGCGGTAAATAGAAATTTCAAAGTGTACGAAACAAAATGGTCACTTACACCATAGAGAAAGACGGCGTGCGCTACTTGTATTATAAGCGTCGCGTGCATTCTGACGGTGTGACAACGAGTCCTTTAGAGATATGAAAAAAAAATAAGTGTGTTATTGATTGATTGAGCGCATCTTTTCAAAAATAGAGTGTTTATCAAGATTGAAAAAAAAGAAATAAAAAAATAAAATAAAATTATTGTTGTGTTTTTATTTTCATACGTCTTCTTTTATTAGTAAGTCGCGTGGCCTCTTAAAGTGTCACTCATGTGACGTCGACACTTCTAGTCACGTGCCTCATCAGGTCACTTCCGGTCACGTGATCCTAAAGACCATCACTTCCTAAACAAAAAAAGTTAAGAGACACACTTCTTCCTCTCGAGAGGAAGAAGTGTGTCTCTTGATTTAATTCTTTTCTTTCTTTTTTTCTTAAAAGAGACAAACTCCCCTTAGAGTGCCCCCCCACCCCCCTAGAGTGCCCCCCTCCCCCCTCCCCTCCCCTCCTCTCCCCTCCCCTCCCCTCCCCCCCACCCACCCCATGCATCCTAAAAGTGCCCCCCTCCCCATGCATCTTAAAGGGCCCCCCTCCCCCCCTCCCCCCCTCCCCTCCCCTCCCCCCTTCTACACTCTAAAGAACACTTCTACCTAGTTCAATAAGTCACTTCCAGTCGCTCATAAAAAATAAAATGAAAAAACAAACTTATATTGTTGTGTTTTTTATTGGTTTACCAAAAAAATAAGAGACTCGCCTCCTCCTCCTCCAAAAAAAAAAACATCACATTTTAAAGCGCGTGACCCCTTAAAGACGCTCATCTCTTCATTAAGTCGCGTGACGTCACTTCTTCCGGTCACGTGATCAATCAGGTCACTTCCGGTCACGTGATCCTCAATGAGGTCACATGACGTCACTTCCGGTTGTCCATTAGGTCATGTGACGTCACTTCCGGTCACGTGACTCATCAGGTCACTTCCGGTCACGTGATCCTAAATTAGGTCATATGACGTCACTTCCGGTCCCCTAAGTAGGTCATATGACGTCACTTCCGGTCCATAAGTAGGTCATATGACGTCACTTCCGGTCACGTGACCAAATGGCGGCCTCTGATTGGCTAACTAGGTCACGTGACGTCACCACTAATCCCCTAAGTAGGTCACTTCCGGTCACGTGACCAAATGGAGGCCTCTGATTGGCTGCATATCGATTGAGTCATAAACAGTACTTAAGCATAGTCCCGTTCCGATACATTATATACTACTTAACTCTGTTAATAGTTTTTTTTCAAAAAGTGTTTGCATCAAAATGAAGATTTTCATCTCAGCTACGTTATGCCATCACCATCACTACTGTCCTGTACTAGAACAGCGTTCCGATGGCCCTCTCGTTTGGGGGCTATCATTGGTTCCCAAGAGGACGGAAGCAGAACTGATGCACATGCGCCGCTGCCACCTACTTAACTCTAGACGCGCGTTGTCCAGTCGAGAATAACATTTTTCCCCCCGCTGTGTTTTCATCTCTTCCTTTATTTTCAATTCGTCCACAGATTTGCATATTTCAAGATAATTCAAGAAAATAACAGAGGTGGTTGCAAAAAAGGTCTTATGAAAAGTGTCTCACCTTGAGTTGCAAGATAGTTCCCATTGACTTAGCACTAGAATTGTGTGGACCATAATGTAGACAAAAATCCCTTCTAGTACTTAAGTGTTTAATTTTTCGACACAGAATTCTTTTGTTTTTTTGTTACAATTTTTCATTTAAATATTTCAGTGTGTTCCAACGGAATATTGATAATATTGATACATGTAACATGTAACTGAGTGTTCAATCTTTCAGTTTTTGTTTTCTTGCATAAATTGCATTATTCTTTCATGTTTAAATTGACATGCCAAGTTTAAACTTCAACTATCTTGATGTGACCCCTAAGAAGGCGTCACATAAGATTTAAGGTGGTAACCCTGAGTCAATAACAATGTATATGGGACCTTGTGCCAAACCTGTGGTAGCGCTCATACTGCAACATAACAATGTATATGGGACCTTGTGCCAAACCTGTGGTAGCGCTCATACTGCAACATAACGATGTATATAACATGATGTTTATATATAGGACCTTGTGCCAAACCTGTGGTAGTGCTCATACTGCAACATAATGATGTATATGGGACTTTGTGCCAAACCTGTGGTAGCGCTCATACTGCAACATAACAATGTATATGGGACCTTGTGCCGAACCTGTGGTAGCGCTCATACTGCAACATAACTATGTATATAACATGATGTTTATATATAGGACCTTGTGCCAAACCTGTGGTAGCGCTCATACTGCAACATAACGATATATATAACATGATGTTTATATATAGGACCTTGTGGCAAACCTGTGGTAGCGCTCATACTGCAACCAGGAATACCATCAGGTCCCAACTAACTGGTTTCTCCCTAAAATGTGAATCCCTGATACATCATTATTCTGCTTTAAGCCATACATAATTACTCAGAAGTGGGCCTATCCAATATAAACGTATACATTTTCGGACTCATTATGATATACAAATGTAACATCTAAAAATACTCGCTAAAGGTGTATTTTAACAAATTTGAATTCTAGTGATTTAGTTGTGACCTAAAAATGTAGTGTTTTGGGTCATTTCTCATTTGAAATTAATTTTTCAAAACTAGCGTTGTGTGCTTCTCACCTGTTCATTTACTAATACTCTAAAGTGGTGCGCCTCCTTTATAAATGAGTCTTCACAGCCAGCTGAAATAAACCAAACAACAGTCAGAAAACATTTCCACTGACAACGCGAATAGAAGGGACACTTTCAAACAAATTCACTATACGTTTAAAGTAGTCTATTTGGGAAGAGGGAATTTGGGAACCATGAGGGACATCCCTTTATTACATTTAAATGCTATTTTTTTCATACTTATGACCCAAAAAAATTAGATTTAGACAGTTGTAGACACCTCGTGAATGAACAGATTAGCAATAGGCATACCATCATACCCATTGTTAAGACCACATGCAATATCACTGATCTTTGAACAGAGAAAATGAAAGTGTTGGTGCATCGCGGCCTGATGCTGGTAGTGGCCCAGTTATGAGCAATAAAGCCAGCCCTTAACCTGCTTGTTGTACAAGGACGAGGGACATATATCGACCGACAAAATATGATGACTACGACCTCACATAAAACCAACATTGGGACTTCATGCCCGTTCTACCTGCTATGTTAAACCCTGTGACATTATTTTATGCCTCATTTTTCCCAGTTTCTTTCCAGCAAAGTTCTGCTATCATGGGATAATATGACTATGGAGGTCGTCACTATTGTGTTTCTTATGATTGGGACTATACATGTCTGCAGGGACGTTTAATTCTTTTAAAAAAATAATTTTTAAACGTTCTTTTGATAAAAGGGAGATGTTGGGGGGCGCATTGACGTGCAACACCAGAATCCATATGGCGGACTTGAGTGCACATGGCAGACAGAGTCACAACATGTATTGGCATACAGAGTTTAGTGAATAGGGCACTGCGTGTGGCCTACAGGAGAACAGGATTGACTAGCAGAACGGCCCTTCATAGGAAGGCAAAACTAAATTATCTGAAAGATAGGAGAGAATTGCACCTGCATCAGATGGCTTTTACAAAGCTGACAATTTAGACGCTAGGCCGGTAAGGACAAGGCTGCATGATAATCGTCTCCTAAGACAATACAGAGCCAAAGACCCTGCATACCGTAAAAGTTTGAAGTATAGAATGGCACAGGTGTGGAATAGTTTACATAATGATGTGCGTGCATTACAAACTAAAGGTGAATTTCTTAGTTGGACAAAACGGCATTTCTCTGAAAGAATAGCAAGATATAACCATCAAACCTGGACCTAGACCCATACCTCCCCATGACCTAAGCCCAACCGACCATTGGGCTCCCACAAGGACAAAAATATCGTCCTTCTTTTTGATTTAGTAACTGTATTTTTTTCTCCATAAGGGCAAAACATTAGTCCTTTGGGATACAGCCATACCATCTGGCTTGTACACCCATAAATAGGCTATGAACATCAGCCACTGGACATGGATACGCCCTATCTGGGCTCATGGCCCTTGAGTGTGTAACCATGACAGAGATCATATGCAACTTTATATTTCACGCTATCTATACTAACAATCTCTTTCTATTATCATAAGAGGCCTTAAGCCACACTATCTAGAAGCTATATGTATACATGTAATATATAAACCATCAACTGGATACAAAATAATTACAGGCAACCATATATACCTATATGTTTTCAGTATAAATAAAAGAATTTACATACATACATGTATTGATGTAGATCTACTGGTAACTCAACTGATATTAAAGAAGTATAATATCACTCTGGCTCACAGCTTGTACACTCCAACTATAACCTCCCAGGGAAGTTATGCCCGACATCATAATATTCCCAGACCTGGATCAAGTTTGAAACTGAGCTGATTATGTTTTATACAAATTTTCTCTTTTAGAACATTACTCATTTATCTTGACAATAATTGTGAGCAGGCAAGCAAAAAGGATAGCCAAAAAGAGGGCCCATTGGCTATCCTTTCTGCTTGCCTGCTCACTTATTTTGATACCAAAATATCGCAAGATATTATGAGGGATGAGCTTGCACACTGATAGCTACTGAGAGCCTACTAACGTAACACCTCGCATATAAGTAACAGCTGATATGTGAGTCAGATCGGCGGTGCCGCTTATAGCATCGTCCCATCATACGCGAAGTTTTTGCTACTATAGCACAGTACTAAAAGTCACCATGATCAGATCCCTGGTGCAGCTTGTAGGATACGCCCAAAGTTGGAGTGAAAGATATACATATATTTTTTGGAAATACACGATTTACTATGCTTAAGAACTGAAGCACCACATTCGACCCCCCCCCAATTCAATACAATGTAGTTGAATTCAATGGGCTAGGAAAAAGTTGTCTTTCTTTCATAAGATGGCTTCAAATGAAAAGATTAACACAAGTGCCAACTTCTACTTGTGAAATACAACAGAGATAATAGGGAAAATAGCAAACCCTACGGAGCTCATTCAACCTTTCCCCATGCAATAAATTGCCCTCCCCCATGTCCCCTCCACAAAATCTGGTCTAAAAGAACATAGAAAAAAACTATATGAAAATAATAAGGTAATACATATTATGAACGTTTCTACATAACGTTAATATACATTATTTTTAGTCAATGTTTTTACATTTTACGTTTTATTAAAACCTTTAAATGATGTATTTTTAGCATTATATAATGTTATTGAGGGAATTCTGAGGTGAGAAGACACAAGACATTATATGGACTTGGGCTGGTAAATATCCGGCCTATTTATTAACATGCATAACACATGCATAACACAAAGCAAAGAAAAAATGAATTCTTCTCAAAGCAAGCGAGCATGTAAGCAGTGATCATGTCGACCGCTCTGGGTGACTCTCCTTGAATCAATAACAAAGGTAACCAAGGTAGTGAGGCTCCCTGGCAACCAGCACACAGCATACATAGAGGGCGCTCTACACTGGATAACATGAGTTGGGTTTGGCACGCTTCCCTGAATCAATAGTGGAAACAACCAGGGTTGTTTCCTTCCATTTTTGTTAGCTGGGTAGTCATTTATCCACTAAAATAGAATCTTTTTGCACCCCGGTACTAAAATATGACCATGACGTATCATATATTTGGTTACAATATGTAACTACTTCTACATTGGTTAAATGCTTCCATCAACAAATCTTTGTTTTCTCTCTGGAGCAATCATTTTCCAGTGAACACTTAAGAGGTTAGAATAATAATAGGAGTCACTGGATTCTTGAATTAGTGAGTAGCTTAACGTCTAAGATGTTTTTATTCCAAATCACTTGATATCAGTTGTATAGGAATTATATTTCACATTGCAGGATGCTAGTTCATGAAATATGTGTCATAAAGTCCCCTTGAATACTACAGTCTTATCAATAAAAATGTGTTACCAAAATGTAAGTGTTATATTATTATCTAAATGTACTCGTTTTAACAATGGAAAAATATGTTTCCATTTTTACCACCACGAACCTATGAATAGAGCAAATATCCCAATTATGTAACTAACATAGTATTGTGTAGCGAGCTTCCCGGCTGGGAGAGCTATACAGGGCTATGGGTTACCACACTCTACCGTATGACGGACAAGTCAGGGTGAGCTGCCTTATATAGGAGGCTCCTAGGTCAGCTGGCCCTTGTCCTGCACCTCAGCACCCCCCCACACATCCACACAGGTGTATGTGTGTGTGTGTGTGTATGGGGGTTTGTGGTCAACCATGCCTCTAGTCACCCCTTCCCACCTGGGTGGGTGTGGGTGACTGGGGCTCAGTGCTGGTTATGAAACCTGCTATGTGTCTAGGTGCATGTACACAGGGGTAGCACACAGGTAGACTGTTCCCTAAAAAAGGGTGGAGACAGAAAGGGTTTTATTATTTCTGTGGGGGTTGACCGTGGTATACGGTTTCGACACTAGTCTCATCAGGAGTTTGGTGGCAGGTAGGGGTAGTGAATCAAAGATTAAATGTTTTTACAAAAATCCTTGAGACACCTGTGTCTGGAGCAAGTCTAATTTTCAGGGTAGACTTGCTCCCCATTCCTTACCAGGGAAATGGTGGAACCACTTTTTTAGAAAAAGTGGACACGTGCTGAGACACTAATTTAATAGTGTCACGGTGCATAGAAAAAATCTAATAGTAGATTTTTAAGTAAACTTGTCCCGGTAGTATGGGATGAAGCACCAGTATTCAACTGATGTGGTCAAAATTGTGTTTGCCCCCGGTGGTTCTAGGTTTTTAACTAGATCCCGGGGATCCTGTTTTTACACAGATCCCCCATAAACATTAAATGATCAGTACGGTATTTTATGTTTAGGGCGAACAAAAAATTTTGTTACGAGGCAGTGAGTGTCTTAGCTTCACCCATACACACTGTCCAGTGTGTTTAAACCCCTAGGAGCCTGAGTGCCTAACCGGAAAATCCAGTTAAACTCAATTTTAAGCCTTAGTTTAAGGGCTTTTTTGCTGAGAGGATGTTCATACACATAATCTAGCACGTAGACCTTCATGTCCTGGTCGACATTGTGGCCTTGTAGACCGAAGTGGTACTGAACGTCGGTACTGAGAATGCATTTTTTGGTTTCATACACATGTTTCCACAGTCTTTTCTTTAGTGGGCGGTATGTTTGACCTACATATCTAATGCCGCACTTTCTGCATTCTAGGCAATAGATGAGGTTGGAGCTACAGCATGAAATCATGCTTTTTGTTTCGAAGCTCACTGTGGTCCCAGGTTTGTATATGCGACCACTTTTGTCCAACTTGAGGCAGTGTGGGCAATTTTTCCTTTTGCATACGTTTTTTGGAGCATTCTTAGTGATGGCATCCTCTGGGGCAAATGGGTTGTAATGGGTTGCTGCTCTGACCAAATGGTCTTTAAGGTTTTTAGGCCTCTTGTAGCTGCGGCCCCACCCTTTGCGGTGCATTTTCTTGGTGGTTTTTGATCCACCTAGGCGATCCCAGTTCTCGGCGACTATGTTTTCTAGTCTCCTGTCATTTAATCTGAATGTGGTTGTCATGAAGATTTTATCTTCTATGGCCAGATCAGTGTCTCTTTCTGAAGGGTTGAGGAGGTCTGCCCTGCTTCTATCGAGGCATTTCCTCAGTGCTGCTTCTAAGATCACATTTGGGTAGTCACGTGCTTTAAAGTACATGACCATGTTTCTTAGATGTTTTACAAAGTCAATTTCTCTGCTGCAGATTCTTTTTGATCTGATGAATTGACTGTAGGGGAGACTCTTGGTGCAGTTTGGTGGATGTGCTGAGTCGAATTTGAGGTAACTGTGAGAGTCTGTTGGTTTACAATACAGATCTGTGTACAGTTTCCTATCTGCACCCACCTTGACTGTTGTGTCTAGAAAATTTACTTCTGACAGTGAGTGTTCAGAGGTGAATTTTATGGTGGGGTGTGCATTGTTGAGGTGTTGGATCCAGGTGTTGAGTTTATCAGCGCCATGTTCCCAGATGAAAAAGATATCATCTATGAATCTGAGCCAGATTGTTGGTCTGCATTCATGTAAATCCAGGATTTCTTCTTCCAGGATGGACATGAATAGACAGGCATAGGAGGGTGCTAGGCGAGTGCCCATGGCTGTCCCTCCTATTTGTAGGTAGTTGGTGCCATTGAATTGAAAATTGTTTTTGCTTAAAACAATTCTCAATAGATCCACAATGGAGTCATTTTTAGGATTGGTCCAACTAGGGCGATTTTTGTTCAACGCCCGGGAAATTGCATCTATACCTTCATCATTAGGGATGTTAGTGTATAGTGAACCTACGTCCAGAGTGCCCATAATTGTGCCTTCTTCGAGACAGTCAATTGCTTCAATTTTATTAATGAAGTCAGTTGTGTCTTTGACATAGGATTCGATTCTGCGTGCCAATGGTTTCAGAAAAATGTCAACGAACGCTGAAATGCGTTCAGTGGCACAACCATTGGCACTGACAATCGGTCTCCCCGGCGGGGGAGTGACATTCTTGTGTATTTTTGGAAGAAAATACACTCGGGGAGTTTTCACCTTGGAATTGGTGAGCATCCCAGCCACTGAATTAGTAATTTCTCCACGGGCGACCATGGACATTACATATTCATTGACTAATGTCATATACTCCTCACATAGTATTGTGTATTGATATAAATCTGGTTATGTACAAATAATATTATGATTCGCTTGTCAATAAATTTATCTTCAATAAAATAGTCCAGCAAATTTGGAAAGGAACCAGGTGCTATATGCAGTAACAATCAGGGTGACAACCTAAATATCAGTCCAAGCAGACTACTGATGAAAACCATGGAAACATGGCCTCCTGCTACCATTCCTCCAACTGCAAAATATAAACAGAACATGCACTGATATTTATTTCTTCTTCTTCATGATTTCTTTTAAATGACAGATACATGCATAGTGCTTAAAAAAGTCATGTCTTTTGAATATTGGATTATAGATACATAATCTCACATAATATCATATCTATGAATGAAGAATCTTTCAAATTTATAAAAGTAAGAAATAGGTGAACAAGTATAAGGGATCAACTGTTTACTTATATGTACAGGTTACATTTCAAGATATGCACGAGCCAGAACCAGATAGACCAAGTTAATGGTATAAGTTGTTATTCATCTTGTTTACAAGAAAATCGAACTCACACCACATGAGTGGGAGCCGGGTGACTTTGCTTTAGTTGAGTAGTTATTATTTACAACTACCTCAAAATATCAAATGGGTACCAATAGGTACCGACGATATATACTTGTATTACTTCAATGTAACTTGATTACGCAACTGTAAAGATTAATGTTTCTTAAAGAAAAGAAATAATACTTGAATTTTGTTTAAAATCGGATATCACATACCTGCTCCGCTATCTGCTCCGCTATCTGTTAGAAAACAATAGTAAAATCTTTTACAAATATCTTTACAAGTGGGAGAAATAAGTTTTACAGAGCAATATAAGGTCTTTCAAAAGAAAATAAAGTACATTAGATTATCATACAGCGCGATAATGCCCCTAGTCTTAATACTATGTCAGTATTGTATAGGGCTCCTATGGGTTAGGCCATAGGTGCATCCATTCTCAGGAGTTAGAAGTTCAATCAGGCAACACTAGGTGGATGCCTATGGACTCAGTACTGACTGAAGCCCCGAATAGTAACCCCCTGACTAAAAGTGGGTGCAAGTTGATAACAGCTAGGTGCCCTATGAGAAGATTTTTATTAAAGCTCCACTCTCACCACTAAAGCTTCACCACATAGTGGACTATAATAGTACTAGACATATGACTAGTAGAAGCTTAGTATGAATAAATTTCCTTAACGGAAATGCAACATTACATCTTTGGAATAATATCCTTACCTGTAGGATTCACTTCATCCTTTCCAGGCTTTTTGCACACCCAACCGACACTTTGATCGCAAGTAGCCGTACTCCACTTTCCATCATCCATGTTTGCATAGACACATGGATAATAATCAGGAGCAATTGGCTCCCGATCAGCCCAGTTATCATAATCATGAGCTGTCCCATCGGTCCAATAATATACAAACTTGTCCTCTTCTACAATTAAATACAAAATATGTGATTAAATGGAATATTAAATTGCAAGTAATATTTACATCAGGAAAAACAATTTAAAATATCTTACAAGCCCTGAAGTGGTTAACATTTCCATTGTTTATGTAGTCTTTATCAGCATATGCATTGGATTCCCAGTAAACAAAAAAAGGTTACACAACGTTATATAATGTTTCTCTATGGCTCCTAATTATGGCAAAATTTTATATAATGTTAAAAACATTACTTTGACTCAATGAAAGAAAGAAAAATGTTACAAAAAAGGTGGTCCTCCTATCAAAGCTACATAATTAACATAAGTACCCATAATTAACCTATAAAAGGTTACATCTATAAAGATCTATGTACCTGTTTCCTTGATTGCCATGCCAAACCAGTAGTGTGTGCTCAGCATATCTGGAGGCAGTATAGAGGCTTGTTTCATACCAACTCGTACCTCTCTCATCTCAAAGGCATCATTTATAGAGGCAAGGTCTGAGCCGCCCATATCCCGACACATCTTAAGAGCAACATTAAATGGTCGACTGTCATCCGGCTTGAAGAGGTAGCAGTGCCCAGTTATCAATGAGTGGTGCCATCCTGGGTCACACTTTGGAGATGATGTTGGTAGAGTCACATGTGGGGCTGAGTGTGAAAGATTTAAAACATAGAGGACGTGGTCAACAATATCCTGTAACTGCCTGACTACATCTAGATGTGTCTCAACAATGTATTTTTTCCTTTCCAAGCTCTGTTCACATCAGAAGATGTATCACATGAATATAAAACACAGCCATGGATGCCGTATGTTCTCATGTATATGCCTAACTCACATATAAGCCATAACCTGAACTTTGGGGAATCCCATAAGCCAAGGGGATCTAATAATGTTGACTTTAGTACAATAGCATACGTCTAAAAATCTCCATATAAGCCATATCCTTTATAGGCATGTTTGGTAAAAAAGAAAAAAAAGCTGAGTCTGAGCAATGTAGAACCAATGTTAAGAATTTGCTTACTTACTTTTAGGGGCCTTGCAGATATATCCATGGTAAACACTGCATCGGTAGTCATCCCATTTTCCCGGCATATATTGGTTCCACATTTTGACACAGTCCTCTTCGCTTTCTTCTCCGTTTGGCTCCGCTGGGGCCCAGGCTTCAAACTGAAGTGCCGAACCATCTGTCCACTTCATCTTCGTCCTATCTATAATCATACAGGTGACATTACTGTTGAGTATTGGAATTTTTTCCCCAGAGCTTAAATTAAAATTGTATCAAGCCATGTGGTACCAAGTGATTATGTATATAGTTTTCATCAAACCAGACAAGTTGTAATTGGGGAAAATATGGGTCTAACAATTATTGACCTTCTTTAGGTGATCCACAAGAGACACTCTGAGGGAAAGGCCCATTGATATGAAGGAGGTTGACAATGTTTGTACACAAAGAATTTCCTATGACTTAATACATTAAACTTACCAATGTTTGATCTGTATAACCCGATCCACATGTCTCTATTGGCATATCCCTTTTGGTTCAAACGATCTAGAAGCATCTTATTTTCATGATAAGTGTGAATTGAGGCAAGGGTCGACAGAAAGGCCTTTTCCTGACACTGAAAGGTAAAGTGTTACTATCATTGAGCTTCACAGTGTTAACTTATGGCTGTGTCACACGATCTTGAGCCAATGTTTTTGTCTCTGATCGGGTGCCGTCTCTGACCGGGTGCCGTCTCTGACCAGGTGCTGTCTCTGACCAGGTGTCAGAAAAAAGGTGTTTTAAGGTGGCCGGCGGGGATTGAAAACTCTTGCATTGCGCAGCTTTCTGCGCACTTCAAGTCAGATATTGACCTATCTGTAGGTAGAAATAGACTTGCAGTTTGACAGAGTCTTGCTGGCCTATGTGTTCCATGCTTGTCACGTTATCAGAGGGTGGGGAGTTCAAACCCTGCTCATGCCTTTACAAATTTACAATTTTACGATTTACTTTATGTGTATCTGTGGGAGGAGTAAAAAGAATTTTCATATTTGTATTATTGATACATAATGGATGACGTCAAATATAGTCTATTATATGAAAGGAAAAAAACATAGTTGACTGGTGGTATGACTGAGGATCGAACTCACAAGCTACTGGTCTCTAACCCTACGCCTTAGCTAGAGAGGCCACAGAGCCAGATGGTACAGTACAAATTGAAGACTGTATTATTGCCTCCCTATAACCAGATCACATTCCCTTACATTTTTTATTTCAAATCACAAAAAAACATAGAAATATGCCCGGGACCATGAGTTGAAAACACATTTACTGGATAGATAATATTATAAACTATATTGTAATAGAGTATCAAAATAACGCAGTTACTTTTTACAGCCATATTGTAAGTATATGTTAGAAAATACCATATGATCCAAATATAGGTTACTCAAACTTCGGGGTAAAATATCTCAGAATGTAGCTCGGGACCCCCCGTTTTTCTTTGTATTTTTGGAAACCATATACCCTTAGGATCATATGGTCGAAATCTTGTAAAATCGTAGTTACTCTTAGACTATCCCCACCGGCCACCTTAAAAAGAATTATACTCATGTACATAAGGATTTGTACAAACGTTATTGCGGTTGTTATATAATTATAATTATAATTACAATTAGCCTCCTGCTGTTGGTATTTTGACCTTATCAAGCCAAGCCGGTCAGAGACGGCACCCGGTCAGAGACGGCACCCGGTCTGAGACGGCACCCAGTCAGAGACAAAAACATTGGCCCAAGGTCGTGAGACACAGCCTTATTCATAATTATTAAGAAAATATGAGAATGGTTTTCCGTAAATTCAAGTATGATATCTATCATTCTTTTAAAATGCCAAGCAGACATCCAATTTTTACATTATTGCCTCCTATGCCACTATACAGAAATTCACCTCTTTTTTAGCTTGCTCCCAGGTGGAATATCCATCAGGAACAAGAAGGTAGCAGTGTTGACCATCCTCAAACCAGCTGTCACCAGTAGGACACTTCCCTGGTAGTGTAGCCGGTGTTGTCTGAGCGGGGACTGGAATGTAAATTGTTCCTAGTTATACTGGTAATCGGTATGGGGCAGCACTTAAACACTGTCAGCACTCTTATTCTCTGTTCAATAACTGGATGGATATTTCTAAAGTAAGTGAATATAATTGAAAACTCTAATTTAATCAGGTTTGAAATTAAAGAAGAAAATCTAGAAAGGGTGCAATTTTCTTTCTTTTAAATAGGCTTCACCTTCGATTCTCTATAATAGTGGCATTACACAAACACTTTACCAGCTAATTTCAGACGCTAAAACAGCAGAAAAAGTTAGCTTTTAGTAATAATTACATTCTTGGTTCTCTGGTTTCTAGGACTAAACCTGACAGGTTCTAGTATATTTTTCCATTTATGAGGAAAGGCTTCCTTAAGAAGATCCACCATACACCTAACAAGTGGGAGGATGGGAAACCTTTCTTTACTGGGTAGTGGTTAAGATATAGCTGTATGTTACATATCTTGTAAACTCTTCCTGCATTCACACTGAAAGCCACCTGTATGCAACACACTCCTATATATCAGTATCTCACTGCTCAATTGCTACTTGGTAATAAAGATAAATATTTACAAAAACAATGCACATGTTGGAGCTTACTTTGTGAAATCTTGCAAACAGACGGATACTGCTTGCTACAGACATCATCCAACCATCTGCCATCTGATGACATCCTAACACATCCACCTTGGGGCTCTTTTACAGGTTGTCCATTAGCCCAGTTTGTCATAAAGATACGCCAGCCATCTTCCCACTTATACTCGCCATTATCACCACTCTGAAACATAAACCTGAAAGTGTGTATCCTGCTTGTCTGATGTATTTTATGATCTTATACAATTGTACTACATGCTCAAAATTCATTACTTTTTACATATGTGACATGTACTGGGAATAGGGACCTTAGTGCACCCTGCACTAAGGTACTTTTCTTTTGCAGATCGTGTCGCCTTTTTCATCAACGATTCTAATTCATGTTCATTGTTCATCCATTGTTATTAATCTATATTCAGCAAATGGTATATTGTCAACATTTCTCAAGGCATCCCTATTTGCCCACTTCCCCCTGAAGTGCAATACAACTACATAAGTTTAACCAACTCAGTCTGTAGACAAGTTGTCTGGTTTTGTGTGATAAAACTCCTACTACATGTACATATAATTTTAGTTAATTTCAATGTGGAAAAAAAGCGTAGCAGTGTAAATGTTATCAATTATCAATGCCTATATCTTCAAAGAGAAAGGCAAGGAATAAAGGTTAAAAATTGCATTGCTTAACCACTCACAGTACTATTCCTATCTCTAAAACCAAGCCATATGTCTTTTCCTTTTGTTATAGCCAATGTCTGCATTGCTGCATTCTCTGCCTCGGCATGAATGCCAACCAGAGTTGCTGATGGGTCTGACTTTTTGCATTCAGCACTAGCTGTATCCCAGGACCATAGAGTTGATTGGTATCTAAAAAATTAATTATTATGTGTTATTATCATTGTAAGCAGGGAAGGTACGCAAATATAGTTTACTGTGTTACCTAAAATTATTGCATATAAAATAGAGCAGAGCATGAACAATACTTGATACTATATGATATAAAGGACCAACAGAGTTAAAATCATGGCAGTGTATTGTCATGGGCATATTAGACAAGACTACTCACTTGTAACACCCATACCAATAAGGCATGAAATCTGTTGGGCATGTAAAGTTAACTTTGGGTATTGCAGACGTAGGAATGACACTGCTTGAATCTGAAAGGGGAATGATCATCTTTAATTACATTCAATCTAAATTGAATTCTTCTTTGTGTTATGGGGAGGATTGAATTTCTTTTTTAATAAAAAAAAAGTGGGTGCACACATTTTGGCCTGCAACACACATTGGTTCATATACATTTTCCATGACTTCTAATGAATAATATTCTAAATACAAAGCTTGGAAAATCAAGAAATCAAATGGTATTATTGATCTAATGTATGACAATCTAAACTATGACACTTGGAGGTAATTATAATCAATTAATGGATTGATACAAGATAGGCACTCATACCCGGTCCCTTTCATCCATATTGGATAGAGCATTGGAACATATATAGTTAAATCACATCAGTGCCTTTTGTATGGAGCATGGGAACATATATAGTTAAATCACACCAGTGCCTTTTTGTCCCAGTGTCTATCGGGAATTACCTTTATACGTTTGACATATGTAGCCTCTCTTGTCGCTGCATTTTATGTTATTCCACTTCCCTAAATATCCTAGAAGCATCCGAACCTCTGTGCAGTGACCCTGTATGTGTTGCAAGTAAACTGTGTGGTAATAATTCAAATAGATACTATGACCTTCATAAAGCTAAATCAAGTTTTAGTCACATTAAAATGAATATCTTTGTCAGTTCACTTTAACCATAATGAAAGATAACATGTTTGATACATCACCATAAGATCAGATATATTCCTATTGAGAGATAGAAATGTTCAGACTCAACTTGCAGTTATATAGGGTTATATTTGAATTACTCACATTTGAATCAGGTTTGTCAGCTTCCCAATTGTCATATTGATGAGGGCTACTGTCCACCCATTTCCAAGTACTGCCATATTCTTCTCTACGGAGGCCAACCCATACTCCAAACTTCACTGAGGTCAATTGTGCATTGATAAAAGCTAAAAACAGAGCAGCTATTAAGTCTGTGAATGGTTAATCAATTTAAATGGTCTTATATTAATCAGATGACCTTTGATTACTACATGAACTGTTTAGCTCTAACAAAAAGCCAAGAAGGGGCAAACGGAAAGAGGTGCCTTGATATTAAAGTGAATACCTTGGTTAGTATTGAACAAAAGTTGAGTTATAAGCACAGCCTCCAATATATACAATAATATTACTAACTATAACATTCAAACCTAGCTGCTATGTATTTATCATAGCCTAAGACTACACAATGCATGCAATATAAGTGCAGGGTATGCACATGTCAAGGTATTGGATCACGTTGTCCCAAAAAGACATGCAACACAAAACCAATACATAACTTTGAGAAGTGTTTTTTTAGAATTGTTACAGTAACCCATGTTGATAATACTATGCCTCAGTACATGATTTGTTCTCACCTTGATCAACTTCATTTTCAATACTTGCTAAACTGGGAAGGCGGCCTGGCTCCTTTCTGCATTGATCTAAAGCTTCATCAAATGTCAGAGAACCTTCCCCAAAATGTCCTGGTAGAACCACCTTGAAGCATTTGTTTCCTGGAAACCATTATTCATTGATATATAACATCTCAAGGAATGCAGAATGGTGCTTATTGTGTAGGGGTTATTTGTGAAACAATTTCTTTATTACTCTCCTTCCAAGTTATGTATACCACAATTTCCATGTATTATTTTCTTATTCCAGTCTTCCTGATACTGGCCATATCTAGATCTAGAACCTACAATCCAATGAATAAAATGAATATGTCTTTAAATTTTATATATATCTACCACTGCCATAGTATCCTGCTGGGCAGTAACCGTCAACAGCCTGGGTGGGAACGGTCGTCTTGGGTGTTGGGCTGCTGTTGGTTATTGGTCTTTTACAAAGGAAGCCCTTCTTTGTATCACAGTGTCCATTCATCCATTTTCCTGACAATAAGAAAAGAAAAGATCCTTATTGTTTGATATAGATGTATACAGGGGCATATCTCCCTATCATTTATTATTTAGCTGGAAAACATGAAGAGGAGTCATTTGTAAATGTGGGTAACAATTATTTTGTCGAATTCACAAATAGACAAAATTGGCTGAACGAAGGACAGATAAGTTACCCTTGGCTTCGCTTGAAACTTGGTATCCACAAAGGTACCCATACTTGTCATTATTTGGGTAGAGAGTTTTCCAGTTGTTCCACGTAGATGAAAAACTGTTACCATCAGACCATCTGTTAATGAATGAAAGTAATTAATCTAAAGTAACTCTATTCTCTTCTTGGTGGTAGTCCATTATGACCTTATCTCTCTCCTATTGAGAATTTCATCAGCATATCTACAGATGTTCGTACTTACCCCCAGTTATCACGGTTATCTGCCAATTTGTTCAGCCCAATCCAGAGTAGACCCTGATAGGATGTTTTAGTTGCCTACAAAATAAGTAAGATCACGTACAAAAGGATGAGCAAGTATGTTTAAAATTGTATGTAAATTGTATGTAAAAATAGATATATTCAAGAATTCATTGTGTTTCTGAGATTTTCTCTCAATGTAGCTGGTTTGAGAGAACAATATTAACTGAAATGCTACTAAAATACAGGAGTACATTAGCTACAGTTGCCCAGACACCCCTCTACCTGTTTGCTTCCCCAACGGCACTGACCACTAGATGGCAGTACCAGATGCTTACTATGTTACAGTGAAGCTCTAATAAGAATAGGTCAAAAGACAGTATAATATTAGCAAATATGCTGATTAAGGCTAATCATTCAAGCCTAGGTTTTTTTCTTAAAGCGCTTTATTGGGTTTAAATAATACAATTACAAATAATGCATAATTCTAGGTTTTTTTTTAATGCAAACAGTTCTTCACCTACCCAGCTTGTGACCTGGGTTACTTCAGCTTCATTAAGAATACTGGCCACGTCCCCTCCTTGCTGCATACATATTTCACGTGCCTCGTACCAAGTACTCTCTATCTCATTAGGGAGAGTGCTGATGTAGTACTCATAACCATTATATTTCTGCCAACCTCGAACTGCAATATGTGTATTATGCATTAGATAATATACAGTGTGAGACATTTCTTTCATGATACATCAACAAGTATGGGCATGGACATGAACTTGTTAAGTTTCATGGACTGTACATGGTGTGTAGATGTCCAGGCATGAGTATAGAGGTCATAGCTTTTAGCTATAACCAGCATCCCCCGGTCAGAAATAATCTGAATTGTTATATGATAATAAAAATCAAAAGTCAAGTTACGTACCAATTGGTGCCTTGCAGACATATTGATAATGATATGTACAGGAGTAATCTGACCACTTATTAGAGTAAACAGACGCCTTCACACAATCAACAGCACCACCAGGTTCAGAACTCCCCCATCTCTCAAAATCAACATCTGTCCCATCTATCCACTTGTAGTCTTCCTTGTTACCAGATGAAGCTTCAAGAGTAGAAATAATAATATCATAAGCATCAAGAAATAATTGTGGTGTGCTTTAGGCCTATATTACAACTTGCTGAGTGCAAGGCATATGAAGAGGATAGGAGTCAGGAAATGAGTAAGCAAATTTGAAAGTTCTACCACTGCCCTTGTGACCACCCAATCTCCAAGGGGCAGATATTTTGTTTGGGACAGGCTGGACTACATCACTGCACAAATCTTCCTCTGCACTATGCAAATGAACCGATTCTGTCCATTGCACACTATGATCAGCAGGCAAAAAATGAATGGAATAATAGGAAAAGATCTTACCTGAGTCCTTTGCCATACCAATCCAATAGTTTGAAGCATACTGTTCTCTCATCCCTTTAGTGATAAAGATCTGTTCCTCCATAGAATGGATCGAGGCAAGTGTTGCATACATTGCCTCACATTTTTTCTTGCCATCGGCCCAGGAGTAATACGAGTAATACGAGAAAAAATAGCAATGCTGGCCCCATGTTGTCATCTCTCCATTTCCACAGTAGCTTATGGGATAAATTGGGGAAATATCTAAAAACAATAAAAATTATTAAGAACTACATGTATATTAAACAACATCCAGCTTACAGCTTTGTTTACAGTCGCAGTTGGATACAAATATGATTGTGCTCAATGCTAGCCCCAAATAATTATCCCTCTCTCCATTTCCAAAGTAGCTTAAAAGTAGGAACACCTGGGAAATTGTCTTAGAAAAGTAGAGAAGAACCACATTATAGGTTGGGAATTATATTTAACTACATTTGGTCTATAACCGTCTTCAAAACATCTTGATTATTGGTATATCTGGAGAGAGCACTATATACTAAATAGTTGAAATATATCACATTTTGGAACCCGAACTCTACATGTATATTAATACTTTCTTCACTGTCATATCAAAACACATTTCCTGATTAAGCAAATCCTGGTTTATGTTAAACTTATCCATATGAAGAGTAGAAAAAAAAGTAACTCAACAAACAGTACATATGGTGTAAAAAATAACCGTCAAGACTATACACTTGTACCTTACATTTGTTTAAAATATAAAGGCTATGTACTTACTCAGCAAGAAGAATGCCAAAGCAGCTACACAATATCTGACTGCCATGACTGCCGTCAGTACAGAAAAGAATGACTGTTCTCTCCTCCTGTCCACACCAAACTGTTCTTCCACAACTCTTATTTCCCTCTTCAATGTGTTATCAGGAGCCAGGCGACTCCCTCTGCATACCTTACAGCTGATTTTATACCTTATCTAACCCTTCAAGGGCACCATAGTGCTTAAAAGGGGAATGACTTGGTCGCCATCCCAGTGGGCACAGAACATTGAGTCAACATTGAAAACTGGTTGACAATGTCGATTCAATGTTGATTTAATGTTGATTCAACGGTGAACTGAAATTTGTGCCCACTGGGATGATCCATAAATGCAGCACTGACGAGTCTACTCTCCAGGGCCACATTCAAGCACCACAATGATATTTTGGGACTGGTGACTTACTCACCAGGGCTGCTTTATACATGCATCATGGCAATATAGGGCACACTTCATTAAAGCGCCCTGCAGCCATTTTAAAGGGGCAAGGGGTGGATCTGCTATTTCTATAGAACCATAGGTATTGATGATTGATAAAGTGTCTGACATCATCTCTACACATTTGTTAACAGGCATCTGATTGACATTCACCTCATAGATCCATATACTACGTCCTGTGTGTTACTTGTCTTTGTTTTTAGGATGAAAGATGGCATTCGTTTTCATACAACTACAGGCTTATATGATGAAATTCAGTACACTTTAGGGACAAGTCATTTATTTCCAGGGTGGAGGATGGGGCTTGGTGGATACAGGTGGATCATAATGAAAAGAGGCCACTATCCCCCCAGCTAATAAATAAGTGGCTGGTTTATAAGGATACTCGTCATATCTCTCCCTACATACACCAGAAGTACATGTAGACTCCACATGATGAGGCTTAGCAGCACTTAGACAATTGTTGATATTGATTGTGCAGAGCATCAAGAGGCCATTCACAATTCAAACAGCTGATGAGGTGTCTGCCAAGCTACTGCGCTGTATGAATACTGTATAAATATTCACCCCGTACATATTTTCGCGCATTTTCCATTTCCGCGAATTTCACAAAAACATGTACAGCACGAAATAATGTACATTTTACGTTTATTCACTACTACCATAAATTCTCATGTATGAGATGCAGCTTGTTTGAGAGTCAGAACCCTAGTTGGCAAATAGGATTGTCCGAAAATCTAGATGCGGCTTATAAAAAGGGTTTTTGTATAGTTCAGAATAAAGTACTAATATAGCCATTTTCAGACCCCAGGTACAATTTATAGGCTTGTCCCAAAGCCCAGGCCTAAACCTTAGCTTGTGGCTTGTACAAGGGTTGGGCTTATACTTGAGAATTTAGGGTAGCCATGGATTGATATGCACTTAGAGTACCCTTATCAGTTGAGGGGTGTTTCTTGATATCTGTCCCTCCACAGAAGTAATCATGCAGATATTGATGTTGTACATGGTTACTGACACTTCTACACCACCTTCTCTACATACATCAATGATAAGGATCCTTGTACACCATTACTGTCACTCAACCATCAATGATTTATTCAATATTGTCAGAATGACAGATGTATGTATCGACATTTAGTCCCGATATGTGTTCCAGAGAAAATAAAACAAAAATAAAATTCTAAAAGATTGTGCGTATCATGAGGTGCAAGTTTAAAGCTGTAATCAATGGGAACTAGGTACAGTGAAAATCTGGATTTCCTCAATACGTGTTTGAATTTAAAAGACCTCGCATTCACTTAAATATATTTTTGTTTTTACATTTAATATTGGATTTTTAATTCATACCCCCTCTGATATTGCAATATCCAGGTTTTCTATGCCAAAAAATGTCCAGTCCAGTTTTATATGATCCTCCATGCTTACTCTATATTCCCAGGTTAAACCTGTGGGCAAACCAAGCCCCAGGTGCAGGCTATAGGAAATTAGCATGATCGGGGTGTTGGTAATACCAGGGTTTTAAAGGTATAGTTTAGAAGGTTCACTAGAGTCGCCAGAACTCAAACCCATGTGTGGGTTATAGGGAGGAGAGCCTACATGGTATGGGAGCCGCCATTTTCTATCTGTCCCCTGACTCAGAGCAGTGCATTGCGGGTAAATCTGTTATCAGCCACTGTTCACACCTAGGAACAATGGGCACAGATAGCACTGATAACATTGATGTATGACATCCCACCCCTATCTTAATCACCTTAATCACCTCCCCATTGTCTCAGGTGTGAAGTGAGGGACTTAGCCTGATTGGGAGACAATGCATTGAATACACTCTGACTGTCATGACATGTGGCTACCAACAGAGGTGTTAATGCTCTATTTATCTGAGATTCAACATATTCATATTGCTGTAAGCTTATCTTATTAAAGGCCATTTAATGGGGAAAAGATCGATCTAATTTATACAGAAGATAAACATATAGTAAATGAGAGAGAACCCTCCAAATTAAACTTCACAAAGAGGGAAAATGGAAGCTTGACACACGACTACCTGAGCCCCCTGGTACATGCCTCTAGAACCTGCATAGGCTCTCCCCCGTATAGTATCCACTCAAAGTCTTGGTGTGGGTTATATGCGAGATGCAGGTTATACACCGGAATTTACGGTACTGTTCTATGTTCTGAGGCGTCCATGACCCAAAACATAATAAGAACATGTTGCCCTTGTTAATAGTCACAACAGAACAGCTTAATGTTTTAATCGATTTATTCAAATAATTAATATTGATCCTGGCTAGTAGCTTACACTAGTTCACTAGCAAGATCATTATTACTGGTTAGTATACTGCTGTGAGTACATTCTCATCCATTTTAACCAAGGAAATGGTAAATAAGATGTTACATATTGCATCAAATCACAATTATCCCAGAATTAGTCCTTATTCAAATCAATAAAATGTATTACTAATTTAGATAAATATGTGACTCATGTTATTTCTATGTGACTCATGTTGGCAATTTTTATCTGGACTTGGCATTTTAGCTTCACATAACATCTATGTTAGTAATGCACTAAGCCCTCTGTCACCGAAAATTGTTTATTTCTAATTCTTTAAAAAGGAGGCGTTAAGCGGAATTTATTGACCAACTATTTTTGTGTATAAAGCAAACATACTATTTCAATACTTTTGTATTCATCATTTCCACTGAGACCCATAATGAAAATCAACTCCGTTTTATCTGTGTTCAAAATACAAAGCCATTGTCATTAACTATGGCATTTGTGCTCAATGTCCATTTTCATATCACATGTGATTAAATACATTATGTACATGGTATCAGAAGAAACGAGGGACAAACTGAAGAGGGTGCCTTGACTTTTGCATAGCTTGCTGTACGTAGCCTTAATAAGTATATCCCCTGTACGCATTTGCATATCTTGCACATTCTTAAATTGCTTATATTAGGTAGTATTAAACATAAATGTGCCTCTAGATGGGTAAAAATCGACACGCGCGACACAGCCCTTTTAAAAATCGACACGCCTGACACGGCCCTTTTAAAAATTGACGGACACATATTTCTGAGTAATAAAATTCGACAGACACATATATCTGAGGAATAAAATTCGACAGACACATAAAACTGAAGGATAAAATCTGACAGACACAGACAAGGTGTGACCGCCAAATGCTACCTATAAAGTAAGGGGGGGGTGAAGGTGAGAAAACTTTTTGGGGGGGGGGGGGCTATATACTCTCACACCTCGTCCAAGCAGCATTCTCACACCTGCAACTGGTGAAAGAATGCTATTCCCGGGGGCTGGGGGGGGGTATGGTGTATTTGTCCCTCTATATGATTAAAAATCGACACGGGCGACATGGCCCTTTTAAAAATCGACGGACATGGAAACATTGAGTAGGATGTATGGGATAAAAAAAGACACAACGACACCGCCCTTTTTTGCTAAAAATCGACACGGCGACACGGTCAATAATCTGGGTACCCATGTAGAGGCACATAAATCAGTTCAGTTGTAGTTCTGTCAGCAGTTTAAAAGGGGAAAAAAGAAGGAAAAAGGTGCCCAGGGGCACGGCCCTCTGAATACATAATAGCATTACCAACTATAATAACAAAACCCAGCTGAAATGAATCTATCGTAGGCTAAGACTACACAAGTTATGCAATTTAACAATATGCAAGATATGCAAATGTGAATTTCGTTGCACCATTTGGAGGGATTGACCGGTTGGCCATATATATGAAAATTCAAGAATATGCATGATATACAACTGTTACTGCACCCTTTACTAGATACTAGGAAGTATAATAGTTGTAAGTATTTGGAAGTCAAAAACCTTGGTCTTAAGTCAAAATAAATCAAGGACATGAAAAAGATATCCAGGTTCTCCACTGTTTCATACGTCCCCCAAAGTAGCACCAATATTCTTTTTACCTAATAGTGGTAACTCAAACCAAATTTTAGAAAAGATTTTCTTATATTTGTGTGGCCTTGGGAAATTAGTATAGATAAGCACCAGGGAAATATAGATGGGTAGATTGATGCTACCTGAACCAGTGTTCGCCCTGACAGTCCCGGTTCTGAACGATATCCGAACCAGTGGTCACCCTGACAGTCCCGATTCCACTCGGTCCCACACCGCTACCCGAACCAGTGGTCGCCCCGACAGTTCCCGATTCCACTTGGTTCCACACTGCTACCTGTACCAGTGGTCCCGCTGAGAGTCCCAGTTTCACACCACTACCCAACCAGTGGTCGCCCTGACAGTCCCCGATTCCACTCGATTCCACACCGCTACCCAAACCAGTGGTCGCCCTGACAGTCCCCGATTCCACTCGATTCCACACCGCTACCCAAACCAGTGGTCGCCCTGACAGTCCCGGTTCCACTCGGTCCCACACTGCCAGCACCACTCATACTGACATCGCGTACAGTGGATGTGCATGCAGCCTCCTGTTCCAAGAGAACAACATAACACTGGTTAAAATTACTTTCAATACTTTCCAAAGTACACAACAGGGGTTGACACTAACTTTTTCAACTGTGGGCCACCCGAGCCCGTAGCTCCAAAAATCCATGGGCCCGGGACTACATTTTACTTTTTTCAAAGAGAAAATCATACATATTTCTGATTTATTTATGTTCAAATGACACCAAATTCCTTCATTTGCTTACATATATATGACATGACTACATTTATTAGGTATGTTCCTATAAAATATCTTGCAAAAGGAAGGTAATTCTGAATAAAACTACGGGCCCGGACTCAAAATCACGGGCCATTGGCTCCCGGGCCAGCGTTAGTGTCTACCCCTGCATCAGATGCAAATATTATTGTCATTGAAGCTTCCTATATTGCCCCTATTTTTGTACTGGAGGCAGCGTTTTATACATGTAGTAGGAAGTATGATTTATCTACTCACCGAATTAATATGGAAATGCCAGGTAAAAGGTAGGAAATCTAAGATATACGTTTAAGATTTTAGATATCCAGGGCTGTTTATGGATGATAATTACCGGCTTTTTCAACAGGAACATGGCATTGTGGACATGGTTTTGTTGTTGTTTTGATGGTCGCTCTAGATTCTTGGTCCCACCGGGCTCTCTCTGCATTACGTGGATCCACTTGGTAACCCTGCATGAAAACACAAGAGATTATCACATACCGTAAAACTTTCAGATAAGCCACAGCTCATACGTAAATTCCTCAAAGTATAGGTGTGGCTTATACCTGATGAGTGGCTTATATGCAAGGAGTGGCTTATGTGCGAGAAGTGGCTTAGACACTAGGTTTTAAAGTACTGCCGAATACTAGATATTATTTTAAGTAAAAGGCTACGTTAGGCTTTAATTGTTTTAATTCTATTAGGCACTTTCATATTGCTTGGGTAATGTGAGTTGCTATTTCAGATTTGATAAATTCTCAGTCATGAAAACCAAAATGTTCTAACGCTAATGTTGATAAGTATTTTGAGTACATCTATGGAAAATTTTGAGTACATCTATGGAAAACAAAATGCTGTTTTGAATGAAAAAATATTGAAAGAATTCCCATTTGTTATAAACTAGTCTTACATTGCTGGAACCTGTTGGTTAGTTGGCAGCCGTCTCACAGTCACCCTGGTGGTATGGCTCCATGCACTCCCGGCAGAACACCAGCTGTAAAGGGTTAAACATCACTCCTTAAGCAGACACTCAGCTATAAAGGATTAAGCAGTATTCATTAAGAAGCATACTACCGTAAAACCTCACGTATAGGCTGCAGCTAGTCCGCAAGTCAAATCGCTAGTCCAGCTTATAGCATCGGCCCATAGTCAGGGTGTTGCTTATACAAGAAGTTTTGCAACTAAAGTCACCATGATCAGATCGGCAGCGCAGCTTATATGATTTGCCCAAAGTTGCAGTGCAGCTAATATGCGAGTTAGGCTCATACTTGAGGTTTTACGGTAGCTGTAACGGGTTAAGGTTTACGGGTTTTTTAACAATGGGGGGGTTGGGTGGTGGACTTGGGGGGGCCAAAAAAAAGTAAACCCCTCTTGAGGGGGACCAAAAAAATTGCACCCCTTTTTGGTCAAAAAGCCAGCGCGTTACTATAGCTCAAAGGGGTCGGCCGCACCCAATTTCAAGTCACCTGAGGGGGGGGGACAAAAAAATTTATAACCACTATAACAGTCTAAACACCACTCATTTAGACAGGACACCAGTTGTAAATGGTTAAACATCAATTGTTTAATCCATTAATGGCCAATTCCCTTTGTCGTTGTGATAGATGAATGCAGCCTTGGGAAATACATAGCCAGGGCTGCACTCATACATTACTACGACTAAGTATTAATGAGCATGATCTATTTCAGCCCTATGCGACTCATGAAGGGTCATACATATTTTTCTGATATATCTCCATGTATCAGCTACGCGATGATTATCAGAGGAAAAATGTGTCTTACATTATACGAAGAACAAATCCCAAAATAGATCCGCCTTAAAGGTTTTACGGTACTCACCCCGCAGCCTTGGAGACAGACAATTTGTTTGTAGCCGGGTTCAGGAAGGAGACCGGCACCACAGCCACGCCCCGGACACAGCACACAGCCCATCTGTAGGAGGCACTCCTCTGTGCCAAACCTGTGGTAGCGCTCATACTGCAACATAATGATGTATATAGGACCTTGTGCCAAACCTGTGGTAGCGTTCATACTGCAACATAACGATGTATATAGGACCTTGTGCCAAACCTGTGGTAGCGCTCATACTGCAACATAACGATGTATATATGGGACCTTGTGCCAAACCTGTGGTAGCGCTCATACTGCAACAGAATGATGAATATGGGACCTTGTGCCAAACCTGAAGTAGCGCTTATACTGCAACATAATGATGTATATGGGACTTTGTGCCAAACCTGTGGTAGCGCTCATACTGCAACATAACAATGTATATGGGACCTTGTGCCGAACCTGTGGTAGCGCTCATACTGCAACATAATGATGTATATAACATGATGTTTATACATAGGACCTTGTGCCAAACCTGTGGTAGGCTCATACTGCAACCAGGAATATCATCAGGTCCCAACCAACTGGTTTCTCCTTAAAATGTGAATCCGTGATACGTCATTATTCTGCTTTAAGGTGGATCGCTACCCTTTGATTTCTTCAAATTCTTAAATCTATCAGAATGGGCTAATATTGCATGGCCAGATACATATATACATTCCCTAAATTGTGTTAGAAATTTAGATCATTTCAAGCAAAATTGTGCATTTTGTAATACTTTGAATATTTGATTTAATGGTAATTGATAATATTTCAAAATTACTTCTATATGTTAGCAAATGATCTGAACTATTTTCTGAGAGAGTTTTAAAAAATTCTGTTAATACTGAATACTATTTTTAGCCACTAAGGCTACAAATAATGATGATTTCTTTGTATGCTTTCCCGAAACCCCATATTTTTACCCAGAATGCTAATGCGTAAAATTGTAAACTTATTTTTCCAGTAAAGGGGAACATATAGGCCTTTCACATGTGATGTTTTACATTTCTGCGTATTATGGTTGATATGAAAAGAAATCATGGCAGTTTTCACATTTTTTCTCATTTTCAGAAAAAAATTAAAATACTTAAATTTTTCAAAATTCTATAATTAAAAAAGTAGTTCGGGACCCCCTATTTTTCTTTGCATTTTCCGACTCTACATAACTTGAACCGCCTGTGAAAAAAAAATTGTGAGATTCTGTTAACCTTCAGTGACTTTGACCCAAGGGTAGCGACCCACTTTAAGCCATACATAATTACTCAGAAGTGGGCCTATCCAATATAAACGTATACATTTTCGGACTCATTATAATATACAAATGTAACATCTAGAAATACTCCTCTGCTGCATATCTAGCAGTCAAAATGCAACACATTGAAGACATATCAAATAGTAAAGCGTCCGTGCAGCCATGATGCATGAATGCAGCCTTGGCAAGTTATTCCATGAGAGATAAAATTATAGGCTGTGTCTCACGACCTTGGGCCAATCTGACCAGGTGCCAGCTCTGACCGGCCTGAATAAAATTGGGTTATTTAGGACAGATGTAGATAGAATTTGTCTGAAAAGGTTAATGGATGTTATAACGCTCTAAACTAGTCATTAGTTGTCCATTTTTTTCATCATCTGCCCTAAATAACCCGTTTTTATTCAGGCCGGTCAGAGCTGGCACCCGGTCAGAGCTGGCACCCGGTCAGAGCTGGCACCCGGTCAGAGCTGGCACCCAGTCAGAGACAAAAACATTGGCCCAAGGTCGTGAGACACAGCCTTTAGCGTATACGAACCTACCGGTAATTAGTCACAGCTCGCTAAAGATGTATTTTAACAAATTTGAATTCTAGTGATTTAGTTGTGACCTAAAAATGTAGTGTTTTGGGTCATTTCTCATTTGAAATTAATTTTAAAAAACTAGGGTTGTGTGCTTCTTACCTGTTCATTTCCTAATACTCTAAAGTGGTGCGCCTCCTTTATAAATGAGTCTTCACAGCCAGCTGAAATAAACCAAACAACAATCAGAAAACATTTCCACTGACAACGCGAATAGAAGGGACACTTTCAAACAAATTCACTATACGTTTAAAGTTGTCTATTTGGGAAGAGGGAATTTGGGAACCATGAGGGACATCCCTTTATTACATTTAAATGCTATTATTTTCATACTTATGACCCAAAAAAATAGATTTAGACAGTCGTAGACACCTCGTGAATGATCAGATTAGCAATAGGCATACCATCATACCCATTGTTGAGACCACATGCAATATCACTGATCTTTGAACAGAGAAAATGAAAGTGTTGGTGCATCGCGGCCTGATGCTGGTAGTGGCCCAGTTATGAGCAATAAACCCAGCCCTTCACTTGCTTGTTGTACAAGGACGAGGGACATATATCGACCGACAAAATATGATGACTACGACCTCACATAAAACCAACATTGGGACTTCATGCCCGTTCTACCTGCTATGTTAAACCCTGTGACATTATTTTATGCCTCATTGTACCCAGTTTCTTTCCAACAAAGTTCTGCTATCATGGGATAATATGACTATGGAGGTCGTCACTATTGTGTTTCTTATGATTGGGACTATACATGTCTGCAGGGATGTTTAATACTTTTAAAAAAATAATTTTTTAAACGTTCTTTTGATAAAAGGGAGATGTTGGGGGGCGCATTGACGTGCAACACCAGAATCCATATGGCGTACTTTAGTGCACATGGCAGACAGAGTCACAACATGTATTGGCATACAGAGTTTAGTGAATAGGGCACTGCGTGTGGCCTACAGGAGAACAGGATTGACTAGCAGAACGGCCCTTCATAGGAAGGCAAAACTAAATTATCTGAAAGATAGGAGAGAATTGCACCTGCATCAGATGGCTTTTACAAAGTCTCTGAATGCTGACAATTTAGATTCTAGGCCGGTAAGGACAAGGCTGCATGATAATCGTCTCCTAGGACAATACAGAGCCAAAGACCCTGCATACCGTAAAAGTTTGAAGTATAGATTGGCACAGGTGTGGAATAGTTTACATAATGATGTGTGTGCATTACAAACTAAAGGTGAATTTGTTAGTTGGACAAAACGGCATTTCTCTGAAAGAATAGCAAGATATAACCATCAAACCTGGACCTAGACCCATACCTCCCCATGACCTAAGCCCAACTGACCATTGGGCTCCCACAAGGACAAAAACATTGTCCTTCTTTTTGATTTAGTAACTGTATTTTTTTCTCCATAAGGGCAAAACATCAGTCCTTTGGGATACAGCCATACCATCTGGCTTGTACACCCATAAATAGGCTATGAACATCAGCCACTGGACATGGATACGCCCTACCTGGGCTCATGGCCCTCTTGTGTGTAACCATGACAGAGATCATATGCAACTTTATATTTCACGCTATCTATACTAACAATCTCTTTCTATTATCAAAAGAGGCCTTAAGCCACACTATCTAGAAGCTATATGTATACATGGAATATATAAACCATCGACTGGATACAAAATAATTACAGGCAACCATGTATGCCTATATGTTTTCAGTATAAATAAAAGAAGTTACATACATACATGTATTGATGTGATGTAGATCTACTGGTAACTCAACTGATATTAAAGAAGTATAATATCACTCTGGCTCACAGCTTGTACACTCCAACTATAACCTCCCAGGGAAGTTATGCCCGACATCATAATATTCCCAGACCTGGATCAAGTTTGAAACTGAGCTGATTATGTTTTATACAAATTTTCTCTTTTAGAACATTACTAATTTATCTTGACAATAATTGTGAGCAGGCAAGCAGAAAGGATAGCCCAAAAGAGGGCCCATTGGCTATCCTTTCTGCTTGCCTGCTCACTTATTTTGATATCAAAATATCGCAAGATATTATGAGGGATGAGCTTGCACACTGATAGCCTACTAACGTAACACCTCGCATATAAGTAACAGCTGATATGTGAGTCAGATCGGCGGTGCCGCTTATAGCATCGTCCCATCATACGCGAAGTTTTTGCTACTATAACACAGTACTAAAAGTCACCATGATCAGATCCCTGGTGCAGCTTGTAGGATACGCCCAAAGTTGGAGTGCGGCTTATACGCGAGGTTTTATGGTACCACCAACACTTGTACAAGTGGTACCTTTGCCACTCGTGTTGTGAAAGATATACATTTATTTTTTGGAAATACACGATTTACTATGCTTAAGCACTGAAGCACCACATTCGACCCCCCCCCCAATTCAATACAATGTAGTTGAATTCAATGGGCTAGGAAAAAGTTGTCTTTCTTTCATAAGATGGCTTCAAATGAAAAAATTAACACAAGTGCCAACTTCTACTTGTGAAATACAACAGAGATAATAGGGAAAATAGCAAACCCGACGGGGCTCATTTAACCTTTCCCCATGCAATAAATCTCTAGTTAATCGCCCTCCCCCATGTCCCCTCCACAAAATCTGGTCTAAAAGAACATAGAAAAAAACGATATGAAAATAATAGCGTAATACATATTATGAACGTTTCTACATAACGTTAATATACATTATTTTTAGTCAATGTTTTTACATTTTACGTTTTATTAAAACCTTTAAATGATGTATTTTTAGCATTATATAATGTATCGACCTTGAGGGAATTCTGAGGTGAGAAGACACAAGACATTATATTGACTTGGGCTTGTAAATATCCGGCCTATTTATTAACATGCATAACACATGCATAACACAAAGCAAAGAAAAAATGAATTCTTCTCAAAGCAAGCGAGCATGTAAGCAGTGATCATGTCGACCGCTCTGGGTGACTCTCCTTGAATCAATAACAAAGGTAATAAGTGAGGCTCCCTGGCAACCAGCACACAGCATACATAGAGGGCGCTCTACACTGGATAACATGAGTTGGGTTTGGCACGCTTCCCTGAATCAATAGTGGAAACAACCAGGGTTGTTTCCTTCCATTTTTGTTAGCTGGGTAGTCATTTATCCACTAAAATTGAATCTTTTTGCACCCCGGTACTAAAATATGACCATGACGTATCATATATTTGGTTACAATATGTAACTACTTCTACATTGGTTAAATGCTTCCATCAACAAATCTTTGTTTTCTCTCTGGAGCAATCATTTTCCAGTGAACACTTAAGAGGTTAGAATAATAATAGGAGTCACTGGATTCTTGAATTAGTGAGTAGCTTAACGTCTAAGATGTTTTTATTCCAATTCACTTGATAACAGTTGTATAGGAATTATATTTCACATTGCAGGATGCTAGTTCATGAAATATGTGTCATAAAGTCCCCTTGAATACTACAGTCTTATCAATAAAAATGTGTTACCAAAATGTAAGTGTTATATTATTATCTAGATGTACTCGTTTTAACAATGGAAAAATATGTTTCCATTTTTACCACCACGAACCTATGCATAGAGCAAATATCCCAATTATGTAACTAACATGGTATTGTGTATTGATATAAATCTGGTTATGTACAAATAATATTATGATTCGCTTGTCAATCAATTTATCTTCAATAAAATAGTCCAGCAAATTTTGAAAGGAACCAGGTGCTATATGCAGTAACAATCAGGGTGACAACCTAAATATCAGGCCAAGTAGACTACTGATGAAAACCATGGAAACATGGCCTCCTGCTACCATTCCTCCAACTGCAAAATATAAACAGAACATGCACTGATATTTATTTCTTCTTCTTCATGATTTCTTTTAAATGACAGATACATGCATAGTGCTTAAAAAAGTCATGTCTTTTGAATATTGGATTATAGATACATAATCTCACATAATATCATATTTATGAATGAAGAATCTTTCAAATTTATAAAAGTAAGAAATAGGTGAACAAGTATAAGGGATCAACTGTTTACTTATTTATACAGGTTACATTTCAAGATATGCACGAGCCAGAACCAGATAGACCAAGTTAATGGTATTAGTTGTTATTCATCCTGTTTACAAGGAAAATCGAACTCACACCACATGAGTGGGAGCCGGGTGACTTTGCTTTAGTTGAGTAGTTATTATTTACAACTACCTCAAAATATCAAATGGGTACCAATAGGTACCGACGATATGTACTTGTATTACTTCAATGTAACTTGATTACGCAACTGTAAAGATTAATGTTTCTAAAAGAAAAGAAATAATACTTGAATTTTGTTTAAAATCGGATATCACATACCTGCTCCGCTATCTGCTCCGCTATCTGTTAGAAAACAATAGTAAAATCTTTTACAAATATCTTTACAAGTGGGAGAAATAAGTTTTACAGAGCAATATAAGGTCTTTCAAAAGAAAATAAAGTACATTAGATTATCATACAGCGCGATAATGCCCCTAATCTTAATACTATGTCAGTATTGTATAGGGCTCCTAGGGGTTAGGCCATAGGTGCATCCATTCTCAGGAGTTAGAAGTTCAATCAGGCAACACTAGGTGGATGCCTATGGACTCAGTACTGACTGAAGCCCCGAATAGTAACCCCCTGACTAAAAATGGGTGCAAGTTGATAACAGCTAGGTGCCCTATGAGAAGATTTTTATTAAAGCTCCACTCTCACCACTAAAGCTTCACCACATAGTGGACTATAATAGTACTAGACATATGACTAGTAGACGCTTAGTATGAATAAATTTCCTTAACGGAAATGCAACATTACATCTTTGGAAGAATATCCTTACCTGTAGGATTCACTTCATCCTTTCCAGGCTTTTTGCACACCCAACCGACACTTTGATCGCAAGTAGCCGTACTCCACTTTCCATCATCCATGTTTGCATAGACACATGGATAATAATCAGGAGCAATTGGCTCCCGATCAGCCCAGTTATCATAATCATGAGCCGTCCCATCGGTCCAATAATATACAAACTTGTCCTCTTCTACAATTAAATACAAAATATGTGATTAAATGGAACATTAAATTGCAAGTAATATTTACATCAGGAAAAACAATTTAAAATCTCTTAAAAGCCCTGAAGTGGTTAACATTTCCATTGTTTATGTAGTCTTTATCAGCATATGCATTGGATTCCCAGTAAACAAAAAAAGGTTATACAACGTTATATAATGTTCCTCTATGGCTCCTAATTATGGCAAAATTTTATATAATGTTAAAAACATTACTTTGACTCAATGAAAGAAAGAAATGTTACAAAAAAGGTGGTCCTCCTATCAAAGCTACATAATTAACATAAGTACCCATAATTAACCTATAAAAGGTTACATCTATAAAGATCTATGTACCTGTTTCCTTGATTGCCATGCCAAACCAGTAGTGTGTGCTCAGCATATCTGGAGGCAGTATAGAGGCTTGTTTCATACCAACTCGTACCTCTCTCATCTCAAAGGCATCATTTATAGAGGCAAGGTCTGAGCCACCCATATCCCGACACATCTTAAGAGCAACATTAAATGGTCGACTGTCATCCGGCTTGAAGAGGTAGCAGTGCCCAGTTATCAATGAGTGGTGCCATCCTGGGTCACAATTTGGAGATGACGTTGGTAGAGTCACATGTGGGGCTGAGTGTGAAAGATTTAAAACATAGAAGACGTGGTCAACAATATCCTGTAACTGCCTGACTACATCTAGATGTGTCTCAACAATGTATTTTTTCCTTTCCAAGCTCTGTTCACATCAGAAGATGTATCACATGAATATAAAACACAGCCATGGATGCCGTATGTTCTCATGTATATGATTAACTCACATATGAGCCATAACCTGAACTTGGGGAATCCTATAAGCCAGGGGATCTGATTATGTTGAATTTAGTACTATAGCATACATCTGAAAATCTCAATATAAGCCATTTCCTATACAGGCATATTCGGTAAAAAGGAAAAAAGTCTGAGCCACGTACAACCAATTTTAAGAATTTGCTTACTTACTTTTAGGCGCCTTGCAGATATATCCATGGTAAACGCTGCATCGGTAGTCATCCCATTTTCCCGGCATATATTGGTTCCACATTTTGACACAGTCCTCTTCGCTTTCTTCTCCGTTTGGCTCTGCTGGGGCCCAGGCTTCAAACTGAAGTGCCGAACCATCTGTCCACTTCATCTTCGTCCTATCTATAATCATACAGGTGACATTAATCTTGGGTATTGGAATTCTTTCCCCAGAGCTTAAATTAAAATTGTATCAAGCCATGTGATACCAATTGATTATGTATATAGTTTCCATCAAAACCAGACAAGTTTTAGTTGGTGAAAATACAGGTCCAACAATTATTGACCTTCTTTAGGTGATGCACAAGAGACACTCTGAGGAAAAGGCCCATTGATATGAAGGAGGTTAACAATCTTTGTACACAAGGAATTTCCTATGACTAAATACATTAAACTTACCAATGTTTGATCTGTATAACCCGATCCACATGTCTCTATTGCCATATCCCTTTTGGTTCAAACGATCTAGAAGCATCTTGTTTTCATGATAAGTGTGAATTGAGGCAAGGGTCGACAGAAAGGCCTTTTCCTGACACTGAAAGGTATAGTGTTACTATCATTGAGCTTCACAGTGTTCACTTATTCATAATTATTAAGAAAACATGAGAATGGTTTTCCGTAAATTCAAGTATCATATCTATTATTCTTTTAAAATGCCAAGCAGACATCCAATTTTTACATTATTACCTCCTATGCCACTATACAGAAATTCACCTCTTTTTTAGCTTGCTCCCAGGTGGAATATCCATCAGGAACAAGAAGGTAACAGTGTTGACCATCCTCAAACCAGCTGTCACCAGTAGGACACTTCCCTGGTAGTGTAGCCGGTGTTGTCTGAGCGGGGACTGGAATGTAAATTTTACCTGGTTATGCTGGTAATCGGTATGGGGCAGCATTGTAACACTGTCAGCACTCTTATTCTCTGTTCAATAACTGGATGGATATTTCTAAAGTAAGTGAATATAATTGAAGACTATAATTTATTCAGGTTTGAAATTAAAGAAGAAAATCTAGAAAGGGTGCAATTTTCTTTCTTTTAAATAGGCTTCACCTTCGATTCTCCATAATAGTGGCATTACACAAACACTTTACCAGCTAATATCAGACGCTAAAACAGCAGAAAAAGTTAGCTTTTAGTAATAGTTACATTCTTGGTTCTCTGGTTTCTAGGACTAAACCTGACAGGTTCTAGTATATTCTTCCATTTATGAGGAAAGGCTTCCTTAAGAAGATCCACCATACACCTAACAAGTGGGAGGATGGGAAACCTTTCTTTACTGGGTAGTGGTTAAGATATAGCTGTATGTTACATATCTTGTAAACTCTTCATGCATTCACACTGAAAGCCCCCTGTTTTCAACACACTCCTATATATCAGTATCTCACTGCTCAATTGCTACTTGGTAATAAAGATAAATATTTACAAAAACAATGCACATGTTGGAGCTTACTTTGTGAAATCTTGCAAACAGACGGATACTGCTTGCTACAGACATCATCCGACCATCTGCCATCTGATGACATCCTAACACATCCACCTTGGGGCTCTTTTACAGGTTGTCCATTAGCCCAGTTTGTCATAAAGATACGCCAGCCATCTTCCCACTTATACTCGCCATTATCACCACTCTGAAACATAAATCTGAAAGTGTGTATCCTGCTTGTCTGATGTATTTTATGATCTTATACAATTGTACTACATGCTCAAAATTCATTACTTTTTACATATATGACATGTACTGGGAATAGGGACCTTAGTGCACCCTGCACTAAGGTACTTGTTTTTTGCAGATCGTGTCGCCTTTTTCATCAACGATTATAATTCATGTTTATTGTTCATCCATTGTTATTAATCTATATTCAGCAAATGGTATATTGTCAACATTTCTCAAGGCATCCCTATTTGCCCACTTCCCCCTGAAGTGCAATACAACTACATAAGTTTAACCAACTCAGTCTGTAGACAAGTTGTCTGGTTTGTGTGATAAAACTCCTACTACATGTACATATAATTTTAGTTAATTTCAATGTGAAAAAGAGAGTAGCAGTGTAAATGTTATCAATTATCAATGCCTATATCTTCAGAGAGAAAGGCAAGGAATAAAGGTTAGAAATTACATTGCTTAACCACTCACAGTACTATTCCTATCTCTAAAACCAAGCCATATGTCTTTTCCTTTTGTTATAGCCAATGTCTGCATTGCTGCATTCTCTGCCTCAGCATGAATGCCAACCAGAGTTGCTGATGGGTCTGACTTTTTGCATTCAGCACTAGCTGTATCCCAGGACCATAGAGTTGATTGGTATCTAAAAAGTTAATTATTATGTGTTATTATCATTGTAAGCAGGGAAGGTACGCAAATATAGTTTACTGTGGTAGGCAGGGGAGTAAGCAGGGAAGGTACGCAAATATAGTTTACTGTGTTACCTAAAATTATTGCATATAAAATAGAGCAGAGCAAGAACAATACTTGATACTATATGATATAAAGGGCCAACAGAGTTAAAATCATGGCAGTGTGTTGTCATGGGCATATTAGACAAGACTACTCACTTGTAACACCCATACCAATAAGGCATGAAATCTGTTGGGCATGTAAAGTTAACTTTGGGTATTGCAGACGTAGGAATGACACTGCTTGAATCTGAAAGGGGAATGATCATTTTTAATTACATTCAATCTAAATTGAATTCTCCTTTGTGTAATGGGGAGGATTGAATTTGTTTTTAAATATAAAAAAAGTTGGTGCACACATTTTGGCCTGCAACACACATTGGTTCATATACATTTTCCATGACTTCTAATGAATACTATTCTAAATACAAAGCTTGGAAAATCAAGAAATCAAATGGTATTATTGATCTAATGTATGACAATCTAAACTATGACACTTGGATGTAATCATAATCAATTAATGGATTGAAACAAGATAGGCACTCATACCCGGTCCTTTTCATCCATATTGAATAGAGCATTGGAACATAATAGTTAAATCACATCAGTGCCTTTTGTATGGAGCATGGGAACATATATAGTTAAATCACACCAGTGCCTTTTTGTCCCAGTGTCTATTGGGAATTACCTTTATACGTTTGACAGATATAGCCTCTCTTGTCGCTGCATTTTATGTTATTCCACTTCCCTAAATATCCTAGAAGCATCCGAACCTCTGCGCAGTGACCCTGTATGTGTTGCAAGTAAACTGTGTGGTAATAACTCAAATAGATACTATAACCCTTCATAAAGCTAAATCAAGTTTTAGTCACATTAAAATGAATATCTTTGTCAGTTCACTTTAACCATAATGAAAGCTAACATGTTTGATACATCACCATAAGATCAGATATATTCCTGTTGAGAGATAGAAATGTTGAGACTCAACTTGCAGTTATATAGGGTTATATTTGAATTACTCACATTTGAATCAGGTTTGTCAGCTTCCCAATTGTCATATTGATGAGGGCTACTGTCCACCCATTTCCAAGTACTGCCATATTCTTCTCTACGGAGGCCAACCCATACTCCCAACTTCACTGAGGTCAATTGTGCATTGATAAAAGCTAAAAACAGAGCAGCTATTTAAGTCTGTGAATGGTTAATCAATTTAAATGGTCTTATATTAATCAGATGACCTTTGATTACTACATGAACTGTTTAGCTCTAACAAAAAGCAAAGAAGGGGAAAACGGAAAGAGGTGCCTTGATATTAAAGTGAATACCTTGGTTAGTTTTGAACAAAAGTTGAGTTATAAGCATAGCCTCCAATATATACAATAATATTACTAACTATAACATTCAAACCTAGCTGCTATGTATTTATCATAGCCTAAGACTACACAATGCATGCAATATAAGTGCAGGGTATGCACATGTCACGGTATTTGGATCACATTGTCCCAAAAAGACACGCAACACAAAATCAATACATAATCTTTGAGAAGTGTTTTTTTTAGAATTGTTACAGTTACCCATGTTCATAATACTATGCCTCAGTACATGATTTGTTCTCACCTTGATCAACTTCATTTTCAATACTTGCTAAACTGGGAAGGCGGCCTGGCTCCTTTCTGCATTGAGCTAAAGCTTCATCAAATGTCAGAGAACCTTCCCCAAAATGTCCTGGTAGTACCACCTTGAAGCATTTGTTTCCTGGAAACCATTATTCATTGATATTATAACATCTCAAGGAATGCAGAATGGTGCTTATTATGTAGGGGTTATTTGTGAGACAGTTTCTTTATTACCCTCCTTCCAAGGTATGTATACCACAATTTCCATGTATTCTATTCTTATTTCAGTCTTCCTGTTACTGGCCATATCTAGATCTAGAACCTACAATCCAATGAATAAAATAAATATGTCTTTAAACATTATATATCTACCACTGCCATAGTATCCTGCTGGGCAGTAACCGTCAACAGCCTGAGTGGGAACGGTCGTCTTGGGTGTTGGGCTGCTGTTGGTTATTGGTCTTTTACAAAGGAAGCCCTTCTTTGTATCACAGTGTCCATTCATCCATTTTCCTGACAATGAGAAAAGAAAAGATCTTTATTGTTTGATATGGATGTATACAGGGGCATATCTCCCTATCATTTATTATTAAGGTGCAAAACATGAAGAGGAGTCATTTGTAAATGTGGGTAACAATTATTTTGTCGAATTCACAAATAGACAAAATTGGCTGAACGAAGGACAGATAAGTTACCCTTGGCTTCGCTTGAAACTTGGTATCCACAAAGGTACCCATACTTGTCATTATTTGGGTAGAGAGTTTTCCAGTTGTTCCACGTAGATGAAAAACTGTTACCATCAGACCATCTGTTAATGAATGAAAGTAATTAATCTAAAGTAACTCTATTCTCTTCTTGGTGGTAGTCCATTATGACCTTATCTCTCTCCTATTGAGAATTTCATCAGCATACCTACAGATGTTCGTACTTACCCCCAGTTATCACGGTCATCTGCCAATTTGTTCAGCCCTATCCAGAGTTGACCCTGATAGGATGTTTTAGTTGCCTACAAAATAAGTAAGATCACGTACAGAAGGATGAGGAAGTATGTTCAAAATTGTTATGTAAAAATAGATATATTCAAGAATTCATTGTGTTTCTGAGATTTTATCTCAATGTAGCTGGTTTGAGAGAACAATATGAACTGAAATGCTACTAAAATACAGGAGTACATTAGCTACAGTTGCCCAGACACCCCTCTACCTGTTTGCTTCCCCAACGGCACTGACCACTAGATGGCAGTACCAGACGCTTACTATGTTACAGTGAAGCTCTAATAAGAATAGGTCAAAATACAGTATAGTATTAGCAAATATGCTGATTCACAGGCTAATCATTCAAGACTAGGTTTTTTTCTTAAAGCGTTTTATTGGGTTTAAATAATACAATTACAAATAATGCATAATTCAAGTTTTTTTTAAATGCAAACAGTTCTTCACCTACCCAGCTTGTGACTTGGGTTACTTCAGCTTCATTAAGAATACTGGCCAAGTCCCCTCCTTGCTGCATACATATTTCACGTGCCTCGTACCAAGTACTCTCTATCTCATCAGGGAGAGTGCTGATGTAGTACTCATAACCATTATATTCCTGCCAACCTCGAACTGCAATATGTGTATTATGCATTAGACAATATACACAGTGTGAGTCATTTCTTTTATGATATATCAGCAAGTATGGGCATGAACATAAACACATTAAGTTTTATGGAATATAGCAGTGCCATATGTGTAAACAAAGAACTCCATATTCTGCCAGCTAATTGAATAATCAACATCAGTTTATGTATTTTTTATGCTATTTTTTTCATATATTTTGGATAAATAAACACAAAGAAGCACTTGTTTTAGTCTTTAGACTAGTTATTTCACTTGTTGAATGTCATCCCAATTCCACTAGCCTTGTTTACTAATATGTAATAGGCAGCTCTGCACCCCCTCCCCCCAACTTCCATTTTTCTCATTTTTATTACTATTGTTATTTTTACCATCTAAAATTCAGCGAGGATAGAAAGTAGTCATTGTATTTGGGTTTGTCTAGCCTATTAATAGGATTGTGCACCTGTAAAACACTTCATGTTGGGCTTTAAAATAAATCATTGTGTATTTAACAGCACCATCTGGAGGCAAACGCTTGTGGCTCAGTCTCACGACTTTGTAACAATTGGATCGTCTTTGACTGGGTGACGTCTTTGTCTTTGACCGGGTGACATCTTTGACCGGGTGATGTCTTTGACCAGGAAACGTCATTATAGTATAAATTAGGCCTATACAAGAAAAGGTTGGAAAAAGTCAAAGCATATTTTCTGACCATATAAAAAGAAATTTATTTCAAAGTTGGTTATGTTTAAATGTAGACCCTATTATGTGCATCATAGCATTATCAAGTTTTTCCTCTTATCAGGTGCTCTGTCCGGTCAAAGACGTCACTTTATATATAACATGGAGTTTGCAGAGCTGCCCTGTGCAAAGTATTTTGCAATAAGCATCGGCATGAACTTATTCATATAGTAGAGATATGGAAAAACACCTTTTCTAGCTACCCGGCCAAAGACGTCACCTGGTCAAAGATGTCACCTGGTCAAAGATGTCACCCGGTCAAAGACGATCCAATCGTTACAAAGTTGTGAGACTGAGCCTTGTAAGACTACAAAGAGTGTGTAACTTCACGACTGTGCATGGTGTGTAGATGTCCAGGCATGAGTATAGAGGTCATACCTTTTAGTTATAACCAGCATCCCCCGGTCAGAAATAATCTGAATTATTATATAATAATAAAAATCTAAAGTCAAGTTACGTACCAACTGGTGCCTTGCAGACATATTCATAATAATAAGATGTACAGGAGTAATCTGACCACTTATTAGAGTAAGCATAAGCCTTCACACAATCAACATAACCACCAGGTTCAGAGCTCTCCCAGCTCTCAAAATCAACATCTGTCCCATCTATCCACTTGTAGTCTTCCTTGTTACCAGATGCAGCTTCAAGAGTAGAAATAATAATAGCATGAGCTTCAAGAAATAATTGTGGTGTTCTTTAGACCTATATTACAACTTGCTAAGTGCAACGTGTATAAAAAGGAAAGGAGTCAGGAAATTAGTAAGCAAATTTGAAAGTTCTACAACTGCCCTTGTGACCACCCGATCTCCAAGAGGCAGATATTTTGTTCAGGACATGCTGGACTACATCACTGCATAAACCTTCCGTTGCACTATGCAAATGAAGAGATTCTGTCCATTGCACACTATGATCAACAGGAAAAAAATGAATGGAATGATAGGAAAAGATATTACCAGAGTCCTTTGCCATACCAATCCAATAGTATGAAGCACTTTGATCTTTCATCCCTTTAGTGATAAAGATCTGTTCCTCCATAGAATGGATCGAGGCAAGTGTTGCAGTCATAGCCTCACATTTTTTCTTGGAATCGGCCCAGGAATATGTGTTATACGAGAAAAAATAGCAATGCTGGCCCCATGTTGTCATCTCTCCATTTTCACAGTAGCTTATGGGATAAATTGGGGAAATATCTAAAAACAATGAAAATTATTAAGAACTATATTAAACAACATCCAGCTTACAGCTTTGTTTACAGTTACATACAAATATGATTGTGCTCAATGCTAGCCCCAAATATCCATTCGCAAAGTAGTTTACAAGTAGGAACACCTGGAAAACTGTCTTAGAAAAGTAGAGAAGAACCACATTATAGGTAGGGAATTATATTTAACTACATCTGGTCAATAACTGTCTTCAAAACATCATGATTATTGGTATATTTGGAGAAAGCACTATATACTAAATAGTTGAAATAAATCACATTTTGGAACCCGAACTCTACATGTATATTAATACTTTCTTCACTGTCATATGAAAACACATTTCCTGTTTAAGCAAATCCTGGTTTATGTTAAACTAATCCAGATGAAGAGTAAAAAAACTGTGACTCAACAAACAGTACATATGGTGTAAAAAATAACCCTCAAGACTATACACTTGTACCTTACATTTGTTTAAAATAAAAGGCTATGTACTTACGCAGCAAGAAGAATGCCAAAGCAGCTACACAATATCTGACTGCCATGACTGCCGTCAGTGCACAAAAAAATGACTGCTCTCTCCTCCTGTCCACACCAAACTGTTCTTCCACAACTCCTATTTCCCTCTTGAATGTCTTATCAGGAGCCAGGTGACTCCCTCTACATACCTTACAGCTGGTTCTATACCTTATCTAACCCTTCAAAGGCACCATAGTGCTTACAAGGGGAATGACTTGGTCGCCACAATGCATAAATGCAGCCCTGACGAGTCTACTCCCCAGGGCCACATTCAAGTACCACAATGATATTTTGGGACAGGTGACCTACTCACCAGGGCTGCATTATACATGCATCATGGCAAGATAGGGCACAGTCCATTAAAGCACCATGCAGCCATTTTAAAGGGGCAAGGGGTGGATCTGCTATTTCTATAGTACCATAGGTATTGATGATTGATAAAGTGTCTGACATCATCTCTACACATTTGTTAACAGGCATCTGATTGACATTCACCTCATAGATCCATATACTACGTCCTATGTGTTACTTGTCTGTTATTGTTTTCCTATTCACACACACATATCTAGAATATTGTAGATTTATTATTAATGTATATGTCTAATACTATTTTTAAGAATACCCACAACATGTGTAAATTAGAATGAAATATGAGTGAAATCCAGTACACTTTAGGGACAAGTCATTTGTTTCCAGGGTTGAGGATGGGGCTTGGTGGATACAGGTGGATCATAATGAAAACAGGCCACTATCCCCCCAGCTAATAAATAAGTGGCTGGTTTATAAGGATACTCGTCATATCTCTCCCTACATACACCAGAAGTACATGTAGACTCCACATGATGAGGCTTAGCAGCACTTAAAGAATTGTTGATATTGATTGTGCAGAGCATCAAGAGGCCATTCACAATTCAACCAGCTGATAAGGTGTTGTCTGCCAAGTTACTGCGGTGTATGAATACTGTATAAATATTCACGGTGTACATATTTTCGCGCATTTTCCATTTCTGCGAATTTCATGAAAACATGTACAGCACGAAATAATGTACATTTACAGTAGTTTATTCACTACTACCATAAATTCTCATAAGGTGCAGCTTGTTTGAGAGTCAGAACCCTAGTTAGCATATAGGGTTGTCCGTAAATCTAGATGCGCCTTATGAGAGGGTTTTTGTATAGTTCAGAATAAAGTACTAATATAGCAATTTTTAGACTCCAGGTACAGCGTATAGGCTTGTCCCAAAGCCCAGGCCCAAACTTTAGCTTATGGCTTGTAAAAGGGTTGGGCTTATACTTGAGAATTTAGGGTAGCCATGGATTGTTATGCACTTAGAGTACCCTTATCAGTTGAGGGGTGTTTCTTGATATCTGTCCCTCCACAGAAGTAATCACACAGATATTGATGTTGTACATGGTTACTGACACTTCTACACCACCTTCTCTACATACATCAATGATAAGGATCCTTGGACACCATTACTGTCACTCAACCATCAATGATTTATTCAATATTGTCAGAATGACAGATGTATGTATCGACATTTAATCCCGATGCGTGTTCCAGAGAAATAAAACAAAATAGATTTTAAAAGATTGTGCGTATCATGAGGTGCAATTTTAAAGCTGGAATCAATTGGAACTAGGTACAATGAGAAGCCAAATTTCCCCAATACATGTTTTAATTTAAAAGACCTCGCATTCACTTAAATATATTTTTGTTTTACATTTGATATTGGATAGTGGGGGGGGGGTAAAAAATTCAGCCTCTTAAGCGAAAAAAGCCTGCGCGTTACTATGGGGGGGGGCGAAATTTTTTCTTCCCCTTTCGCAAGGGGAGGCTTGGAAAGTTTTACATGGGGCATGGGGACAATAAAACTTCCATGCGCCCTAGAGGGGGGGGGGTTATGAGCTATTATTGCTAGAGAAAGAGGTTCAAGTTTGCTACCCCTGGCCATATCGATCCCCAACCCCTCTCCAAAAAAGATTCTCCCGGTTTTAGAGAGTGATCATTTTTTAACAACAGGGGCGGGGGGGGGTGATTTTTCCCGCGCGAATTTTTTTTCCCGTCAACGGGTCAAAATTTTTTACTATCCCCCCTATGGGTCGGAAATCGGCGCGCGCGCGGGCCCTTTGAAGCATAGTAACGCGCTGGCTTTTTGGCCCAAAACAGGTTAAATTCTTTTGACCCCCCCAAGAGGGGTCCAAATCTTTTACACCCCCCCAGTCAAGGGGTCCAAATTTTTTGGCCCCCCCCCTTGTTGATAAAAAATGATCACTCCCTTAGTCTATCAAATGTTGGCATGTATGTAGGCCTACTTGAACTTTGAGTAGGCCCAGGGTTGTCAACCCTCACACATTGGGTCACTTCTCACACTTCTCACACTTCTCACACTCTCCCACATCCCCAAGACCAGTGGCTTTCTGACAGCGAAATAATTTTGCAAATACTCCCATTAGAACAAAAGGTATAAGTCATTGTCGTAGGGGGCTAAAGACGGACCTAGCCAAGCATTATTATATATACTATGTAAGGGCCGAAACATTTAAATTTTGATTCAAGCTGGCTTCTGGATTCTGCAAAAGCAGCATGTTTTATGATTTATTCGTCCCCCCCCCCTTTCCGTTGGGATTTTGAAAAAAAAAAATTGCAGGCGCATGTGGAATCATGAATACTTTATTTTGTCTTCTACCAAAGCCTCACTCTTCCTCATTTCCAAATGTTGACAACGTTTTAGACTACTATAGGCCTATCCCCCCCCCCTTTCCAAATTTGTGGATCCATCACTGTATACTGTAGGATGATGATACATTTTAAAACCCAACTAAGAGGCTGAAAAGAGGTGAAGAGAGAAATACAATTTCTTTCCTGGAGACATATCAGGGATCTAGATTGGGAGTCCTTTTGTCTCTGCTTGATCTTAAGAAATGCCACTTGTCAGTACCACTTATCAGTATCTTTGTATTTCTCCTGTCATTTGTCACAAGGCCCAATATCACCTGTCGATTCTAAGAAAAGTCCATGTCCCTTGTCACTTTTTTTCATTTTCTGCTGTTATTTGTCTCTACCCCTCATGTCACCTGTCGATTTTAAGAAAAGGTGCTGTACATGTATTAGTGCACTATGCTGACCAAGGGCATGATGCAGTATGGTATAATTCCGCCCTTTAAGGGTCAATGTAGGTGTGGTATTGATGATACAAAAGGTGTGAAAGAAAAAGGAGAAGGGGATTCCATTTCTTTTTTAAAACCCATCCATGAGGACGTGAGCCATAGCCATTTAACCTTTGAAGTAATAGCCCATTTACATATTTATTAACAGGCTGGAGTCCTATATCCGTAATGACAATTTTGGCAACAGCACTGATGAGCCTGAGAGAGTCTGGACGATGGACATTCCTGATTTGGGGTTATACAAGGACCTTACATCCCACTCGCTCATCCCACTCACAAAGAAGAGGGCTACATCTTATCTGAACACGTATGAGGTGAAGATTGGAGACAAATCAAAGCAGTTCTATAAGGAAAGGTAATTCCCACTCTATTCTCTGAATAGGAATCCAATATATTATTACCTTTTTCATTATTAGAATCCAAATAATACCTGCATTGTGTACCACTAGAAAATTGATTTTAAAGTGCAGTGGTGGCTTATACACGAATGAACATGTAAGTACCCTACAGCCACATGTAGAGGCAGTGTGTGGTGCTAGGTAGGTACATGTATAAAAAACACACACATGAAAATCCTGAGAAAACTCGATTTAATAGTAATCCTCCCAACCTTCTTCTCACACCTCTTAAGTGTTGGTTATGTTAAAAATTTGATTTCTTAAAGAGAGGTCATAACCAAGCAGAGTAACAGCAGTGAGAATACCGGTACTTGGGTCAATCAGAAATAGTGTAGCTTGACAACGGAAATGAACAAATTCAAAACAAATGGGATTACTACTTTCCTCTAAGATTTCCATATTTTAGTGCACTTTTTGCGGATTCTAAACCAGAGTACACTGGCTGAGGAATGTAGTGTCATGGACATGAAAGAGCGTGTCCAAACTTTAGAAATAGCTGCAGTAGTAAAGGGGACCAGGTTTTTTATACATAATTCAAGACTGGTTAAGAGCTACTCAAGATTCAACTTGCTATTCTCCAGTTATCAGGATTTGCGCCATTCTTTAGATCACCAGTGGGGCATTTAAACTCAATCTGGGGAAATGTCCTGATCTAAATCAAATCAAATTTAAAAGGTTCGTGTCTGATCCCCTTGATCAACGGAATAATTCACGGTATCGAGATCCTTGGGGTAGGAGGTTTACAAAACATCAACATGATAGTCTAAAATCCGTTTGGGGAAAACCTTCTGTTTAGTGGCATATATGCAAACTACTCAGTTCTCTTTCTCCAATCAATCATTCTCATGACTCTTGAGTAAACATTCCCCAGACTGGCTAACCCTTAAAATGTCCAGAGGGTCAACAAGTGAAATAACCCAGTCAACAGACACAAACGAGTGTTCCTTTGTGTTTATTTTATATGTTTTCCGATTCAAAATTTCAAAATTATGGTAGGTGGGGGGGGGGCCTAAAATAGCTGCTTTCTATGAGTTGAAAATGTAAACAAATGGCTGTTTTGATGACGTCACAGGGCCATGTGAATTTATGCTATGGGTTATTTCATGGGGGGTGTGCAATACAACTTTCTTTGGTTATTAAAACCAATGGTACTGCCGTATTTCATAAAATAAAAAAATCCTCGTTCATGATTCAAACTTTTAAAAGTGTGATGGGGCAAGTCCGTCAACATCGTGGCTTGGGCAGGGGCTCCTCTAGGGTTGCTGTGGTTAAATGCGTAGCCTAGGCACTGCGGGTGGTTGTGTAGGGTCCATGGTTGGTGGTCTAGGGTCTAGTAGCTCAAAGACATCATGATTCCTAGACAATGACCCGTCAAGGATGGCATAGTGCTTCAACTGTGATCTTTTTAAGATCTCATCTATGTATGATTTATATATACTTAGCCAATTAATTAGCATGGAACTGTAGTACTCAAACCCTGAATTGACTCTTGATATTAATCACACGTCTGATCTTTTGATTTGCAACCTCAATAACAGACTTGTTTGATTCATTTTAGGTTCTTACGCTATGCAAAGTCCCGGGTGGAGCCAGAGTACATATATGTGCGTCTACAAATCCAGGCTGAGATGTACAAGTCGTTAACTTACAACATGGATATTCAGATGGGCCACGATGGTAGGGTGGTTGCCTGCCAGTGTGACTGTACTGCTGGCATTGGTCCCGGGGGTCACTGCAAGCACATCCGAACGGGCCTATGTGGGCTGCTGGACTTCGCCAAGAATAATACTATAAAAGTCAAGCTGTCCTGCACGGACACCTTACAGAGCTTTCATAAACCAAGGACAGCCCACGTAGGATCACCCATCAAGGCCCAAAGTCTAGGTCTTGTCCTTGACACATCATTAAACAATATTTTATTTGATCCTCTGGAAGACTGGGAAGATGAAACTGATGAGCAATACAATGCAAGGTTCAGGAATGTTATCCTTAATGACAACGTAGCCCGGCACGAGTCAGTGCCAATAATGCAGCTCTTCAGTCCAGCCGATCCGTATGCTATGGATATGGACCACGACTATCTTGAAAAGCCACAGTCAGAAATATTCTTGGAACGTGAAGGCATCACAAAGACCTCTGCAGATGATGTGCGCCGCATAGAGTTAATGACAAGAGGTCAGGGGAGTAATTCAGCATGGAAAGAGGAGAGGAAAAAACATATCACCTCCTCAAACTTTGGGACTGTGTTCAAGGCCACAGAAATCAGAGACATGAAAAAGCTCGCTGTTGATATGTTTTTTCCCAGGGATATCTCTGATGTGGTGGCCATTAAACATGGCAATGACTATGAAGATGAAGCTATTGAGCGGTATGAGGAGCTCACTGGAACAACAGTTCAGCGCCTGGGCCTCCTTGTGGATAAAGAGAGGCCATACCTAGGTGCTTCACTTGATGGTTTAGTGGATGACTGTGTCATTGAAGTAAAATGTCCATTCGCGTCCAAAGGGAAAAGTATAGACCATGTCACTGTGCCCTACCTTAAGAAAACTGCCCAAGGACTTGCACTTAAGGAAAACCATGACTACTATTACCAAATTCAAGGGCAATTGCATATAGCCCAAAAGCCTGTTTGCCATCTTGTGGTGTACACAATCACAGATCTAAAGGTTATCAAGGTGCTGCCAGACCCAGATGTGGTCAAGGTAATGTTGGAGAGACTGGACAAATTCTTCACGAAACACTTTAGGCCTATGTTCCTGCAGAAGTTCTTTTATAAAGACTACAACTGCTACAATTGGATGGAGTATTAGGCCACTGTAAAAATGTACACATACCATTGAATTTTGTTGTACCCTTGGGTTAACCTTATCTGGCACTCAAGTTTGTACATGTATGAAAATGAGAGAGGCATTTTATTACCAAGAAATCTATGCTAACCTATGTAGTGCTGTGTTGATTGTTACGAGTTATATCATATTTATTCTCCTCTCTGTTGATAATGTTATATCCTAAAAGGAGTCTTGATGATTACTTGATAATATATCATCTAACTAAACTGTTGGTCAGCTGTGTTAAACTGTACCTATGATGTCCCAACCATAGTGGTTGACGTAAGAACATGGTGGTGGACGTGTAGACATAGTGATGGATGTGTTGACATGGTGGTGGACGTGAGGACATGGTGGTGGACGTGAGGACATTGTGGTGGACGTGTAGACATGGTGGTGGATGTGTAGACATGGTGGTGGATGTGTAGACATGGTGGTGGATGTGTAGACATGGTGGTGGAAGTGTAGACATAGTGGTGGACGTGTAGACTTCACCATTCAATTAGACACACATATACCAACATGGATCCACTAGACCATTATATAGTCCACTCCTCCAGGCTGTATGCTGGAGCGAGGGACCATTACAGAGTAACCTCTGTACAGCCCTTGATTGGGTGCAATTTTTCGCGCCATTATGACATCATATAAGAAATGTATTGTGTGCGGGGCACCCTGGGTAAACTAAGACCGTCAACTTTCCCCGGGCTGTAATGGGCCCTCGCTCCAGCCAGATATCGAGAGGGGCCGCTTCTATGGGCTAATGGATCCGCACAGGGGAGAAACCTCCCCAGTGTTCAACTCATTGAAATTAGCCTGTTTTTTTTTGGTCCGGCCACCCTATCTCCTGTATCTTGCCCGACCTCTCCTGCCTCTTGCCCGACCTCTCCTGACTCTTCACTGACATTCCCAAACATAAGGACCCTATATATACCCTTACAATTTTAAAATAGCCTTAAACATATGGACACAACACGGCAATGGTCCAGAAATGGAAAAATGATTATTTATAAAAAATTCTGTATGAGGGCCGCATATGGGTGCCGCATGTTGCTATTTTATACTGGATGCAGTGAAATGGCTCCCTGACAGTATTTGCTACTACTACGTTATTCAGAATCTTAGATGGGTATATGTATATCATGGATGCATAAGGCTGATAAATAGCTTTTAAAATCCTATAGGAAATTCTTGGATAATTCAGTAAAAAATCGCCAGGACATGCAGTATAAATACTGTTTTCTACGGTAAGCAGTGCCAAACCATTAATTATGTATCTTACATATTGTGTGACTTTAAAATAAGTTTTGAAAACATTAAAAATCGTCAGAAACAAATCGGAAACCAAACAGGTAGTAGTTCAAACTGTGTACTTTATTATCCCATGAAAATATGCATCATATGAAACCAGATCTTTTGTAGACTAGAGTGATTTTAAAGGGCTGCCGTTTTTAATATAACGATCCCATGTTTGGGATAATGTTAGTCACTCGACAAATTGCCAATGGTGAATCAAAGCTCATTTTGGCTAATGGTATTACTCGACAATTTGCCAAATCGGTAAATAGACTATTAAGGGTGGAGAGGTATGGTGTAGCTGATATGTTCTACCGTATGTGTATATCATACTATAAAGGTCGATTTTTTCAACTCTTCAGGACATAATAATGATCACAGTATTCTTTATTGAGCAAGCAGGACACGACACTATTTCTGTTCCAGTTTTAATACTACTAGTCTGTTCACGTATTACAATACTGCTGATTAACAAGTAACAACTAAATCTCCTTAACAATAAAGGGATAAATACTTAAGAATGGTATAAATATGTAAATCTATAATTCTGAAGCTCTCTAATATTTAGAAGGCAAAAACAAACATCATTTAGAAGTCAATATAATTGTGAAATACAAATTACATTGATTAGGCCACTTAAAATCGATTATCAGCTTTGCGGACACTTTTTGGAAGAAATCGGTGTGGGAGGGAGGCTTTAATTTTTTTTGAATGATTTTTTTAGGACCATGAGGGTGGTTGCTTTTTCTTTGTTTTCCACTTGGGGTGACAAGGAAGGTAGCTTTTTTTTCTCTGGCGGGGTTGCTCCGAAATGACACTAGCATGCAGGCTTTTGCTGGGGTAGAATTTTAATGGCCAGCGTAGGACCTCTAGACACATGTCATAATGGACGGCCATGATCTCAGCTTTCTTACAGTGAAATAACTTTTCAAATACTCCAATTAGGAGTGAAGTTAGAGCCATCCAAATACCGCAATATCTTCATATAAAAACTATTTATAGCATGCTTGGTATTTAGGTTGATATTTCCTATAAAATGCCAACATATATGTGGCCTGCATGAAGGAAAATGGCCTGCTTAACATTCAGACACAGCCCACTTCGGTTTGGGTCTAGAAAAAGTTTTCCAGAACACTGTCTTAAAAGTAATTTTACATCAAACAAATATCGAAATATTATGTTTGTCAATATAACGTTTAGACAAATATGTATCGTAATCATTCAAAGGCTCAACAAGGATCCTGTACGTCTTGCCTAGCCCTATAAGTCGCTCTACGTGTGTTCTTTTGCTTGAAATGCGCCGGTCCTGCTTTAGTTTCTTGGGTGGCAGTTGATTCATTTTCTTCACAAATGTTGGAATGTTCACCTTAACATCGTAAGGGGCAGCCAGGTCCTGTATTTGAAAACCCTTGTCAACCATTATAGAGTCGCCGTTATCACACTTTTGTAGCACGTCACTACGCTGTACTAGAATTCTGTCACTTGCCGACCCACCATAGCAGTCTGGTATGTGGGATATCAATCCTCCTGGACTGATGCCAACAATGGTCTTCAATGTATTTCTGTTCTTGTACGATGAATACGTCACTTGTTGAGCTGTAGGTTTGGTAGTAGGCTTCTTGATAGGAATTTCCATTCCATCAAGAATCACTCTAGTTTTGGGGAACTTTAACTTAAAATCAGTTGGCATAAAGTATGAAGCAAGTTCGCGTGTTGGCCATAGATCTACTCTTTTCCATTGACGGGTCATAAAGTTCATCCATGTAACAAAAATACTTGCAATCATCTTCTCAGAACAGTTAAACAAAAATGCTAATTCAAAGTTAGGGGTATGCCTCCTCAGCTTGATAAGAGTAATCAGGAACTGGTTTTCGATACACATAGATGGTTTCCCTCTCCATCGGTACTTGAGGTGATTAGCTGCAGGCCCCAGTGTGGCCAGTGATGACACAAATCTGTTAAAGTCAGTCAGGCCAGTGTAATAGTGAAGTGCACCTGTATTAAAGATAAGGTCATTAATATCCAATCTTGGGAAAGAGGGACATTGTGTGCTTGTTGACTTTGCTGGTTCCGTAGGTGGTGTTGGATCCTCTTCATGCTCGGGTGGGGGTTCCTCTGTAATGACATCTTCATCCATTTGTACATCCTGAATATTAGGCTCTCTCGACTGCTGATCAGATCTTGCCTTTGCGCGCTGGGCTCGCTCTTGTGCAGCCGGTGTTACTTCGGGTGTCCATTTGAACAGGGAGGGTATTGCAGTGTCCTTCAGCAGATTGCGTTCACGTTTGGTTCCTGAAAGTATAATCCATGTTTAGTTTGTAGAGCAAATAACATTAAGTTCACTTTGAATATATATATATAAAAACACACTATATAAAAACACTTTAGGAAAACGTTTTAGTATTCTGGACAAGTTGGTGCAAATGTAATAGCTGTAAAACCTATGAAAACAGTCCCCAGGTAACATGTGCACAGAGCTGGAATGACCTCAAGTCCCATATTAGGCTGACTAAAATATTTGGTCAAGCAATCCCTGTTAGATATGATACCAGAAAATGATGAATAATTGAACGCCTTTTGTGTAAATTAATTATTTCTAAATGAGGTTACTGTACAAAAATTGTATTTAAATAATCTCATGATCCAATCTTTGAGCGCCTCTTCCATTCAAGAACAGTTATTTCTGTATTTTTTTTAATGGCTGTATTCCATTCTTATATCGTTGGACCCCAACAACAGTTTACAAATTGTTCTAACACACACCACAGTGACTCTCCCATAGGCTTCTACAGACCAAGCGGCGTGACTTGGTCAGGGGACCAAGCACATGCTGTTGGATTCATGACCCGTATCTAGGCGACCAGACTCTGCAGCCAATGAGTGCACATCGCAGGGCAGCTGGCTGCAGCCTGATTACGGTACAAGTTTTGGAACTTGTTGAGCATTTTCTGTCTATTTTTGTCATTTCTGTCTAGTTATCTGTCGATTTGATTGTTGTCAGAACCGCATTTAACCATGTTGCTCCTGCGAGGAGCCTCTGACCAAGTCCCCTCAAGGCTCGCCATGGTTAAACGCGTAGTCCAACCATTTCTTTGATCACCTTAAGATTACATATACATGCATTTCTCACGAATTAATATTGTTAGGAAATCAATGTAATATTTATGTAATAATATTTATGAGTATCACAAATGTACCGATCTTCATGGATGTTGTTTAACTTGTGTGGAATCACAAACAACAACAACGTTTATTGTCAAACTAGTTCGGTGAATAAAGAAAATCTTGTTCTTAAATAAAAAATCTTGCTCTTAAAAAAAAATCTAGTGCCTGTGACGAAGAATGACGCAGTAAACAAAATGTATACAACATTTTATAACATTATATAACATTTCTCTAAAGCTCCTCACTATGGAATAACGTTATATAAAGTTTTAAAACATTATTTTGATGTAAAATAATGTTCTTTTGTTAGCTGGGAATTCCCCTAGAGACAGTTTCTTTTTTGATTAACAAATACATGTATAGGCCCTGGTCTCCTTTAATGGGCAATAACTGATCCGGTAGATTTATGGTTCTATGCCTAGTTCAGTACTTATAACAAGGATTAGGTTACAGGAATATTTTCACTCACCATGATAGGCGTATGCTTCGCGGTAGTCACTGTCTGCAAAGTGTTCGAGGCAGACTCTGCTAGATGGTTTGGGTTTCCAATCTGTGCCAGTTACATTTGTGCCTCTCTTGATGGCATGCGTCCAGGCCTTATGGAGGATTCTGTCCTTTGGAAAACCTACGGATCTGCCCCTTTTGGAGCATTTAGGTACACAACAGCAGGTGGGCATGATGAATTGAAGACACTTCTCACGGCTGCGGTGACAACTGTCAGAAAAAAAAGGACTTTCGTTATATTACACTATTAAAGCTCTAAAACTGATGTAGGGACTACGGCCAAAAGGGCATTCTAAATTGAGTGACGCCCCCTGGTAGAGCTACCGTAAAACCTCCCATATAAGCCTAACTCGTGTATAAGCCGCACCTAGACCTTAGGCCGATCCTATAAAGCGCACTGCCGATTGCATTATGGTGATTTTAGTACTGTACTATACTAGCGACTCCCGTCTCTGGGTCGATCCTATATGCCACACCGGCGATCTGATTCACATACAAGCTACTGCTTATACGTGAGGTTTTATGGTATAGGACAATTTTCTCTTCTTTTTTCATAAAAGCCCTTTTTTTCTCTCAAACTAGGGGTTGAATAGTCGGTCAGTCGGAATTGTATTACATTAGATTCTAGTGCCGTTTTTTAAAGTATTTTTATTGGCCTTTTTTGTCTCAAATAAGGGGTTGGGGTTATAGGTAGGATAGTCCTTTAGCCAGGGTTTTACGGTAGTCTTATACATGTACATGTATTGAAAACACCATGCAATCGATGCAGTGTAGTGTATAGCTAAGAGTTTATAGGATACACCTGAGCTAAGGTTTACCCTGAGTTGATCTATATAAGTGACAAATTATGACCTAATAATAATGTATACTATCGATGGTTGATGGCTGATGGGTTGGGAGAGGGGGGGCGGGTCAAAAGAGTAGTAGATACCCAGTACGCTGTATACAAGTTATATAGAAAATTAAGGGCTCCAGTCCAGGGCTCCAGTTCACAAATTTGCCTTTTTAGATCAGTTTTATTGTAGCAAAGTTGTCCAAGGGTCGCCAGGTGGCTAAAACTATTGTACCAGGTCGCTTTTGATACCTCTGGGTAGCCTACTTATTTTGTGTTTGTGTGCATGTCAGTGTGTGTGTGGGGGGCGGGGGGTGGAGACAATGGGCATCACGGGTATTCACATTGTGTGTATAAGTGTGTGGTGGGGAGGGGGGGGGTGTTCTGTTTTTGGGGGAACTCAATTTGTGTATAGATCATCCAGTCTATACGAAAACGTGCCGGACACCGGCTATAGCCGTCTAAAAGCCTGCTGGTTCGGCAGAAAGTCTGTGTCTGCCGGTCCCAATGACTGGCTGTGATCCTGGGCTACATGCCAATTTTTACGGCTTGTAAATCGGACCATTATTAAGGTTTCTAGAGAGTTAACTAGAAAGCCTGAATATTATGTAAAAAAATTACAAAAGTTTACAAATTATGATTATTAAAATTATTTAGATATGGATAGTAGGGAAAGAGGAACTGGCATAGTCAGTGCTGCCACCTTGTGTGCCCAGAACGTGTAAACCTGCTTCCAGCTTGGTCATAGGACCCATAGGTCTATAGGTACCTGACTTGGCAGTGTTGTTCCCACAAGCCTTCTGGTGCAGGACAGTGCTGCCACCTTGTGTGCCCAGGTCGTGTAAACCTGCGTCCAGCTTGGTCATAGGACCCATAGGTCTATAGGTCCCTCAACTCATGAGAATGAAAGTAAGAGTTTACCGTCCAAGATTTTTTCAAAGGTGATGAGGCTTTTTTTCAATAACTTTGGTTCTAGTAGGAATATTTGAAAAATTCTTTCAGCTCTGGAAAGCCTAAAACCGGGAGAAACCGGGATATTGGGGACAACTGGAAGATCACTCATAAATCGGCCCTAAACGGGGAGTCTCCCAGGTAATCCGGGAGAGTTTGCATGTATGTGTATAGATCTAGCCGGGGGGGGGGGGGTGTTCTGTTTTTTGGGGAACTCAATTTGTGTATAGATCTAGGCCAGGGGGAGGGGGTGTTCTGTTTTTGGGGGAGCTCAATTTGTGTAGGCCTATAGATCTAGGCGGGGGGGAGGGGTGTTCTGTTTTTTGGGGAACTCAATTTGTGTAGGCCTATAGATCTAGGCGGGGGGGGGGGGGTGTTCTGTTTTTTGGGGAACTCAATTTGTGTATAGATCTAGGGGGGGGGTGGTGTTCTGTTTTTGGGGGAGCTCAATTTGTGTATAGATCTAGGGGGGGAGGGGGTGGTGTTCTGTTTTTGGGGGAGCTCAATTTGTGTAGGCCTATAGATCTAGGCGGGGGGGGGGGGTGTTCTGTTTTTGGGGGAGCTCAATTTGTGTAGGCCTATAGATCTAGGCGGGGGGGGGGTGTTCTGTTTTTTGGGGAACTCAATTTGTGTATAGATCTACGCGGGGGGGGGGGGGGTGGGGGGGGGGGGCTAGGGTCCTCATTGTGTCTGTATGGAGAGGAGGGAGGTGAGGAGAGGCGAAATTCTTTCACCTCTGTGAGTGTGACTGCAGATGGGGGAAAAGCGACCTGGCGACCTGGGCCGTTTTGGAGGCGACTTTCGACCTAAGGCAATAATAAAAGCAACCTAGCGACTTTTGGGCAAAAATGGCTATAAGATAAAGGGTCCAAAAAAGTGACTTTGTAACCTAAACCCCTTAATTTTGGCAACTTTCGGATCTCAGGAGGGGACCCCTCTGCACCCCAACCTCTGGTGGTAAGCCAAAAACTGGGAGGAACTGGAGGATCGAGAGATCACTCAAGAACTGGCCCGAAACTGGGAGTCTCAAGGGAGAGTTGGCATCTATGCGAATATAGGTTATACTCACCACAAGTTGTGATAGTTGTGACACAGATAGCGACTGGTGATATCTGATGTTTGTGTGAAGTCAGACCATGAACTTGTAGGCTATAGCTGAAGCGTCGCCAGTTGTCTTAGCTGTGTGGCTATGCCTCTGGTACCGGCCGAGGTTGAAAGCTCAATTACAGTTGTCTGAACGTGACAGACGCACGCACCCAGTGTTTACATTAGGCTGGAGCGACGGGAACCAGCTCAGGTGACTCCGCACGATCGTAGCGCCACCTGTAGGCGGCAATTTCGCGCCGCTCCCTCATTCATACCCCTTCTGATATTGCAATATCCAGGTTTTCTATGCCAAAAAATGTCCAGTCCAGTTTTATATGATCCTCCATACTTACTCTATATTCCCAGGTTAAACCTGTGGGCAAACCAAGCCCCAGGTGCAGGCCATAGGAAATTAGCATGTTCGGGGTGTTGGTAATACCAGGGTTTTAGAAGTGTAGTTTAGAAGGTTCACTAGAGTCGCCAGAACCCCAACCCATGTGTGGGTTATAGTATCCACTCAAAGTCTTGGTGTGGGATATATGCGAGATGCAGGTCATACACCGGAATTTACGGTACTGTTCTATGTTCTGAGGCGTCCATGACCCAAAACATAATAAGAACATGTTGCCTTTGTTAATAGTTACAACAGAACAGCTTAATGTTTTTGATCGATTTATTCAAATAATTAATATTGATCCTGGCTAGTAGCTTACACTAGTTCACTAGCAAGATCATTATTACTGGTTAGTATACTACTGTGAGTACATTCTCATCCGTTATAACAAAGGAAATGGTAAATAAGATGTTACATATTGCATCAAATCTCAATTATCCCAGAATTAGTCCTTATTCAAGTCAGTAAAATGTATTACTAATTTAGATAAATATGTGACTCATGTTATTTCTATGTGACTCATGTTGGCAATTTTTATCTGGACTTTTAGGTTCTGGACTTTTAGGTTCACATAACATCTATGTTAGTAATGCACTAAGCCCTCTGTCACCGAAAATTGTTTTATTTCTAATTCTTTAAAAAGGAGGCGTTAAGCGGAATTTATTGACCAACTATTTTTGTGTATAAAGCAAACATACTATTTCAATACTTTTGTATTCATCATTTCCACTGAGACCCATAATGAAAATCAACTCCGTTTTATCTGTGTTAAAAATACAAAGCCATTGTCATTAACTATAGCATTTGTGCTTAATGTCCATTTTCATATCACATGTGATTAAATACATTATGTACGTGGTATCAGAAGCAACGAGGGACAAACTGAAGAGGGTGCCTTGACTTTTGCATAGCTTGCTGTACGTAGCCTTAATAAGTATATCCCCTGTACGCATTTGCATATCTTGCGCATTCTTAAATTGCATATATTAGGTAGTAGTAAACATAAATCAGTTCAGTTGTAGATCTGTCAGCAGTTTAAAAGGGGAAAAAAGAAGGAAAAGGGTGCTCAGGGGCACGGCCCTCCGATATACATAATAGCATTACCAACTATAATAACAAAACCCAGCTGAAATGAATCTATCGTAGGCTAAGACTACACAAGTTATGCAATTTAACAATATGCAAGATATGCAAATGTGAATTTCGTTGCACCATTTGGAGGAATTGACCGGTTGGCCATATATATGAAAATTCAAGAATATGCATGATATACAACTGTTACAGCAACCTTTACTAGATACTAGATAGTATAATAGTTGTAAGTATTTGGAAGTCAAAAACCTTGGTCTTAAGTCAAAATAAATCAAGGACATGAACAAAGATATCCAGGTTCTCCACTGTTTCATACGTCCCCCAAAGTAGCACCAATATTCTTTTTACCTAATAGTGGTAACTCAAAACAAATTTTAGAAAAGATTTTCTTATATTTGTGTGGCCTTGGGAAATTAGTATAGATAAGCACCAGGGAAATGTAGATGGGTAGATTGATGCTACTCGAACCAGTGGTCGCCCTGACAGTCCCGGTTCTGAACAATATCCGAACCAGTGGTCGCCCTGACAGTCCCGATTCCACTCGGTCCCACACCGCTACCCAAACCAGTGGTCGCCTCGACAGTTCGCGATTCCACTTGGTTCCACACTGCTACCTGTACCAGTGGTCGCCCTGAGAGTCCCAGTTTCACACCACTACCCAACCAGTGGTCGCCCCGACAGTCCTGCTTCCATTCAGTAACACACCGCTACCCGAACCAGTGGTCGCCCTGACAGTCCCCGATTCCACTCGATTCCACACCGCTACCCGAACCAGTGGTCGCCCTGACAGTCCCCGATTCCACTCGATTCCACACCGCTACCCGAACCAGTGGTCGCCCTGACAGTCCCGGTTCCACTCGGTCCCACACTGCCAGCACCACTCATACTGGCATCGTGTACAGTGGATGTGCATGCAGCCTCCTGTTCCAAGAGAACAGCATAATACTGGTTAAAATTACTTTCAATACTTTCCAAAGTACATAAGATGCAAATATTATTGTCAGTGAAGCTTCCTATATTGCCCCTATTTTTGTACTGGAGGCAGCGTTTTATAGTGGGAAGTATGATTAATCTACTCACCGAATTAATATGGAAATGCCAGGTAAAAGGTAGGAAATCTAAGATATGCGTTTAAGATTTTAAATATTCAGGGCTGTTTATGGATGATAAATAATTACCGGCTTTTTCAACAGGAACATGGCATTGTGGACATGGTTTTGTTGTTGTTTTGATGGTTGCTCTAGATTCTTGGTCCCAACGGGCTTTCTCTGCATTACGTGGATCCACTTGGTACCCCTGCATGAAAACACTAGACATGATCACATACCGTAAAACCTTGTGATAAGCCACAGCTCATACGTGAATTCCTCAAAGTATAGGTGTAGGATGATAATGAGTTCTGATGAGTGGCTTATATGCAAGGAGTGGCTTATGTGCGAGAAGTGGCTTAGACACTAGGTTTTAAAGTACTGATGAATAATAGATATTATCTTAAGTAAAAGGCTACGTTAGGCTTTCATTGTTTTAATTCTATTAGGCACTTTGATATTGCTTGGGTTATGTGAGCTGCTATTTCAGATTTCATAAATTCTCAGTCATGAAAACCAACGCTTGATAACTATTTTGAGTACATCTATGGAAAATTTTGAGTACATCTATGGAAAACAAAATGCTGTTTTGAATAAAAAAATATTGAAAGAATTCCCATTTGTTATAAACTAGTCTTACATTGCTGGAACCTGGTGGTTGGTTGGCAGCTGTCTCACAGTCCCCCTGGTGGTATGGCTCCATGCACTCCCGGCAGAACACCAGCTGTAAAGGGTTAAACATCACTCCTTAAGACAGACACTCAGCTTTAAAGGATTAAGCAGTACTCATTAAGAAAGATACTATCGTAAAACATCACGTATAGCCCGCGTCTAATACGCGAGTCAAATCGCTAGTGCAGCTTATAGCATCGGCCCATAGTCAGGGTGTTGCTTATACAAGAGGTTGCAACTATGGTGCAGAACTAAAGTCACCATGATCAGATCGCCAGTGCAGCTTATATGATTTGCCCAAAGTTTGAGTGCAGCTAATATGCGAGTTAGGCTTATACTCAAGGTTTTACGGTAGTTATAAAGGGTTAAGGGAGGTAATTACCTTTGTCGCAATGATAGATGAATGCAGCCTTTGACAGTAACTTGCCAGGGCTGCACTCATACATCACTACGACTAAGTATTAATGAGCATGATCTATTACAGCACTATGCAGCTCATGAGGGGTCATACATATTTTTCTGACAAATCTCCATGTATCATCGCGGAGGAAATATCTGTCTTACAATATAGGAAGAACAAATCCCAATATAGATCCGCCTTACAGGTTTTACGGTACTCACCCCGCAGCCTTGGAGACAGACAATTTGTTTGTAGCCGGGTTCAGGAAGGAGACCGGCACCACAGCCGCGCCCCGGACACAGCACACCGCCCATCTGTAGGAGGCACTCCTCTGTGCCAAACCTGTGGTAGCGCTCATACTGCAACATAATGATGTATATAGGACCTTGTGCCAAACCTGTGGTAGCGTTCATACTGCAACATAACGATGTGTATATATAGGACCTTGTGCCAAACCTGTGGTAGTGCTCATACTGCAAAAGAATGATGCATATGGGCCCTTGTGCCAAACCTGTAGTAGCGTTCATACTGCAACAGAATGATGTATACATATAGGACCTTGTGCCAAACCTGTGGTAGTGTTCATACTGCAACATAATGATATATGCATATGGGCCCTTGTGCCAAACCTGAAGTAGCGCTCATACTGCAACATAATGATATATATGGGACCTTGTGCCAAACCTGTGGTAGCACTCATACTGCAACCAGGAATACCATCAGGTCCCAACTAACTGGTTTCTCCCTAATATGTGAATCCCTGATACATCATTATTGTGCTTTAAGCCATACATAATTACTCAGAAGTGGGCCTATCCAATATAAACGTATACATTTTCGGACTCATTATAATATACAAATGTAACATCTAGAAATACTCCTCTGCTGCATATCTAGCAGTCAAAATGCAACACATTGAAGACATAGTAAAGTCTATCAAATAGTGAAGTGTCCGTGCAGCCATGATGCATGAATGCAGCCTTGGCAAGTTATTCCACGAGAGATATAGCGTATTCGAACCTAGCAGTAATTAGTCACAGATCGCTAAAGATGTATTTTAACTAATTTGAATTCTAGTGATTTAGTTGTGACCTAAAAGTGTAATGTTTTGGGTCATTTCTCGTTTGAAATTAATTAATTTTTTTTAAAGCGTTGTGTGCTTCTTACCTGTTCATTTCCTAATACTCTAAAGTGGTGCGCCTCCTTTATAAACGAGTCTTCACAGCCAGCTGAAATAAACAAGACAACAATCAATAAACACTGACAATGCCAATAGAAGGGACACTTTCAAACAAATTCGCTATCCGTTTAAAGTTGTCTATTTGGGAAGAGGGAGTTTGGGAACCATGAGGGACATCCCTTTATTACATTTAAATGCAATTATTTCCATACTTATGACCCTACTTAATTTAGACAGTCGTAGACACCTCGTTAATGAACAGATTAGCAATAGGCATACAATAATACCCATTGTTAAGACCACATGCAATATCACTGATCTTTGAACAGAGAAAATGGAGTACAAATCTAAAGATTAAGTTTCTAGACCTATAGTCAGCAGAATCATCAATACTTATAAGATTATGAGAATCAACACGTAGCAGTATTATCAATATTGATATTGTGTGGCTGTTTGTTACGGATGAGGGCAATATTCAAAAAGCCAATTACTCTTAAATGATGGTGCCACAAGAAAAATATTGCTATAGTTAACTCTTTAAGGACGGCATGACAGAATGCATTCATGCATTATGACAATTAAAGGTATGATGCATTAGGGTATCATGCCGTCCTTAAAGGGTTAATCGGCCTTACCAGGGCAGGGTAACGTGTAGCCTACGTCGGCGTTCTGGGAGAAGGCGCGGTCGTTGAGTTTTGTAGTGCAGTAAAGTCGGAAACAATCCAGGCACATAACATGTGCACTCTGACATGGGAACACCAGGATGGGGTTCCTACAAGTACAAGTCACTTTGGTACAGTGTATAATGTCTGAAATCGATTCTATAAATGCAGACTGTTTTAGCAGCTGCCTATCATAAAACGTTACTACCCGTATTAAAGAACCGTAATAGCCTGCCTTTAAGACGGACTTTATTTGGGATAATTCATTTTCACACGACATCTTTTTTTCCAAAAGTAGGGGGGGGGGGACGTCTTTAAGGCAGGGTTTAGATTTGAAAAAAATGCCCCGACATAAAAAATAAAGTGCATATAAAGTGGTACTATTTGTTAGCTTTTGCTTTCATTAGTGTTGGATGGTGAGATGTACCGGTATTATACTACCGGTAATAATAAGTGACAATAAATGCATGAAAAAGTTGTCTTGTCAAAATAATGACATGGTGCATTAAAGCTTTATGCTGCCCTTGAATGGTTATGAAGAGGAATAATTAATCTTGTCCCTTACTCGACATCCATACAGGTAATGCAGGGAGCGTTGTGTAGGTTGGAGCGTATCCGGTCTAAGGCCACTGCCGAGTCGTCCTCGGCCGACTGGTGAGTCGAACACTTGAAGTAAAACTCCTGACAACCAGAGGTAAAGAGTATCAATGCACATGTGTCGTAGGAGTATTTAGGCGGATTTCGCTTTATTATTCAACGGAAGAATTCAAGATGTTCACAGTAGAACAGTCCTTTACTTCATTCATATAACCGCTAAAAACATCGGGTTTAGCCCAATTTAAGTAACTCGCCAGGGCAGCATTCACGCATCATACTGAATCTACGGGTTTTATACACTGCCGAACGGTCGGCATGATGCACCAATGTGATTTTTTAGCAACACGTCGTCCTTAATACTACACTGGGTACATTGTCATGAATGAATCTGTTGCTTTATACCCAGTACAAGAGTGGTCATATACAGACAGACGCTGACAATGGGAGACCCCTGCCCTCCGCAGACCCCTTCCCAAAACTCTGTTGTTAGATAATGACCCCTTGCTTATCCGCTTCCATTGATCAACCCTCGTTTATCTGTTCCTCTGAATTCAAGATAAGAGTAAAATAGAGACGAAACAAGGCAAGGTGCATATCAATATACATGTACCCGTATCACAAAGATCCCATGAAATACTATATAAGAGGAAGAGTTTCACGCTAATGAATTCTCAATTCAAAATAAAATGATTTTAATCTAAAATCTTAAAATATTCTAAACTTACACAAACATGCCATGAAATAGTATACTCTATGCATATATGATTGCATAAAAAAATCGTCTACTATTTTGCACCTACAATATCTTGGAACATAACACTGTACTGGAGAAGAGGGTGTTGATTATTAATTGATTTATTTATTTTTAAATACTTACAGCTATGCGTCCCTGGCAGCTTTCAGCCTGACAGGCACCTGACACTCTGCCCGCGTGGAGCACGTCCGCCCAGCCACACGGGTCCTGCCACCAGACACATAGATCACAGTAGTGAATTTCTTTTAGATGTGGCCATCTGTATCTTTTACTTTTCTCAAAAGATGAAAAAAGAACCAATGCAGCCCTTTATAAAGTATGAGGTTGGTGTCCGCAAAGCTGATAATCGACTTTAAGTGGCCTGGGTACTTTAGACTTAGTATACTTATAAAAGCGTCTTATTGTACAGAGTAGCAGTGCACATACATTGTCCACGGTGAGGGTTCCCTGTTTGCAGGTAGCACAGCGCACACGCAGCTTCCCGGGCTGGATACCCTCACATGGAGCCTTGCAGTACACGAAGAACTGCGGCCGGTACACCGCTGGGGGAAAGCAGATGATGTAGAGTCTATTATCACTGTATTTATATTTGCTCTTTGCTATATGTATTTGAGTCTATTATCAATGTATTATTTTGCACTCTGCTATTACCGGTATATATAATTAGAATTTTGTTATCTGGAATATGAGAAAAGAAAATACCGTAAAACCCCGCCTTTAAGACGGATTTTATTTGGGATTTATTTTTTGCACAAGACGGATTTTTTCCTAAAGTTAGGGGGTCGTCTTAAAGGCGGGGTTTTCTAAAATTTGACTATATAGAAAATGCTGGGAAAAAGAAAAGAGAAAAAGGTTTTTTGAAGAGATTAAAATACACTTTCTTTTCTTTTTTAAAGTGTTTTACTTATGTAAATGATACAACTGTGAGGTATCTAGTGACACCACTCTTGTTTTTAACTAGAAAGTTGATAAGAATGGGGTCTGAAAGGGGTCTAGAGCTCCCAAAAAATCTCAAAAGTCGGGGGTCGTCTTAAAGGTGGGGTTTTCCAAAATGTCATACTTGTTTTACACAAGACGAATTTTTTTCTAAAGTTGGGGGGTCGTCTTAAAGGCGGGGTCGTCTTAAAGGCGGGGTTTTACGGTATGTTAAATTTCTTACCATTTTATTCAAAATGTTGCAGGAAATACATGTTTTTTAAATTACCATCAACAACAGTGAATTTATTCTGCAGATCTGATACAATTAGAAAATCAATATTCTTTAAGATCACATTTAGAATATATCATATAGATCTAGGCATTCATAAAACATTGTCTTATTCTACAATGGACGGCAAACACCTGCAGGACAATGAGACAAAATCTCCCGAAGAAGGTCCCAAACTATCACTTATACTTTCTATTCTTACACCCCCCCCCCTTTTTTTATTTTGTCTATAGTAACATATGGACTTTTTTGCTGTGAAATTGATTTGCTTTGCCCTCCCTGCAGCACGTTAGAGTGAGGGATGCTGCCCTGGTTGGCCTCAGCCTGTGCCTCGGCCCCTTATGTTAAATAGAGACCCCTTACCTGGGATGCTGTCCTGGTCGGCCTCTGCCTGTGCCTCGGCCCCTTATGTTAAATAGAGACCCCTTACCTGGGATGCTCTCCTGGTCGGCCTCTGCCTGTGCCTCGGCCCCTTATGTTAAATAGAGACCCCTTACCTGGGATGCTCTCCTGGTCGGCCTCTGCCTGTGCCTCGGCCCCTTATGTTAGAAAGAGACCCCTTACCTGGGATGCTGTCCTGGTCGGCCTCTGCCTGTGCCTCGGCCCCTTATGTTAAATAGAGACCCCTTACCTGGGATGCTGTCCTGGTCGGCCTCAGCCTGTGCCTCGGCCCCTTATGTTAGAAAGAGACCCCTTACCTGGGATGCTGTCCTGGTCGGCCTCTGCCTGTGCCTCGGCCCCTTATGTTAAATAGAGACCCCTTAAAGGGGCCTTACCTGGGATGCTCTCCTGGTCGGCTCTGCCTGTGCCTCGGCCCCTTATGTTAAATAGAGACCCCTTAAAGGGGCCTTACCTGGGATGCTCTCCTGGTCGGCCTCTGCCTGTGCCTCGGCCCCTTATGTTAGAAAGAGACCCCTTACCTGGGATGCTGTCCTGGTCGGCCTCTGCCTGTGCCTCGGCCCCTTATGTTAAATAGAGACCCCTTTAAGGGGCCTTACCTGGGATGCTCTCCTGGTCGGCCTCTGCCTGTGCCTCGGCCAGGTCGTTGAGGCCCTGGGTCGGGGTGCGTACGTCCAGCTGGAGTCTGTCTGTGTGTCTGTGTGCGCCGACCCCGGTGTGCGCCCGGCGGGTACGCCTCCCTCTCACTGCGTGAAGCACGCTGAAGTCACTCAGGTCACACTCCTACCCAATAACAAATACAGCCAAACCTGGCTATAATAAACTTAGATACAACAAGGACTGATTTATAAAGAGCGTATATTTCTGTCCCATATCGGAACATGTAATATTTGATATCACTTTGACTTTCCAGTAATTTCGTTTAAGTCCATACTAATGCTGTAAATTGTTCAAAGTGTGAAAAATACTTCTATTGAAAATATGTTCATATATAGGCCTACTAGATTTGAATCTTAAGGGTGAGGGGTGTATTGCCAGATCAAAGGAGGGTCAGGAGAGGTAGACACTATTGTTTTCACCTGTGGGCCACCTGACCGACAAGCTCGCAGATATTAAAGTTTATCAGTTTGTGTATAGTCGGTCGATATAGCACCATATATGTCTGTATACTGGTATACATTCATCTGTAATTAAGCAACTGACCTGAAGAGAGACAGCATCATGAAGTTCACGGCCCTGGAAGATGACGCGAATTTCATCAGCCGGTATTTTATAAACCTGTTCTAGTTCCGTTTTGAGTCGCTTCACAACCCACCACGTTTCTGCCTCCACAGGCAGCGGGCGGTGTGAGTTGAAGCGGATGTTTATAATGAACCCCATACCGGTACTGTACCTGGCAATGGAAGAGAGCTACATTGGTACCGGGTATGTATTTACATGTTGATACCGTACTATTTCTATCTTTAAAGTCACATGGTCATCATGTGATTAGGGATCAAAAATCAAGTTTGCTAAAAATGAACCAGAATGACCTACTTTATTAAATATTATTACCAATAATTCAGCTTTAATACAATTCAGCTATTTATCAGTTTTATGCTCAATTTAAACATTTTGGAATGCATGCTATAAGTCCACCCATTGAAAATACACTGTAAAAGACCCATACCTGTGCTTCTTCAATTGGCTGTTCTTGCCCATCAATGATATGAGTCAATATGACCGAGGGCCTGTTTTTCATTATGACAGCCCCCCCCCCCCTTATGATAAATATCCACCAAGCCCCCCCCCCCTCCCCACCCCCAATGGCAATAGATGACTCGGTCCCAAGTGTTAGGGAGCGTTCATTATTTATGCCAGGGGGAGGGTGTGCAAATCAGGGGGGGGGGTCATTTTTTAGGGGTATTCGGAGGAGGGGGGTCTTTTTTTCCAACCTATTCTTAGGGGGGGCAAGGTCTTTTTTTTCAACATATTCTGAGGGGGGGGGGTCATTTTTTTTAGGAGTATTTATTTGGGAGGGGGTATTTTTTGACACAGCATGATGCAAATTTCACGACACATGTCGCGAATTGGGGTCATAAAGACAGCAGAACTTTGCTAAATGCTATAATCCTTCTATTACTGATCAGTCAATACTTGACATGGTCTTCTACCACAAAGAAAGACAAGCGCTTCTGTCCACACAGAGGGGAAGGTCCTTACCCTAGAACTTTGAAGGCAGGTATCTTGTGGCATTTCCTCAAATTAAGGTTATCAACTATGGTGCACATAACATCCATACATACCATTGATGGCTTAAGCAAGGAAATAAAAACCTTGACAAACTTGAAACTTGAACTTGAATCGTAATTAATCTGTACCGTATATATCAAAGACACGTTCCCCTGTGACTCTTTGTTCAACTTCAAACTCTCACCCTGAGCTCCCTATTTCTTACTTATCCTAGCCTTTGGAAACCTAAACTAGGGTTAAATAGTGATCTAGCTTGTTCATTTAACCGCAAGTTAGGCCAATAATACCAGGATAGAGATCTACATTAAAATGGGCCAATTGACCTCTAGATTTTCAAAATCTTCCTCAGGTTTGCCACTATTATAATGTCCAGAGCATTCCTTCATTAAACATCAATCTCAAGGTAAAATTCCTAAAATTTTCTCGAATGACAAGCTCAAAGCCCCTGAGAACACATCAATTTCAATGTAAAATTACAGAATTTTCCATGGATCATGCAGTAGACTACAGACCACTCTGAATACACTAATATGAAGGTCAAATTCCTAAATTTTCCTGGGGCCTGCAGCCCCAAAACAAACATTTGTCTCTCCCTCCAAGCAACACTCATCAGCTGGCTTTGGGAGCTGCCCCCCCCCCACTTTATCCACCTTCTGCCGCCCCTGAGCTTGGCCATTTCATGGTACTTCTACCAAACAGTATTAGCAGGACTTGTAGGTGGGGACATGTGGGAGATCCAAAAGAATTCACCATATTGTTATGCCCTATAAACCACTCCCTCACATAATGGTTAAGCACATGATATAATAGGTTCCGGTTATAGTATAGGACTATTTAGACTTTGTAGACCTATTGTCGTTGATCCCATTATTAAAGGCGCTCTGAACCCACGACATCATTTGCGTACAAAACTCGGCAGGGTTAGGTCCTCAACTCAGTGCGCCTTTTTGCTGTGTGGCAAGGCAGCTGGTACCCCCGGCCTCCGAAGTTGAAAGCTCAATTATGCGCCTATAAGTATTTATAAACGTCTATGACTATGGTGAGGGGGGTAATTTTTTTCAACCTATTCGGAGGGGGGGGGGGGTCTTTTTTTGGGACCCATTTAGAGGGGGAGATCTTTTTTTTTACCTATTCGGAGGGGGGTCTTTTTTTTTACGTATTTGTTTTGCCAAACGCCCCCATCCCCCCTTCCAATTTTCAATTTCAATTTTTGTTTATTCACATCCTCTTGCGAGGTAAAGGAAAGAAAATAAGAGAGAAAATCAGATTCAGCCGATAGTTACAATGGCATCACTGATGTATGTACAACAAAGTTATGGTACAAATATATGAGGTTTACAATACACTCTCTGTTATGCGTAGATCTATATACTAGACGCTAAGAGTTTGCGAACTCAGTATTTGACTAGGTAGAATTTACAGTACTGGCAAGTTAGGAGCTTCTATAAGTATAGAACGTTCCACCTTTGGATCAGGTAGAGTAGGCCAGGTATATTTGGCAGCACCAATAAATATATAGAGATTCTCTGTCTTTTTCAGCACCAATGAGCACCAGGTTGACTAGTAAAGGTGCGAAGACAGTGACACAGTGTGATTCAATGAAAACAAAGAGAGAATAATTAAGAGATAATAGCACCACTCTTATTGATTAATTAACCAGGATTGGCAGAGCTTTAACTTAGTGCAGTCTTCTTATGCTTAGATCTTCTAATCTTGGACTTGTCCTTTTTCGCAAGTGGTATCCTTTTTGTGGGTTTAAATTTTTCCATTATTGAAGCACAAAATTTTGATAGGTTGATTAGGACAAATGGGTCTTTGTTTTTGAAGAGATTAGCCATGGTTACAGTGCTTGGGCGGGATGGTATATTGTTGGCGAGGAGAATCGATCTGTCATGATCGAATGCGCTGCAGTGAAAGATGTAATAAAATTCATCTCCTATGTCACCACTCTTACATAAAGGGCACTTTCTCTCTGAATGCTCAACTTTGCTATACCTTCCCGTAACGATTGGGAGACTGTGGTTCCCACACCTGAATCTGCTCAGGCATGTTCTATTTTTGGCATTAAGATTGACTAGATATGTGTCAAGGTTTAGCTCATTTTTAAATATCCTGTAGTTATAACAGTGGCCAGAGTCCATAACAGTACTGTGCCAATCCTGGTGTTCTATGTCAGTGAGCCTTCTTTTCACTGTCGCTTTTATGAAGCTGTGTGATGTAGTTATAGCCTCATCACCAAAAAGATTACCAAGCCCACTTTGGCTTAGACTATCCTGTACATGTGCGAGCCACGGCGACTGAAAGCCATCAATCATATGCCTGTCCTGCACAATTTTATAAATGATGTGGGAAATCTTGCTTGTTTTACCAGATACAATTCTATGCCAGAAACTGACTATCCTTTGTTTGACAATACAGCCTAGCTTAAGTCGTCCTAGTTCTCCCAGTGCCATACAGTTTGCTGTGCGTGCACTCAGCTTCAGGACAAATTTACAGAAATAACTCTGGACTCTTTCAATTTCGCGTAAGTCTGAAAAACCCCATACCTCACAGCCGTATAGTAATATTGGTACAATACATGCATCAAAAAGGTGGCATTGGATATCAACTGGGAGCTGCAGTTTCCGTGCCTTTGATAATAAACTAAAAAGGGCTCTTTTCGCTTGTGTAACCTGTTTTTTTATGGCTTGGGTAAACTTACCGTTATAATTAAACTCTATTCCCAGATATGTATAACTGTATTGCACTTCCAGTGGTTCGCTCTGGTACAGTAACTCTGGTAGCTTCTTTACTTTGCCACGTGAGAATATTACTACCTTTGTTTTCGAGGTATTCACAGTAAGCTTCCAGTCATGGCAGTACTGCTCCAAAACGTGTAGCATGTTCTGTAGGTCTTCAGTAGACTCACTAAGTAAGATAGTATCATCCGCATACAGTAAGATATACAACTTTAGAAGTACCTGAGATTCAGGGTCAGTGCCCAGCGAGGTAACACCTTTACAATGGTTTTCAAAATAACTTTCTAGGTCATTCAAGTAAATGGCAAAAAGCAGTGGCGAGAGGTTCTCCCCTTGCCTCACCCCTACGTTGCAACTAAAATAATCTGATAGGCAACTGTCAACACGTATACAAGACTTTGCTGCCCGATACATACTTTTTATAACGTTCAGCACCTTACCATTGACATTAGATTTTAGCATTTTTACCCACAGTGAGGACCTATCCACAGTGTCAAATGCCTTTTTATAGTCTACAAAGGCACAGTATAGTCTCTTTTTCTGTGAGAGGAATAGTTCAATAATACAATGTAGGTTAAAAACATGATCGAGTGTGGAATAACCTTCTCTAAATCCCGCTTGTTCTTCTCCTAGTAAATTGTTATATTCTAAATAAGTACCTAGGCGTATGTTTAATATCCTTGTAAACAATTTTCCCATACAGCTAAGTAGGGTTATACCTCTATAATTGTCCGGACTATTAATATCACCTTTATTTTTATATATTGGTACTATAACACCAACCGACCAACTTTCTGGGACAATACCTGTATCCAACACAAGGTTAAAAAATGCACTGATGATAGCTAACAGGTCAGGAGGACTGTTTTTAATGAACTCATTGATGATGGAGTCGTTTCCCGCAGCCTTGCCATTTTTCAGCTTTTTAACCACTTCCTCAATTTCAGTAACTGTTATTGGTTGGTTAAAAGGCAGGTTACTGGTATCATGTGTTGGGGTCCCCTGGTCAGAGCATAGATTCCCTTGGTCAGTGCCTACGTGCTCAGGCGACGTATTTAGAACAGTATTTAGAGTTTCAAAATGGGACCTGAAGGCGTCCAGGGAAAATAATGAACGCTCCCTTAATAGTACCGTAAGCATAAGACACTACAGGCCCAGGGACACAGTCCCAGTCCCAGTCCCAAAGCCTGCAGAGGCAGGGCACTGCCATTGCCACTGCTATAATGCCATTGCCATTGGCACTAGATCTAGTGTCTATGCAAGTCCCTACTGCCTACTGGCAGGGCAGAGCAAGGGCCAAGCGCAAGGGCCAGGTTTTATTTCGGAGCTGACCGCAGTTCAAATGGCGTTTATCAACAATGTCATAAATAAATATGTGTATATATTGATTCGATTAGACTTACTTTATATTATTTCAAACGTTAGTGATCAATTTCTGTTATACAAGGTCGCACAAGCCTGTGACAAGGGTAATATCTGCCATTCTTGATGCGCTGTCACTGATTTTCGGGCACCTTGTCCTCCATTTTGAAATAGGCCATTATTCAGCAGTAAATATTTCGGAAATTCGGGAAATGGTCCCGATTTAAGAAGTCGATACTTCTTTAAAATGTGTAATATTTATTGTATTTCAAATGAATTGTTGAAATTTTAGCATTCGTGTTATTCGCGAAATATGTAACAATTATTATTCAATCTGCAAACAGAGCTTTCGTACTCGCTGTAAAGAACTACTACACATGGACTCTGCTTAGAGAGTGACATTTCTTATTCGCTGCGGAACGCTGCAATCCGGGGGTAGCACTTCCGCTATTGATCTCACGTCGTTGGAAAATCTTCGCAGAGAAAATAGGAGTTATGTTTTTTTGAGCGGTTTCTAGACAAATCCAACATGGGGCGAAAAGTCACACTTGCAACATGTTCTCTGAACCAGTGGGCAATGGACTTCGATGGCAATATGCGTCGCATTTTGCAAAGTAAGTGTGTTTGAAACGTTTGTTGTTGCGTGTTGTTCGGCTCTTGTTTGAGCCGGTTCTTGCCGTTGTTGTTGATTGTGTCAAAGACAGTGACTGGGGGGAGGGTGCCACTTGTCACTTTATCTTGGGAGGAGTATGCGTCAATACACATTTGAAGCACAGGGCATTGGTTCCAAATAATTACATGTGGCGTTCTTGATGTACATCTATAGGATTTATAAATTTTAAAAAAGCTGTCAGTTTGAGTCTGAAATTTCTGGCCAGGTGTCTTCAAAAATAGTTTCTTTTGTTACCGGTACCGCCTACCGGTATTAAATGAACAATGTTTTGACAGATATAGTAATAGTTCAGCCTAAACTAAGTCTAACCTATTAACACTCGAGTCTACTAGCCTAACTAGGCATAAACCAAGTGGCACGGAAGTGGTCATTTATTAATCACATTCACAGTACCCGGTGGTACACATCTGGCGCTAGTGCGCCAGAAAGCAGCTACATAGCCAGTCATAGACATACCGGTACTAGTAATACTCATACTATTAGTAGGCACTCCAATAACGGGAGAGAGGGGGGTGATAAGAGCTATGAGTCATAGGGATCCTAGTATAGTGGCACTAAACAAGGTGTTGTTTTCAATATTAAATACAATCACCTCCAGTCCTTGAAAATGTTCAGTCCTGTTCCCCAAAAGGTAATTCACATGTCCAGCAAAAGTATGAGTTATGTTGCTGCAAACATGTCAATATTAATTTACTAATATAAGTGTAGGTGTCTGATCAAAGTGGTGTCTCATCACCATAGATATACAATACCGGTATTAATGACTATGACTATGTCATCACCAAGGTCAGAATTTTGACAGAAATCTGACAAGGGAGGTTTTTTGTATTTTTTTAACATTTTTTTTACTCACAGGCTAAGATGTATAGGATAATTTACGTTTCAAGTTCAAGTTCAAAATATTTTTATTTTATCCTAGAGACGGGGTACATCAACTTCGCAACTGATCTTCCTGTATGTCCACTCTAGGGAGGATAGTGTAGAGATAATACCTCGCTGTACAGTTTCGCTCTGTGATGACTTTACATATAACATTAAATCTCTACACTTTATCGTTTGTTTATAATATCGCTTTCCGAAGAACATAACCAGAACTCTTAACGCTAACAACCATCATTCATTCAAGTTTGTCATATCATGCTGCACCCAAGTACAGCACTAGTGGTAGGGGTGGGAGGGGGGGGGGACAACCTTACACATGGAGCTTTAATATACTCTGACCGTCAAACCATAAGTTAAGACTGTCAGATCCCCACAACATGTGGAAGTACATGTACAGCCCAGCCTTCATTTTCGCCTTAAATTCATCTTTATCAATACACCATCTCCACTCCGGAGGGAGACCGTTCCACTGTGCTTGTGCCTGATAAACAGGGTTCTTTATACCACTAACCAATTTTGGTCTAGCTTGCTCAACCACAGGGGCATGAGTAGCCCTTGTCCCTGTGGAAGGCAGTACAATCAATTGTCCATTAAAAATCAGCCTGTGACACATAGTGCATTGCAAATATATTCGCCTTAAGTCAATAGGCATCATACTAGCCTTCACATATAATTCTTTGACAGGGGTATCACGCGGGTCACATATTTTGTAAACAGCTCTGATCCCCGTATTATACATTACTTGGAATCTTTGCATAGTGATTGCCGATAATCCTGTGGTAAAAACTAACCCGTAGTCCATATATGGCATTACCATAGTTTTCATGATGCATAGCGAGGTGTATTCATCTACATAATCCCTTATATGCTTCAACAACCAAATTTTATGTCTAGTTGAGATTAACATACCATCACCTTGCTCGTCAAACTGGAAGTCCGAGTCTAGCTTCACCCCCAGATATTTGTAAACCTGTACACTTTCTAGACTATCTTCCCCAATTTGCAGTTCCAGACCAAACTCCACATCACTTTCACCAATCATCATTTGCTTTGACTTTGCTGCATTTATCGTCAGGCTATTTTGGTTACACCACAGATCTAGAAGATCTAAGTCTGCCTGCAGCTCATCATTTAGCCGTACCATAGTGTCCGCCTCGTGTATCAACATTGTATCGTCCGCGTACAATTTTCATTCCGCATTTAAATTTAGATCAGACATAGAATTTACATATATAATAAATAATAGAGGACCCATTATTGATCCCTGTGGAATCCCATATGACACAGTTCGGTACTCTGACGGCTTATTATTACAGATTGTCCTTTGGACACGGTCCCCCAGGTAACTCCGAAACCAATTAACAGTGTCTATACATAATCCCAGCGGTTTAAGTTTTCGTGACCAACATTCGCAACATTTTATGATGCATGCGATTATGAGAAATCATTTTATTTTTTGGAGTAGCCTTAGGCCAGTTAGGGCCTACATGTTTTCAGCAGCAAGGAGGAGTGGTGGGCAGAGTACCCAAGAGCCTGAAGAGGAGTGGAGTTGACATGAAAAAGGCTAGGATTATATTTGTTGGGGTGCATTTGGAATATCTTGTGAATGATGAACAGGCTAGAATACTTTGAGGGACATGTGGTTGGAAGCATTAGACTGTAGAGTGAATACTTCCATCTAAAAAGCTACTCTGCCAGATTGGCTGAGTGACTTGGTTAACCCAAAGGCCCATGTCTTCTAACACTTGTAGTCTTGTTACACTAGTAGAGCGGTAGACGTGTCAATTTAATTCACAGGGTCTATCGGAGGTGGGGGGGGGGGGGTATGAAAAATGGGGACCCCTCTCGACGGGGCATGTAAAAATTCTGACATCTCTGAGGGGTGGGGGCAAAAAAGGTATAAGCCTCTGCACGAGATTTCACCCCATGACCTGTGATCGATAAACAAATTTAAAATAATGAATTAATTTAATCCTCAAGCCCAAAGTTTAATGGAGTGGTCATTCATTCATGATTGGGAGCGGGGTGAAGCATTATTAACATGTAGATTTATTGCTAAAGGAGGGAATTTTTACCCCCTCAAAAAGTGCCAGAATTATTTACACCTGCCCCTCCCCCTCAGAAAGGGTCGACATATACATTTATTAACATATATATTGGTACCCCATCCTCCAAATATGATATATTGTACGGGTACCAGGTGATATTACACATCTGAAACACATTAACACAGAATTTTAAAATTGGACCATGCCGCTTTAATATAATTGACATAATAGATATAATATAAAATTCATAATATATGATGAACCTTAGAAAAAGCCTTGGATAATAGATTGCATTCCTATTCCTCCATATCCAGCCGCGACATGGTTTGATATTACATGTATCTGCACTTACATATTCTTCATGAAGCTATTAAAACTGGGATATGTAGATAGCCATATTAAAGACGGCGGGCATTGATACATCAAGGCTTCATGGTCAATTGTCCTCACGATGCACCATATCGGCACCACTGGTGAACTCAACAGTGATGCATAGATGCATCATGCCATCGAGAGTCATAACTCTTGCCACGGTCACCCCCATAGTTGCAGCCAAATGACATAAATGTATTAATTAACTATGCTGCACTTTAATGGCAAACAATTCTGTTGATAATCCTGGAATAATACATAGTCTATTTCTGTAAGCCCTCGTCCATGGAGTTTATTCCTGTCCAACCACTTCCAATCACGTGCCCATTAACTCTGCTTTTAGGGAGTAGTCTTTTTTTTAAACGATAGTGTATCCTGGATTTGGCAACAGGAACAACAAAAAAGACACATTTAGACCTCGGAGGGGGAGGGGGTCGACCCCTCTTATATTGAGAGGGGGTGTCCAAGAACATGCGATGAGGAACTGAAGGTGAGAAATTTACCCCTCCCCTATCTTGTAATTATGACCATTCCCATAGTCTACGTCTCATGGCTGGAATGTCCACTTTCCTGAGACCTTTAACCCTAGACCTTTCAAAATAAAACAGGCGGCATGTGTTAGAACCACAAGAGCAGTTATTTCTGTCACCGAAGTTTGTCATTCCACAAATAATATTTGGTCAGCTATTCTCTCTGAATACAATTAATTATGGACCCTTATTTGAGTATGATCATTATGAGTAACTTGACGTACTGTAAAGTGTCGCACATGACCTGAAGTACCATAAATTCCTGTGTACACATGTATAACCCGCATCTCATGTATAAGCCGCACCCCCAACTCAGGATAATCCTATAACCCGCACCAGGGGTCTGAATATGTATGGTTTGGTTCTGTTCTATGGTAAGAAAACCCCTCTTATTACCCGCACCTATATATGCATATTTGGTATCAAAAGACAGCTGCGTTTGGTTCGCATACTACCCGCGGTAGGTTTGAAATAAGTTTTCACTTCCGCACATTCCTATATATTAAAACCTCGCCTATAAGCCGAATGGGAGTTGGAGGCTCAACTTCAGCTTATAACCAAGGTTTTACGGTAGTTCTCATGAAAGACAGCGTGTGTTTTGAGTTGTCCTTTTGTGAGCTAACCCCATGCGGAGTCTGTTCCAAAAGAGCGGTTCTCCCAGCCTCAGGTAGATGCGTGTCTTTATCCACGTCCACATGGTGACCGGCAGGTTCTCGTTGAAACTGTCGGCTCCCTGGTCGTCCATCCCCTCCTCAAACAGGATGACAATGAGTGTGAAGGTGTCGTCCATGACGCAGCGTGTCTGTAGCTGTGTGAACTCCTGGATGCACCACACACTGTGCAGGTAGTGTTGTGTGAGGAGCACCACCGCCGCCGCACTTTCCTCTATCACACACGCAATGTTGTCAACTATCGTCCGATCCGCGCGGAAACTGTCCTGGTAGGTGACGATTCTCCAGTGGACGAGCTCGCTCCTCATGGCGGGTAGGAGGAGCGTGTCTAACCGCGGGAGGTTTTCTGTACTGAAGGAGACAAAGAGCTGCCGACTGGCCTGTTCTACTTTGTACACGGAATGCGACCAGAAACTGCCGTGCAGCACCCGCAGCTTGATCTCTGTACGGTAACACACACACAGCACTATAATGACGCAGATCACAGCGAGGCAGACGAGCGGAACAGTGATGAGTGTGATGTAGCTAGGGCGCGGGACTGCGACACATGTTGGCGCTGTCCCGTTCCACAACTCAGAGGGCATACAATGTCGCTCCCGATCACCACCGTCAAGTCTGTAACCTTTTTGGCAGTCATACACGGTGATATTACCCACATTATGACCAGCCTGTGTTGTTGCCCCAAACTCCGGGGCGGGGAGCGGTGGGCATTTAACAGGTTCGTAGAAGCAGAGTGCCTGGTCCTGCCTGCGGGGGTAACTGCCGCAGTATATGGGCTGGTCGAAGGCCGCCAGCACCTCGCGACACGCTGTAACCGCCTCCACACACGTCTCCCGACAGGGGATCACCGCTTTACCGTGGTGGCACTTGGGGAAGAAGGAGTAACACATGAACTCCTTGGAGTACCTGTAGCACTGGTGGACGCGCCTGAAGGCCAAGATGGCGGCCTGTAGGAGGACGTTGGCGTCTTGTTGGGAGCTGAACCCGAGTGTGTTGGGGAAGGCGGTAGACGTGTAGTGTAGCTCAGACCGGCAGTAATCCGACACCAGCTCCTGACACATCACCGGGTAGCTGCATTCTAACTTGGCGTCAAACGTGATGTTCAGAGTCTGTTGGTCGTTACACTTGTAGCCGATATCGACCCACCAGTTGTCCTCATAACCGATGTAATACTCCTTGGTGTTAGTACACACGTATTGGTCGCCGACTAACCGGCATCCTGAGTTCTTGTAGTCAGGGTTCAGGAAGATGTACAACTGGGAGGCCAGGAGGATGTTCTCTATGTTCTTCTTGTAACAATGTCGCAGCTCGTGTCGGTGACTGTTTAACTCCAGGGTGGCGTTAGTCTCGATACTCACCACCGGGCAGCAGCGGTCCTTACTGAAGGTAAAGCTGTAGGACATCCGTAGCTGGGGGGTGGGCGGGGTGGGCAGCATGGTGCGGTAGAAGGTCCGGTTGGTGATGTGCTCGCTGTGGTGGACAGTCCCACAGTGGACGTCAGCACCACTGTATCCCAGCATGGTCCACAGTGTACACAGGAAACACACCACCACCCCCACACCGTACCGCTGCCTCATCCTGTGCTGGTCATGGCTACCATAGTGTCGCGTCTAATATCATGTGTCAAGTGTCGCGTAGACGCCGAACCCTCTATAATTATGCTGCACCCCTAACATGGGAGAATCGTATAAGCCGAACCCTCGTATAAAGAAGTTGCACCCTCTATATAGGCACGTTTGGTATTGAATTAAAGTTGCTATTGACTCGTGCTGCTGGCGCTGGGGACTTCCAAACCTATAAACGCTAGGGGTGCTTAAACGTGACGCCTTTATTGGCAGGTCTCACAGTCTTTGTAGTAAGCCTGTTGGGCCCAAAGTGTGTGAGGCCATTCCATTAGGTGATACTACCAGTAGCTATCATAATATATACCACTTATACCCTAAGTACCCCACAGTGAAGGCTAGGGGATTATTTCATTGGTCTGAGATGTATTCCGCTAGTGGCCATCAATAATGGATTCTGTGGGGAAGAGTGGAAAATACTGTGGGATACCGCCACGGTCAAGGTCATACATCCTACCTTGTAGGCTGCCTAGTCTGACAAAAACGGGTATTGATGTTCTACTCTGGTATCAGGTAGAAACAGCGGCGCTACGCAACAAACCATGTAGTTATCAGATCAGGCGGATCAGATGAGTCTTGTGGCTTCTGTGTCTTATCACATAGCAGCACGGGGTAGATAACGTCCTAGATACCCAGGCTGCATGGGGGCTCGGGGACTGGTTCATAACAGCACGGTAGTATCCCTTTTCTGCAATAAGAAAAAAAAAGTGAAAACAATCAGAGCATAGAAAAGGGGTACAGAGAACTTCAAGGGAGGGAGGGATGTTGTTAATTGTGTATTGGTTGACCCTTTAAGGGCCGTCACTATGCATGGGTGCATAATGCCGAGCCTTCCAGTGTATGACAAGCCCACAGGGTCGGCATGATGCAGCCCTGGGGATATGATTCACATGGACATGTCCTCGAATGTACAGGTGCCCTCAACTTAAATGGCCCTTGTAATGGGCCGCATAGCATACTGGATTAATGTTCATGGTCGTCATGATGAATGAATGCAGTCCTGGCCAGTAAATCACAGGTGCTACATTCATGTATCATGCCGACCCATTGGTAGTGTATCAACCAGAGATGCAACTTTTCCTACTTTTACAAGAATTCCTACCTTTTAGCTGGAATTTCTGTATTGAGTTAAACTCAATTCCTACAGAAAATTGACCAAACTCTTAGGATTTCCTACTTTTTGTCGACAACGGAGCGGGATCTCTGATCAACCCTGTAGGGCGGTATGACGCTTGAATGTCGCTCTAGTAAGTTACTCCCCAGGGGTGCATCCATGCATCTGATGCAAAGGGTTTACTGCATTAATGCACTATACGGCCCTTAAAGGGTCACTAGCCTTTTCTTAACCGAAACTAGAGACACAGCACTCCTCACCCATATAAAATATTTAAAAATCTCTCCACAAGACATCAACTGCTCAATGCGAGCTCATGATGCCGAGAGCAGTCTGTGAATATCTTACCTTGCACATTGAAAAGCTGGAATACGTCTATTTGGTGCCAGTCCTAAAGCTGCATGGATATGTACTGATTTCATGTCATTCACGGTAAGATGATACTGTGGATGTGTGCACTAGTAGCACAGTGTGGCGTCCCCCTGTCACTGCTGCTGCCTCACACCGCTCATAACTCATAGATACACGTATATTAATTTAAGTAGGAGTGGAATGTGTATTATGTGAGGTCTGTATAACCTTAGGACTGCCAGTACTTTCTGGAGGTGCACTGCCATAGCGTATTGTTTCCAATGCAAACGCAAAATCTTGGCTTTCAGAGGGCCCTTTTTTAAGGCCGAAAGGCCCCGGAGGGGCCCTGGTGGTGAGCTTGCGAACTACCAGGTTGAGGCATTATATTGTTTTCATTTGACAGGAAGTCAGTACGGGTGCCGCCATTTTGTTTTAAGGGGTGCCGCCATTTTGTTTTAAGGTGTCACAACACAAATTTATGCATATAATGATAAAATTTATATAAATCAACCTTCGATCCTGAGGTTGATCATAAGCATACCTGTACCCCCTAACATGGACCCAAGGAATTCAATGGTTGTATTGGTTTGTTGCTAAGACAGCTGGTTGCCTAGCAACAGCTATTCTAATTGTATATCTGCCTAGCAACACCCATTTCCATACTCCTGAGGTTGATAATAATCATACCTACCCCCCCTTACATGGACCCAAGGAATTCAATGGTTCTATACGTTTGTTGCTAAGACAGCTGGTTGCGTAGCAACAGCTATTCTAATTGTTTATCTGCCTAGCAACACCCATTTCCATGCTCCTGAGGTTGATTGTAATCCTACCTACCCCCCCTAACATGGACCCAAGGAATTCAATGGTTCTATAAGTTTGTTGCTAAGACAGCTGGTTGCCTAGCAACAGCTATTCTAATTGTTTATCTGCCTAGCAACACCCATTTCCATGCTCCTGAGGTTGATTATAATCGCACCTACCCCCCCTAACATGGACCCAAGGAATTCAATGGTTCTATTATGTTGTTGCTAAGACAGCTGGTTGCCTAGCAACAGCTATTCTAATTGTTTATCTGCCTAGCAACACCCATTTCCATGCTCCTGAGGTTGATTGTAATCGCACTTACCCACCCTAACATGGACCCAAGGAATTCAATGGTTCTATTATTTTGTTGCTAAGACAGCTGGTTGCCTAGCAACAGCTATTCTAATTGTTTTTCTGCCTAGCAACACCCATTTCCATGGTCCTGAGGTTGATTATAATTGTACCTACCCCCCCTAACATGGACCCAAGGAATTCAATGGTTCTATTATTTTGTTGCTAAGACAGCTGGTTGCGTAGCAACAGCTATTCTAATTGTTTATCTGCCTAGCAACACCCATTTCCATGCTCCTGAGGTTGAGTATAATCTTACCTACCCCCCCTAACATGGACCCGAGGATTTCAATTGTTTTATTGGTTTGTTGCTAAGACAGCTGGCTGCCTAGCAACAGCTATTCTAATTGTTTATTTGCCTAGGAACACACATTTCCATGCACCTGAGGTTGACTGTAATCCTTCCTACACCCCCTAACATGGACCGAAGGAATTCAATGGTTCTATTAGTGCTGCTGCACTGGTCGCCACCTAGTGGCTGTATATCACACTAAATCCCTGTAATGGCACGTTTTCCCCTGTTGTGTCACATCTGTCAGTTATATCATCCTCCTGCCCTGTTTATATGGTGTCTTGAATGGGTCCCCTACAAATATACCAACCATGTAGACATTATGTTCCTTCAAATGCAAGAATTGCGGTTGTTGACGCGTATAAAAATGCCTGAGGCATTTTTTTATGCGGCAACAACTGCAATTCTTGTTACTATACACATTGGCCCGCTATGGCAGTGCTAAGGATATACCTGTAGCCTGTGATACCTGGCTCCTGTTGTACAGTCAAATCGGTGATCGACCTATGGTGACCCATTTGTGACATCTTAAAAGTCCCCCTTGTCGGGTGCTATGTGACACATGATCCTTGTGTGTAAGACTGCTCACAAGCCGTGACTAGCGTCTGTTGTCATGCCCCAATTACTATGGAGGTCAAGTTGATTGTGGGTGCGGCCATTACTTATGCTGGTACCGACGAGATAAGCACTGATAACAGCTGTCACAATAGGTACCAGTTCTTACATAATGCACCCTAGGAATTCCGCAGTGAACGATTTCATTTCATTCAATGGTCTTAAATGTATTGCGCTAGTGATTAGTCCTACCGTAAAACCTCGCGTACTAGCCTAACTCACGTATAAGCCGCACCCCGACTTTGGGTCGTTCCTATTAGGCTTACTGCCCATCTGAGTATGATGACCTTAGTACTGTACTATAGTCGTGAAAACTCCTGTATAAGCCGCACCGCTGATCTGAGTCACGTACTAGCCGCGGCTGTTACGCACGGTTTTACTGTACATGCTGTGCTTCATGGATGCAGCACCACAGAGCTGATGCACTGGTCTGTGAAAGACCCGTATCATACAATAATGCAAGTGCATCATGTCAAAAAAAATATGAAGCCTTGATGCATCATGCCGTCGACAAAAGATTCAGTACAGCATCAGACTATTAGTAACTGATTATGCCGTTGTGGCAGTGAGGAACTACCGGTGGTAAGGCATAACGCTAGTTCCGTTAATGCACCATGCCCTTGGTTGACGTTATGCATAAATGCAGTCCTGGCGACTAACTGACTAACTCATCATGCCGATCCCATGGGGTTGATACCCTCCCGAGGGGATGTCATGACTGATGATGCATGAATGCAGCCCTAGACTCGGCAGTGCTGTACTCGTGACAAGAGGGTCGGCATGATGCATCGGTACAGCACTGACAAATTATCCACCAGCACTCATAAGGACAAAGGCCCATACTTTATCAAAGCTGATCTAAACACTATGATTCATTTAAACGGTTATCTTGTGCTGTTACAGTTAAGTACTTAAGCCTTTAAGGGCAACATCACAAGCTTTATTAGAACCAGGAAGCTAAATACAGAGCCGTGAGAAACATTACCTGGAGGTGAGCCAAGTACAGAGAGGGGTTTTTAGTTGTGTCAGGGGAAGAGATAAATACCACGGACCAGTCATGTCTGACAATTTAGCCTACCATAAATTCTTGCATATAAAGCGTAACCCACATATAAACTGCAAATTTGACAAATCCTAGAAGCCTCACCTTGGGTCTGATTTTGGCCACTTCAGTACTTTCCCTTGTATAAGCCGCACACACCCACACAGTGACTGGTGTTCTGACTCACGTACAAGCCATGGCTTCTGCACGAAAAATGCGCTACCATTGGTGCATCGACGACCCTTCTGGAGCCCGAGTATATTTAGAAGGAGTCTGATACCCGCACAAGAAGGTACTCCTCTAGGCACCCTATGGGGGTAGAACACTGAAAAGGGGATTGTACCCTAGAAAATAAAAAGCGTGAAAAACTTGACCATGTGGGGTCAGAATGACTGTGATGCATCATGACGACAAAAATAGCTTAATGCATTAAAGTACCGAGGCTTGAGGAAGTATTCGGTCATATTGGTGGTCGCTTACAACCCATCTTATCCACAGATTTTCTTGGGAACGCACAATGCACAGAAATTGATTTTCAACTCTAGGGTAACCCGGGGTCTCAATGTTAAAGGTCGCCCAGAGAAGTGCGCAGATCGGTGCCTCTGTAAATAGTTAATGTAGAGGATTGATTTCCCACGGTCGGCGAGGCGGTCGGGGCGGTGAGGCACGGGAGGGAACCGTATGTGAATCACAGACTCGCGAATGTTCGATAGTCAGGCAAGATTAGGCACCGCAGAGTCAAGATTAAGGTGATGACCTGGATGCGTGTTTCACAGAAAAAGTATTAATCATCTTAGACATGATGAAAGCTGCTGAAACCCACCTGTGTGCATATTTATCGGGATGTTTATTAAATGCTAGTGGTTTCCTACTTAACTAATTGGGACCATTTCGGTGAAACTTGGCTTCAGGGATGATCGGTGAGTGTGTAAGTGCAAGTGAAAGAATACTGTCAGTACGGGGAGATTAATTTTAAAGGTCAGGATTACAGTACCGGGTACAGACCATAATAACCTGTGTGAGTCCCATGCTTGGAATAAGCGCCAATCTTAGATAAGTGCAATGGTAGTGGGCTATGGAAATATAGTGCAATTTTCAGACCCCAGGTGCGGGTTATACCATATTCTCAACGTCAGATTTCCACTTTTACGAGCTGCCTAGGTGCATCACTACAAATTATAAGCACGAGGCCTTGAGGCGTCATTTCTTTAAGGGTACTTGTTATACCGAAAGTTCTAAGAGGATATTGTTTTACCTCACTAAGCGCCCAACAATAAGCTAAATCAATATTATCCATGACAATAGAGCAGGTTGCCTTACACAGGCTGTCTTGTATAAAGTGTGTTGATATCAGTAGGGGTACAAGGGGTGTACGTGTTTGGATTACAGGGACTACCCTACAGACAAGCCACTAATCATGCTGATACGGCCCACAACCCGCCCCTGCCAATACACGCTACTAGCGCTTTAACACCCGCATGGTGCTTTAAAGGCCGCATGGTGCTTTAATCCTATAAGGACAACATGTCGCTAAAAGATGACATTTGTTAGCTCGATGCACCAATGCAGCACCGACAAGTAAGCGAGTTACTCGCAAGTGCTGCATTCATGCATCCTGACGACCAATGATGCATGTAGGCATTGTGCCGTCCTTAAAAGGTTAAAGACGGCATGGTGCTTTAAATGCCGCATAGCACTGTAATGCACTTTGGTCTGGGACAATGTATGAATGCATCCATGGCGAGTAACTCGCCAGAGCTGCGTTCATGCATCATACAGAAAAGATCTGCCTGATGCATCTGTGCTGCACCTGCCAGGTAACTGGGGCTGCATTAGTGCATCATGGCAGCAAGTTAACATGCAGGTTTGAGGCAGCATGTGGTCCTTAAAGGGCTAGCCGCCTGTCCTGGCAGGCTGCAGGGGTTGAGATACTCTCGTTCCCAAATCCTTCAGAAGGAAGGCTCTGGTAGCAGCCAAATCACCTTGACCTTTGGATTTTGTTGGATCTGGGCAACCCCTGCCGGTAGCCTAGAACCAGTGGACAGAAACAGGAAATGGAACTAGAAAGTCTGATGGTAAAATACAGTAAAACTACCATCATACATTCTGGTTCCTGTCCACTGGTTCCAGGCTACCAGCAGGGGTTGCCCAGACCCAGCAAAATCCCACGGTCAAGATCATTTGGCTGTTACCAGAGCCTTCCTTCGGAAGGATGCGGGAACGAGAGTAGGGTTGAGATTACAGCCAGGTGGAGCTACACTGTACGGGAGGCTCTTGGCAAGGCCGATATGTGCAGCTATAGACCTCAACCTTTAAGGACAGAATGATGCCTCCAAGATCCTGGTCATTTGTCGCCATAGTGTGTCATTTCAGCGCTAGCGAGTTACTCGACCAAAATTGTATCGGTGTATTGAGAGTGCTTTAATTCATTTGGATCAGCATTATGCATGCATCTAAATTTAAAGGCCGGATAATCCCAACACAAACATGAATAGGCAAGCAATGGGAACTTCCTTGAGATGGGTTGGCTGGTTATGATTCTGTTATAATACTATTCAATATATTACTAACCCCATGTTAACGTGTATGTGTGTTTGGGAGAGGGGGGTGTATCTTGTATACAGAGAGCAGCTAGTGGTCAGTAGATGCTAGTACCAGATAGCCCTACCGTTACAACATGTGAGATTAGGTGTTCCCTACTACCACTGGTGAGGGGTAGTACCTGCTAGGACCAGGTAGGCTACTCTAGTAGATGGGGTTGAGTACCCCCCCCCCCCCCCCCCCGTGTACATGATAGAATCAGATAGCCCTCCTGTTGTACATATTAGCCAGATGCTGCCAGAGGCCGTGTAGTGAGTAGCTCGTGTAAGAAGCAGCGGCTCAAGGTGAGCAGTTCACTCCGCTATTGATCACCGCCCCCCCCCCCCCCCCACACACACACCTCGGGCCAAGACGCTCAACAAGCTACACCCACCCGTATTATAGGGAAGAGTCAGTTATTGCTAGCGGGGAGGCGGTCATTTACGCCCGTCCACCTGTCCCCTATCCCCAACCCCAGCCCCTATGATAAGCTTTGATGTTGCATATATGTTAACCCTATATTGATTTGTTGGGGAGATGTTTGGCTTAAAATAACTGGTATCAAAGGGGCTTCGCTGACCTATCAAATGTATCTACTTGATCCTCTAAGGGCAGCATAGTACCTATCAGCTTCCACCACCTCCCACCCCTTGTAAAAAAAAAAAAGCACTCCCTAATCATGATGAGGTAGTATGAGATGGCTGGTAGCGATAATGTGCCCCATCATGGTTAAAAAACGACACGAGCGACACTGCCACACAGGCCTTTTAAAAATCGACACAGGCAACACAGCCCTTTTAAAAATTGACAGACACATAAAAATCAACCTGCAGATGTCTTTCTTCAAGTTCTTATATACACAAAATTCGACACAGGGACACGGCCATTTTGCTTAGATTTGACACAGCGACATGGTCAAAACTGTGGGTTCCCATGTGGAGGCACGATAATGTGTGCTGTTGTACGCGTGTCCCTACACCTCCTACCCTCGGGGTACTAGACACCCACAGCTGCCCTACCCTGCCACCTCCTCACCAACCAGCGGTACTAATCTTACACACCAGCTGTGGCCACACACCAGTATACCACGTCTAGCGCGATCAGGCACTGTGGCCATACACAGGTCTAACACGTCTTCACATGACCATACTCGTCTGTACCAGGGCTGCATTGGTGCATCAAGCTAACCCTTCACAAGTCTATCAACCCTATACGCAGACATGGGAATTCTTCGGAAATTTAGCTTCTTTTTTTTTCTTTTTTTTTTCTTTTTTTTTTTTAGAATTTAGAATTTTGAAGCCTAAAAAGGTCATGTACAGATCCACTGATAAATTATTTAAACATTAATATAGGGACGGTTCTTAGTGTCTTGAGAGGATCCATCCCATACGATTCGTCCAGATACCATTCTGAGAAGGGGTTTTCTGCCACATTTTGGAATTTTCTCCAAAGCCCAATCCTATGCCTACATACGGTTAGCATGCCGAGCCTACTGGTTTTATAAAACTCCCAAAGCGTCGATATGATACAGCAATGCTGGCACTAACTTAAGGTGGTGCATCATACTTACACATGAACAAATATGAGTACCTCATGGCATCATGTCGTCCCTATAGGGTTAGCAACTGGAGGACATGGTGTCAGTAGCCTCAGTGCTGGGAGTGGTTGGGAGAAGAAAGCAGGGAATGTAGGGGGCAGTAGGGGCTCGTACAACACTAACATGGCAGACTCTGACCGTAGATGTAGCGGCTCGTGTATTGATGTATTGATACCGTCCGCCCCCCTCCGTCCGACTCGCTCACCGCTATAGATAGCGATAAGCTATTTTTAGCACACTGTCATATCAAGTTACGCTGACAACAATGTACACAATGTACACCTGAAAATGGGGTTTTAGCTAGATCTATATATAAGGTACGGTAATCTGGGAAATATACCCTACTGTTAGGTGTAAACAGGATCATACCTCAGTGTCTTCTTTTAATGTAAATTTCATGAACATGTATGGTAATGAGTTTTTCTTTCAATTTTAATACTTTATGGGTAACATAATGCATTTATACATTATCCCCTTTCGTTGGTATGATGGATGAATGCAGCACCTGTGTTAGCAACTCTCCAGTGCATCATGCCGACCTTTCTGGAGCCCCAGTATACATGTATTTAGAAGGAATCAGATACCTTTACTCGTAAAAGGATGTAACCCTCTTGGCAGACTACGGAGGTAGAACACTCAGCAAGGAATAGTACCTTTGCCTAAAAAATAAAAATGGTTTTTGACCTTGAACTTGACCATGTCGGGGTCAGAATGACTGTGATGCATCATGACGACAAAAATAGCATAGTGCATTGAAGCACTACCGTATGTTACACTTGACATCAAATGACAGAACCGTTGACCAAATTGCTATCTACAGTAAATGCATTGTTGCCGAGATTACGCCGGCACGTCGGCTTTTGCCGGCGTAGAATCTTAATGGCCGGCGTAAGGCCTTAGGACGCAGGCCATAATGTCCTGCCATAATCCCAGCTTTCAAATGGTGAAAGAATTTTTCAAATCGGCCAATTAGAAGCGAAGATAGGGTTATATTTGTAGAAATGATTTACATCAGATATTTTTCCATTTCTTATAAGTTTTTGCATAGTATAAAACAAGTTATAATAAAGTATATGAAGGTACCTTGAAATATCTAAATTCATATGGCCTGCGTGAGAATTGAATGGCCTGCGTAAGATGCCAAGACGCAGGCCTCCTTGTCCTGTGTTAAGAAAAGGTTTTCGGCAACACTGGTAAATGAAATGTTGGAAATCCTATCAAACTGGTTAAATCCCTAGCACAGGAGGAAGCTACTTAGTGTCTATAATTAGAGTCCTGACAGATTCATTTCCCCGCGGTGCGTCTTAACACAGTTCACCTTAATTAACTCCATCTACTCCTATTACTTCTCCAGGTGTCGAAGAAGCCAAAGCCCGCGGTGCCACCTACCGACTTGGTCCTGAACTAGAAATCAGGTAAGATAAAAGACTTTAAACCCTTTGCTACATATGGTTTTAGCTGACAAATAAAGGGATTTGAATTGATTACTTACCTTTCTGCCTTTAAAGGCTAAATTTAAAACGGATGAATCCCGATTTCTATGCAAGAACTGGTCTAACTTGCAATTGAAGTGTTTGTAAAATTGTTCTTTTGGCCATTATCATACCTAACGAATATGTTGTATATATCAGTGGCTATGGCTGTAACGTTGTCCTACCCTATGTTTAATACTGAATGGCATGATATGTTTCAGTGACTATGGCTGTAACGTTGTCCTACCCTATGTTAATGTCATGATATGTTTCAGTGGCTATGGCTGTAACGACCATTTCCACGAGAGCGACACGTTCCTCCACTCGTGGCAGGTGCTGGCCACCCTCCTCAGGTCTCCCGTCTGTCAGGACATCATGGTGGACGTCGGCATGTGAGTACATTCATATACACTGCTCCTTGTAATGATACCGTATTGGCCCGTATAAGCGCTCAGGTGCTTATTGATTCAGACGGGCGCTTATTTGAAACCATGGTGCTTATACGGACCAATACGGTATTACATCTTCCAAGAAATTGCATACTGGTAGATTTAGTAAAATTTTAACTTAATTATTTTTGAAGCATAGATTAAAATACGCCATGGTGGTGACTGGTTCTGGACTTTCGCACGAGTGGGCGTAAATACTTCAATTTGCCCAATCCCTTTGCACAGTTTACAAATACATTTTGTACACCAATTCTACCCCCTGTTGTTAAGTCATCACCACTCTCTATTAAATGCCTAAAAGACTTCTACACATTTGAGTTATCTTGACAAATTGTGGCGTCGGTGAGTTGATATATCTCATATGTTTCTGTTGTTAACTTATCTGGTGCTTCCTTTGCTGTTTCCAGGCCCATCATGCACAAGAATGTGGCGTACAACTGCAGAGTCATCTTCCTCAACAAGTAAGTCAGCTTTTGTACTTTTGTAATCACAAGACTCTGTGTTCAGATTGTTTGAAATACATGGTTGGTTTAACCCGAGACGGAATCATGTTTTAAAGGATCATTTTATTAAAAAGTTACTTTCCAGGGCCGCATTCATGCATTCATGCCGACCCTGTGGGAGATTAATGCAACCCTGGCGAGTAGACTCACTAGGGTTGTATTGATACACCATGACGCCCCTACCGGTCGGGTATACTCCTGGAGGGTTGGTATGATGCATAACGATGCACTCAAGCATCATGACAATAAAGCGCATAAGACATTAAAGCACTATGTATTAAAAGACTAACCACTTATTATGATCCATTACAGAAAGATCCTGCTGATCCGTCCCAAGATGCACCTGTGTGACGACTTTAACTACCGCGAGACGCGCTGGTTTACGTCATGGAAGAAACCTCGCTATGTAGAAGACTTCTACCTACCACGTATTATACAGGACGTCACAGGACAGGTAGGTTGTAGTTGTATAAACCCCACTATGTGTATATATACTTCTTTATGTTTTTGTAAATACAAGATTTACTATGTTTTATAACTATAGGAAGGGCCGTATTCAATGCCCCCCATTGAATGCCAACTACATTGATATCTATCTGCCATATTTCAAACGTGGGGGCTGGGTATATCCCACTCAGTCTGCGGCTTCGTGGGTTATGGCCCCAGCCTCCACTCGTGAAATACGGCAGAGACGGTATCAATGGGCATTGGCATTTGTCTATATAGATATATGACTGAAAATCTATAGAAATTCCTGGGTATCAAATAAGCAGCAGGATAGAGAAGCCTGGAAATATCCCTTATGCAGCAAGCACTAAAGCCTGATCTCAAAATAGTGCCAGACTCAAATAAGCGCCGGGCTGATCAAGCCTCAAACTGGATGAATACTGGTGACAATGTATTCTCTATATATAATGGTTGTCACCTGTCCATTATGACTACCATTTCTAGTACTCTCGTACTACCCGCATCCCTTGAATAGCCCACATAATGGACCATATTGATACAGCCCCCTATAATGGACTATTTTGATATTGTATGGGACAAGCATTCTGTGGCTTTTTCTGCCAGGTTCCAGGCTCAAACATGTAGACTTCGAAAAAATTATATTACCCGTACCTGGGGTCTGCTAATGGCTACTCTAGTACTGTAGTATACTTGTAACTGCCTTGTATAACCCGCACACGGGGGGTATGTGTCTGTACTACCTGTGGGATGTACCCTAGACTGTAGGTATACATGTACGTGTCCGTACTACCTGTGGGCTGTACCCTAGACTGTACGGTATACATGTACGTGTCCGTACTACCTGTGGAATGTACCCTAGACTGTAGGTATACATGTACGTGTCCGTACTACCTGTGGGGTGTACCCTAGACTGTAGGTATACATGTACGTGTCCGTACTACCTGTGGGGTGTACCCTAGACTGTACGGTATACATGTACGTGTCTGTACTACCTGTGGGGTGTACCCTAGACTGTACGGTATACATGTACGTTGCAGCGTCTGGTGGCGATCGGGGACGGTGTGGTGTCCACAGTCGACACGTGCCTCGGGTCGGAGATCTGTGAGGAGCTGTGGACCGGAACGAGGTAAGGACAACAATTGAATAGCAGGTTAAAAAGAGTGAAGCACCATCATAAGTATGAAGGATAGCATGGGAGTTGTGAGCTAACGTGAAAGCCCTTCTTACAGTGCTACCATTAGCTAGATTGTGTGAAACACAGCAAGGGCACTTCAAACAAATGTTATAAGTTATTAAAAGAATATCAAAATCTCTTCAGACTTAGTACATTTCCCATGCAGTCCATTCACATATTTTGTATTGCATCAAATGAGTGTCTATTATAAAGATGTATTATTAACCATGAATTGTGAAATTCTGTACCCGTTGAGGAAATTTTAATAGAAATAACCTCTTCCCCTGCAGTCCTCACGTGAGTCTGGGTATGGACGGAGTGGAGATCTTCACCAATGCGAGTGGCAGCCACCACGAGCTGCGTAAGGCCTACGTGCGGGTGGACCTCATCAAGTCGGCCACCGCTAAGAACGGAGGCATCTACATGTTCGCTAACCAGCAGGGGTGTGACGGGGAGCGTGTCTACTACGACGGCTGCGCCATGATCGCCATCAACGGGTTTATTGTAGCCCAGGGCTCCCAGTTCTCTGTGAAAGATGTGGTAAGTGAATCCTCTCCTACAGTTAACACTCATCCCTAACAAGTGCACACCCCTTTTGGGAGTCGATTTCTAGAAGGGAGATAACTCGACTTTTGAGCCCAACTACTAGCCAAAACACGCTGTAGATTAATTACCGCACAGTAATGGTTTGGAAATTGAAATCTGAAGATTATATATCAGTGTATGTATAGTCAGGTTTGGCAATTTCATTTCTCATAAAGTGGCATATTTACAAAACCTTTCCTATTTCTCATATGGGGGTCTGAAAGGGTGTTTGAAGGGTCCAATCAAAGGGTTTTAGAAAACCGAAGTTTACGGAAAGATGAACGATAAATCTAACTTTCTTTTCCAAGACATTCATGCTGAACAAAAATAATTGGTAACATACTATACACTGTGTCGATGACCTTTGTTGTACAGGAAGTGGTAACGGCCACCCTGGACCTAGAAGACGTCCGCTCCTACAGAAACAGCATCCGCAGCCGACAAGTCTCGGTAAGTCAGAACTGTGTTCTCAAATTTAAGCCGCGTTTTTTGGTAACAAGGAATTGAAAGTAACACTTTAGCATCAAAATGTATGGACAGTTAATACAGGGATAAGTTTTCCCTTGATTTTAAGTGTTTTTTTTATGTAACAAAAACTTAGAATTACCTGTACCGGTAGAAGACCTCTATTCAGGGCCTCCATTTGAACATTTCAAATTTTTAAAAGATTGGTCAATTTCATGCAAATCAATAACTGAAGAGGAAAATATACTGTGAAGAAACTCATATGTAGTAACAAAGGCTTGTTTGTTATCACCCAGGCGTCCCAGGCGCAGGCGTACCCGCGCATGGCGTCGGACTTTGCACTCTCCACAGACGACATCTCCACCCCGTCCTACAGCCAGATAGAGTGGCAGTACCACACACCCGAGGAGGAAATCAGGTACACAGTCAAACATTATATTTATTGGTTTTAATCCGAGCTGGATTGCCACACAAAGAGGCAAAACCCTAAATCTATTTCACTGTAAATAAGACGGCCCCTAAACATTACCCTTTTAGAAAAGCTTTGGTATATTACTCATAATACATGTAGTATAGGAATTAAAGAATCCATGTCTCAAAAATAATAAGCAAGATATCAATGTAGGCTATGTAAATCAGTGCCTGATTTTGATATAAATTTGAAAAATGATGAGATCATTAATTGAATCTAACCTGAAAATAGTACATTACACTTACGTAAGTTCTCGCGTATTTACAACTGAGGAGAATCCTATAAAACAAACTGGGCAACTGATTATAGCAACTTTGGAACTGTAATATACTTCTAAAGACTCTATAGGCATGTTTGGTATCAGATTAGAGCTGAGTCTGACTCGGCTTATATGCAAGAACTTACGGTATTTGTTGTTAAAGCACGTCTTCACTGCTATAACTCTGGTGTCCTATTGCAGCATGGGTCCTGCATGCTGGCTGTGGGATTACCTGCGGCGCTCGGGGCAGGGCGGCTTCTTCCTCCCCCTGAGTGGAGGCATCGACAGTTCCAGCACGGCGTGTATCGTACACTCCATGGCACACCTCGTGTGTCAGGCCGCCGCAGAAGGAGGTAAGGGGGGCACCCGCTAACGACTGCATCATACATCAAGTAGTGTCATGGGGAAAAGATGATCATGGAATCTTTTGAAATTTTGCTGCGGTTCCGGGAAATGAGGGGGGGGGGGGATAAATATCACAACATCAACTAGTAGCACAATGGTAAAGCTCCGTCGAATAGAAAAGTACTGAAGGCGTTCAGTTAATATGGGCAGGGAAAATGCTTTTTTGTGGTAACCGTTAAGGCTTCATATTTATTTCATGATAAGATATAAGAACTTGGATGCACATTGTGAGAAAAAAATAAGAATAAAGCACATCCATTGTTGCTTAGAAAAATATAATAAAACCATCCACCCTCACCATATTTTTTCAAAACGTTTCCACAAAGATGATCAATTTAATGCAGCCCTATTTTCGCTTCGTTTAAAATGGACATCTGTATTGTAGACGCGCAGGTGATCCGAGACGCCCGTCAGGTGGTCGGGGACCAGGACTACATCCCCACAGACCCCAAGGAGTTCTGTAGCCGCATCTTCACCACCTGCTACATGGGCACCAAGAACAGCTCCACACAGACAAAGACAAGGGCTAGCGAACTGGCCTCCGAGATAGGCAGGTGAGTAGCCCCTCCCCGTCCCCCCTCCCCGTCCCCCCCCCCTTCACTCATGATCCCGATCAAAACAATCCCCGAAAATGGTGTGCTTTACAATATAAATTGTCACAATTTTTGGGTCACATAAATAATGTTACTTTTACAAAACCTTGTCTATACCGGCAAGTCAATTTGGGCGCTTATAAAAGTATTTTAATGGCATTTTAGTAGTAAAGAGTATCGGGTTTCTAGTGTTGAAAATGCACCAAAAAGGGGGGGGGCTTATAACGTCGAACACGGTATACCAAAAAAAAAGTTTTAAATAAAAATCAGCTTATAGGGGAGGTTTGTATCTGTCCACAGAGCTATTATACAAATTTGATGTGACTATGTGTTCATGTTGCAGCTACCACATGAGTATTAACATCGACACGGCGGTGGCGGCCATCATCGGTATCTTCACCACGGTGACCAGCCTGGTGCCCAACTTCAGGGTGCACGGAGGGGGGCCGCGCGAGAACCTGGCCCTGCAGAACGTACAGGTAGGTGTGGGTAGACGGAAACTGTGTTAAGTTTGGTGAGATATTGGCTCACGGGTTGGCAGCCTGCGCATTCACTATTCGCCTGTCTGGTAAAATATGAGGTGGTGATTAAAAAAAAAAACACTTATACTTTATGGTGGTAGTTATCACTAATGAATAGAAGAAGTAGGAATAATGTACATTTATTTGAGGCGAAGTGCTCTTACCAGTGATGTATGGGTGCATCTGGCCGACCCCCAAGCCAAGGTTTTCATCAATGCCGTATCAGCATGATTCATGAATACAATGTCTTCTATATCCGTACCGCAGGGATGCCAAGTGTTACGATTTTTTCGTAATTTTACGATTTTTGACCCCCATTACGACCATTTCGATTTCTGGTGGCAAACTACGATTTTTTGGAATTTTTGAAGTGTGTATACAAAATAGGCCTATCCCCTATCTTTTGTGTTGCAACGTGGGAATAAACCAATTGGATCCCCTTCTTTTGATTCTGCTTGCTATACACCTGCCTCCAAACTGTTCTGATGTAGTATTGGAAGGCATTCATTATTACATCATGAAATGGAGGATAAAGCACAAACCCATGTGCAAGAGTATTCTAAAGGATATATCATTGTTACGATGTAAACCTTGTTACGATTTTGGGGTCCAAAAATCGTAATAAATACGATTTTGGGGTCGGGTAACTTGGCATCCCTGCGTACCTAGACTTCCAAAAACCCTTGCATTACTTTGAGAATATTTTATAACGTACAATAGATTGATTATCTGCAGGGAATATGCAATAATTTACAGTAGCTACACTATAACATGTTGTTTGCCTCCTTCAGGCCCGTGTACGTATGGTGGTGGCCTACCTGTTTGCCCAGCTGAGTCTGTGGGCGCGGGGGCGTCCCGGTGGTCTGCTCGTCCTGGGATCTGCTAATGTTGATGAAGCGTAAGTCACATCTATAATACTAGCCTTATATTGAAATGATCCATATCTGGTGTGTTTTATCACTCACGATGAAATCTCGCTTATTAGCCAAACCCTGACTGAAAGAAAAGAATTCGGCCTATACAGGGAATATTTAAAAGAAATTTTCTACCTGTGCTAAAGTATCAAAAATTTGTCTTAGATGAAGGGTGAGGGAAAATATTACAGACATAGTGGGGTTTAGATTATCAAGCGTTAAAAATGGTCTTACCGATATACGGCTTCAGGTCTTCAAAAGTATTGGCCACAAGAAGTCTATCAGCATTATTGATTAATCTGATTTAATTTTGGTGTTAACGTTAATTGTATAACTGTTTATGGTGTTGCAGTCTGCGTGGCTACATGACTAAGTACGACTGCTCCAGTGCCGACATTAACCCTATAGGGGGCGTCAGCAAGACGGACCTCCGCAAGTTTATCTTGTACTGCACCGACAAGTTTAACCTACCGGCACTCAAAGGGTAAGACAATTGTACTGGTATATCGTAACTGAAGTATAACTACTTTTAGTACTGTTAGAATTTTGTTTCCCATACAACCCCCAACACTATATAACCCGCGCTCTGACTTTTCAACAAACCTGCACATAAGGTCTGATTATGGCAATATTAGTACTGTAGTATACTTCCAAAAACCCTCATATAATCCACACCCTGACTTTGGGACAATCCTATTACCCTCACTGATGGTTTGTTTCCAGGGTTGTGCGTGAGACTTTAAAGTACAATGTAATATGTTAAACTATAGCTTCATAGACCTATAGTACATGTTGTGTGGTACCAGTTCAAAGTATTTTCCTTATCATGTAAAAGCAGAGAAAAATATCACAACGAGAGTCTTGAATATAACAAAAATTCTAGTTTGTCTTATGCCAAACAAGCAAAAGAAATGCAAGAAGCGCCAATTGAAAAGCCCAGTCTTGGACATGTATGATATACACCTAATATAATGTATCTAACCTGGTGTTGGATCTGATGGGTCCTGAGATTAACGATGACTACTCGACAGGCGGAATTGAAGGCAATCTGTTTGAATCGAAATTGAAACCAGTATTTCCTCTTGCAGCATATATTCTGCACCTCCCACTGCTGAGCTGGAGCCGCTGGCGGACGGAGCGATCGCACAGACGGACGAGGTACGGGGGTATACATGTATTAGGGAGTGTTTATTTATCAACAACAGGATTTAATGGGGAGGGGTTGGGGGGGGGTAAATTAAATCGACCTATTTATCGGGGAAGGGGTAACAAATTTCAACCCAAAAGGGGATACAATAAGATTTCACCTGTTTTAAGGGAAAAAGCCCGCACATTACTTTGCCAGGGATGCCAAGTGTTACTATTTTTTCGTAATTTTACGATTTTTGACCCCCATTACGACCATTTCGATTTCTGGTGGCAAACTACGATTTTTTGGAATTTTTGAAGTGTGTATACAAAATAGGCCTATCCCCTATCGTTTGTGTTGCAACGTGGGAATAAACCAATTGGATCCCCTTCTTTTGATTCTGCTTGCTATACACCTGCCTCCAAACTGTTCTGATGTAATATTGGAAAGCATTCATTATTACATCATGAAATGGAGGATAAAGCACAAACCTATGTGCAAGAGTATTCTAAAGGATATATCATTGTTACGATTTTTGTTACGATTTCAAGTAAACCTTGTTACGATTTTGGGGTCCAAAAATCGTAATAAATACGATTTTGGGGTCGGGTAACTTGGCATCCCTGCTTTGCTTCAAAATTTGAAAACGGGCCTTAAAGCTTGAGTAAAGGGGGAGGGGGGAGGGTGGATGAATTTCGCCAAATCGCCCCCTGGTGTGACAATAGTACATTAATGGACTGTGGTTCCTATAAAAGTGTTAACTCCTACACAGAACGAATAGAAAACATTGCACAAAGGTTTGTGTGACCAGATCATCATGACATGTGCCTTTTACCCCCACAGGAGGACATGGGTATGTCATATGACGAGTTGTCGGTGTTTGGCCGTCTGCGTAAACAGGCGTTCTGCGGGCCCTACTCCATGTTCTGTAAGCTGATCCACGAGTGGGACGACAAGTGCACCCCCGCTGAGGTATGTACTAAGGACACTTCTACTATTTTCCCCAGATTTAGCTTTTGAATTTATATAGATTTTACTGCAGGTTGTACATGAAGCAAACTCAACTTTCATGTGATACAAACATGCATGCATATAGGGTGTGGGTTACACAAGTTTTTTTACCGGTACTATAGTACAGTACTAAAATAGAAAATGTCTGATTCAGAAACGTGTTATAAGATTTTCCTCCATTGGGTGCATTGGGGTTGTGGGTTATACGCGAGATGGGGGTAGTACGTGGGAATCTGCACCATATGTTTAAAGTTTAACAATGTTGAGTTTCTTGCAGTAAATGCAGCGAAGGTAGGTAAAGTCTGTAAATGAAGTTCCTACAAGTCAGCAGGCTTAGTTCTACTACAAACCGACACAAAATGGTATCACATTATAACGTTGCACTCTGTGTTTCAGGTGGCAGTGAAGGTGAAGCGCTTCTTCCGCTTCTACTCGATAAACCGCCACAAGATGACGGTCCTCACCCCCTCCTACCACGCCGAGAGTTACAGTCCAGACGACAACCGCTTCGACCACCGACAGTTCCTCTACAACGCCCTCTGGACCTGGCAGTTCAAGGTTATTGACGACCAGGTATAATACACTAGTCGGTACTCTGACCGATGTAACCAGGGCCTCCTGAATGAGGGACCTTTGAACCAGAGCTCTTTATTTTGATGACTTTCACAAGCAGTTAGTCTACCATTATAGATTATATCAGTATTCTCCTCAGAGAAAATCACGGAATCTTAAGAAATCTTTACATGAGTCAGGGAAAATAATGAAATATCATAACAAAATCTATTAGTATTTTTCCCGGCAAAGTGAACACCACCAGGGAAAATCATGGAATCTCAATGAAATGATTATGGGAACCTAGACTCCCTGGCTCCACCTCAATTACCAAACCATAATTGCTCACACTCTTCAATTTGCATCTTAATTTGTGTTTGTAAAGAGAAATCTTGTATTCATGTGTCCCAGCTACCACGATCCAGTGCATCTTGAATTATTTGTGTTAAAAATCAGATCCTTCATGTTTTTCCCCTCCAAGTTTCTTTAAAACTTGTATAAAACCAACAATGATATCAAATTGAAGATCTTTTTGATGGACTTATATACACGATGCAACCATTTATAATAATTTTAAAAAATATCCATGAAAAGATTTTATTTTTTATTTTTTCAAAAATGATGTCAACTTTAATTGTAACGACTCTTTCAGGTTGCTAAACTTGAGGAGAGGCGTGCGGCGATGGAGAACGGCGTTAACGGCATGGATACAGTCCCCTCGGGCAAGTTGGTGCATTTTGGTTCCCAAGGGGGTAACACGTCAGGTTGGGGCGGCAGCAACACGTCCAAGTCAGGGGGTGTGTTGAGGAAGAGTGGGGACCGGTCGGGGGTCATGGTAGCACCGTACGGGCCACAGCCGTCCACCAGCGCCGCCATGTTGGATGAGGAATGCTTCCCGAGCTACAGCTATGAGGAATCCCTCGAGGTAGTGACGGGCACGGATATGTCCGCACCCTACCTCCTCCACTCCGGGTTCGACCCGACAGAGCCCCTCCCGGTGGACGCTCTCAGCGGGCAGCTGATGCCGCTGGGCTTTGTAGACCCCATGTTGGAGGACGGCGGGGGGCATGACTCAGCACATTTCTACTCTGAGGAGCTCATCTCCAACAGCAGTGACTGTATGATAGAGGACTATGAGCTGCTGGAGGCTAAGGACGGGGCGGGTAGCGAGGTGAGCAGTAACACGGAGTTTGAGCTGCTCCGGGAGGACTCGGACATGGCCGTCATGGTGCCCGCTGACGACGCCACCTCCCAGGGCACGGACGGTGCTGAGTCATCCACCGCTGTGGTGGTACTGGACGCTGATGAGCCAACAGCGGCCACAGACACAGTCTCAGAAACCCCCGGTGCTACCGACCCGTCTGACATGGCCCTGGTGGTGACACCAGAGGGTGAGATCCACGTCCCAGAGGACTGGACTCTGGTCCCTACTCTGGTCATGTCACCGGTGCTGTCCTTAAAACGTAAACGCTCTCAGGAGTCGGTGTCGGAGAGGAAAGCGAGTGACGCCGGGGTCGATGCGGTGCCGCCCATGTCCACACCCAGCCCGTCCACAAGCCGTGCCCCCAAGATGCAGAAGACGACAGAAGAACACAGGAGCCCCCAACAACAACAACAGTGGCAGAGCCCGTCAGTCAGCAAACCCTCGCGGGTAGTGATCACCCAGCACACAGTGCGGGGTATGAGCCGCATGCCAGGCCCGGTGCCCATGATGATGCACCACCCGGGGGTCCCCGTCATGATGGCCCCCATGATGCCGCGCCCCGCAGGTATCCCCATGGTGAGCCCCATACACCCCATGTCTAAGGTGGGGACCCCTGCCTTCAGACAGACCCCCTCCAGCAGCAAGAACCCCGGCATGCGGAGCGCCATGAACCAGCCCCAGATGAAGGTCCCAGTATCGGCCGCACGAGGGGCGCCCGCCGCCGGCTTCCATATAGCCACCTCCATGGCTACCGGGAGTCCCATCACCAGCGGTAACATGGGGATGGGCGCGTCACAGAGAGCCTTCGCTCAGCAGCAGCTGCAGAAACAGCAGCTGCAGCAGCAACAACAGAAACTCATACAGAAACAACAACAGCAGCTGCAACAACAGCAACAGTTTATAAAACAACAGGAGCAACAGCTTGCCAAACAACGCCAGCAACAACAGCTCCAGCAACAACAGCTGCAACAACGACAGCTGCAGCAACAGCAGCTGGCAAAGCAACAACAACAACAGCAGATGGCAAAGCAACAACAACAGCAATTGGCCAAGCAGCAACAACAGCAGCAGCAGATGCAGAGACAGTTACAACAACAGCAGCAGCAGCGGCAGGTGTTACTAAACCAGCAAAGACTCCTGATGAGCCCCGGTATGGTGGCCCAGCCGGGGATGGCGGCCACGGGGCCCGTACGCTACCTCTCCCCCTCCCAACAAGTATACACACCCGCCTGGCTCAAGGGCAGATTGTAGGCACTCTCTGCTGCTTTTGTAGCATTGGGACCTGGGTAGGGGGGTAAAGACATGCAAAACTTGCACACCAGAAGACACAAGTTTTTGTTTTTTTCAATTAAGGGCAGAGTTATGAATATATCACCATAATATCATTATCTCACTATTGTATATCGCATCATCAATGTTTAGATGGTGATAAATGTCAGAAGCAGTGTCCATATCTATATACATGTACTATATGGAGTGACCGTGGCTCGGCTGACCATTCATTGTGTGTACGTAATCATGGAAATTTGTCGTATTTTTCGTACAAAGATGATGGATGTAAAGGTAATAGCGGGTTTTTACAACAAAGAGTAGATGCATAGTTAGAGAATGATGGTCTATTCCCATAAAGGATACAATAATCACATCATATTGTTGATGCATATTTTATATATTATTATATATATCTGTAATAATTTATTGTTGATGACTATATCTCTTGTCATGTGATCCGTCACTTTATTATAATTCAATATACTAGTGTCATTAATACACAGTAGCATGTCTATACTTATACCGCGGAGTATGAATAATTCGGAGATATGAAAACTCCTCTCCATTTTCAGCCTCTGATACTGAAGAGGTGTAGAAAATGGCACCGGTCTAAAAACAAGTAAGCCACCTCAACTTAGTACACCATCCTGACGCATCGTTACTGTATCACACCTCTGTACCCGTTAAGATTTAACTTGCGTAGTGCTCCAATGTGTTATGCCCTTTATCGTCATAATGCATGAATGCATCGACTCGCCGGGGCTGCATTTATGTATCATGCTCATCCTTCGGGATTGTATGAAGCCCCTTTGGTGGGCATAATGCTTGAATGTAACTCGCCAGGGCTGCGTTTATGCATTGTAATGAGAAAGGGCATAGGTCATTAAAGTGGTATGTTGCCCTTAAAGGGTTAAGGTGCTTGAGGTGTGGTACCGGTGCCGCGGGTCACGGAGACTTCACCACTGACCGTGGCTGCTCTCCCGTGCTTTAATTCAGTTGGTTACGAACTGTTAGAGATAATCGCTTAAGTCGTGAAATCATATTTTGTGTGCGTTTAAGTTTTCAGCGGTGTTACATTTTTAGCCTTATGATCAATGTACATAGGCTACTGATTTGGTTGAGCTTGGTCCTGAAACACTTCACCCTCACTCTGAAAGTAACTGTTTCCTCAAATTGGTGTCTTATTATTATTATTTTATTCCTCCTGTCACAGTACGTTCCTATGTGTTAGTGTCTACATAGTTTTAACCCTGACTCTCCTTTCGACGATATTTTTTGTCGGCCATGTTAAATGATTATCGAAACGCAGGCCGAAGGTTTTTTAAGTTTTACCTGATCCCAACAGGCCGATACCTTCCTATCTGTCGGGTTATTCAGCGGTTTATAGATTATACACCTTTAGTTGCTCGTCAAGTCTAGATCTCCCCCAGCCATGGGCTGTAAATCTAAGTGCAATATGAAGATCTCACCCTCCCGCTTTAAGTTAATTGGTTATCGATGATTACACTATCGACCTGTAACCCTTGCTGCTTAAGTTCACGCGTTTGTTGACAAGTTGAAATAACTCCAAAACGAGGCGGTAGATCATGTGTAGGGTTTTCCGGCGGCACTTTAAGTCATGTATCTATGTTACATCATCACCGTATGTAGCTGCATGTTAACGTCTCTGTAGATCTCCCTACCTTATACAGTCTGTGTTTAAGCTGTATCACATTGTATTGAATATAATAATGTACCATTTTGATGTATTACCATGCTAGAGAAATTATTGTACATTGCTTTGAAGCAGTGTTTACCGCTTGTAATGCAAATTGTGTTTCATACTCCTATAAACCAGTGATGAAAATTGTACTCAACAAATTGCAAAGTTTAAAATAATCATACATCACACAACCACACATACAGGATTAAAGCTATAGCTTCGTACCATACCAGCGTTTATAAACCTATAGCTTCATACTATAACAACTTTTATAACGCTTCCACCTGTGGGTCTCTGTAGATAACCAAGCATGTTTCTCTCCTTTCTCTTTGTTGCAGCCCTTATATAAAAATACTGCTGTCATACTCGCTGCTGTTTCGGGATGTAACCAAAATATATATGTATCGAGAATGTAAAAATTACCGGTAAATCACTTTAAAAGAAAATCCAACAATCAAGGCAAAATTGATGTAAAATCAACAAAAACTTTTGTCAAGTTCTGCCGATGTCCAGATATTCTCAGAAGAGGAAAAACTAAAAAATAAGTTTTCCATATAAAGTTGTGACAGACAGGAAAGGATACAACGGGATACCAAACCACTGAGAACTAGACTAGCGTGCCTCACTCCGCGTCTTAAACCATTGGTAGATAATCACAAAAGCTTTCACTGTTGAATAAACAAAAGCGAAGCGATATTAGTCGATATTAGGTGATATCGGAAAGTTGTTCTAGGCTGTAGCTCTATTCGGCCTTGGCCTTGCCACACATAAGCACTGGTGAATCTATCTTTGTAGCGTCACAATTAGTGAATGACCCCGGTATGTTGAATTTACCGACACAACGTATATATACGGTAGCGGGACCAGAATTAGATAAAAGCGCACTTAGTTTTAGAATATGAGACCCTCCGATAGGAGTCGCAGTGTATTAGACCTTTAAGGGCAACATAGTGCTTTGATGCACTTAGTCCCTCTGTCATCATGATGCATGAATGCACCCCTGGTGAGTAATTCGGTAGTACTGCATTCAAGTATCATGCTCGTGTTGATACATTCACTTCCAAAGCAGTGCCGGCGATATTCCGGCGCTGCATTGGTGCATCATTATGACAAATGAAACTTGGAAGTATCATGCGGCCCTTAAAGGGTTAGAGTCTAAAGGCTGACACTAGAGTATGACTGATTGTAACTAGTCACGGATATAGAAGACATTGTACTGTCTCCATCACTGTTTGTGTGTGTAGGATGTGTGCCATAGTCCTACAGAGAGACCACCGTGTTGTGCTGGATGTGATCCCCCTACATTGTCATGGCGGCCAGAGTCAGATATCGGTACCGGAGTGTTGCATCGTGGGATCGCCGCAGATACCACGCGCTCCCCGCCTCCCGGGCCATGTGCCGAGCGACACCCGAGTGATGCTTGCAACACGCCCCGAGGATATACAGAGTATTGATTAACCCTCCAAGGGCAGCATAGTGCTTTAATAGAAAGGTAAACAAAGAAGCTGTTACATGTATGATTTAAGGGTTTATTTGCCATGAGAGCTTAATAAAGAAGATTGTAGTCACTGGAGATGTGAACGTCTAAAAAGATGTCGTATTATGTAAAGATTGAGATATACATTGTATTGTAATATGTAACGAGATGAACCGATTCGCGACAGACCACCCGGTGTAGTACGTGTGTGTACATCGTGTTGAAACATAATGGTGTTGATCTTCTGTTGTCATCTCCAAACACCAGGTACAAAAGAATACACTGTGATGTACCACATACTTGTGGAATAGGGAATTAAAGATTTAAACGGTAAACCAGACAAGTGGACCTACATTTTGAACAGGCATGCCATAGTCTAGAAATACTGTTTAAGATATCTTCAACAAAGCGATCTTACAGCTTTTCAGTATAACCCTTGCCACCATGTTGATTGAATTATATTCCTTCGGGCATAGTCTAAGGCTTTATAATTACTCTTTTCACCCAATTTGTGTTGCTATCACATTTAATAAATGTAAAATCTTCCTTTACCCGTCAGCCACTATTATGTATCATGGTTAGACATAAAATGTCTAAGATATATCTGTTAGAGATTACTCACTTTTCAGACAGGATTCTCTCACTATGTTCAGTTTCAGTGCTCTAGATAATAATATTGTCTGACAAAATAACAATAATATTGACGAGAATACATGTGGACTCCTTGTATTTGCTGAACAAACTATCGTTACTTAATTGTGTGTGCAGAGCATGTTTCTGTACCGGTAAGATGTAATATTGTTTTTGTGAATTATGATATTATAATTATGACACCTAGTGTGCTAGTATATTATATTCAGTATATATATGGTTTTAGAGATGTTTATTCTGTTGTTGAAGCACATCACTTGTAGAAAACATGAGACGAGATATTTAACACAGAAAAAGGTTTTACCCAAACTCTCCACAGAAAGACATAGTTCCCACTGGTAAGCAACTGCATTACACAATAGCCACCGGGGGTAAGAATATCACTAGGCCCAGACACCTACCGGTACATCTAGTATGAGCTAGAGGTATATTTTCTCGGAAAATTCAATTGAAAAAGAGTATTCAAAGGTAAGGGAGGTAATCATGTGCATAATAATGGAGTCACCATATCACTCGGTAAGCGTGTTGAAAACTGTGATAGGACGTCGTGCGAGGCGTCATTATTCACTTAGAGTATATCGTAGCATTCCAGTCAGAGACAAACTGTTTGCTGTAAGTCACTCACCACTAGACGGAATAATGACATGAAGAAATAAATATCCTGCTTGGCATACAATGACGACGTTTTTGTTTTTCTTCTCATTTTAGAATTATGTTATAAGGGAATGGTCGTTTTTTAACAAGAGGGGTTGGTGACATTTTGCATGGGTGCCTCAAATCTCCCCCCCCCCCCCCGCTCCTGCTAGAGGGGTCCAAAGCTTCAGCCCCCCCCCCCCTCAAGACGGTTCAAAACCGACCCCTTTTAGCTATAGTAATGCACAGCCTTTATCGCTAAAGAAATAGTGAATTGTTTTGGATCCCTCCCCCCCCCCCTCCCCGTCAAGGTGTCAGAAAAATGATGGTCCCCCGTTGTTAAAAAATGACCACACCCTAAAGTTAGTATCCACACTGGTGTGCCAATTTGAGAGTATTAAGCAGGGAAATGTTGACATTCCACGGACAGGAAATGCACTGTTAGTGCAGAGACAACCGGTGCCATTACTCTTTTACATGAAGCAGGACATGTAGAAATCAAGTGTGCCCCATAACACTGTCAGGGTCAGGAAAACTCAAATTTAGTCAAGGAAAATTTGATTTTTGAAATACCAGAAAATGTCACCCCTTTTGGACGATAAAGCTAGCTTGTTACTATAGGGCAGAGCGGGGTCAGAATTTGTCCGAATCCTCGATAGGGGGTGGTTAATGCATGCTCGTGCAGAAAGTCCACCAACCCTGTTGTTAGAAATGGCCACTCTCTAAGTAGAAGATAACTTTAAAGAGATCACATTTGATTGTATACTACCGTAGTATTCATAGTTGGATGCCTGTTTAAAACATTAGCTTTATGTCACTAATGTTAGGGAATTTAGAACTAGCCTCTTGCTGACAAGCCTGGCTAAACTGAATCACTGCAAATGTTTAAACCAATGTGAGTGGCTAAAAACTGGGACGGGGCTGGGTTGAGAAATGAGTCCCATTAAATTGAACCATTTTACTTGGACTACTTTTTGACTTTATCAGCTCTCATTTAGAAAATCTACTTTCATGTGTCCGTGTCACAGCCAACCCTCTAAGGGCTGCGTAGTGCTTTAATGCATTGTCATGATACATGAATGCAGCCCTGGTGAATAATTCGCCATTGTTGCATTAAAGCATCATGCTGATCCTACAGGGTTGATACACTCCCTAATGGTATGCATGATGCATGAATTCAGCATTTGCAAGCTACTCCCAGGGCTGCATTTATGTATAATGGCAATAAAGGGCATGGCACATTAAATCACTATGCGACCCTTTGAGGGCGGATGTTGCTAAAAGTTGACATTTGTCATCATGATGCACCAATGCAGCCCCAGCGAGTAACTTGCCGGTGCTGCATTGGTGCATCATGCCGACCCTTTGAGAGTGTCTCAACCCCATAGTGTTTCTTGAATGCAGCACTGAGTTACTCACAGGGGCTGCATCCATGTATCACTACAACCAAGGGCATGATGCATTAAGGCATCATGCCGTCCTTAAAGGGTTACAGTGTAAGTGATGAGGGGTGCCTGGACACTTTGTACCTGTGATGTATGAGTGTCTGGTCGTGTGGCCGCCGTCAGTCCCCCCTTTGTACCCCTACTGTGTATACCTCCTGCAGCCTCCCGGCATCACCCGGCCCTCCTCAGCGCACAAGTGGGTACACTCACATGGGAGCGTCGACAAGAAAATCTGTCTAATCTTAAAATCGATATATGATCTTGAAATTTATAATCTTAAAATCGACAATCTTAACACCAGAGGGCACCACTGTCTTGGGGTAGAAAGCACACTGCGGGACCCCTCCTCCCACACAGCCTATGTAGCATTTCCCAAAAACAAGAAAAAGGAGGAAAAAAAGAAATCGGGGTTCGGGGGCAAAGCCCCTGATGTATACAACAATGTTACTACGGTAGTGCTACTATAGTGGCGCCATCTTACCAGTATTTGGCACGGTGGTGAGCAGCGGTAATCTTAAAGAAATGTTATAATCTTAAATGTTATTAACTTTAACATTGTAAAGTTTTTAAGATTATCGATTTTAAGATTGGAGATATTTTCTTGTCCACGCTCCCACGTGAGTACTAGTATGTCCCAACGAGCCTCCTTACTTTCCATACATGCGGTCTTAATCATTCATTTAACTCTTTAACCCATCGACGGCGGATGTAGTCTATAATTTACATCCGCCTAGGCCAAATGTAGACTACTTACTACACTAGGAGGGGCCGGGTATAGACTATGGTTCACTGGCCTCTATGGAATTTAGAAAGGTCCAGGCCCTAGAGAATAAACTGGGGGAAAAAACAATTTCATTGCTCGGCCTCAATGGATCAAGGACCGCACGGTGGTTTAATACGCCATTCCCTTTCAGACGTTGTCATCATGATGCATGAATGCAGCCCTTGTGGGAGTTTAAACTGATCTGACGTCATACTGCACAACTTTTGGCCAACTGTGTCAGAAAGTTTAGAAACTTCAAATATCAGTATCTTCAAGTCTAATATTGTAGTTTGGGGCCGTCCATAAATGACGTCATGCTTTTTTGGACCATTTTTGACCCCCCCCCCCCTCCCCTCCTTGTCATGTTTCGTCATTCTACCCTTGACCCCCCCTCAAAATATGACGTCATGCAGAGAGGACCCCCCCCCCCCCCCCCCCCTCTCCCAAAGCGTGGTATAAGTCCACATAGAAACAGTGCATCAGCGAAAGCTTCACTGCTCCCTCTAGGGTGTATAAACTATAATAGGACAAGTCATTTATTAAGTGGACTTTCCCACCACAGCAATTCCTCCCCCTCCCCCCCAAAAAAAAAATTAGCCGAAAGTAATTTCGCCCTCCTTATGGGGGGGGGGGGGCAAAATTAAAGGACCACTTGTCGTACTTGTAATGAACATTTATATAGTTTTTCCCCTACTTTGGCGAGATCTTCCTCCCCTCCATACAATCCTGATATGCTACAGAATCATCCCCCCCAACTCTGCTTCCCCTGAGGGGATGGGGCAATGTAATTAATGCAGGAGAATTATTGGCAAGTGGGAACAGAAGCAGCAGAGGATTTACCCCTGACTGGTGGCAGCAAATTAAAAGTAGAGTCTAGGTTGATCTCTAATATGCACCATGTGCCCCCATAATTTTCGAATGACATTTGGATCTCATTACATTTTCAATTCTTGGGTGTTAACTATAAACTGGATGCCCCCTTTTCAAATTCCTGGGTCCCCCACCACAGTCTTAAGCTCAATTTTAGCACTTTTGAAAATGCTGTAACTGGGCCGCATAGAGCTGAATTGTATAAATAGTGAAATTTAAGGGGTGACCATAAATGGCGCCTACCCCCTCCCTGCAGATAAATTTGGAAAAATCTATAATGCCAAATTCTTCACTAATATTTCCTGTTTCCCTTTGACTTTTCTTTCCTTACTTTTGACCAAAAATTGTATTTGCTGGTGACGGGGGAGAGGTGTTTTGCAAAAAGTCATGACGACTGTAGTGGATGCTCGGCCAGCCATGGCATCAACTATAGTTGATGCTCGGCCATCAAGGGATAAGCCGCACCCCCAATTTTGACAAATCCTATAAGCCACACAGATATCTCTTTAAACGTCAACGGGGAAAAAATCAAACTCAACAGCGTACTCCTCAGGGTTTCCTTCCATACCTCTTCCTGTATAAGGAAGTATGGAGGAGGTCGAGTAGGGGGGAGAGGGAGTAGGTGCAAAAAGTAAAAAGTAAAAATAAGGATTAGCGGCATTGTGTTGGGTGGGTGGGCGGCAGGGAGAGGGAGTTGTGTAACTAACATCACAGAGATCTGCAATTTTCTCCAGACCAGGTAGTTATATGTGTCCAGGGGCGGGAGGGTGTGTGTGGGGGGAGGGGGGGGGATGATGTGTTGAAGATAACATATGAGATGTCTTGGTGGGTGGGTGGGTGAGAGGCAGGGTGAGTAGGGGAGGGGACTGGGTGATAAGATGATTATATAAGATGTCTGTATTAGTGGGTGGGCGGGTAGGGGGGGGGGGGGGGTGATCAGTGTCTGGTATCTGTAGACATATAAAACGAGGTCCTTTACACCCTCATGTCACATCCTTCATGCCACATATTGGTGCCCACCTTCAGCCTACAAGACACCGTCCAGACTCCAAGTCCAGACTCCAAGCTCCAGGCTCCAGGCTCCAGGCTCCAGGCCCCAGGCCCCAGGCTCTAGGCTCCAAGCCCCAGGCCCCAGGCTCCAGGCTCCAGGCTCTAGGCTCCAGACTCTAGGCTCCAGGCTCTAGGCTCCAGGCTCCAGGCTCCAGGCCCCAGGCTCCAGGCCCCAGGCTCCAGGCTCCAAGCTCCAAGCTCCAAGCTCCAGGCTCCAGGCTCCAGGCCCCAGGCTCCAGGCTCCAGACTGCAGACTCCAGACTCCAAGCTCCAGGCTCCAGGCTCCAGGCTCCAGGCTCTAGGCTCCAGGCTCCAGGCTTCAGGCTCCAGGCTCCAGGCTCCAGGCTTCAGGCTCCAGGCTCCAGGCTCCAGGCCCCAGGCTCCAGGCTCCAGGCTCCAGGCTCCCACCCACTCCAGGGTTCCAGTCATGACGGGTGACGTAGACAAGGTTGGTGAACCTTTAACCCTTTAAGGGCCGCACAATGCTCTAATACATTATGCCCTTTATTGTTATGATGCATAAATGATGCAGCTCTGGCGTGTAACTCGCCAGTACTGGATTAATGCATCATGCCGACTCTATATGGTTGATGCAGTCTCCGGGGAAAGTTTTTTTCACCATGCAGTTCTGGCGGCTTATTCGCCAGAACTGCATTCACTGGACCTGAGATAATTCTTTCCAGACCATTGGAAACGTTATGGGTTCAGCTCAGACATATTTGAAGGTTCTATTTTTTTCCGTGTTTCCTTTTCGTAACAACGATGTTTAACACCTGATCGTAAGATAGCTTAAAGTTAGTACGTATGTGGGGGGGGTATCCTATTTCAATTTGAACATATTCATAATATGGGTGATAATCAACAGTTATTCACGGGAAAGTTGAGTATATATTTCTATTTGGCAAAATATTCTTGATACGCGATAAGGGAGTGTTCATTTATTAATTACAGGGGGGGGGTGGTGAGATTTCGCGCGGAGGGGCGAACATTTTTTATGCCCCCCCCCCTCGAGAGCGCGTGTAATGTTTATGGCCCCCCTCGCCGAAGGCGCCGAAAATTTTTCGCCCCCCCCCCTTTGAACTATAGTAACGCGCGGGCTTTTTGGCTAAAAAGGGGCTTAAATTTTTACGCCCCCCCCTCAAGAGGGGTCAGAATTTTTTACGCCCCCCCCCTCAGAAGGGGTCGGAAATTTTTACGCCCCCCCCCAAACCCACCACCCCCCCCCTGTAAATAATAAATGAACACTCCCTAACCTTTCTCATAGAATGCTAACGGGACTCTCAAGTTTGAGGGCTCAGCGAAAGGGTCCCCTAGTGGGCACAAACATTGACAAATGGTTGTCAACGTTGATTTAATGTTACTTAAACGTTGCTTCAATGACTAACTGTATTTTATGCCCACGGAGTCGCTGGTACCCAGCTAGAGGCGTGTTTGTGTATTTCTGATCGATGCTACGTACGCTATATATGTCCTCCGAAACTGTGCACGTTTGCCTTAGATATGACAATAACACCCAGGTAATACCAAGACTTAGAGAAATGAACATTAATAAAAATGTATGACAAATGACGTGTGGTGTTTGTGTCTGACTTATTTTTTGAATATGCACACAAGGTGCTGTTTCTCCACAAATTTGCGGACCTCCGTAAATTCATGGACATCCACAAATTTGCCAAATACACATTCCATAAATTTGTGGAATAATGAATAAGATAGTCTTTTGGTACTTAAACATACAAATATGGACCTCCATATATATTTGCAGAGCTCCACAAATTTGTGGAATGTGTATTTGACAAATTTGTGGATGTCCATAAATTTATAGAGGTCCGCAAATTTGTGGAGAAACAGCACCCTAGTAGGGTAATACGCCCATACATATTATAATACGGCAAGAGTAATGACGCTTTCAAACACTGCCAAATAGAATGATTGTTTTGTATTTATAAGCACCAGACGTATACGGCCAAGTTAGACGAATGATAAACCTAAGGTTCCACTACGAGATTCTAGCTGACATTCACATCACATCTGACTCAAACAGACTGAAAAGAGGGCAAATTAGAAGTACCGTTGAAGGTTAAATTTCCAGTCTCCATGACACGATTAATGTACTAATTCAATAAGCATCGCATGTTTTTATGCCTATTTCAGCGCAGTCTAGCAATATGAATTATCGATTTTGAAATCAAGTCCCGCCTGTCTTATAGATGAGCGCATGGGGTAGGACGCGTTGGTGGAAATAGAGAGCGCTTGGTTCAATGTGGTGCGAAAGAGAGTTCAATAAACATATCGATTATAAAACGCACAGGCTTCTTCTTTTCTGTCGGTATGTATTGCTTGAGGCGCATCCCAGTAAACAAAAAACGTTAAACAACACTTTATAACGTTATATAACGTTAAATAACGTTTCTCTAAAGCTACTTACTATGGCATAACGTTATATAAAGTTTTGGAACGTTATTTTGACATAAAATAACGTTGTTTTGTTAGCTGGGACACTTGGCTTCATATTGAAAAACTTACCATGTACTAAGATTATTTTGCCAAATAAAAATCATCAAATACAAAGGAAAAATACATCAAGTATACAAAAACGTCCAGATGAAGGAAAACTTTTTTTCATACGAACCTATAGAAAAGGTTTGCAAACGTTTGGAAAACGTTTTTTTTATTAGCTGTGTACCGGACTAAATGCACCAATTCCTCCATACGATTTATCCTCCAGGAACCTCTGCGCTTTGGTACTTGACGGGCGGTAAGGCCTAAGTCACTCAGCCTTCCCGAGACTATACTGTTGTTGTTTATTGTATTCCTCTACTGGTACTCATAATTACCACAAAGCAGTGATTTTTGTCTATGAATTAGAAAGTATAACATTTTTATTCCAGGTACATGCAATCTGCAGTTGCTAAAAGACCAAACAATGGAAGGAAAATTATGAATGAAATGCATGCAGTTATAAAAATGTATGATGTGTACATGGTTCCACATATTCTAAACATGAAAGTGTTCAAGCTCTATGGACCCTACCTATTGCTGGTTCAGAATAAAATGCACGAAAGGGATCGTTTTTGTTCTATGTTGATAATACCAGAAAAGTATATGTTGTGCAGAATAAATAGATACATGTATATGTAGTACCATTTGCTCCCAGAGCATAGAACCCATCTTTTTATCGAGAACCTTATTGGGGCGACACGAGGGCACAGTCCTACCAACATTTGATTATGATGCATGCACAGCGCAGCGCTGCATAAACTTAGAATTGAAATAGAATTGTTTTTGTTTTAAAGCCGTGTTTCCTTCCCCTACCCTTAGGGGTTTTCTATTGGGGCCCGATTCCCTTGCTCCCAGCTTTCTGTCTTACCATATGTGTGTGTCATGGCCGAGGTTAGGTTTTGGGAACCCTCTCCATGACAGTCCACCCCAGCTAACGTTATTTTACGTCAAAATAACGTTTTAAACTTTATATAACGTTATGTCATAGTAAGGAGCATTAGAGAAACGTTATTTAACGTTATAACGTTGTAAAATGTATAACGTTTTTTTGTTTACTGGGACAGCCTAATGCTGGTTTTCCCGTGGACGCTGGTTTCAACGTTGTGGGGGTTATGGCGAATATTTATAAGTGATCACGCCACCCCCCCCCCCCCCCCACCCACTCTCCCCCCAACCCCCTCCCCTACCGCTCCTAATCCGCTACAATTGCATTCCCCCTTTCCACCTCATGTGTACATCACTGATATAGCTACTTGTATAATGGTATTCATATGAGCAAACTAAGGTCGAAATGAGTTATTGCATGAATCTTGACAGGTTTGGACTACTTTTTGGACTACTTTTTAGACCTGTATTCTTGTTCGCAATGCCGCACAAAGACCCAGACTAATAAATGACCCCAGCTTGTGGCGGATGTATACATGTAGGCAATCCATCTGTCTACTGTCTCTTACCTCTTTAACCCTTTAAGGACGGTATACTGCCTCATGCCCTTGGTCGTAATGATGCATGGATGCAGCCCTGGCGAGTAACTCGCCTGTGCTGCATTCAAGCAACATGCCGACCCTATGTTGCTCAGACACCCCCGAAGGATCTGCATGATGTACTGAAGTAGAACTGGCGAGTTACTCGCTGGGGCTGCATTGGTGCATCATGACGACAAATGTCATATTTTAGCGACATGCCGTCCTTAGAGGGTTAACTCACTGATTCACTCCATCACTCACTCGGACAGTACCACTTTGTTATATAACATGGACTTGTTAGCCTCTTAAGGTTGATGGCTACCCTTTGATCAATGTCAACAGAATTTCTCATATTTGCATCCACAGGTGGTTTATATCATAAGAAAAATATACTTTTTTAAACTGGAATTTTGAAAAATAAAAGTATTTTCATTTTTGTCAGAAAACGAGGAAAAATTGTGAAAACTTCCCTGGTCTTATTTTATATTTTTGCTTTTCAAATATGGTATGGGACACTCATGTTTGCATCATGCCCAATACTGTAAGCTCACTCTGATGTACTTAGGTTGTATGAGCAGAGACCTGTACAGTGGGTTTAACAAGTAGCGAGAATAGAAATTTGAAGTTGGGATTGATATTTCGTTTATTTATGCTGTTTATCATGTTTTACTAGCATTGCTAACTGGTCGTCATACATACATGCATACATATCTTTTTATTTATTTACTCATATATTTATATCCGATTCACAAGCTCTATACATTTGTATCACTTATCTCGGTCAAGCAGCAGTTCTTTGTTGAGATTGTAAGAGATACTTTTCACGCCCTCTCCATTTTATGCACGTCCATTCACCCAACGTGGCAGTTATATATAATTTACAGTCGATTTATTAACACTATTAACACATTTTAAGTTCATTGTTGATGTTGTGAAGCGTTCCCAGACGTTAGAAAGTAAAGTAGACATTTACGTTTAGCACATACATACCTCGGTAATCGGTGTCTAACTTTTTTTGAAACACCGTTATTTGAATTCTATGCCTGTCAATGTCTGAGAGGTGATGTCCATAGATGCAGCTGGGGGTCTTATGCCTTCAGTTGAGTTAGATCATACCGGGGGCGGGTGAAAGAGCGCCGGTCTCGTATAAGCGCTGTTTTTCATAAGTGACAGTCTTGTACAAGCGGAAAGCGATGATCTTAGATAAGCGCCGGGGTAAGGGTTGTTTGAATTTATCCCATCCCCTGAGAATACGATGAATATAAGCGCCAACATCCAATTTAAGTGTCAGACCGAAAAGATATGTGGTGGTGTGCAGATTATCTTTTGTTCTTGAACAACTATTTCTTTAAATGTTAAGCCAATAATTAGTGACCAGAAGAGTTCGCAGTACTTAATATCAAGATACTAATTATCAGATTTTAGATAAATACTACCTTATCTTCATGTTCTGGTCATGTAGCCTGAAACAATTTCCATTTGGTTTGATCGATCCGCACTCAGATTCATATTAGCTTTAAGGGCACCACAGCACTTTAATGTCCATTTTGGCATCATGAATGCAGCCCTTATACATGATGCACCAATGCAGCCCTTAAACATGATGCACCAATGCAGCCCTTGTACATGATGCACCAATGCAGCCCTTGTACATGATGCACCAATGCAGCCCTTGTACATGATGCACCAATGCAGCCCTTATACATGATGTACCAATGCAGCCCTTATACATGACGCACCAATGCAGCCCTTATACATGATGCACCAATTCAGCCCTTATACATGATGCACCAATGCAGCCCTGGAGTAACTCGCCAGGGCTGCATACGTGCAACATGCCGATCCTTTGGGAATCAGGGCTACATTCATACATCATGACGACCAAGGGCATGATACATTGGGGCATTATGCCGTCCTTAAAGCTGGGCTGTCAGGGAATAAGTTCACCATTTTTTATACATAGACTAAAATAACAGTTCCACCAGAGGGCAGCAGTGTTTGGACAGGGGACCATGAGCATTGTCCAGCTACAACATATTGACCTTATCTTGTGCCTGTAAGAGCTGAGCTCCCAGCCCTTAAGTTAAAGAGGATTTAAGAGCCCTCTTGTGCATGAAAACTGAAGTATATCCAAAAGTGCTTTTGGCCTCACTTCAACCATGACGGTCAAGCTTTAAAGGGTTAAAGGACGAGTGATGCATGAGCCTACAGTGCCGTATCAGGATGTTTTACGATATAATGATAGAGTTGTGGAGTGTAACGCTTAGTAAAGTGTCGAGTATCACTTACCCCGGCTCATCACGACCTCATCACTCTCCCATTCACCATCACCAAGGTGTATAAAGGGGCGGTAACCCTGTAAAGGTCACCTAGTAGTATGTCCTCATACATGGACGCACAATCTGACAAAGCCTGACATCGATTTTGTATTTGTTTTTACACCAACACAAAGACACGATATTTCAATCTTTACAGCTCAATGGCAGGTCTTGTAGTCTCAATGCAGGAAGTTAAAAAAAAAGTTGAGAATGAAGTTTTGAAAAAAAAACTACTGTTATACTTCTACTTTCTGTCTGACATTAGATCCCGTTGAAGGTGTTTTCATTGTTTGATCTGGTAGTTTACGACCAAACCGAACACTCAGACAATCCCTTTCAGGTTCAGATAAAGGAATTTCATTCATGATTTTCAGTTCTGATGTAGAGATACATCATTGTGGTTTTTTTTCTTAAAGGCTTTACATATCCAGACTAAACCAGATACTTTTGAATTTAGTTTATTGTTTTCTATTGGGAGTATATCATATCGAGAAAAGGGGGCAGAGAAATAGGATTCTAAAAAATCGTCCAGGCATCTTTAGGCAATTATCACGCTGGTAATACCTTTTAGGATTGCTTTAGCTTATATAACAAATTGTTGCTGTGATACCTATATAGTCAGTTTATGCGTAGGTTTAATATACCCAGTATGCAAATTGACTATATGTACAATATGTTTCATTGATTAGGAGTCTGGCAATCAAATTAAATATCACTTCGGTGATGAATTGGCACATGGATATGATATGAATATAGCTATTATACATTTAGTTAATTCAGGGTTAACATAGGGCTGCTCAGAAGAAAATAGAAGAAATAGTCTTTTGGAATTAAAAAAAAAGTTATTGCCCTGGCGAGCAACTTCTTGCAGTGCTGCATTGAAACATCATGCCAACCCTGCAGATGCATTAATGCAGAACCGATGAATTACTCACTAGCACATGTCCTATTGATGCATAAATGCAGTCAGGGCTGCATTTATGCATTATTCCGACCCGTGCCATGCATCATGCCCAAGTGTATCAACAAAGGTACATTAAAGTGCTCGTCTGGGCAACCTCTCTGCCCATGCCTGGACGTATCAAGCACCATTATGATAATTCCTTGTACCCTACTCCGTCATGCTGGTCATGTTAACCATGTCTCTGTGTGTTCCAGATGCCCCCTTGTACCCTATGCCGTCATGCTGGTCATGTTAACCATGTCTCTGTATGTTCCAGGTGCCTTCCTTGTACCCTATGCCGTCATGCTGGTCATGTTAACCATGTCTCTGTGTGTTCCAGATGCCCCCTTGTACCCTATGCCATCATGCTGGTCATGTTAACCGTGTCTCTGTATGTTCCAGGTGCCTTCCTTGTACTCTATGCCGTCATGCTGGTCATGTTAACCATGTCTCTGTATGTTCCAGGTGCCTTCCTTGTACCCTACGCCATCATGCTGGTCATGTTAACCATGTCTCTGTGTGTTCCAGATGCCCCCTTGTACCCTATGCCGTCATGCTGGTCATGTTAACCATGTCTCTGTATGTTCCAGGTGCCTTCCTTGTACCCTATGCCGTCATGCTGGTCATGTTAACCATGTCTCTGTATGTTCCAGGTGCCTTCCTTGTACTCTATGCCGTCATGCTGGTCATGTTAACCATGTCTCTGTATGTTCCAGGTGCCTTCCTTGTACCCTATGCCGTCATGCTGGTCATGTTAACCATGTCTCTGTGTGTTCCAGATGCCCCCTTGTACCCTATGCCATCATGCTGGTCATGTTAACCGTGTCTCTGTATGTTCCAGGTGCCTTCCTTGTACTCTATGCCGTCATGCTGGTCATGTTAACCATGTCTCTGTATGTTCCAGGTGCCTTCCTTGTACCCTACGCCATCATGCTGGTCATCGCGGGGCTCCCCATCTTCTTCCTGGAGATTGCCTGGGGACAGTTCGCCTCCCTCGGACCCATCACTATCTGGAGGATAGCACCACTGTTCAAAGGTTTGTCGTTTTTTTGTCTTCCTTTCCTTATGGCCATTTCTCACTCAGTTTGTTTTTGTAAGCCCCCTCCACCCTCCCCCCAATTCTTGTCCTTTTACAGGAGAACTCAAAACCACAATAATTCATTTTCAATCAGCAACATCTAAAATATTCCTTTCACTTGAAGTAAATTAAATTGTACATATGTTATTCAGCCATCGGTTACACAATCATCATTGTACATATTTTATTATTCATGTATCGGTTATGCATGATCCTTCTGCATATTTTATTCAGGTATCGGTTACACAATGATCCTTGCACATATTTTATTCACGTATTGGTTACGCGATGATCATTGCACAAAATTTATTTGGTATCGGTAATACAATGACTATCATGCATATTTTATTCAGGTATCGGTTACGCGATGATCCTTGTAATATTTTATTCAGGTATCGGTTACGCGATGATGCTTGTACATATTTTATTCAGGTATCGGTTATGCGATGATCCTTGTACATATTTTATTCAGGTATTGGTTACACGATGATCCTTGTACATATTTTATTCAGGTATCGGTTACGCGATGATCATCGCGTCGGCCATGAAGTGCATGTACTACAACATGGTGTTGTCCTATGTCATCTACTACTTCTTCACCTCCTTCACCAAAGAGCTCCCCTGGTCCAACTGTGACAACGACTGGAACACCATCGCCTGCACCAAATATGTCAAAGGTATCCCTGCAAATAAAATCTCTGGGAGTTTTCCCATCATACTTTCTAATTCCATTTCTGGATCCTGTTTGCTGGTTCCAAGCTAAGAACTGGGGAGTCTAAGTTCAAAATCATAGTGATGTTTACAAGTGGGACAAGTACGGTAATAGGCCTGACCCTGATACATTTAATTAGTAGTAATTGTTATTACTGTGATAAACATTTGAAAATGAGTCCTTTTCCCCAGACTTCATCAACTGTACCAATGTGACGACCGTCAACAACACGCTGACTGAGGTGTGTGCTGACTGGAGGAACCTGACGAGCGGACCGAAGACACCCGCAGACGAGTTCTTCCAGTTAGTATTGCTCTTCCCAGCGAACAGAAATACGTTATTTCGCGTCAAAATAACGTTTTTACGCTATATAACGTTTTTTCCACAATAAGAAGCCATAGAGAAACGTTATATAAGTTTGTATAACGATTTCTTGCTTACTGGGTTATACTATTATGTTTCTTAACCTTTTAATTAAGGCAGGCATCATGGTGTTTAGGATCAGAAATCCCTTGCCCTGGTGTCAGGCCTGCAGCTGCAATGTATGTGTGGATTATGTGTTTGTAACATGTGTGTGCGTATTATGTGTGTAACATGTGTGTATCATATATGTGTGTGTTATGTGTGTATAGTGTGTGTGACATGTGTGTGTGTAACATGTGTGTGTAACGTGTGTGTGTAATGCGTGTGTGTGTAACATGTGTATCTTTGTGTGTTACAGTAACCACGTGTTGGAGATCACAGAGGGTATTGATGACGTGTAACATGTGTGTGTAACATGTGTGTGTAACGTGTGTGTGTAATGCGTGTGTGTGTAACATGTGTATCTTTGTGTGTTACAGTAACCACGTGTTGGAGATCACGGAGGGTATTGATGACGTGTAACATTTGTGTGTAACATGTGTGTGTAACGTGTGTGTGTAATGCGTGTGTGTGTAACATGTGTATCTTTGTGTGTTACAGTAACCACGTGTTGGAGATCACGGAGGGTATTGATGACGTGTAACATTTGTGTGTAACATGTGTGTGTAACGTGTGTGTGTAATGCGTGTGTGTGTAACATGTGTATCTTTGTGTGTTACAGTAACCACGTGTTGGAGATCACGGAGGGTATTGATGACGTGTAACATTTGTGTGTAACATGTGTGTGTAACGTGTGTGTGTAATGCGTGTGTGTGTAACATGTGTATCTTTGTGTGTTACAGTAACCACGTGTTGGAGATCACGGAGGGTATTGATGACGTGTAACATTTGTGTGTAACATGTGTGTGTAACGTGTGTGTGTAATGCGTGTGTGTGTAACATGTGTATCTTTGTGTGTTACAGTAACCCTTCACCTGATGCCAGTTGTGTCGACATAACCTACCTGTATATAATGCTTAATGACAACATGTATCTTAAAATAAAATGCCTAATGCAATACGTGTGTGCATGTTATAGATTGTGTGGTTCACGGCCATCTTCCCCTACGTGGTACTGACCATCCTGCTGATACGCGGGGTCACCCTGCCCGGGGCACTGGAGGGAATCAAGTTCTACATCATACCTGACTTCAGCAAGATTAAGGACGCAGAGGTAGGGAAGGACCCATTCTGGTCCCATTTATGTATCACCAATTGATATTAGTTTAGTCCGGGACCGGATCTGTATACCGCGATAAAAATTGCTCCGATAATACATGATGATGCTGTAATCTCTGTACATGACTACACATCTATGCAACCTATACTAGATAAACTGGCACATTGGTGTAGAATTAATTGTCTCACGGTCAATGAGAAGAAAACAAAATGGATGTTATATAATGGAAATGTCCAAGTTTGTCCTGCCTTATTACTAAATAATGTACCTCTTGATCGTGTTGATACGTTTGAATATTTAGGCCTTACTTTAGACCCTGTACTGAAATTTGTTGAACACAGAAAGCAAACGCTAGCTAATATTAGACATAAAATACACCAATCTGCAAAAGTCAGGGATCATATTGACCAAGACGCAGCACTAACGATGTACAAGGCAATGGTTATACCAAGCTTTGATTATGTGGACTATATTTGGGATAGGGATTTAAGAGGGGAATCACTTGAATTGCAAGGGCTACAAAATAAGGCTTTACGCACTATCTATAAGGTAAAACTTGAGAAAAACCCGCTTTTTAATACAGTCGAATTACACAATAAATCGAAATGTTTAATGTTATTGCATAGGAGAGATATACATTTACTGTTCTACGCACACACTTTGTCAAAAATAGAGAAATATTGTGATAATAGGAATTTACCTACAAGAAGGGGTCAGGGACGCAGGTTACTACTCCCAAGGTCTTTAAAACCAATTGTGTTGCGGAGCGCATTATATAGAGGCATCCAAAGGTGGAACGAGCTGAAGCCAGAATATACTGAAATTGAAGACCTTAACAAATTTAAAATATCTATTAAGAGGAATTACCCAACCTGTTTTATGAATGTAAACTAATTTCATATTCTGTTCTCGCCATTTATTATTACATCTCATCTCATCTCATCGTTCAATTCTACTACAAATGGTTGTAATATTATGTTCGACATACGATACATGTGATAACATGCTATAATGTTAGTCATATCCAACTTTTACATGTACTCTAGTCAATGGAAGGATCATGAGAGGTCCTAGCGGGAGTAGGGCAATGCGCCCGTGCTGGGTTTAGATGCACATACATTTATTTATTTCGATGTATCTGTATTTATTCAACCTAATAAAACATTAAAAAAAAACAAAAAAAACCACGTGTTGGAGATCACGGAGGGTATTGATGACGTGGGCTCCATCCGCTGGCAGCTCGCGCTCTGCTACCTGCTTTCCTGGGGCGTCATCGTGCTCTGCCTCGTCAAGGGAATCAAGTCTGTAGGCAAGGTAAGAATGTTGTTTTTTAGTTCATCTACAATATTAATTGTTGTATTTTTGCATCAAAACTAGACAAATATCCTGAGCATAACCCTAAGGGCAGCACAGTGCTTTAATACACTATGCCCCTCATCCTTAAGGGATGGCATAGCATTTTAATGCACCGTCCCCTTTGTCTTTCTATTTGTAACTCGCAAGTACTGCATTGTGCCTCAAATTTTAAACATGAACAGTAAGGCTTTTATTTTTCTTATTTAACCGTTCATAACATGCAACAATGCGACATTAAGATCTTCCCGTTTAATTTTCGTGGGGGTAATCCATCCAGTGAATACATGTAAGACATTTTATCAATAGGTTGAACAGGTTTTTAGTTGACCTTCAGGTTCCACCCACTGTTTGCTGCAGAGATTACAGTCTGGTTATAAACTATTCACATACAACAGATGAATATATACAAATGAATGAGGTGGTACCAAATAAGAAAAAAATGTTTCACGTTTAAATCATGCCGTCCTTCAAGGTTTATACCCTTCACCTGATGCCAGTTGTGTCGACATAACCTACCTGTATATAATGCTTAATGACAACATGTATCTTAAAATAAAATGCCTAATGCAATACGTGTGTGCATGTTATAGATTGTGTGGTTCACGGCCATCTTCCCCTACGTGGTACTGACCATCCTGCTGATACGCGGGGTCACCCTGCCCGGGGCACTGGAGGGAATCAAGTTCTACATCATACCTGACTTCAGCAAGATTAAGGACGCAGAGGTAGGGAAGGACCCATTCTGGTCCCATTTATGTATCACCAATTGATATTAGTTTAGTCCGGGACCGGATCTGTATACCGCGATAAAAATTGCTCCGATAATACATATCATGTTTCATATAATCGCAATGCTCAGAAATGTCAACACGATGATCCCTGATTTGCAATTCATGCAGCCACAAATTATGTTTTAGTGAAAGAATCATTTAACTCAGCGTTTAAGCATCTCTTACATCGTAACCCTGTGGTAATAATATGATACAAACTGCCATCTGTCAAATAGTGTACATTTGTTGTATTACATATAAACCCATTTATGCCGAAGGTTACAGATCACAGTAGATTCTAAAGCTGATATGAACTTACATGTACGACAAAAACCTTTTTCTTTTTTGGAAATGAAAATTAAATCGATGTCATACATGTAATAGTGAAACCAAAAATTCGTCCTTTTATACTGTAAACCAACAGTAGATTTACTGCCCATATATACTAATACCACTACACTAAATTCTGACTGTGTCAGTAAAAGAATTCAGATATAAGAAATAAAGCACTATGTGGCCCTAAGAGGGTTAATGGTGTACTGTTGGCTGTATCTAGGTGTGGGGGGACGCGGCCGTGCAGATCTTCTACTCGCTGGGACCAGCCTACGGAGGTCTCATCGTGATGGCCTCCTACAACAGGTTCCACCAGAACTGCTACAGGTCAGTTAGTAATCCACTATTACTAATCCACCAGAACTGTTACTAATCCACCAGAACTGTTACTAATCCACCAGAACTGTTACTAATCAACCACAACTGCTACTAATCCACCACAACTGTTACTAATCCACAAGGACTATTACTAATCCACCAGGACTATTACTAATCCACCAGAACTATTATCAACTCGACAGAACTGCGACTAATCTACTAGGACTGCTATTCATCCATCAGAACTGTTACAGGTGAGTTACTAATCCACCAGGACTGTTACTAATCCACCAGAATTGTTACTAATCCACCAGAACTATTACTAATCCACCAGAACTGTTACTAAACCACCAGAACTGTTACTAATCCACCAGAATTGTTACTAATCCACCAGAACTGTTACTAATCCACCAGAATTGTTACTAATCCACCAGAACTGTCACTAATCCACCAGTACTGCTACTAATCCACCAGTACTGCTACTAATCCACCAGGACTGCTACTAATCCACCAGGACTGTTACTAATCCACCAGTACTGCTACTAATCCACCAGGACTGTTATTTATCCATCAGAACTGTTACAGGTGAGTTACTAATCCACCAGGACTGTTACTAATCCACCAGAATTGTTACTAATCCACCAGAACTGTTACTAGTCCACCAGAATTGTTACTAATCCACCAGAACTGTTACTAATCCACCAGAACTGTTACTAATCCACCAGAACTGTTACTAATCCACCAGAACTGTTACTAATCCACCAGAACTGTTACTAATCCACCAGAATTGTTACTAATCCACCAGTACTGCTACTAATCCACCAGGACTGTTACTAATCCACCAGTACTGCTACTAATCCACCAGGACTGTTACTAATCCACCAGGACTGCTATTCATCCACTAGAGCTGTTGATAATCTGCTACAGGTCGGCTACTAATCCCCCAGAACTGTTATCATTCCATCAGAACTGTTACTTATCTATCAGGACGGTTACTTACCAACCAGAACAGTTAATGTAACCAATCCAAAAGAATTGTTCCAGGCTAATTCCTAATCCATCACCACTTTTATTAAGCCACAAGAATTTCTACTAATCAACCACAACTATTACTAATTTACCAGGAATGTTACTGATCTGATAGAACTGTTAGTTATGCATCAGAGCTTCTACTAATCCACAGGAACTGCTACTAGGCCACCAGAACTGTAATAGGACGGTTACTTATCCACCAGAACTGTTGCTCATCCACTACGACTGCTACAGGTCGGTTTAACTCGTAAATTGTGCAAACTCTAATAGTCTTTTATACTATAATAGAAATGGCACCCAGTTTGTTGCCCTTTTCTGTTATAGAAAATCTAAGAATCTTTTTTGTTTGTTTTGTGGACCAAATTTACTGTTGATTGGAAATAAGAATGCCATATATTTTCATACAATATGCGAAGTTGCCAACTATATTTTGGAGTATCATTAATACATGTTTGTGTATTGTCTATGATCACAATTGAAATAGATAACGGAATATTCGTCCCCACCCCGAGTTAAGAGAAATGCCAGTATGATTTATTTAATCTTGGTCTACCACAGAGATGCCATCACCATAGCGGTCGTCAACTGTCTAACCTCAATCTACGCCGGTTTTGCCATTTTCTCCGTCCTCGGATTTATGGCTTATTCCCTCGGTGTCAAAGTAGCAGATGTCACAACGTCAGGTCAGTCTATAAACAGTCATTGTTGATGCACTGCGCCCTTGTCATCACTGGCGAGTTACTCACCAGGGCTGCATTCAGGCATCACACCGACCCTATGAGGTTGATACAAATGGTGACATCATTGTAGCACTGGCAAGTTACTCACCAGCGCGGAGTAGTGTTCTAATCAATTACTGTAGTTGCTTTTTACAACTAGTGTATATGGTTGATGAATTCTAAAGGTTTATAGTTAAATGTTTATGTATCAGTTCTCAACCAATAATTTACAGCGACCATTTGAATCCCACATGATAACACAAACAGTGGGCATAACGTACTAATCTGTGATTTACATCCACTCCGGCCACACAACCAAAAGGGGAGGATACCTACATATGTGAGTTACTTTAAAGTGTGAAAAATTTGTTATTATTGTAATGTGTGTGTGTGTTTTTTTGTTGGCTTGGTTTATTCATAATCAATAATATCATATCCACAATTTGATTCAACTTCTGTCAACAATGTATCAACATCAAATCAAATTGTAATTTCACAGTTCAGCTACATGGTCATGTGAGCTCATGAAGATAAAATTACATATGTACTATGTGTAGTTTTAGTGCATATATGACTGCGTGTTCCATGCTGCAATAGTGCTGTGCCCATCTAGATACTTGTCCCACGTGCCATTTGCCAGAATGGCACTATGACCTTCAAGTTGACGTTTGTTGGGTTTAGGCAATACCTGCAGCTTGGAACAGGTTGGGAGTTCTGCCACTTAATTCATTTCCTGGTTCTAGTTCTGGTTCCTGTTTGCCGGCTCCAAGCTAACAACAGGCACTGCCCAAACCCAGCAGACGTCGAAGTATATATTCATATGGGTGGTCTTTCTGAGGACAGCTATTGAGACAAAACCCTGAGAAAATAATACTCTCAATAAAGATGTGGGCCTTTTCGAAAATTGTTACCTATTAATAATAGTATAATAGTATTATTCACATCAAAACCCTGTCGAATCTCCATGTTTGAATGAAACATGACTTGCTGTTCCCCATCCAGGTGCAGGGCTGGTGTTCGTGGCCTACCCCGAGGGCATCTCGCGCATGCCCGGTGCGCCCGTGTGGGGCGTGGTCTTCTTCCTCATGCTGTGGATTCTGGGATTGGACAGCATGGTAAGCGCTAGTATTACCTAAATGTCTCGGCAAGCTGGTGGTGCCTTTTTTAAGCTAATTTCTACAATATTTCTTAACACCAAAAAGAATTCACATTGTATTCAAAATATATAATAAGGTTGTCCTCTTTGCAGTTTGCAATGATGGAAACCATCGTGACGGCCCTATCGGATGAGTTCCCGCGGTACCTGAGGAAGTACAAGCTGTGGCTGACCGTGTCTGTTGCCGTTGTCTTCTTCTTCATCGGGCTCTCCATGTGTACACAGGTTAGGGCTATATTCACCAATGCTTTCGGTAAAGATAACTCAAAATCTGCTCATACAGGGGGGTATCTACATGTTGACCTTGTAAATTGATCTTAAACAGGGAGGTGTTTGACCATGTACTTTGTCCTTATACAGGGCTATTTGACCTTGTAATTTGTCCTTATACGGGGAGGTATTTGACCTTGTACTCTGTCTTCATACAGGGCTATTTGACCTTGTACTTTGTCCTTATACAGGGAGGTATTTGACCTTGTTCTTTGTCCTTACACAGGCAGGTATTTGACCTTGTACTTTGTCCTTAAACAGGGAGGTATTTGACCTTGTACTTTGTCCTTATACAGGGCCATTTGACCTTGTAATTTTTCCTTATACAGGGAGGTATTTGACCTTGTACTTTATCTTCATACAGGGCTATTTGTGCCTCTACATGGGTAGCAAAAGAGCTGTGTCTATTTTTATCCCATGCAATATGATACATTCTACTGGATTTATCCATGTCTGTCGATTTTTAAAACCCCCATGTAGCACGTGTCAGATTTTAAAACCCCCGTGTCGCTGTGTAGCACGTATCGATTTTTACCCCATGTAGAGGCACCTATTTGGCCTTGTACTTTGTCCTTATACAAGGAGGTATTTTACCTGGTACTTTGTCCTTATGCAGGGAGGTATTTGACCTTGTACTTTGTCCTTATACAGGGAGGTATTTGACCTTGTTCTTTGTCCTTATACAGGGAGGTATACTTTGTACTTATACAGGGAGGTATTTTACCTGGTACTTTGTCCTTATGCAGGGAGGTATTTGACCTTGTACTTTGTTCTTTCACAGAGAGGTATTTGACCTTGTACTTTGTCCTTTCACAAAGAGGTATTTGACCTTGTACTTTGTCCTTATACAGGGAGGTATTTGACCTTGTACTTTGTCCTCATACAGGGAGGTATCTGACCTTGTACTTTGTCCTTATACAGGGAGGTATTTGACCTTGTACTTTGTCCTTTTACAGGGAGGTATATACGTATTGACCATTATGGACGGACACAGTGCAGGTTTCCCGCTCCTCTTCATCTCGCTCTTTGAGATTCTTGTCCTCATGCAGGTATACGGTAAGTAAAAACTGTTGAAATATTCCATTAAATAAACGGATAATCAATGTAAATTTTACAGTGGATTATTGTAAAACAGTGGCGGATCCAGGATTTTCCAGAGGGGGGGGCCCAAACCTGGCCAACCTGACTGTATGTTCCCACGCGCAGCGCAAACGAAGCGCAGCAGCCATAGGGGGGTTTGGGGGTATGCCCCCCCCCAAGAAAAGGCTGATGGTCTAGACTGTGTTTATATGGTATTGTTCCCTTCTCTCTCCCCCCCCCCCCTTTTTTCTCCTCTCTTTCTCTTCTTCTTTTTTCTTTTTTTTGGGGGGGCGGGGGGGGGGGGGGGCGGCCTTGGCCCCCCCTGGATCCGCCAATGTAAAAGTTGATAACAGTGGAGCAATGCAATCCATCAGATATAGAGAGAATCAAAGCCAAGTTTTGCTATGGATTACCATAAAAATTATTTTAAATAACAGTTTGATATATGTGACTTTGCTGAGATGATTCTATTCCTTTTTAATCTGCAGGTTATGAGAGGTTCATCAGGGATGTGGAGAGCATGATCGGCTTCCGCCCCAACGTCTACTGGCGCCTCACATGGACGCTGCTCTCACCCATGGCCATGCTGGTATGTAGTATACCTATGCTGGTATCAGGAACGATTGTACCGGGGAACGATTGTACCGGGGAACGATTGTACCAGGGAACGATTGTACCGGGGAACGATCGTACCGGGGAACGATCCTACCGGGGAACGATCCTACCGGGGAACGATCCTACCGGGGAACGATCCTACCGGGGAACGATCCTACCGGGGAACGATCCTACCGGGGAACGATCCTACCGGGGAACGATCCTACCGGGGAACGATCCTACCGGGGAACGATCCTACCGGGGAACGATCGATCCTACAGGGGAACGATCGTACCACATTTGGGCAATGATTGTACCGCCCATTGGGACTGATTGTCCCGCATGGGAATGATCGTACTGCCCTCTTGAGGAATGATCATACCACCCTTGGGGAATTATCATTGGCATTTGTAACGCCCATTGGGAATGATCTATTTCCTTTCTACCATTAACTATCATTCACATAATGATTAAAGGAACTTTTTTCAACCAAACTGCAATGAAAATATACAAAAAATTAAATGTAGATAGCCATTCTAGCCATTCTAACTAAACATCATACTACATGTAACTGCAACTGGTGTTACAGTTCCTGAACCTCTCTATTAATTGGGGAAATTATTGCAATTAAATGGATTGGGTATGGGTTAGGGATACTAAGGGTTAGGGATAGGGTTAGGGTTAGTTTCATTTGTAACTAAGGATGAAAAATAGTATTTAAATTCAATTTTATGAGATAATGGCATTCATAAATGTGTACTCATTAATGCACCAAAAGTCCACAATAATGGCTGTATATGAAGATGATATGGAGATGAAGCTGGAAGATGGAGATAAGGTGGTACGATCATTCCCAGAGAATGGTATGATCATTCCCAGAAAGTGGTACGATCAATCCCAATGCTGATGGTGCGACTGTTCCCCAAAAGTGGTATGATCGTTCCCACGTGGGGCAAAGCAGTACGATCAGGCGGATGGTATGATCGTTCCCTGGTCAAACTGAAAAATCACATATCTCACGTAGTCTAAGTAAGCATATATCTCCCCTAGTCTAACGGCTCTATCCCTCCAGATAGCACAATAAAATGAATGCAGCATATTCTGCGTAGCCTTGGTAAGCATATGGGTCGGATCAAAAAATGATGCAGATCTGGGGGTACACATGGGCAAAACACAAAATTCAAAATTTCACTAAACAACTTTATTTTCCTAAAAGGGTAGCATCTTGGCTCCCTGAAACCACTGTGGAACTCTGTTTCGCCCAAGAATGCAGTTTCTATTCACTGTCCACCACATGCTACCATAACCTTGAGGCATCTGTGACATTAATGAAGAGTGCACTTCAACAATGTCTTTTAAAGTGACCCAGGAACTCCAAATTTTGTCTCCTATTTGGCTGATCATGTACCATTATTCCTGAAAAATTTCAAAGATGTAGGTCGCAAATTTAAAAAAATGTGGTTCTTTCAATTATGTGGAAATAAGCAAAATCCAAAGCAGTTTGTAACACTTTACCAACTTCAGCCTTGTTTCCTCAAACTTGCTTTGTTTACCATCAAAATAGCTGTGTAATATCTTTAATATGTCTAGCTCCCAAAATATTAATCCTTAGATAATGGTATTGGACCATCTGGCCACACCAGTCATTGCAATGTGGTGTTGAATACTCTATTAACGTCACAGACGCCTCAAGACTCATAGAAATTCCCTAGAATCATCATAAAGTCATCACAAGTGTTCAGAACATGTTTCAAACTTACAAACAAATACAAAACAGGTTACTGAACTATTTAATGCCAATATACGATGAGATATACCACTCTTAAATTATGCACTCAGTCTTTGAAAATTTAAAAAGTTACATTTTCATCAGTCTTCACAACACAATCTGTGGGGCCATGTTAATAGAAATTCAACATCACAATGACATTTCTCCATCTTTAATCTGTAAGGCAAACCTTCTTACAGTCATTTAAAACAATAATAATGACTATACCAGACCTCAGAGGTAAATACCAGCTGTCTGTGTGAGACCTGTGCAAGAATTCATTAACGTCACAGACGCCTCATGTAGATATCATACATCATTAAGCACTTGAAACATGAAGTTTCTACTATGGCCAAAGCACCTTACTCATACTATAGATATATGATAGGGGCATGTTGTATTAAAATATTGGGAGGCTGGGTGCAGGAGTACTAGTCAATTCCTTTAAATATAGAATAATGAGGCGTCTGTGACGGAAATGAAATGGCCTTAAAATGTAGATAAAGTTATTGAAATGTAGATAAACTTATTGAAAAATAAAAGGGTTTCTTGTATTATTTGGGTTCAGATTATTAGATTAGATGCCCCTAAAGCATGTGGTAAACTTACAGCATTCACTTCAATTAAATAGTCCATGTATAGCAGATATTCAATTTTTCTCCGAGGCGTCTGTGACAAAAACTCATGAATGCATAAAATGACATGAAATTGCCAGAAAAAAGCACAGCCGGATAAATGTAGCAGCCTGAAATGATGAAGGGGGGTGTGCAGATGGTACATAAATCATAGAATATTATGCTTGGATGGCCTTTTGGTAGATGGTACTATAACTCCTGACGAAATTCATAGATTTTCAAGAATTTGTTCTAAAAGTGCCAACAGTATAAGTATAATCACATTGGATCATAGAAAAAACTACACACAAGAGTAGAGGAACATCTATTCTACCCATTAAAGTTAGTGTATACCACTAGGGACCCATAATTCACGGGCCAAGACCAATTTGCATATACACGCATTACTGTCACAGACGCCTCCGTTACTGTCACAGACGCCTCACTGGTAAACAAATACAGCATCCACAAGGTACATAGGGTATTTATCAATAAAAAAGCTATTGACAATCCATCAACATATCCATATACGGGTAATAGATACAAAAAGATTGGAATGAAAACATGAATATATGCTCGAGAGGGTATAAGGTGTTAAGTGTCTGTGACTGTTTTCCAGAATTTGTTCTGAAAGTGCCCGAAATATAACCTTAATCACATGGGATCGTAACAAAACTACACAGCGGGGATGGGGAACATCTATTTTATTCTTTTCAGTTGATATATACCACCAGTGACCCATATTTCATGGGCTAGGACCAATTTTCCTTGTCCTTTCATTACTGTCACAGACGCCTCAGTTACTGTCACAGACGCCTCACCCGTACACAAATACAGCAAACGCAATACATATGGGGTACTTATCAATGCAAATGCTGTTGATGATTCATCAACAAGACCCAATAGGTATTATAGGGTACAAGAATTTAAAATAAAAGCATAAATATAAGCTGGAGTGGGTAACATGTGTTGAGGCGTCCGTGACAGTAACTCGAGTTCCAATGCACTATATTGCACATAAGGGAGAGAAAAGTGGGCATGACTCAAATTTTTCTTGGCCATGAGCACACCAATTGGGAGGCTCTAGATTGCTGGTAGTCAGGATATTTAGTGAATACTATTAATAAAGATATTGGCCCTTTTATTACTGTCACAGACGCCTCAGAAACATGTAGTTGCTACACTTGAAGGTCACTTTTGAAATATTTGCGCGGGATATGAAAGTGTAACGAACTGATTTGTTTACATAACATATATAGCTACTAGGAAATGCTGTTTAGTGATAGTTTTTGATGTCTCAGTTGACATGAGGGCCTTGTAAAACATGGATAATTAGCTAAAAATCATGGACTTTAGCCATTTCTCAACTTTGGAGGCTCATAAATCAGCAAAAAAATCATCGTAAATGCAAAATTTTAATTTTTCCTGAAAGCCTAGAGTCTGCCCTCTTATGAAAAACCAACAAAAACCATACTGGTGTATGTATTTATATTCTGTGGCTGTTGCAAAGCAGTTAGTACAACCTAAATTTGTCAACGTTGTACCAACATTGGCAGTTCAACGTTGGCACAACGTTGAGATATTGCCAGCGACTGTGCCTACCATTGCCAACGTTGGCCCAACATATCCTTGCTAGCAGGGTTGATCGTAATTTCACCACCAGGTGTCCTTGTGGCGGCGTTCCCCCCCCCCCCTTGGCTATGAGAGATGCATTTCGTTTTAATATTAATGTTGATAACATTAGATAACACTGATATGTCCATTCTGCTCCCCCCCCCCCCCCCCCACAGTTCATCATCCTGTTTAAGATGCTGAACCTGAAGCCGCTGAGTTACGGCTCCTACACCTTCCCCGTGTGGGCGGACGGTGTCAGCTGGGGCCTGGTCGTCTTTGACCTCATCTTCATCCCCATCTTCATGGTCAAGAAGATGATAGAGAAGGCTAGAAAACATGGGGTAAGCGCAAATTGAGATTCCTCCTGAAATATTCCTCCTGCCAGGGTGCTGTTTCTCCACAAATTTGCGGACCTCCATAAATTTATGGACATCCACAAATTTGCGGAATACACATTCCATAAATTTGTGGAATAATGAATGAAATATTTTTTTGGTAATTAAGTATACAAATACGGACCTCCATATATATTTGTAGAGCTCCACAAATTTATGGAATGTGTATTCCCAAAATTTGTGGATGTCTATAAATTTATGGAGGTCATAACGATTTATATAGACTAAAGGAGGGTCCCAGATATTTGTATCCAATTATTTCTAATGTTTCCATAGAATAAAATTATATATCTAACATGCATGATGTGTCTAGATTTATTTTAGTCATGGCGGTTTTCATGTTTAGATGTTTAAAATGTAATGTGCCACAGTATACAGAAGGATATACGTATAGTGATCAATGTTCGCGAAATCAGCAATATTATGCAGGATTTAATGTTTAAAATTAACTATTTTTGAATTTACTCTTTAATAGTTATTTTGAATCCCCCTGATTGCAGCCAATGCCGATAGGGAACCTGCGTAGACTGTCCATGCAGCCGGATGAGAAGTGGGGCCCCGCGCTACCCATACATGCCACAATCATAGAGAGGGGCACCCAGACTGACGACCAGCCCATGGACGAGGTCAACGACAAGGTCATTAATAAGGTCGATGGGAAGGTCACTGACGAAGTCAACGAGAAGGTCATTATCAAGGCCTATGGGATGGTCACTGACAGGGTCAACGAGAAGGTCGACGACCAGGTCAACGAGAAGGTGACTGACGAAGGCAATGAGAAGGTGGCTGAGGAGGTGAGCAGTAGGCTGAGCAGCAGGCGAGGCTCCAGGGTCAGCAGGAGACTGTCGGTGACCTTTGACAATGCAGTGGAAGAAGAGGAACAGCACATCGAGCTGGGACATGTCAATTCAAGCAATCTCTGATGGAGTTATGATGGGAACATTCCCATGCTAAAAGTGGCATGGTCCGATTTTTTCAAAATTTTAAATCCTACTTTAATGTGTTTGGAATGTTATTTAAGTAACATATCCAGAGCTGGGACACAGAAAAAACATCCTTGATGAGTAATAAGAGCCAAATTAAAGGGTCCCATGAGCCTAAGTAGGCCTATATTCCCTTTTGGTGTATTTTCAATGGGTGGACTTGGTGGATGGATTGGGTTCAATTTCATAATTTTAAAATAGTTTTGTAAGAATGTGAATAAGGAAACTAAGGAAAACAGCTCGGTTTAAAGTTTATTAGTTTACAATGAATCAATAGAACTAGAGTATTGGCTATGCCAGTCATTTCTTTTAAACTAAAGGGTGTTAGCCATTTAAGGACCGCATGGCGCTTTAATTTGGTGCCATCATGCATGGATGCATCCCTGCCAAGTCTACTCTCCAGTGCTGCATTCAAGCATAATGTGAACCCTATTGGGGTGATACACTCCCAAAGGCTTGGTATGATGCATGGATAGATGCCTGGTGAGTAGATTCACCAGGGTGACAAAGGGCATTATGGTGTGGGGTGTGACTTGGTTCTCAAGTCTACACTGAAAAAGTAAACTTGTCTCCACACTCGTCGAAGTGACTATCATAAAATAAACGAGTCAGAAGTTGTCTAACTTATCAGGATACCATCCCCCAAATAGAATCTGGAGCTGGAAATTGTCGGGTTTTGGAGTGGCACATGGCAAATGGGTCTTCTATCTCCAGGTAGAAGACCCACTTCCTTGTCACTTTAATAGACAAGTTTTTGACTCATTTATTTTATGACCGTCACTTGGAAGAGTCTGGAGACAAGTTTACTTTTCGAGTATACCCACTAGTGATGATTAGTTAAGCCACTAAAACAAGTTTTTTCTCACCAGTATGCTTTATGATTCTGATGATATATATCATAAGGATCAAAGTAAGTATGAATATAACATTGTTATGACATGCTATAGTTAAAAGATGGTTGTATTGATCAACTATTGCTAATAATTAAATGCGAACTATATCCATGTGAAAACTACCTAAATGCACAAATAACATTGATCAGTATGACAATAACATAATGACGAAGACTCATTAAATGGTTGCCGGCTATAAACAGGAAATTCGGTTCCTAAAATGAAGCCATATTATGGACTATAATTCAGTATGAATTAGGAGAATTGTAACTGCATGAATAACCGTGCAACATATGATATAATGCAATAGTATATGGTTCAGCAGCACATGTATATCAGGTAAAACAGCTCTATATGGGGCCCTTGCAGGAAAGCCATTGTTATCAATATGTGTCCCCTGAATACGCCAATGTGAGCTATACATCTATACTCCTAAAACTAGATATAATATAATTATAATTTTTTTATATTAACTAGTTGATGTACTACATTGGTACATGCCATGTTATTACTAGGTGATGTCTTTGTTGGTGCTTAACCTCTATTATTGGTGCTTACAGGGTTGAACATACACGCAGTATTATATCATAATTGTAACATGAAACATAGATAATGATAATGTAGAACGATAAATATAAACATTAACTTGATACATTCTGCTATGTATTGCATTATGAACTGGATTGTCCCTATATAGACCGCTTTATGTGAGAAGGTGGTAATGTGTATATGTATAGGGGGCCTACTCTTGAATAAACGCACAATATTCATGTTTAAGAAAAGGTACTCTTAAAAGTAGTTAAATCGTTACTTTTCTATATTGTAAAACATGTAATCTATACAAACCCCACTTAGTGTGACAGATTCTTCACTTGTTGGGCCTTGTAGCCTCATGTGATATGACCGGGTACAATCTACGACCGGCATGAAAGAAAACGGCTTATTTAGGGCACATGTACATAGAAATAGCCGGAAAATGAATATTTTAACCTTTTTTTTTCTTTATGTTATAATTCGTGACATTCATGCTTGTCAGTCATAGATTGACCCGGTCATAGACCTTTAACTTGTATAGATTTGGTGAAACAGCCATATTTTCATTTCACCCCCCCCCCACCCCCATACCCACTAGGCCTATAATAGCGTTACGATTTGTGTCTAATGCCATGGGGTCCGTACGGTTTAGAAATTATCAGGTCTGGGGTGCCCCTTGTTTACGCTTTTAATAACTGTACTAACACCATTTACAGATGATGGTATGTAATAACCATTCATCATTAACAAAAGTATTCTCATAAGATCACCCTAATGTAATATAGATAATGCAAAGAGTGGTATTTGTCTAAACTGTAGTGAATTACTGTGAAGTGGAGCATCTCTTGTTTAGCCAGGACTCTCACGACGGGGCGCTACCTACTCCATGTACCTTAGATGCCCCATCTGTAGTACCTATATTGTATCCAGGTGGCGACACTGAGCTAGGACGCCACTGCAGACCAACCACCATGAGTCCATTTGGTGATTTACAGTTGTTAGTTTGTGACTGTATAAAACCCCCGATAATACCCCTGTATACGCTGTAACTGTATATTTCAATGAATAAATGCACGTTAATAATTGAAAAAATATGTATCTGGGAATGAATGAGTGGTCCCTATGCTACATCCAGCAGACAGGGTGGTGCAATTCTATGGGGGTCGACCCCTAAAATCGACATGGTGACATGGGCATTTTCAGCCTTAGTGACATGGGACATGAGAAATCTCAGAGATAGTGACATGGGACATGGCCATTTCTTAAAATCGACAGGGCGACATGGGCATTTATTAAAATCGACATGTGACATGAGCCCCTGCCCCATCGAGACCACCAATTCTGCGTGGGCGAGTGCCTGAAATAAGCCACTCCCACCCCCACCCATCTCTAAGGGGCCAAAATTGTAATTTCCTGGATCCCCCCACAAAATATACCAAAAACAAACAAAAAACAAGGAAAAAATGTATAACTATATGAGAGACACCACTAAAACCAATCAACTGACCACCTACATTGTAACCTTAGACCTAGTAGTTGGGTATAGATGTCGGTATTATTTAATGCATTAACCGATTGGGTATTTGACAACTTGTATTTGTATCCGTGGTGCCGCCGTCTGTGGTAGTGAGGTGGCACTTGGTGCTGTTGATGAGGCTGGCACCTCCAGCACGTGGAATCAATACTCCCCAGACTGATAACGACAAACATGTTTGGTATCCAGTCTGCAATTAATAATGCAACTACAGGAACTACTCAGTACAGTAAGGGCAAGAAGTCATGTCACCCCCCCCCCCCCCCCGCCAACATCCACACCCTAGACTTATTCTAACTGTGTGATGTATCAACCTTGTACATGTAGCGGAGGCATGGATGTATGAATGCAGCACTGGCGAGTTACTCCCCAGTGCTGCTTTTATTAATGGCGTAAATGCCAGAGCGCATTACATTACTACGCTGCTGGGCACCCCATAAATACAGACCACTCAGAATTCAAGATTTTATTTGGCATCATTTTTTATCCCCATTAATTAAGGGAAAGGTTCGTCTTCTTTATCATCGCTAAGAAGTTTTGCCTTCCATCAATTGTCTATGTCAGTATCTAGGACGTCTCAAAGGGCAAAGTACAAAGCAAAGGTGACTTTTTGTAGGTAGTCAGCCTCAGTCGTGCCACTTTCAATTTGACCTTACTGTCTCATTTCTGTTCTATTGCCCAGTGAATGCAGGACATATCCGGGGCGACCTATTCATGCTAGTGGACCCCGCTTGTTATGTAGCGAGGGGAAGGGGGGGGGGGGGTGAGGTAAAACTAAGTTCAGCCCATTTCAGTGAACGGGCAGTACCTTACGATATACTTCAAATGGAGTACAGTTCAAAAGGCTGTTATGATTTGGATTCCTCTGGAAGAAAAACACCCACTTTGTAGATTGATGACCACTTGCTGATACCATAGATATAAAGATATCTGCTGATACTGATTAAAATGCTTGTATATAATGTACATGTACTATCAGTATTATACATGGCACTGGGTCACTGTCAGATCCAAAGGGTGAAACCGGGGGACTAGCACAAACAGATATGTGATGGGGAGGGGGGGGGGGGGGTAAACCTTTAAGGACGGTATACTGCTTTACTTTTCATGTTCACGTATATTAAGCACCAATGCAGCTCTGTCGAGTATCGAGCTCGCACTCCATTGGTGTATCATGACATATATAGAATTCACTGTTCAACTGTTTCAACCCTATCGGCTCTGGCTTTATGTCGACATAGGGGGATGCATTAGAGCAAAATGCTGTCATCAAATGTCTTAGGGTAGGAAGTTGGGGCACATAATATAATATATTCTCCTATGTATAATTTGCATGGATTACTCCCATTATCATCCATGGGCCACAAGTTGACTATATATAGCACACACCCACGCCCTCAGAGCTCAGCTTCATCCTGGAGACAAATAGTTGGGGAATTTATGTGAGTGTCATGTATCCACCCCTTCTTCGGCCCATCCCTCCTGCTCATTTTAATTGTTGATGAAGTTTTCTTTCTTACCGACAGTTTGATAGGTATGGCCATTCGGTTTTTTTATGTGTGTTTTCTTTTTTACTACTTTTTCGCTCATTTGAGTATACATATCTGATATACTGCCTTGTTTGAAATTGCAGTTTCCTCATATCCAATATCTGATTATACATGTACAGCATCCCAACTTTAACTAGTTATTTCTCATTTCATCCAGGGTTCATTTATGTTGCAATATGGATCATGTATCTACCAAATTCCACGACACCGGGATTCTAATACATGCTCCTAATTCAGATTTAGACAAAATAAAACATCTGGGCCATCATTGATATTGTGACATTCCACCTACCCACATCTCGGAGACCAGACTTTTCATACCTCTAATTAGACTTTGCTTAGATTATTATATACTACAAATGCTTTTAATGACACAAAGGAGGGAATCACATATATTCCTAATCCTTTAATGGCTGCATATCGTTTTAATGCAGTATGCCCTTGTCAGCATGATGAATGACAAGCTGACCGTACAGGGTTGTGTCACCTCTGGACGCCCGGGTCTGAAGGGTTGGCACAATAGATGAGTACATCCCTGGCACATAGAGTCACCAATACATCATGGTGACAAAGGACATACCAGTAGTACATTAAAGCACGGTGCGGTCCTTAAAGGGTTAATATAAAGTAGTAAAAGGTAGCAGCAGGATGCGCCTAGAACTGGCTGGGGGCGGTTCAGACTAGTTTACTACTAGTACTACTACACAATGTCTGCACAGTTGGCTGACTACTGGGCCATCTGTACATCTGTAACCGACCAGAGACCAGGGGCTAGTTTCCAATACTAGTAGTGTACAACTCTAAGTGTTTCCCACCATGAATCTGGGCATCAATCCAGCATGGCACGGCCTTCGTACCTTAGCATGCTAGGATTCTGGTCAATACATTTATGTCAGTACACTCGGCATCCTAGGTTTGGTCCATAATTATATCAGACAGTGTGGGACACGCTTATATTGGCTTACATTTACAAGGCATAGTATATAGCAAGTAGACAAACCCATGATCTGATATCTCCATTACAATTAAACTAATTCACATGTGAAACCAGTGAATGTGGTGAAGCCGCCAAAGAAAGGGTTAATTGATAAAACTGCAGGGGTTTGTCTCTCAGAGAGGAGCAACCCTTCACGACCTGTGGTTGGTTTTATCACCTCCAGGGTCCACTGTCCATCAGAAATGAACACTGAAAACATGTGGTCTCTGAGCGTGTTATTGTCAGCAAAGGGTGAGCTGACGAGGGTGTATCATGAGGTGCGGTGAAATGGATGTATTCCAATAACCTGGAAAGAATAAAGCCCCGATCTAGTTCTTGGAATTATAAGGAAAAGTGTATATCCATCTATGATGTGATAAAACGTTCATATATGAAGGCAACAAAAAGAGAATGGTGTGTATATCAGGCAACCTGACACAAGCTTCAAGAAAGGGTCGACGGTACCCTAGTAGGATACATCATTTATTCACATTTTTGGGGATATTAAAAAAAAAAGATTCATATTTTTCTAGATTTCAGCAAATAAAAAAAAGTTCCCTCTGATTCGGCCTAATTAATTATCTGGCCTCAGGAAACTGCTTTTCAATCAGAATATCCAAAAGTGTCGTGCTATTGCTAGTTACTGGAGGAATCAGTGAGCCATTCTTTTAAAAATCCTACCCTAATTTTCTGGACCATGTTGCATGAACATTGACTTCCATCATGCATGCATTTTACTGGTCACTCGGTTTCTATTTCGGTAACTTCAGTATCTAATTATTGTATATAGTCTAGATACGTATACTCATAGTATGTCCTTTCCCAGTACAGGGGCTTTTCCATGGTCTCTAATCGTGTACTTATACCCTAGGCCTACTTGTAATATCACATAAATACCCTATCGAAGTAAAAAGCATATTACCAGTGTGCATATTCTTGCCCATGAAGAAGTGACCCTTGAGAACCAAACTTTGATCAATTTACGTGTACAATTGTCATATATATTGTGCCACTATATTGGCTCTACTCCAGACACGACATTCAGGGGTAGGTTATAGTACATATAGCAGCCATGGCTGGACATATGGATTTCACTAAGGGTCAGGTGATGCAATGTACACAGTGCACCTAAAGGTTTGCATCTGTCTACATACATCACATACCAGGACAACTCAACAAGCCGTATGAGTACCCACACAAATAGGATTAACTGACCTAAAGATAACCACGTACCATGAGATAGCCACCTTAATTTTGTAGTCATTTATGTATGGTATTGTCTTTATTTGTCCTTTTCTGGAAAGAGTATCACTTAAAGTGTACTATGATACACAAAAATAGGGCTTATCATGCATGAATGACTACAAAATTAAGGTAGACATCTCATGGTACGTGGTTACCTTTAGGTCAGTTTACCCTATATGGTGAACTATTGCATGCGATAAATGCCGGAGTCTTAAATAAAGGGAGAGGGGTACATTTTCAGGCCCTGTTTATCAATAAGTGTACTTTATGTCATGGTCATCCATGATTATAGGCAATTGCTTCCTAATGTCACCCCTGATTAGCGTTTGTTTATTTACCAAGTCCCCCCTGAAAATGTATTCCCTGTCGATTAAACTTCGGAATTTATATTGTAGATTATAGAAAAGATATATATCACATAGTATACATATATGAGAAAGTCGGGTGTTGTTCACACATGGTGACTATACAAAAGAATGACAATGCCCCCTCCCCCAGGTTCTGTCCCACATTGCACTCAAAAAGTAAACTTGTCTCCAGACGATCATAAAATAAACGAGTCAAAAACTCTTGACAAGGAAGTGGGTCTTTTAGCTGGATATAGAAGACCCACTTGGCATGTGCCAGCCCAAAACTCGACATTTGCCAGCTCCAGATTCTATTTGTGGGATGGTAACCTGATAGGTTAGACAACTTTTGACTCGTTTATTTTATGATAGTCACTTAGATGAGTCTGGAGACAAGTTTACTTTTTCAGTGTGTGGCCATGTAGTGTATTGCATCATGGTATCATGTACCACCCACACGGCCCTATACATGCGTCTGTTTACATCCAGCACACAAGAGGACAGACACAGGCTGTGTGAGCTTTCTAATCAATATGCCAAGTTCAGCTATATGGGCATATTCAATAGCAAACAGATGGTTTTATACTTTGTTCAAAATGTTGTCCAAAGAACATGATTTTCCCTATACTGATGAGCAAATCCAAGGTAGCATGAGGGGGTGTATGTAATATAAATATTTACATATGGATATTTCCTTTCCCACTTAATTGATAATTAGCCTGCCCATACAATATGCAGCTCATATAATATGGTCGATATGATTGTGTCGGGGTTCATTGCGGAAGTTTGTTTTTTTTTATGAGAGGAAATGAGAGATTCATTGGGCAGGTAGAGGAGATTGGGATGGAAAATATGGGAGGGGTGCGAATAGGGGTCGCAAACAAGCAACATTTGACAGATGGAAGAACAGCCAAGAAAGCAGTGAGCTCTCTAAAGGCCTATATCACTTTAATGAACCATGCTATTTTATCGTCTTGATCAATGTATATGCATCACTGGCGAGTTACTCACCAGTATTGCATCCATACATTGTGCCAGGCCTGCGTATACACTGCTGAAGGATCGGTAGATCCACCAATGCGACGCTAGCGAGTTACTCACTGTCGCCGCATTGGTGCATCATGACGACAAATGACCATAATACCTTGAAGCATGGCGCCATCCTTAAAGGGTTAAATAGATTTAGGTCCTTATGCAATATACTATATTGAGCACAACCCTTTATACTCCTCATTGCTTCACATTGATTCACTCCATCCCACCCATTCCCTTACATCACCACCAGACCTACATACTGGACAACCTATCCACATAATGTAGGTTTTACATTTGTCTTTATCCCAGTATCTAGAATGTATAAACGGCACAGCTGAATTAAGGCAACTTAATAGGCCATGACTACAAATCTGCGGATAGAATAAAAGTAGGTTATGGCAGAATATATATTTGGTCATATTTTCGTCCGTTTTTTTCCTGTAGCCAAGGGAGATGGGACCGGTCGGTGACATCTTCAGTTATACGGGGAATTAATCATGACCACGTCGCCTTAGTGCACCAACTTTCTAGGTCATTTCTTTTTCTTTCACCTTTCCATTCTCGTAACTCTTAAGGGTCGCATAGTGCTTTAGTGCGTTATGGTCCTCATCGCCATGATGCATGAATGCAGCCCTCGTGAGTAACACTATTGCATTATCTAAATGATTAGATTCCTTCTCCATGTTGATTACTATTATATTAGTCTATCTATGTGCGAACCATGCCTTGCCAATCTTGTACACAAATCTTGACTTTAGTGATGACCTCTTGTAGTCTCCTCACGCTTGTTTATCATTCGATTCCACTGAAAATACAATACCTGTACTATTGGATTATTGATTATTCGAACCGGGTCTCTTAAAACCCCTCGTTACTAATTGTTTTCATAAAAAGAAACAAGTGTGATACATGTGTTTATTATTATACCGATACATATATTTGATTGTCGAGGGTCTGGTCACCCCCATATTGTGAAGGAAGGCCACGTCAGTGATTGCTCAATAAAACTTTTTAAAACTCAACTCAAACTCAACTCAACTCGCCAGTGCTGCAATCAAGGGGGTCTAGATGGGGGGGGGGGCATGTCGCATGTCGATTTTAAGAAATGCCCATGTCACCCTGTCGATTTTAAGAAGTGCTCATGTCGCCATGCCGATTTTAAGAAATTCCCATGCCCCATGTCACTATCTCTGATATTTCTCATGTCTCATGTCACTAAGGCTCCAAGTGCCCATGTCAGCATGTCGATTTTAAGGGTCGACCCCCTTAATCAAGCATCATGCCAACATTATGGGGTTGTTACACTATGTTGAAGGGTCAACATGATACATGAATGCAGCCCTATCGGGTAGACTCGCCGGGGCAGCATAAATGCATCATGAAGACCAAGGACATATCACATTTAATCACTACGCGGCCGTCAAAGGGTTATTACTCAGATGAGATGGTACCAACACTGTACACCGTTATGTATAGGTCTCATCAGACTGGTGTAGGCCTACCTGACACAGGTCTGGTAGCTGGTCTGGTTATTGGTTCTGGTTCATTACTCATGCTGAATGTAGTAACGGGAGTAGGGGGCCTTTTATGTAGTACAAAGACGCCACATGTATCATTCTGTCAAAGATAAATATCTACGTTTATAGAAACTATATTTAGATCACGCCACTGGGTATCTAGAGCTGGTATCCTCAATCAAAATCAGCTGTTCTGTATACTATATACTTCACCCTCCCTGTAACAGGCCTATACCGATAGGTAACATGTCCATCCCAACATGTACCCTCTTGCCCATCGACTGTGTGTAAACAAATGATGGGCAGCATAAATACACTCATACTCAGTATACATCAAATAATATTGATCAATCAAATTCTCTGTTGCATTAGAATTTAACAAAATCAGGTAATTCGGATATAATATTAGTCCCATAGAGGATGAATTTATGTATATCAGCTGTTATATTCAAAATGTATGCAGGATACCCATATATGGTGCCTCTATGGGACGGGTCCATGTACCATTGTGACAGTGTGACCTTTGACCTTGGCGGATGCATGTCTGTCACGTCACATGACGTATGTGAATACATGCAGCAGGCGTCTCATTGTTCTGACGTTAGATGACAACAAACACCCATATATGGCCACACGCCAGTCCCCCTGTATACCCCTTTAAGGGCCGCATCGAGCATTAATGCATCATGCACTCTGTCAGCATGATACAACCCAATGTACTTCTGGCGAGTCTATTCACCAGGGTTGCATTCATGCATCCTGCCGACCCTTTGTGTATCCAACTTTTTGTATGGGCAAGATGCTTGACTGTAGCACTGGTGAGTTACTCATCAGAGCTACATTGGGGAGTACCATGACGGCCTAGAACATATACAGCATTAAATCACTATGCGGCACACTGAGATATATGCATGAATGTACCTACATGAATGCTCTATATGCACTAGCATGTGGGGAGATGTATTTGTATATTCCCGCTTTGTACTTGTATAAAGGAAACCTCATGGTACGTTTAAGTAAAGGATCTAAGCATGTATATAGGCCTGTGGGTTATGCTCTTTGTATGGTTAAATTATTATTGAGATATTACATAAGGAAGGAGGTGGATTGTCAGAGGCAGATAAAGGCCTGCATGTATCTCATAGTTGTTTAGTAGGTATACTTTCTGAATAAATAGCTTCCATATGGGTGGTCTCTTTGTCGATCTTAACGATACAATATCAGTTAAAACGCCCCAAAACTTTGTTATAAAAAATATTATTGCAATTGCTTTCATTAACCATTTTCCTTGTGTTTGACATCATTCTTTATGATATCAATGTGATTGGCAGGTAGGAATATACTGGATGTAGTGGTTGCACACAGGTTGTTGTGCTGTGATTGTAGGCTAGATCCAATGGTGTTATAATGCAACCCTAACAGGTCTTGATTTCTGTGAGCCGACGGTTACCTATTTATTTGTGACACTACATGTATATTGTATTTTTATTATGAGGGCCTCAAAGCTTTCCACACCAACAGTTACAATTATACAGATCATGTAATCAACCTAAAATGGGAAAAATCACCTAAAAAAAACTAGCTGACTTTGTAGCTTTAATAAACGCAAGGGTCCAGGACATTTTTCGGTATTTTTGGGTACACTGTTTACAGTGTACATCTGAGTGCTATACCATCTGAGGATTGTCAAATAACAGTATTGCGTCAGACAACTGTTTACAAGGAGTGGGTTGTTTTGTCCACATCAAACAGACTTGTCATCAGAACCATCCTCACTGCCATTTCTAAGAATCCGAGAGAAACAAACATATGCCTAGACACAGACAGAGAGAGCTAGAGAGAGGCTAATATTGTAGGTGACGCCTAGACACTTATGGGTAGGTCCTTGATATTGTCATGTGGATTATCAAAACTAGTCTCATTATGTATTTTGCGCTTGAAGAAGTTTCATATTTGTATAGGCTATATCTATGAAGACAAGATTATTTAATTTGAGGGCGGGATAGCTTTTTTGTCGCCCTGAAGCATATATATATGCAGTCCTGGTGGGTAATCATTCTGTTTAAAGGGTTATTAATGTAAGTAGATGTCCAAGGTGGTCCTTAAATGGTTAATGTGTGTTACGGCATTATGCGGTTCTTAAAGGGTAAGCTATATGGTCCTTACTAATAGACTGGTGTTTTCTTTTAAACGGATAATGTTTTAAGACATTCATTGCAGGGTCAATGTGCTTTGGGGCATCATGCTGTCAAAGGATGCATGTCTCTTAAGGCATCATTCTGTCCTTAAAGGAATTATGTATTGTGCAGTCATTAAAGGGTTTTAAGTGCATGTGTGTTAAAAAGCTAGGGCCTGGGCCAACATAAACCACTGCGCAGTAGTTTTTACACAGCTGTGTCTACTTCACAATACACAGACCACAATGACGTGGGAATGCCCGCCCCCCCCCCCCCCCTACATCAGTCCACTCCTCTCGACCTTCACCTTGGCCCTTTGTTGCCACTAGGGGCTTGGCCCGGTCTCGACCAATGAGAATGCCGTATTCTGAACACACCTCCCGGTCAGCGACAAGCCCCCAACATCTGACGACACTCCCACATAACTGTCTCTCTCTCCCAACACAGGCTTGGGGCCTTAACCCTATAAGGAAGACATAGTGTAGTATACCCTTGGTCATCATGATGCATGAATGCAGCCGTGGTGAGGAACTAGCCAGAGCTGCATTCAAGCACCAGGACAACTACACAGAGTTGATATTGTCCCAGAGGCTCGGCATGGTGCATGAATGCAGCCCTGGCAAGTATTCATCTATTAAACATGACGACCAAGGGCATAGTACATTGATGCATTATGTGGCCATTAAAGGATCAACATGGGATATGTACTGCAGAGAATATGCTATGAGAGTGACTGATTCAATTGTACTTGTAAACCTCTTTGGACTCCTAATCGGCATGTGAGGTGAGTTCACGGTCCCAGCTCGACTACATACTTGACCCACCCCAACACTCACACACACACACCCATATGCTGCATCCCAGACCTCTTGGTAAAATAACATGTCCCTGCTGAAACAATCAACACTGGGGGACCTCTTCAAATTAAAAAGTACATCTGAAATCATGAAAGTTGAGAATAGATTTCCCCTCGACAGTTAACTTTTTTCCCTTTTGTATCGTACACTAAGTGAAATAGGATTCCAGAGCCCCGTCACTTCACGTGATAAGATATGTAATTACTGGGGAATTACCCTAGGCCCAATGCCCGATATGTGTTTTTAAATTTAGCACTAGGCGCATTAAATACCTGCACATTTAGTAATTGTGGCGGGGCAATTCATGATAGGCTATTCTTTACACACACCGTCTGCTCTTAATATTCCCAATTGCCACTGTGTAATTGTAAATGTGTGAGGGCAGGTCGTACGAAAGAGTAGAATAACAACTGTAAGCATTATCTATGTTATCCCTCACGATCCATAAATTTGATTTGATCAACCATCAAATCACCTGTCTATAGTTTGCCACAATGTCTCAGTTCTATATATAGGGCGAGTTAGAGTTGTAGATCGCACCATAGTACTGTGAGGGGGGGGGCAAACAAACGCCACGTGGTTGATACTATAGCGATAATTCAGGTTTCTCCGTGTGGGCGGCCATGTTAGTTCTGTGCTCGCATTCTATCGTGAGATTTAAGCAGTGACCACACACTCACACACAATAGCTTCCGGGGAACAGGCTACATTACAACAGCAGAACCAAGGTCTCACGAGATTGCTGGTGTCAGTGTACACACAGAGGTTGCGGGAACAAGTTAACACACGTTACAGCCCTATACGGTACATGCACTACATCTTACCCATTTAGTCACATTAACACATTGCAAATTACTATAATGATTGACAAATGTTCCAGAGATGAACGGTACATGTATTTCATTATCCTGAAAATTGCAAACTACTACAAACCCATATTTAGTAAATAAAAGGAGCTTAAGTATAATGGTACTATCATGGTAAAGTTACCCAACCACGTGGCAGCCTACGTTTGCCCCCCAGACCCTACCCTGTGACGTAGAAGTAAAGGGAACTTTAACCTCCCCTATGGCAGACTCGCTCAACCAGTACCATTTTTCGCCACAAGGGCTCCAAATGGGACTGGTGGGACTGCTATAGAAAGATTGTTACTTCATGCCAGATTTGGTGCAGAGGATTTGATTGGTGGACTCATGAGAACAAGTTAGAAAAACTATTTTTTTATATGAGTTTGCCCAGACTCTACTATTATAGAGTCGGGGCCTGAGACAGTCCCTATGGTCGTGGCGAGAGCCAGGGCGAGAGACCTCCACACATTCAGAACTTGACCATCACGTCGTGAACGGAGTGTATATATACCAGACCCCCGCCCCCTCCCCCATCAGACAAATCAAACAAGCCAGACCTCACTTCTGCGTATGTGCTTTTCTCCTCCCTGTGCCAACCTGTGATGTCTGAAACATGAAGTAATTGGACGTAAATTGACCAGACTGTAACCTTATTGCTTTCCTTTTCAATTAGACTAACAGCCAGATCAGGTCTAGTTCATCATATATATCAAATACATGTGTACATGACTTAACTTTCAGTGTGCAGTAAGGGGTTAATCTCCCCCATTACATGCCATATATACCGCAGGCATACTCGTATACTTGAGTATTGAATACCTTATCATTCTAGGACTCTATATATGCGTCCATTTGTGTAATTACAGTCATGTGTATTTGCAACTTTCCATCCTGAGTGAAGGGTTTCTCAGGTGAGGGTAGTTTTAGCGACAATGACTCTCACTTTTCTCAAGGTGTATGCATGTAATGATACTCTTGTGAATGCAACATTAAATCATTACATATGTTTCCGAATTAGAGATACTTTTCATACTTCCTATTTGAATATTGAATACATAACTAATCTAGTACTTAATAAAGATGTATATGTTTGAATGTTGAATATACATGTGGTCCTGTATGGTAAATGAGTGCTATAAATATATGCATCAACACGATAATCATGTTGGTAGTTAGGTTTTTTTATACAGACACCTATTGTCCATGATCAATGTTATCTTTAGTATCTGAGCTATCATGTTATGTAAGGTCAGTGTGGCTTATAGGTTGTATCAATGTCATATCAATGTCACGGCAGAGAGATTAGCACCAGATTATAGGGGCATCCCCGCCATGCTTAAGTTAACCCTTTAAGGGCGGCATGGTGCTTTAAGCCTTCATATTCATATGTCAACAAGGAAGGGGATAACTCGCCACCTCTGTTTCGGATGCAGAACCTTTGGGGGTGTAAGATACCCATAGTGTCATCATGATGCATGAATGCAGCACTAACTAGGCTACTCACCAGGGCTTCAATCGTGAATGTAGCCTTGTAGTAACTCATCAGTGCTGCATTCATGAATGCATCATGACGATACATGTGCATTAAATCACTACTAGTATGCGGCCCTTAAAGGTCTATCGTTATCAGTACTAGTGTAGATAGGTGTGATAACCTACACTGATAGGACGCACCTGACTTTCTACACATGGTGTACAACATGTAGCAGGCTGCTGTAAAATAGGAACCATGTGTAATGAAGTGTGAGATATGATAATCAAGTTTTGGGAGTTTATTGAATGTAGCACTCATACACTCACACAGGCTAATATAAGGTCCTGCTGAGTCGCCATTCATTCGCCATGTACTGCATGCTGTTAACATTAAGTATTAGATAGACTATGGTTATGAAAAGGTTTGTAGAATTAATCACAGCTTGATGGTAGGGTCATAACCATTGTCTATCTGACTTAACCTTTGGTTATGTGAAAATAACCAAGGTGTGACATGCTTTGTCTTAGCCCTCCACCATGGGTTAAACATATGTACATCGCTAGCCCGTATCTGTAATATTATAGTGCCAGTGTATAAGCCTCCCCCTTTTTCTTATACAGTCCCTGTTAAACTGTTTTCGTCTGTAGTATGTCCATAAATCAGCACAGGTTCAATTTTAAGTTCAAATGTGTTTATTCATTTATGAGTCCAATGGTTCACAAGCATGTCATTTATAACTTTGTCTTTTGTGATTTAAATACATATACCGGTAGTGTGTAATAACTATATGGGGGTCTCGTTCTTTTTGTATTGCAGGTCGGAAGCGGGTATTGCAATTTAAGTTTATATCATTAATCCTTGTAAAATATCTCCAAACCAATCAAGTATTAGTAAGTTATCATTATTGACGACCAATAAGCTAGGATGGTCCAAAGATATAAAAGTTACACCAACAGGTTTCTACGAAGACGGCGAGCCAAGTGTTTGTTTCTGAAAACTAGATTAGCTTTTGTATAGACTAGGTTCTGTAGTCTGGCAAATGCCCCTGAAGATTGATTTTAAATGCCATGACCTTTGCTACCTAATCCCCAAAGTACAATAACAAGTCTACACGACTGTTGTGGGTATTTCCCAGTGAATGCTATAAATGATATGCATATATATACATAGTCTGTATATAAAGGCCTGAACTGTACGACCTAAGATGAACTGCGCAGCAAACGTTAGGTTACTGGGAACGGATTACAAGTACTTATACTACTATACTATACGCTTTGATCCCACTTATCCTTCCTGGCTTAGAATAATAATAACAAAGGTGTTAACCCTATAGCTGCTTTGCTTTTTCATTTGCAATTGCTCAACAGCACTGAATTATGCATGGGACTATAATGTTAAAAATAATAGTATTAATTCATAAATGATATGATGAATATTCTAGGGGGGTGTATTTTTAAAGTGACAATACTTTTACTACCATTACTCACATGATAATTGAGTTCCTGCTTTAGCTTTGCAGAAATTACTTCACTTTTCAAAATACGATATTTCAAAAGGTAGCCGGGGACTTCCTACCTTTCTTTTCACTGTTTGGTTCCAAATAATGTAAGCTATATTAGGACCATATTTAGAGTAAATCAAGATACTTTCACCCGAGATAGGCAACCACCTTAAATGGTTAAAGTGCCTGGTATAACTTTGGTTAGTTGGCCGAGGATCAGGATGTTGTATTGTACTTAGTGGGCTGTGTGTAGGTCTTCACCTACATAGTAGCACGTGGACGGCAACGTGCTCACCCCCTCCCAGGCGTGAAGGACCAGTGAACCAGCTGGTAAACACATCAATTGTTGAGGTATCGAGCCCATCCGACTGACATCCCAAAAAAATACACCCAATCTACCAAGGAAAATAGCACCGGACTTCATCTCTTTTTAATTGTTCAGTGCCTACTGGTGGTTTCTATAATTATATAGAAGTATAAAGCTTCATAAAAACAAGTCGTATCTATCTAGGTAGATTTAAGGACCCTGTTTCACGAAACCGGCACGAAACACACATTTTATTGGATTCAGTGAGTACGGTAATACTTTGATGATGTAATATATCATGTTATCAATTCTACATAAATATTTACTTCTAGCTCGGATGCCACCCTTGTAGATTTAGGTACTTGCTTTCGTTTTCCACTGTGTGTGAGAGTCTAATGGAAACAGGTTCGTATGTGACCAGAGTTTGAACCATGGTGCGTTGTTGTCGACTCTGCTCCCTGATTGGTCTGTTAGGGCCCCACCCCCTACTGGACCTTGTTATATCCAGGGGCCGTCTATAAACAGGTAGAGGTACGTAAGGTGTTCCCATTGCAGGACAGATATAGGTCCAACGGTGGTTTATTATGAACCATCAGCAAGAAAAAGAGTGTAAATAAAAGGGGTTTTCATCATCAAGGACTGAAAAATATGACGAGGGGGCTTTTACTTCTTTTTTATCCCACGGGCTAAATGTATATGGAATATATATGGTTTTTTTGTGACTAAAATCCCATTTGTAGTTAAGCCTTTGCTGACAACACATGAATACGGAGCCTTGAGGCATTATGCTGCCCAAAAAACACCAAATCGCTGTAAGTAACTTAAAAGGAGTGTGCCTTAACCCTGTAAGGTCGCATACTGTCGTCATGTGATGCATAAATGCAGACCTGGCGTCTCTACTCTGCACTGTAAAAAAACATAGAAAAAAACCTTGTACCATTATAACCTATAAGCAGAAGTATGCTAGGATTGTTATAAAACAACCACCGTAAAACCTCGCGTATAAGCCGCAGCTAGTACGCAAATAAGATCGCTGGTGCGGCTTATAGGATCGGCACAGAGTCCAGGTGCGGCTTATACGCGAATTTTTGCTCCTATAGTACAGTACTAAAGCCACCCTATTCAGATCCCTGGTGCAGCTTATAGGATCGGCCCAAAGTCGGAGTGCGGCATATACGCGAGGTTTTACGGTACAGTGATATGCATATATATATATATATATATATATATATATATATATGTACTGTAAAACCTTGCATATAAGCCTAACTCACATATAAGCCGCACCCCGAGTTTGGTGCGATCCTATAAGCCACAGAGGCCATCTGAAAATTGTTAATTTGGTGCTGTAGTATACTTATAAAAACTCTCATATAAGCCGCACCTTGTATAGGTATGTTTGGTATCAAAAGAAAGCTGATTCTGACTCGCGTACAAGCCGCGACTTATACGCGAGGTTTTACGGTATATATATATATATATATATATATATATATATATATATATATATTTATATATATATATAGAGAGAGAGAGAGAGAGAGAGAGAGAGAGAGAGAGAGAGAGAGAGTTCTCATTGCCACACAATAGGTGTCAATGGTATCCAAACAACTTGCCGGTGTCCCACATAGGGCAATTATCTATACATTGTGAATATTCGATCAAGCTTAGGTTTAGACTAGAATGTTGATGCTGCATTGAAAAAGTTAATGGAGAACTATTTGATTTCTAACAGATTAAGTCCACTTTTCATGGTTGAAGCTGAAGAGAAATCTCCTCTGGAACTAGGCTGCCACTTAGTTGGAAAAGATTGACTATACTATACGACAGAATTTCAGTGAAAAGGAAATCACAGTGCTTTACCATAATGGTTTACAGGTTTACGGAGATTCACTGTAAATGCAATTGGGTTGACACTGCCTCACCGTAATATCGAGCAAGGGTGATGCACCATTCAATTTAACAGCGAATTTCCGTATAATCAACGGTAATTTCTAAAAGTGTGTTACTCACCAGGGCACGCATTAATGTATCGAGATGACAACAAATGGCACAGTGTATTAAAACAAACCTGGCCTTAAGGTGGGTCGCTACCCTCGGGTCAAAGTCACTGAAAGTTAACAGAATCTTACCAAAAAAAAATTTACAGACAGTTTAAATTATATAAAATCGGAAAATGCAAAGAAAAATAGGGGGTCCCGAACTACTTTTTGAAATATAGAATCTTGAAAAATTTAAGTATTTAAATTTTTTTCTGAAAATTATAAAAAATGTGAAAATTTCCATGATTTTTTTTTTGTATCATTCATTATGCGCAGAAATGTAAAACATCACATGTGAAACACCTATATGTTCCCCTTTACTGTAAAAACGATTTTACAAGTTTGGGCCATGGCATTCTGGGTAAAAATATGAGGTTTTGGGAAAGAGTACAAAGAAATCATCATTATTTGTAGCCTTAGAGGCTAAAAATAGTACTCAGTATTAACAGAACTTTTTAAAACTCTCTCAGAAAATAGTTCAGATCATTTGCTTAGATAGATAAGTAATTTTGATAGGGGGTCCCAGGGATATCTTTAGGGTTTTGGACCTTTGAAAATGAAAAATAATGCCAAAAAATGACTAAATTAAATATATGTGGCATTGCATGATGGGTAAAATAGCAAAAATCAATGTATAAAATTGTCATGAATTATACCCTTTGTTATTTTGAGCAATATTATAGCATCGATAGTGTTCTAAATAGTAAATATTTGCAATGTACTAGCTCATGTTTAAAAAAAAGAAATATTATCCGTTACCAATATATCAAATATTCAAAGTGTTACAAAATGCACAATTTTGCTTGAAATGATCTAAATTTTTAACACAGTTTAGGGAATATATATATATGCATCTCGCTATGCAATATTAGCCCATTCTGATAGATTTAAGAATTTGAAGAAATGAAAGGGTAGCGATCCACCTTAAAAGGCTTGATAGAGCCAAAGTCAAGGCATACTATCACAGATCTACGTTTTGTTATTTATCAGATGTAACCTTAGTAACCTCAGTGAACACTATATGTTTACGAGGACCGCTCCCTGTCACCCCTTTCTCATCCTCAGGTTTTTCTAATACGACAGTCTCTGTCAGTGTCAGCAGACACTCCCTTGTCGCTCTTTCTTGTTTATCTGAGTCTAATTTCCACTCCAGTTGTGGGGGTGTGCTGATAAAAAAAATGGCTGAAAAGGGTAGTCGGCAGTGACTAACTTAGAGTGGTCAAGTGATGGTGCGATGTATCGCAACCCCTCTGATTTAATTCAGTCGTATAGTCACACATAATTATAGCCACGCTTTAAATGCATTAGGCCAAAACATTGGTGTCTTTCAGGCTTCCATGTACAACATGTTCCGCAAAGGTTGTGTAGGCCGGCCCTTTGTGGAAGCTAAGGTCTCTAAATATAGCGAAATATTCATCACTAAGTCATAATGACTAATGAATAGGTAACTATATCATATGAGGCATGCAAATGTTAAGGCACATTCGTGCGTACGAGCATATATATAATATAGTCACCTTCTATTCATTAGTCATTATGACTTAGCAATGAATATTTCGTTATATTTAGAGACCTTAGCTTCCAAAAAGGGCCGGCACAAGACTCGCACCCAAACATTAATCAGCGTTTATAGCGTAGGCACGGAGATATAGGTACATATAGAGTTCAGTACCTTTGCCATTAGTAGATGCTGACTACTTTCTCACACGCTACATATTATCATCACTGCGGGTTATGTGATACCCTCCCTCCCGCACCCACGCCCATCTCTGACGTCAAGCTTGTCTTCGGAAAACAACTTTTTACTCACAAATTGAGATTCAAGGAATCATTACTGACACACACCTGTCTTCTGGTGTCATTGGTCGTCAAGTGCATGTAAGGACACTATAGGAGTGGCTGTTGCCAGGGGAACCATAAGGAACAGTCTACCCTCACTTCCTCGAACATTTACTACCTCGAATCCCTCACTTCCCCAGACAGTAGCCCTGGAAATAGCCCTATATGTCTCATTATATTTGTACCTAATTCCTCGGATAACTTGCTTCCTCAGACATGTCTCCTTGCATTATCCAAATTCAAGGATCTGAGGGCCGACTGTAGTTCAGTCTATAGATAGTCCTTTCGATTTACATTTCATTCATTATGCATAGATCGGTGCTTATGCATGCATCCATGTATGGTCGGGTAAAAACGTAAAACTATAGATGATTAAGTGTATATGGGAAAACACAACAAATTTGTCCTTTGAAGTTTCCATTATGTACACATTTATTTTACAGACATGGGTAAAAATGACAAGGAAAGGGGGCAGACAAATACATGCTTACACAGAGTGTGATTCTGTATTCATAACCATATATTACCCCCTGGTATCTAGAAGACGCCAACAAATTTACACAAATCTCCCACATGGGATGATGGGAGGAGCACACACCACGCAATGGTGAAGCCTGTCTAGCCCAAGTGACCCTAACAGGCCTACACCCTGCACAGGGACAGCAAACCAGGATACAGATAGTGTCTCTGTTATTGGTGGATAAAGCTACATAACGTATACTGCACATATATAAGCACCGTTTAAACATTGTATATGCTATATAGTATATCACTCTGATGGTTTACCACTTTGGGTGTGTATTTAATCATATTTCCCTTACCATGACACTCAGACAGAATCACCAGCATACAAAATTATGATTAATGGTGAATAGACTGCCCAGTGTTGAAGGATCTGTACACTTTAATGATGTCCATGGAGAGTACAAAGTATTCAGACACTCAGATATTCTGTCCTCTGTGACATGCCTCCCCAAATGTTTAGGTACTGTGTCCAAATACTGTCCACATCGTCTACACAATGCCCTGGGGTGGTTTCTCAATAGTGTACTATATGAAGGATGCACAGATGGTAGAGTTCGTTGATAATGTCCCTCGTACAATTGAGCCAGTTTTTAGAGTGGTCACATAGGTCCAGTTGTGATTGCAGCGTTGTGATTCCCTTTCCCTACAGGAACAACCCATTCTGTCCAGAAAGGCAGGCATGACCTCCGTACACTGGTGCCCATCTTGATGCCGCACAGGGACAGGTATGTCTTTATCCACATTGTGTGGGGCTGTCATGCTCCTGGGTGGTTTTGTTTTTGTTTTTATTGGGTGGATCTTACATTTCACATGCCAGATTGGGCTGGCCGTTCTGCCACACAAGTTCTTTATATGTTGCAGTATAAACTGATCAGTGTCCACACACATTCAATATCCACATACAGAATGTAAACACCTCTACATGGTCATGGTCGTCATACACGTCTATAGACTAGGCATATTACACTAAAACGTTATATAACAGTGCATTAGGCATACCTCCACCCAGCACCAATTGTGTCCTTTTTGCAGCAGGCCTCATCCATACACACCCCACTTGCCACACAACATTTATTCTATTATCACAGGTTACCATATATACCATATACACTTAAAAGGTGCTTCAATGTACTGCACCCTCTTTGTGAGCATGATGCATGATTACAGATGCCACGGGGTTGATACACTCCTGAAGGGTCGGCATGATGCATCAATGCAGCACCCGCAAGTGACAAGCTAACACTGTGTTGGTGCGTCATGACGACACTTGGCCATGAAATCTTGCCTCTGCTGGAACACAGGTCAGGAATTAAGAACTGTTTTATAAATACTCAACCTATAATCACAAATGTATTCAAAGTATTCTTTAATATGCATTCTTTTACAGTAAAATCATCATTCTTTCATAACATACTTACTATATACAGCAACATATCACATACAGCAATGACCCTTCATAACACCAATACTAGAACTATGCTCTCTCCTCTTTCTATGTACACACATGCATAACATCAATGGTATAATAAGGCCCCTGAATCATCTTCATAATATGATCATTTTCCCCGAAATCCTAAATGTCTAGGCTAAAGGAAGGGAGATTCCCCTTCATCTATATACTAAGAACACAGCACTGTTTGGTTTATCATTATTTACACCACAAGAAACACAGCAAAGCAGTATTACTATCTGTAGTCCAATGTACACCTCCACCTAAACTCTAAAAGGCACAAACTAGGATATTTCCATATACCTATAGGTTTCATATACTGAGATATTATTCACTAGACATTATGGTACTACAGGTTCCATATATCAGTGTATTCTATTGATAACTCAAAACACCATTATGTAACAACACAATTGTATCTCACGCACCAAGGAGGCCGGTCAGTGGGAGAGTGTGTGATACTGCCCTGCCTTATCTGACCTTTAATCGTCCCCAGATAAGAGACATATATACTAGGAATGCCAGTTATACATACACCATGGTTCTCATAACATAAGGAGGATATTTACATAGCTGTGATGTAGAATATAGGGCTTATTTTCAATATAAATAAGCCCCATAATCCCTCACATAGTCATATATTATTATGATTCTACTTTGAAATGTATTAATTTCCATTAATAGTATGCCACATGGCACAAATGGCAACCTGTTATTCAAAGTAACTCACTACAATGAAAGCAAAAATTCAACTTAACCACAGACAACATAAATCTCTTTTAGAGGATGCCCTTAAATCCATATATATTATGTGTTGATATGAATAATTATTGGGTAAACCCATACATCTAGGGTAAATGATAAAACTGAAGATCACTTTTCTTTACTGGCTAGTGGTTGTATTTTCTTTATGTCGTGCTGTGCAACCCCACATGCCCTGGTGCTAGGCTCACAGCCCAATGACCCTCTCATCTCAATTAGCAACTTTTCAAGGCAGCTAAGCATAATGCTTCAATGCATCATGCCAAAGTTAGAAACACTCGGAAGCGTTGGTATAATCCCAGCTTACAGAAAAACGTTATTTTACATCAAAATAGCGTTTTTAACGTTATATAACGTTTGCCACAATAAGGAGCCATAGAGAAACACTTATTAATATGACGTTGTATAACGTTTTCCATTTATGGGATGCACACAAGCAGTGCTAGTGAGTTATTCACCGATGCAGTAATGGGGCATGATGATGTTAGGTGACCTGAAAGGTTTAGGCAACATGCCTTACTCATTATGTCAATGGCATTGCGTACTGTTTATGAAAACACACACACACACATCATTGACATTGGCGTGAATGGTTGTCCTCAATATGATCAATCTGCTACCATAACAATAACACAGGTAACAATAGGACTGTGGATATTCAGGTCACCCTCCCCTCCCCCTTCCCAGCTCCTGATTTATACACATATAAATCAGTAGGTTATAGTGCTGTGACATCCCGGCGCAAGGTCGTCTAAGGTCACAGTGGTTGGCATGGTTACAGGATGCAGACATTGTAGGTCAATGTAAAAGCTACATGCAGCGGCCACTGCATGGAGATGGGCTGTTTGTTACCTGGTTACTCATAAAGCATTGTAACACTTACATCAGGCTATTACTGTAGTCAACGCTATTGCCCTGATTAAACAAGACTGTGCTAACACGTGTGTGAGAAGTCCAAGTGGACCACCGTAATTCTCGTGCATAAGTCGAACCCTTGTATACGCCACCCTTGTATACACCGCCCCATAACTTGACAAAATTCTGTAAGCTGAATCTGGGGTTCGATTATAGCTGTTTTAGTACTGTTGTATATTTTCAAAAACCCTTGTATAAGCCGCACCCTATATACCGTAAAACCTTGAGTATAAGCCTAACTCACGTATTAGCCACACCCTGACTTTGGCCATTCCTATAAGCCGCACCAGCGATCTGGTTATGGTGATTTTAGTACTGTACCATAGTAGCAAAAACCCAAGTATAAGCCGCACCCTGACTATGGTCCGATCCTAGAAGCCGCATCAGGGATCTGGTTTGCGTACTAGCCGCGGCCTATATGCAAGGTTTTTACGGTAGGCATGTTCGGTATGATTCGTGTACAAGCCGTGGTGTGTACGTGAGCCTTTACGGTAGCACAGGAAATGTTCAAAATGTGTGAAAATGTCGTGAAATGGTATTATGTACAATTGTGCATGGTTTTTCCACCATACTTGCATTCTGTTTTGCCTTTTACACTCCATTCAAAGATTTCGTCATTGGCTCTAATACAGATATTGTGTCACATATCTTTTCTAACAACTCATTTGCAATAAACCTTAATACAAAAATAGGGATTTGAGGCACATACCAGGTTCAAGTAAACCACCTGAATATATGCTTATTAGTTATAAAGCACCTGTCACCATAAATGTATACGTTGAAGTAAATTCTATATAAAATACTGGCTTTGCAACGTTGAGACTTATCATAGAAGAAGCATCCTTTTGGTTATGCTCATCTTAACAGCATTATTAGATAAATAACTATCACGAGATACGATAAAGTGTTATTTAAGAACATCACAAGACTTGAAAAAAGTCATAATGAATACATAGATACCGGTAGGTGAATAGAGCGGTGTATGAATATACCGCTTCACATGATTTGTGACAGTCATTGGAACTATACTATGAGCGTGCTTTGCATTCTAAGATGCCAGAGACATAAAACGGTATTACTACAGAGGTATTCCAACTTCATGCTTTTCCTGATTTAGTTTTTTTTTACATTTAAAATTTACCAACAACATTCAATCATATCACACAATGCTGATTTCTTTCGCTTGACACAAGATGAAGGGTTCATACCCACACTGCATATTCATGTCCATCTATTTCCTTGCGAAAGCTCACAGTCACAGTGGGTAGGTATACCACACATCATGCCCATAGCACTGGGCACATAGGTCTGGGGTTACATGGGACACCTGCATAGTACACTCTTAAGTAGCAATTCAGCAGTTGAGGTTGAGTTGATTTGCTATAGTTTCAGTTAGGTAAGGCACAAGTACTACTATTACACCTAATAAGGCTGATATGGGTGGATCACAGTGCCATGGCAACAGTAGCAGTGGCAGAGATGGAATATCATGCATCCATGTATTGCCCTCAGCCAGAAATCAGATGCTGGGACGATGTTGAAAAAACGAAAGTCCGTCCGACCTCAAAAGGTTCAAGGTTGAATGCTGCATGAATCCGTGAATATCCCCATGACGACTAAATCACAAGGACGCACCTATTTGTCTGTGTGTATGCGGCCATCCTGACTGTCGTCTTGTACAGCATAGTTTATGCGTACCGTACCATGCATGTTCTGTCAAAAGCTTATATAGATACCATACATATAGGCAATTGCTGGCTATGGAATCTGGAGTCCCCAAGACGACACAATGGCTGCTAAAACAGCACAAGCTGCTACTTAAGCTATATCTCCATGAATCCTCAGTCTTGTAGCAATGCTGAATTAGATGTTGAAGATGTAGACATAATCCAGAGGTTTCAGAATTGAGGGTTTCAGGGGGTCTCCTGTGGGCTCCATGGGGCTCCAGGGATTCTATGCTTCCCCCAACCCTCTAATGGATTGTCTCATGACCCCTGCAAAGTTCATGAAATACAAAGCCATAATATATGTGCACTTCCCAGTCAATAATGCATATTCGGGTCTGACACATAGGAAAATTCTCTAGTGATTTCCCTTCCCCAATGTTAGCTTGCTTCTGACACCGGATAGACTATAATTGATTATAACTCGCTGTACTTCTAGTCGTCTTAGTGCTGGTGGTTGTGAGTCACCTGGTGTCGCTTCTCAGGTGTTGCCCCAGGTGTTTGGCCGTTGCCGGGGTGCGTTGACCATGCCTGCCTCTATGGCCGAATACATGATGCCCCGTTTCAGCTGCTCAAAGGCCACAAACATGCAGATGTTCCATGCGGCCAGACGAATAAAGGACGGCATGAAGCTGCAACAACAAAATGGTATGTGTAAGTTTAAAGTAGACGGTGATGTTAATACATGCAAACTCCAAACAGGAAAATGTCTGTGACAAAAGGGTGTAGATAAGAAAGGGTAGTTTCCTTTTGTAAATGAGAGCACTAGAGCACTAGAGTCTGGGGCCAAGCCCCCCCCCCCCCACCAGCAAGAACAAATATAGAAGCCAAATAGTGCATTTTGGTGTTTTCTGTTCTGATAAAAAGGCAAAGATATTCTTTCACCCTAGGAGGAAACACATTTCTATTTGGATCTGGACGAATCACACGAATGCCAATTTCAAAAGAGCTAATTCTGAGAAAGTAAATATACTTTCCAGAACCCCAATATGTAACCCAATATTTACCAATATGCATTATCTTATATTTTTTAATGGACCATTCAGATTAGGTTCATGAAGTTACTGAGATAGATATAATGGGCCTGAGTGGTTCAAAGTGAAAAAGTACAAGGTACAACATAGGAAGTTTTCAGTTAAACAGAATGATACCAAACAAAATACTGAGCTGGTTAATTTATAAATACTTTCTGGGAAATCAAAGTGATTCTAAGATAATTTTCATAAAGCGATCAGGGTAGGATAAGGCAGCCAAGATTTCGACGAGCTTGCATTTTGAACCCTAGATATTTAGATACCTTGTCAAACCCAAATGCTAAAATGCTATGAATCTGTATAAGGGAATTCAGCATGAAGTGTCTCTTTAAATTCAAATATCACTTACATTATTTTTGAAACAAAGTAGATGTTAGACATCCCCCCCTATACTGGAGGAATAACTTCAGAATGAGCTATACCTACAATTAGCTCTGATAGCTTTCTGCCTTTTTTGGAGTTCATAGCATTTCTTTAACCTAAATCTTCAAAGCATCAAAATATTACACCTTGAAGTTCAATGGGGAAAAGCCAAGCTACTTGACTACCTGAATACATGTATCAAGGCATTCAGAGAACCTTAGTGCAAAGTGCAACAGTGCCAGGGACAATGTACACTGTCTCTAGGTCAGTTACTGGATGATATCAACAGATCTGTCTGTTTACAAACAAAGTAATAGGTGTACAACACCTTTCTCTGAAATCAAAGTGATTCCATGAAGGTTATCTTAGAACAACCATTGATTCTTGGTTTTATTGGATAGGGAGCCAACCATATTATACTGCTTTCCAAGAACTTGCATTTTGAACACCAGCCATGAATATATCTTATCAACACCAAGTTCCAAAATGCAAGAATTCTATTTTGGGAATCTTGCATGAAGTACATGAATCTAATAACACTTACACTGCCTATGGAAACAAAATGAATACTATGCAGGCTGTATAAAGTAGAATTGGTATCATCCCTAACCTATACCTGCCTTTCCTCCATTTTGGAGTTCATAGCATTTCAGAACCAAACTTTTCCAAACTTCAAATATATATGACACTTTGAAGTATCTATGGAGACATAACAAACTCACCCCTTGTAGAAGGCCATGGGTCCTCCCTCCCTGAACATCAGCGCTGCACAGTGTATAGCCCCCTTGTACTGTCCTGGAGCTGAGTTCATGAAACGTGTTTTGACGACGTCGACCGGCGACGCTATCACGGTGGTGCAGAAACCAGCCCCGAAGGCTGACACGAAGTGACATGGCATGTTGTCAGACAGCAGACCCATCTTCAAGATGTTTGTTTTTATCAGGTCGTACGAGACCAGCTCTGCAGCGTTCACGATGCCATTACGCGTGACATTAGGAAGCGTGCCTATTGTAGAAGAGACATGATTTTAGCGATATATTTTCATTTTTTGATTTCATTCAACCCTGTTTTTTTTTAAATTTTATTCAGCCCTGCTAGTCAAAGGAGTAATCTATCATCCAACAAAACATACCATATTGTAGAAAGTTTTAACATAAGAATGTGTAATTAATGACTTATAGGCTTAAAATGGGAGGTTTTCACAGCCACAACAAAGAATCCACATTCAATAACTCCTCCACTCTTTAATCCCCTAAAATTGATTTCTCATTGTTAGATATTAGCATTTTGAATCATATTCTCACCTTTCCAGAGCCCCTTTAGACCTTCTGTCCGACCGATGGTCTTGTAAGCGTTGATGGAGCCGGTGTAGCGGCGAGGTTCTCCAGCCTTCTCTGCTTGCATGCGTACCTTGACCACATCTGTGGGTTGTGCCACCAGCACGGCCATGCCGCCTGTAGTCACACCGGCCAAGATGCGCAGCAACACGTTACCTCCTCCAGCACGACCCTCCTCACCTGGAGACACAACAGGACAGGGGAACATTACATAGAGTGGAGGCCCTACATGTACAGAGTGTTGTGTGAACATCCAATCTGTCTTATTGGTATTTCAAGAAGCTTTCCTCAAAGCCCTATTGCCTTTTCTTGCAGACCTCTAGCTTTCTTTAATGGCCTATTGCCTTATTTTGCAGACTTTTAGCTCTCCTCGATGGCCTTTTGCCTTTTCTTGCAGACTCTTAACCATCGATGATGGCATATTGCTTTTTCTTGCAGTACTTTAGCTTTCCTCGATGGCATATTGCCTTTTCTTGCAGAATTTCGGCTTTTCTCGACGGCATATTGCCTTTTCTTGCAGACTTTTAGCTTTCCTCAATGGCCTATTGCCTTTTCTTGAAGACCTTTAGTTTTCTTTGATAGCCTTATTGCCTCTTCTTGCAGACTTTAGGCTTTCCTCAGTATTCAATTGGCTTACCAGTTCAAAATATTTAGCAGATCCCATAGTAAGCGCAGAATTTAATAGTGTAAATAACCCAATATATCCCGATGTTTGAGCCCAAATAAACTCTTGATTTGTTAATTGTTAAGCACTAATTATTTTGAATACGGTAGTGGTAATATTCGAAAAGACGAGGTTGTTGTTTCTCCGCTACTACATCCAGAACTGACCAGGTAAGGCGATTTTGGCGCTCCCTGACATGTAAAATTGACATGTGACCACATGCTGTGTTTCCATTGGTTTGTATTTATTAATTAGGTCATGATAAATACATTTGTTTACCCAAGAAATAGTTCCCTATTTGTACTTTCAGCAGAACACCCAAAAGATACAATTTTAGGGTTCCTTAGAGGAGACTATTTATTTCTGGTTCACAGAAAATAAAAGTTTGGGTATTGGAAAAAATAAAATAGACAATTTTATTTTTTCTGGTTCAATGGACATTCAGCATTGAATGTGTGGTTGGTTGAGTTCAGGATGTTTCATCTTATTTTTTTTCCCCAACGCTAAAACACACTCTCAGTGTAGTGAAAGGGTAAAGTTCATTTTTTCAAAATGTACTGACAACCCCGGTAACAGTCACGTGTGTCCAATTAAAAATTGGTACAGGGAAAATATCAATTGAATACGGTAGTGGATTTTCCAACTGATCTATTGCGTTTTCTTGGTGACATATTGGCTTAGTTGCATGACTATTGCCTTTACCAAGTTGGGACACAGTACCCCCAAAAAAAAAACCTTTTCCTGATTGTCTATTGCCTTATTGCAGACTCTTTCTGGTGGCATATTACATTTGGCTGGTGAATTGGCTTTTCCTGGTGAAGTATTGCCTTTCTTATTGCTTTCTCGTTGATTGTCTCTTTTGATTGCCTCTTACCACCTTCTCTATTTCTGCCTACAATTGCCTAATATAGCTTTTCCCTGTTTACTGTTGAGTGATGGACGTAAGTATTCAGCATAGGTTGCAGATAGAATCAGTTTTCTCCTGATTATTAATTATTACCTGCCATCATTAAAATTAGACTTTGGTACTACATATGTATACAATTATACAATCAGGTGCTATCCAGCACATGCTTCAATGGATTTGAAAACTGAAATTCAATATGTATAACTGTCCTATTTTGGACGTCTTTCACCATAAATGTTTACTTATTTTGAGAGATACCAGTATACCAAAGCCTTGTATAACCCTTTGAAGCATTTTCAAGTTAGACATGCATAATCTTAAGTACTAGATTCTTAACTTCTGAAAGTTAAAAAAGATATGACAGAATGCCCATAAAGGGTCCACTTCCCATACATAAACATGCAGTTGTTCATTAAGATAGCATTTCACTGTGACCAATTTGACGCTCATCCAATGTTTATATCATTATACATAGACGTATACGGCCCATTTTCCACAGCTAACTTGGAGTACAACCGATCAGTACAGCACCCTATTGGCAGGAATAAAGCCAACAACCATGCTACACAGAGTGTACCTATACCTGTTGATAGGACGCTCTACTGATTAGCAGCACTCCAAACCGGCTTATAGAAAAGGGGCCTTATCTGTTGGCTAACGGTTAAATTGTCTGCAACTCCTTTATTCAATAATATGCAGCAACGGTTGACAATCTTGATGTCACCTTGCAGTGCTCTGATTGTATGAATGGTCACATATTATACAGCAGCATGCAATTCCCTCATTGATAAACAGACAAAGCATTTTCTTACCTAAGCCTATAGGGCCTTAGCAAGATGATCAGTGGATAGCGCCATTCCCACTGGTACTAGGTCTATTCCCAGTACTCACAGCAATCAGCTTAGCCAAATCTCGTGGCCGAGATTAGGGTACAAGCAGGGTGCAGGTATTGTGAATAGGTTGTACCTGGACACTCCTAATGTCACCTGTGTCCATTATAGTGTAGTGGTTAGCACTGTGGACTCATGATGCAGAGTACCTGAGTTCAAATCTCTTCCAGGCAATGCCTGGTAATCAAATTCATAAGTAAAGCAATTTTGGAAACAGAATACATTATTTACAATACTAAAGAAAATTTAGAAATATGTATCTAAAGGACATAGTGTTGTTTGGCCTGGTAGGGATTTGAACTTGGGCTCCCAGCATTATGAGTCCACAGTGCTAACCACTACACTATACTGGACACAGGTGATATTAGGAGTGTCCAGGTACAACCTATTCACAACACCTGCACCCTGCTTGTACCCTAATCTCGGCCACGAGATTTGGCTGAGCTGGTCCTTGCAGGGCAAAGGGTTATGACTGTTACCAGTGGTCCAAAAGGTGGAGCCACCTGTATCTCGCTAATGCGGAATACAACAATGTATACAGTTAGACAGCACTAGAAGCCTCCACATGCAGCACAGAACCACAGCCAGTGGTCTGTTTATACACTTATACCAATGTGATAGAAGAACCTTGTGTGTACTACTTACTTGGGGCATTCCACTGCGGGCCTTTAGATCCAGAAAGGAGGTAGGCATTAAGTAATCATCCAAGTAAAGGAGTGAATGAATAGAAATGGGGAAAGACTGTTAGATATGTTTGTCATTAACCCCTTAAAGTACGGCATAGTGCTTGAATGCACTATGCCCCTTTATTGCAGGAATGCAGCTCTCAAAAGTAACTCGCCAGTGCTGCATTCCTGCATCATGCTGACCCTACAGGGTTGATACATTCCTGTTTGGTCAGCATGATGCAACAATGCAGAGCTAGTGAGTTACTTGTCAGTGCATAATTATTCACAACGCCACTTTTGGACATCATAAAATGGAACTGAGTGGCTTCCGGGGGGGGGGGGCTACTGTATACTTAATGAAGAGGCGGATGCACATCCTTCCAAGGCTTTGAAGCATGGCAGACAGTCCTTCTAATGTCTTTGTTTATAATTGATCAGTTGTGTACTAATGTTTTTTGGGAGTTACTGACATGAAATAAATATGAGAAGGCTATCAATAAAGGAAACACGAGAACATCTCCTCCTGTCACACACAAAGGATGAGTGAATGAAAGTATACATTCTTTAGACTTGTCTCCAAGGGACTGCATCCTTTTATATTATCATTTAATTTAAATGTACATAGTGGAGGAGGTTTTATTGTACCACAGGCCCCTCTGCTGCCGGCTTTGCTGGCACCATGATTATTTGCACTACACCCTCAGAAAAGTGAGAGTCATTGACTCTCACTTTTCTGTGTGTGTAGGTGTCCCTCACAACATGTAGATCTATACAAAAGTAAAAAATGTAATTCTCCATGTGCGCTCACCCCTCGCGGCACATCTATATCATAATCTTCCCCATCACTACCCCCCTTGTGAATTCTAATTGAAATACAGATCGATGGCGCTGTGGATATTGGACATATTCGAATATGGATATTCGGCATGTTCTGATTTAGATATAGGAAATGTTCCGATGTGGCTATTGGGCAAGTTTGGAATGTAGATATTGGACATGTTTTCGATGTGGATATTGGGCACGTGCAGATCTAAACATTGGGCATGTTAGATTTTTGGCATGTTCCAATTCTTCGCACATTTTGTTGATGTTTATGCATTCAGGGGGAGCGGCATCATAAACTGGGGGTATGCATGGTATGTAGGGGACGCATACAAGATTGAGATCTCTCTTGACGAGGCACAATTTTCAGCCCTTCCTCACATGTTTCTAGCAAAAATCTTTTGCCACATAGGCCTACACTTTCAAACATAACACCCTCAGAAAAGTGAGCGTCACTATCGCCAAAAATACTCTCACCTGAAAGCCAGGCAGTGCTTGATTTTCAGGTGAGAGTGCTTTTGGCGACAGTGACGCTCACTTGTCTGAGGATGAAACTAATAGAAACTCACCTAGAAATGTGCTGAAGTAGAAGTTCTTGACGGTGTCGTAGAGGCCTATCCTGACAGAACAGAAGCAGAGTTGTCTCTGCAGGCCGGGGATGATGCCGTTGTACAGCGCCCGGGGGCCCTCCTCCCTGGCCACAGTTAGCACCGTCTGAAACATGCCCCGGTACTTGAAGTTGGACGTGTCAGCTCTCATGCCGTCTACTGCCACCGTGCCCTCCCCTTGTACCTAAGGGAACAAGAGGTGAAGATGCACAGGTTAAAGGTAATCTGTGTTGGCATGATGCACCAATGCAGCTCTGGTGCCGTCCTCACATCATGCACATGCAAAGAAAAGAGAGTCAATGCTGCCTCTAGAATGACTCCCCTCTCTAGGGTAGCCCTGCATGGTTCTTATGTGACTCCATTAGGGCTATGTAACTCCCCTAGGTGACTCCTTTAGGTGAGCCAGGGAGCCCCTAAAGAGGGGAGTCATTCTGAAGGCAGCCTGGACTCTGTTTAGCTGAAGACTAAAATTGAAAATAAAATATTGGTCTCATACATTTTAAATTGTTTCTTCTAATCAAGTGTAATGAGAGCATGAAACAGGAGGAAGGAAAGAAGGAAGGAATGAACGAACTAAAGATGAAACAAACAAACCAATAAACAGACAAACAGACAAAATAAATGCATGTAGAGAGTGGAAGAGGGAGGCATGAAGGAATATCGTGGAGGATCCAGTGGAAGTGACACCAGGAAGGGAGAAAACAAGAGGGTTGAACGCCGGTGTCCAATTCGACTCCCATTTCTTCCATTTCACTTCTTCCCTCTATTTTCTTCTTCCATTAATTTTATTTCTCCACTCTTTCCCTCTCTGAAACATTATTATGTGTCCTGTTCATATACACACATAACATGACTATCTACTTGTTTACCTTTGAATTCCTCTATGTTAATTGCCGCTATATAATGTGCCATGTCCTTGGTCGTCATGATGAGTGATTGATTGCCAGGGCTGCATTCATGCAGTGGAATGCCCCAAGTAAGTAATACACACAAGGTTCTTCTATCACATTGGTATAAGTGTAATACCAGACCACTGGCCGTAATGCTGTGCTGCATGTGGGGGCTTCTAGTGCTGTCTAACTGTATACATTGTTGTATAGGCTTAGGTAAGAAAATGCTTTGTCTGTTTATCAATGAGGGAATTGCATCTACTATGATCTAATATGTGACCCTTCACCTGCAGGGGTTGTATTCATACATCTTGACGGCCAAGGGCACAATGCATTAAAGCATTATGCGATCCTTAAAGGGTTATAACATCCGATGTGTGCTTCCCCAGGCACCGTGAGAACATGTAGCTTTACGGCAGCAGTGTGTTGTAGTTTACTTATCACGTGGTCCACATCTACATCTGCCACATTGTGCTACTTTATCTCACACTAACTTCTAATCGTGTGTGAAAGTAGCAGAATGTAACAAAAGTATTATCTCTGATACGTTTATACCAAAACACTCTGGTGATATACTTCATAGGTCATATCTAGTTCTCAATTAAACCCATGCGTATATTTTTAAGAACAACTCAAATCAATTTAACATGATACTAGGTACTTTTGATTAATAATTAGAACAATTATATAATTTTGTCCAACGTATAGTGTTAAATCTGCCGTAAAGATATATTCATATATTGTAAACAATTTTTAGATATTAATGATTTTAACCTTTATTTTGAACGCACCTATCAAATGACGCAATACCCTAATAATGTTAGAATTGTGACATGATATCATATCCATGTTTAGGAAAATGCTAAGTTGCTAAATAAAACTTTGGTGATTGCTGACGTTCTATAACGAGGCCCTGTACATAGTTCAGCACCGAAACCATGAACACGTCCTATCTAAAACACCATCTGGTAAACCCCAGACGAGGCAGTGAATTTGTCAACTTAATGGACTTCCAGCCTTCCAGAACTTGTACCCCTCCTGTTACTCCTGTCCCTACTGAGGTTCTTACATATGGACTGATTAGTTTCTAGTCTACTTCAGTATTTCTGGAATCACGTCACGAAGTAATCACGGTTGAGATAAGTCCATCACAGTGTAGTATGTGTTAATATTGCTAGCAACAAGAGCAATACGTACTGGCAATATGTCCGTTTAATCAGCAGTAGGGGAGTGACAGCTGGCCAATTGTTGTAGTCTGAATACAGACGTCTTATTACTATTACACCGTTACATGAGCAGCAGGAATGGTGTCATATCGCTATATTATTATTTGAAGTAGACCCAACGAACTAATTATCATAATGGACCCCTTAACCACCTTCCATATTGGTTGAACGTATTACACCATTTTGTTGACATGATGCATGAATGCAGCACCGGCAAGTAATCCGCCAGTGCTGCATTCATGCATCACGCATACAGGGTTGATACATTCTCTAAGGGTTGGTATGGTGCCCAATACATCCCAATTTACGGCCACTGCTTTGCTTCATGATGGTGCTGGGGAAAACTGAACACCAGTACATGTACTTGACTAGTGATGCTATCCCTACAGGGTTAATAAAACACACCCTCCCTACAGGACGTGGCCGTGTCTGGGTGACTGGGTGCACATCCTGGAGGAGTGGGTTAACTATTTAAGGACGCATGGTGTTTAATGTACTGTGTTTTTGTCGCCATGGTCCATGAATGCAGTATTACGAACTTTCGAGAGTGTATCGACCCCGCAGAGTAAGCTAGAGTAGGTATCATAATTGCAGGTCTTTGACCTTTATACTTTCAGTATAAATGAATGAAACTTTTTAATCCAATCGAAGCCCTGTCATGAAATACATGAAAGTATCACGAGGACAAGAGGGCATAGTGCATTAAAGCATCATGCTGCCCTTAAAGGGTTAGTGACGTCAGTAGCAGCCCGTGTGTGAGCACGTGACCAGTGACTCAGGAGCTGCTCACCTCACCATGGTGACGGCCATGTGACACAACTCGGCCACTTTGTGTTCTAGTTTCTTAGTTCACCTATATAGATGTAGGGTATAGCCCATGTTTTGCCACTAAACACCAAGCACCCCAGCCGCCCACCTCTCACCGAATCACGGCGTGGAAGTTTCCCTCATTCTTCCTGCCTCTCTAAAGACAGACTATGTTCAATAAACCCGGCTTGTCCACAGTTCAGCCATCCATTGTTTAGTTTTTTTCCATAGTTATCAACGGATTTCTGGATACGTTTGTACAAATCTCAGCATAATCCGTAATCTTAATGAACTTAGTCTGATAAATTATTTCATATCCTGAGACTAAAGCAATTTGACCGTGTCAGATGTGATGGCCTTCAGAATCTTTCAGAAATTATATTCTATCATGAAAATTTAATCAATTATTAATCATGCTATAGACCACTTAAGTGCCTACCTATACTACAACTAGCAGTGGTCGCAGTAATATGGTATATGCTACACAGGAGGGGCCTCACTGACCTGCCTCTGCAGTAGGTTAACAACCAATACCTCTGACTTTGGCTCACATTCTTCTTAATTGCACTGGATCCCAAACATGTTTCTCTTTCTGATGGTAGATCCACCTTTTTGTAGACCTATTGTGTTGATTTCGGGGTAAACACCCTATACATTGTTAGATGTGTGGGATATCAATGTATTTCTTAGGAACAAAGTAAATGTAAGAACGATTTCAAATAATGACTTTATGATTCATTAGTTGATAAAAGGACTAATGCACTATTCAGATATGAAGAATATTGCGTAGGCCAACGTGGCACATATTGGGCCTAGCAGACGACATTTGTCATGTACGCCAAGACCCCCTACATGGCGGTAGATGACGTCACAAGGTGCTGCCTGGCAGGCCTGTGTGTGGCAGACAAAGGCTGCTCCCTGTGGACGTCTGCAGTTGGCGCTGTGCAGGCCGAGCTGACCACAACAACTACAGGGCGTCTTAACCCTTTACACAGGGCATCATGCCTCCTTGTCGGCATGATGCACCAATGCAGAGGTGGTTTATTCACCAGCAGTGCATGACACCCTCTTGGTATTGCATTGATGACATTACGACAAAAACACATGGATGTTTTTGGCAGTAAAATCATTTTATGGACTGGATCATTGTTGTACGTGGCCTAAGGTTTTGGCATGGGAGATGTCAATACATGTAATCCGGATATATCAATTAGATGGTTCTCAATCAGTGGCCTCAATATGTTCACCTTCGCCAATAGCAGCCCCCCTGAGGCCAAGGTTGTCTTGCTATCTGGGGACAAGCAAAGACAGGGATAGAGAGAGAACGATACAAACAGTGGTGAGAGACAGAGGCCGATACAGAGTAGAGACAATGGGCGGACAGAAGGGACAGAATGTAGGGGGGGGGGGATACAGACGAAAGAAGAGAGAAAGAATCAAACTGAGTGAGACATAGGGAGTGGAGACAAGGAAAAGAGTTCCGAGTAAAAATACGACGACCAAATTCAAGAAATTTGTTCAATCCAACCTGAGGTTCGCTGCAATTCCCTAGTTTTGGGGCTTTTTTAAAAAAGATTCGTCCGAAATCGTTGGTCATTTCTCATTTCTCCTTACTCATTTCTGCTAAAGAATTCGATCTACCTTCCCTATTATTCAGTCCATGTTGCCGGGAAATACCCTTTCCTGTTTTTTGTTAACTAAAAATATCCTAAAAATTAAAATACTTTTCACTTATTACCTCTGACCTTTGTGGCAAACGAAAAACTGATGTTGGCCCTTTTGGGGCGCGGTACATACTTAAGGCACGACCTACCTGTAGCCTGACCTTGGCCAGGTCTAGTGGGAAGGTGATGCAGTCCGCTATACAGCCGGCCAGCCCGGCACTGCTGATGTTAATCCACAGGGGAGGCGCCTGCTGCCCCGCCACCACGCCAACCATGGTGGTACCTGGGGACAGAGAGGGGACATGTGACACACAATAAGGGTTTTTATTTTTTTGGAAATACAAGATCTCCTATGCTTAAGCACTGGAAGGCCATATTCAATGCCCCCATTGAATACAATGTGGCCGTATTCAATAGGCTAAGAAAAAGTTGTCTTTCCTTCATTAATTTTAAATGGCTTCAAATTACAAAACAGACACAAATGCCAACTACATTGATACAGCTCTGATGTATTTCATTCCTGCGGCTTTGTGGGATACTGCTACAGCCCCCACTCGTGAAATACAACAGAGATGGTATCAATGGGCGTTGGCATTTGTCTATATACATGTATGTTACAATACAGCCACCACGCCCACCATGGTACATGGGGACATAAAGAGAGGGCATGTTAGAAAGTATATAGCCGTTTTATACGACATATGTCATAAAATCACACCATTGTGACCTGGCCACTTGATGAATATTGCTCATTGTGGGATAAATTTGCCTTGGTGAATAGTCCCTTACATACTCCACAACCTTTAGATATTTTTCAATCTCTACTAAGTTTTAGGCATAATTCTAAGAATAATTTCTGGTTTATATTATAACATTACTTACTGTTTGGTTTGTCTTGTGCTATAAGAAGGGTCTGTCACTCCTGCTGCAGCTGTCACTACTCCGGGTCCTTCTTCTACTACTACTACTGCTGTCTGGGGGTTGTGACAGCTGGGTTGACAGCAGTGTTGACAGCTGTCTGGGGTGTGACAGTAGGTGACAGGGAGGGTGTGACGCTCCTGCTGCAGTCCGGGTTGTCTCCTCACGGTCCATTGGCCTCAACCAGCTGTAAGGATACAAGGGGAACTAGAGATAAGTCATCTACTGAATTGCAGCATTATTGGAAATAGTATACCTTGATAATCTAAGTTCTCCTGGCCTTAGTCTACAGTGTCCTGTAGCGGCTATCCCCGGTTAGTCATAGGTTTATTGGTCAATACAGACCAACTGATATTCATGCGGTACAGAGAATTGTTAGCCAGTACTGACTAAGGTCAGAATACCAGTGTATACATATGAGGCCAAAACAAAGGTGTTTTAGGTTACATAGTCAGATTTTCTTTTTGATTCTTTTAAACTTTGGCATTGCAAACTTCAGGGTCGGGTAACCTGAAACCTTTTTTATTTGGCCTAAGTAACTATACTATACATATATATCAGCGGGATGGACACATATAAACTGCAATTGCACAATGTGCCCAAAAGGTCTATGTGTCCAACTTCTATTGCCCTGTAAAAATTCAGCATAGTATATCCTGACGAATGAAAGATGCAAACCTTGGCAATTGTCATACTTTGGACTCTTTAAAGAAATGCATGCATTCATTAGGAATGATAATCCGACTAACAACCAGTCCAAATTTGTATGTAGGGACTGAGGAACTTTAAGAAAGAAACGATATACATGTATTGAGATTGAACACAAGATTTGAAACTACTTCACAAATGTATTGAACACTTTTACATTTAATGTTGCCTTGAATGCAGTGTTGCTGAGTAGCTCAGCCATACTGCATATATCGTATTCGCCGTAATAAGCGCACACCCCCTAATAAGCGCACAACCCCCTTTTTGGCAGATTTTTATACTACAAATAACCAAAAATATCTAAATTCTTTACCTCAGTTATACTCTTAACTACTAAAAGGTTCTATTATCATGTTTTAAGCGCACTGTGTGCTTATTACGTCGAATACGGTAGGTGCATAATGCGGACCATTTGGCCACTTTAAAAACAATTGTTTCTCATCACCAAGCAGTGAAAAATATGACGATTTTTTTTTCTTTTTTACTTGACACATAAATACATTTGGACTTTTCGCGAGCAATTTTCACATTTAAGTAATCAGAGTTTATTGATGAGCAAAAGTTGATAGAATGCAAGTTATTTCTAGCTGACTGCGTTACTGACAGCATAAGCTTTGATTTGATACCAAATTTGCCAATATTCTTCCAATTTTAACATATTTTTCAACAAAAATGTAAAAATAAATTCAAAAAAGGTTTTCTCAAATCATGATTTTATGATGCGCACGGTGATGAGAAACAACATTTTCATTGAGTGCCCTATTCATGTAAAGACTGTAGTGATACGTTTTCTACGCATTCTCAAATGTGAACTCTGATAAATGAGACACTCAGACACTATCTGTCATCTATAAATAGAGTGGGTTTCAACCCCATCTCATGGACTACAAGCATGAATTGTTTCATCCTCCTTGTGTTATCTATTATATGTGATTGTGATTATGTATGTATGTATCTAGAAAACATCCAACAAGATTACCTATATATGAAATGAATTTATATGTCTCCAGATACTCCGCGCAAGGAGGATTATAACCAGTGTAAAGGAATGGCCAAATATAGGCCCCAAAGAACTTTGGGACTAATACAACTAAGACACCTTAAAAAGGAACTAAACAACATAGTAACATAGCATTATCAATATAGCATATATTTGTTTGTATATTCTTTTTCATCGTCATGACATCCTCAGGGGAGCATGTAAATCACATGAGATAAACCTATTAAAAAACGGCATAATGTGTTAAAGCACTGTGCTGCCTTTAAATGGTTAAGTGACTTTACCTTATAAGGGGGACTTCCTGGATCTGTTGCCTGCGTTCTACTGAATTATAAACCCAGCTGGCAGTTCACTAAATATCTGCATATACCAGACCCGCGCATGCGCCGTGGGTGCATTGTGTATAGGTGTAGCTCCATCCGGGCACCTTAAATGGTCCCAGATAGCAGACCAGGTGTGGGGTCCCAGACCCTCAGGTACTGGGACAGTATGGGGGCCTCCAGGGGGGGGGGGGGTTCATGCTGACGTACAGGTTTCTATGTCAACATTTGGTAATGCATGCATATCTGTCCATACTATGTTACGCCACTACAAATAATAACCTTAGTTCTCATCACCGCGAACGTCACCAAAATCGTGTCTTAAAGATTTTTGCTTTTTGTTGTTGCAAATTTTAAGGGAGAAGTGGATAATAATAGACAAGTATGGGCATATTTGGTATCAAATTGAAGCTAACAGTGTTGCGAATACAATGGGCTAGAGGAAATATGCCTATTTATACCGTTTGTAGATTATCAATTTCTTAATCATTAAAATGTAAATGTCGAGTTTGCTGAGAGCCTAGATCCCTACCTATTTGGTCTTCAAACACCCTCGTCATATTTGTCATGGCTTAGTGATGAGAGACAAGGATATTATTTGGAGTGACCTTATATAGTATTTATGTAGCAGGCATATAGGTACCTTTGTATCTGCAAGGTTAGATAGATGTAGAGGGGAGGAGGTGGAGGTCTAAGCACTTTTCAGAATGTAAAGACATGCAAATCACTAAGTTGGATGGAGCTTAATGACTGCATACTAGGGGCGGGTGTGCCCTTGGCAGGACATGGGTGAGCTGTACATGTGTAGCACGATTCCACTCCTGTTCCCAACATGATTTACTGAGTTTTAATTGTGCTTATATAGTCAAGCCAAGAAATCCATTCTGGCATTAGCTAAAATGAGTATTAGATCATTCTTGCTGGCAAGCAGCACCGACTGTGGTACAATGCATGGCAGTGCGGCAAGAAGATGACTGTGGGTCCCCTCCTGCTTCCCCGTACAGCTTCTTCAGTCGGCTGTTGTCAGCCAGCTGGCACCGTTAGATATATACACTGTAAAAAGATTTCCGTTAAAATAACGGAGATTCACTGGCACCACTGGGTGCCGGACTTTCACCGTTATTTTTACGGTCACCGTTTTTTCCTAAGTCACCGTTATTTTTACGTCACTGTCACCGCTATTTTTAAACAAGAAATCTCTGTTATAAAATTTTTTAACAGTGATTCTTAGTACCGTTAAAATAACGGTGATTCACTGGCACCACTGGGTGCCGGATTTTCACCGTTATTTTCACGGTCACCGTTTTTCCCAAAGTCACCGTCATTTCTACGGAACTGTGAATCACCGTTATTTTAACAGAATACAAAACATCACTGTATTCTGATTCAGTGCCTAAACAATAATTGTAATGGTATTTTGTGTGATTTAACTGATTTGTCCCAGTGTTATTCAGTTCATTTATCCCCCTATACCTAACTCCATGCTCAATATGGTTCCAAACCCAATTTGGTACCAATCAGCAATATCATCTTAGTGTCAAGACTTCAGACCTAATCATTAGGAATTAGTCTATGAAAGCCTTATAGAATGCTTCATGACACTTTGTGATACCAGTCCATGAGCAGAAGTCACTCTAGGATGGCTACAGAGCAAACATTACAGCTGTATCTGTATATATATATTTCTTATCACCACAAAAATGGTGTTCCTAGCATCTAGGAAAATCTCTTCATGAACCAAACTGCCACCTGGTGTGATAAAACTGAAATCAATTAAACGTAGCTTCACCATAAAATAAACTGTGTTTCACTGTAAAAATAAACGGTGTTTCACTGTACTGGATTACGGATATTCAAAGTAAAATTGATTGATTTTACATTGCCTCACCGTAATCATATGTTATGGTGAATCACCGTAAAATTTTACACTGATTCTCCGTATATTCAACGGAATATTTTTACAGTGTAGTGTTAGATTACACCTGGCACCTATTGTACTTATAATTCTGGTTATACCTCAAGACAACATGACGAGGTAGTACATCATTGTCCTGGTGCAGGTAGGTGAGAGGCAGTAACTAATACTCAAGGTGAAGCAAGGTCATCTTACCCATTGTTGTTATCAAGTCCCAGACTTGTAGCACGTGCAGTGTGTACTGTTTTTGCCAACTATCACAATAGTATGTGTCGGCCCACAGTCCAGCCATCGTAAGCCGATCCCTTACCCTTTAATGGCCACATATATCTAGTGCTGCAATGGGTCTTGCCCTTAATCGTAATGATGCATAAATGCAGGCCTGGCAAGTAACTCGTCAGTGCTGCATTAGCAGGCCTGCATACAGGCATCATGCCGATCCTGACATAATGTTGATACACACCTGAAGGGTCGACATGATGCATGAATGCAGGGGGACGTAGTCTATAATGTATTACAGACCTATGCGGCACTTAAAGGGTGAATGATAGACGCCCCCACTCCGAACCCAATCTGTTCTTCTCAGACCTGGCCCTTTATTAATTAGGAACCATATAAGTCCCGGTAGCTAACATAATTAAATAACATTATTATATTAATTATTGCAGTTGTCGAGAAGCGTATAATATAATTACCGGTAGCTATATAATTTCATAGGTAATTAATTATTATAATATTATTATCATACTATGAAGAAGGATAGTGAACACAGGTTTGGAGGAATATAGGTGCCGGGCATGCACCGTACAATTAGCCCTTACTTTATTACTGGAGTATCATATTTATATACTGCAGTTTACAGACCACTTTATGTGGGAATAAATAACACAACGCAGTGTGTCTCACAATAAATAACCATAAATAGTAATAACAATCAATAAATACAATCACAGATATCTTACAAATATTCTATAAATATTCATAAATATTCTAACATTGACAATTAATTTTTGGAAAATTCTTAAAAATTCGCCAAAAATTCTAAAATTTAAAATACGGGTAGAGACAGCACAGGGGGTGTGTCTTCTACGGCTGGAGGTGGGCGACTGACGTCCGTTACGGCTACGTGCTCTTATGTAGTATCATGACAACAGATAGAAGTATCTACGGCAACGGCCCGGGGCGCCATCTTACGGCGCGCGGCCGTACTATGGCCAGAGGCGTACAATGCGCCACCTCTCGGGATAACGGGGAACCACGGCTTTGCGAACGACCGGGGAAAACTGCCACGCCCACCTCTTGATTATACATGTATCACCGGGGTGATACACTCTATAAGTCCCGGTAGCTAACATAATTAAATAACATTATTATATTAATTATTGCAGTTGTCGAGAAGCGTATAATATAATTACCGGTAGCTATATAATTTCATAGGTAATTAATTATTATAATATTATTATCATACTATGAGGAAGGATAGTGAACACAGGTTTGGAGGAATATAGGTGCCGGGCATGCACCGTACAATTAGCCCAACAACCCGCCAAACACATTGGAACAATCCAACACATAGAAAAAAGGTGTATGCAATTATACATGTATGACAGGTATACAATAAGCATTAATAATGCCAACAATGCTCAAATGCATAACATATTAGGATAAACCAGCTAAGTACACGGTGGGCTCTCTATCCAACACAAGCATCTCATTTCTGGATTGGTGTAGGTATCTATGAACCGCTGAGGAGCGCCAATTGCCTTTCAACATGATATCTCTAACAGACACACCAAGAGACTGAAGCATGGAGGCCCCACCGTGTCTTAGGCTATGAGTACTAACGTTACCCACAGGCAGACCAGTTAGAGCAGCTAAACTTTTTAGTCTGTTATTAAAACAAGGGTAGGTTAGTGGAGAAGAAAAATTTCCAAAAAGGACCCTAACAAGGGGGTCATTACCATTTGAAGACCCTAGAATTTCCACCAACTGGGAGGCTGGGCATAGTAGTGACCCAGGAATTCTCTGTAAAAATACAGTAAAGGGTTTTTTACAGAATTGATCAGTTTTTGAGGAGACAATTTTGATAGAGACATACTCTGGGTACACAGAGACATCCTTGGCTCTAATAGTATGAGGTGAATCTGTTACATGGCACTGGCGCAGAAGGCCCCTGAAGCATAAGGTAGCACCAAGTCTAAAGGCGTAATCAATGGGGTCAGAAAGATCCAAGAACTCAAACATAGCCAATAAGTCAGTTGCCGTGAGGGGGTACCGTGAAGTATCACATACAGAAATATGTCCTCTCTCGATTCCATTTAAAGTCTGTTTTAATACAAAACTATGACTGTAATCTGGATAACCGGACATTTTTTGATGGTACCAGACAGCGGACAAGTAATTGCGGACAGAGACAGGGGCCAGCCATCTAGATAGATAGGTAGCATAGGTCCCAGCTTGAGAGGCACTGCAAGGGAAAGATTTTAATTTATACTTTTCACAAAATTTATTGTACCTTCTCAACTGGGTTTGCCTTGCTACCCTGGTGGCTCTGGCCTGAGCGCTCTCCGCCAACCTCCTCTGCTGGTCCATCAGGCGTTGAAGGCTATTCACTGCAACACACATTTAACATGTTACTCAGACGTAAGGTTTTAATACATTTAACATCATATCCCTTATAGTCTAAGCGTGACAATTGATCCGCCAGAACATTATCTTCAGACCTTATATATGTAGCGAATAAGTCAATATTATTAGTAAAACATAGCCAGAATAATTCTCTGAGCCATTCCATACACAACTTATTTTTGCTCCTACCGGTATTTATCATGGCAAGTACCTGCATGTTGTCTGTTATAATGTGAAGCCTAGAATTTTGGTACAAGTGACACCAACGCTTCAGACCTACTAAGACTGGCCAGAGCTCATACACATTTATATTGTCTTCATGTACTTTAATATTATCCATTCTTGGCGAGAACTCTCTGTGAGCCGAGGAAATACCTTTAACATCAGGCCTGTCCGGCTTCCAAAAACCATAGAAATAGTCACTACCCATCCACGCGCCGAAACCTCTCTTAGAGGCGTCTGAGACCAACGGGATATCATATAGGGGTTTACGTATTATACTTCTACAATTGAAAATTTCACAAAACTGGAGCCACCATTCTAAGTCCAGTATAGTCTCTCTATTGAGAGCAATGGTACCGCCCTGCCTGCATTTAGCACATAGGTCAAATAGCCTCCTGCTAAAAGTTCGCCCCCCCCTAACAATTTGCGAACAGAAAGACATTAAGCCTCCTACTTGCTGAAGAGCCTTTTTTGATGCTCTCTTAGTATTAAGGCATTCAGTTAAAATATCTTTCAATTTGACAATTTTTTCCTTAGGGAGGGTTAACTGCATAGCTACTGAATCAATGGTGATTCCCAGGAAGGTTGTGACGCGGCTAGGGGCGGTAACCTTATCTAATGAAACAGCGAAGCCTAGAAATTCCATGACCTCTATTAGAACATTTCTTTGCCTTAAACATTCAGATTCAGTGTCGGCAATAACTATAAAATCATCAAGGTAATTAACCAGTCTTTCCACACCATAACCCTTAGTAATAAGGACTAGAAAATTCGATAAAGCATCGAAAATTGAAGGGGCACATCTCAACCCAAAGCACAAACGGTTGCTCTGGTACCATTCTAGGCCAGCCCCCATATCCCAAGCAAAACCCTGAAATTTCACATGTGGGGCAAATACATTTACAGTCCTAAAAGCTGACTTGAGATCCACCACAGCCATCCAGTCTCCCTTGTTTAATACCTCTACTACATTATTAACAGATTTATATGTAAAAGGTACGAAGGTCTCTTTCATATAACTATTAATTGAGATTTTATCTGGCATGGAACAGTCGGTGATGGGTCTTAGTTTGCCATTGGACTTTGGTACCCCCCCCATAGCATGAACACACTGGGGCCTGGACGAGACTTTTGATATCAGACCGTCCGCCAGTTCCTCAGTGATCAAAGCACACATTTCTTGGTGGAAAGCTGGCTCCAGGATAGAGCTGTAGTTACCACATGTATAAGAAGTATCACAAGTGTCGTCAACAATTTTAAAACCTTGCAAAACCCCCTCCCAAATATATTTGGCCTTATGGGGTTGGTGTGGAAAGACGTTAGCACAACCTGATATAAAACTAGCGAAACGACAAGGTCGCAACTGGGAAATATTCCCACCCACATAGTGATCACAAGTACATGAGCCACTTACACATTTAGCAAATACAGGAATGGTAGGCATATCTCCCACCCCGTCCAGATAGTATAGTGGTTGGTCATTAACAACAGGATCATATGTTAACCGGTCTATAGTAGTATTAGGGTTGTTTTTAATTGCATTAAAACACGACAGCCTATCACCCACAGGGGTAGGGGTCGGAGCGCTGGGAATAACCAATAGCTCACCCACTGGAGCAGGAGAGAAAGGGACAGCATCTATATTTAAAAGACCGGTACAACTGCCCCCCCCCCTCACTAGTAATCTATTTGGCTTGCTTTGTGGTCGAGCAGCTGCTGGAGCCGTGTGAGGTCGATCCACAGAACATGCACTTATGGTGGTATTTACATGGGGAATCTTTGCAGCCCTCTGCTCTATTAAAAGCGTAACAAGACCTTTTAGGCTTAGACGAACCACCTCCTGCTGCTGACCTGGAGGATTTCTTAACTTCTGCTACCACAGTAGAGTCGTATGCAAAATAGCGGAGTGCGTCGGCATTATCTACCTCACCAAAGATCTCAGGCCCACCCACATCTGCCCTTAACCTAACAGACTGGTCATAGGCTACTAAGGCTGAAAGTTTATATACTTTAGTCATACTTTTGTCGCATAACATGTCACAGTGGCGCAATAGGCCTGTAATATCATTTCCCTGTTCAGCTACTAGCTTAATGGTTCTAATATTGACCAACAACAAGGCCTCAAATGAGTCTATCTTAGTGTGGCGATCAATAAAATTAGCGTGCTGATAGGGGTGATTACCTCTGCGTCTAGGGGACCTGGGCGAACGGGATCTTGAAGCTTCATAGGATGAGCTGCTCCTCGAGTCTCTGCGTGGAGAGCGCTGGCGACGCCTGCCCCTGCCGCTGGCCGACCTGTCGTGGTTCAAACGATCTACTGATGCTTGGACGGCGCCCAGTACTGAAGTCATCTGGTGGAAGCCTGCCTCCACCCTCGCCATACGCCTGTCCATCTCGAGGGTCGCCCTCGAGTGATCCGCCCTCGTTACTGCATCCCCCTCATTCGTCTGGTCAGGGGCCGGGCCCCCCCTTCTCCTTGAAATTATTGGAGAGGACTGGCATCCGCCAGCCCCGGAAAAGCCCTCGGCCCCTCGTTCAGTGGTAGCCGCCCTCGGGGTCTTCTTAGGTGATTTCTTCTTCCCCATCTTGTCTCGAGTCCTTTCTCCCCTCGGAATCTTCAAATAAATTCTTCAAATCCTTCCAAATTCCCTTTAAAATACGGGTAGAGACAGCACAGGGGGTGTGTCTTCTACGGCTGGAGGTGGGCGACTGACGTCCGTTACGGCTACGTGCTCTTATGTAGTATCATGACAACAGATAGAAGTATCTACGGCAACGGCCCGGGGCGCCATCTTACGGCGCGCGGCCGTACTATGGCCAGAGGCGTACAATGCGCCACCTCTCGGGATAACGGGGAACCACGGCTTTGCGAACGACCGGGGAAAACTGCCACGCCCACCTCTTGATTATACATGTATCACCGGGGTGATACACTCTATATCTCTATAGAAGCTTGCTGCTATCCGCCTCCAGATCTCGTTATATCGTCCACCATAACCCCACTGCATGTCGATGATACATACCTGTCAATTATATATAAATCAGGTTAATGTTAATACTCACCTACTTGTATACTAGCACCAGACCATTTGTCTGGTTAGTAGCGCCTACCGATATCCTTTATACACCAATACAGACCAGCAGTCTATATGTACCTGGAACTTAATCCGCCTTGAATTCTGTCACTCATGTGGGTATGGGGGTCACCCTATCTATGTATGTATACATATTCACATACACCCACACCTTCCACCCACACCTACACCCACACATCGTCAACCTAAACCACCAGTACTTAGCATTGCAGCATCCAGTTCATAAGGCACATGGGGACGAACCTGCGGAGTCACTAGAAACCGCCCATTTTGTGCGTAATCTTAAAAAGCCCACTTTTCCCGTAATCTTAATAAGGAAACCCCACTTTTCCCGTAATCTTGATTACGAAACTCAATCTAATCCTAATATGGATGGCATCTGATGTTGATAGGGGGGCTCTACCCCCCAACCCCCATTCTTCTTTTCCCTTTCCTTCTTTAATAATGATGAGTACTATTAAGACTTCAAGATTACGCCAGAAGTGGGGATTTAAGATTACTTACAGAATGGGCGGCGTCTAGTGACTCCGCAAGTTCGTCCCTTGTTGTGTACATAAGGGGTTAACGTTCCCGTAGGATATGGCCACATGACCACAAAGGGCAGAGCGCATCAAATCACCATACGGTCCTTTTAAGGGTAAATATAGGGTTAGTTCCCTCTGTCTTTACCTTTGCCACACCCACGCCCCCACACACCCACACACTACCCGTGTGTCCTCCCACACACCCCCATACCACTATACTACTACCCCCAGCCTGCGTCTGGGGGTAGGTACATCCTCCTGTATGTGACCGACCACCCATAACAGTTAACACTATACCAGTGGTTATCTGTGTGCAGGCTATAGGGGTGGGGGAATACATGTGGTGGTACTTTGGGTTTGATCTGGGTTAATTCTGAATGTCCAATACATGCAGTATTCAGAATCGGAAAGTGACGAAGCACTTCTCCGCGGGGTCAGTTGACCATACCAAGAAGAGTGTAAACGGCATACATGCAGAACTGGTCTGCAGCTGTTTTATCATCATGGCCCCACTGTCTGGCAGTATAAATCTATCAATCAATCAATCCACCATGCCGATCATTAAATATCATATAAACTGTTAAATGACTTGATTTTAAAATGTACAAAGTAAATAGATAATCTAAAGCGGACACTCACCAATTTAATATTGTCGTTCATTTTTGTTGGTGTAGTTTGGAACTCATCTAATCCTATGTTGAACTCACATTGCTAGCAATGATATTAATAAGCTCCTTCATAATAATATATGAGGTTAAATGTTTCCATGTCCTGACCGTGCTCCGCATGCAGTCAATGTCCCGGTTCTCAGTATACGGGTTCTGAGGTCCCGATATCTGCATTAACCCAACTATATACAGGTGTATACAGACACAGACCCTAACCCCCGGGTTCCTGGTAGATCCTCACACCTTACAGTAATTGGTTACAAAGGTTGAGAATGCATTCATTATGTTAACAGGAATCTGACCTCACCTGGACCGACCCTCACCCAGTTCTGGAGCTGTCAATGCTGAACTTCACATGTATTGGGGTTCAAGAGCCTTTGTTCAGGTTTTCAGATTAGATGTTCTATTTCAAGGTATTTGTTTTGCCCGTCTAGGCACCGTTGGCCATTTTGGAATATACAACGTTTGGAAAATTGACAATGCCTGTTAACCAATCCTATGAACAACACTGCCAAGCCCTCCCCTATATCTCCCAGCCTTCACATACGCCCTATCCCAATTTAGGTAGTCGCCCATCCGTCGTCCAGGCTCTGGTTCTTAAACACCCCAGAAAAGGGGGCGGCGATCCAATGCAGAAACTAGATATACTGGCTGTAATTTGTTTACAGATTTGTCACAGTAGGGCCATACTATTTAACATGCATGTATATTGGCACAGCTGGCCCAGAGCCCGTGTACCCCGGTACTATATAGAGGTTTACAGAAGAGTCATTGGCAGAACTTAGTACTGACCATAACAGTCCATTGGCAATGACCATTTGACATGACCATGCATTATGATAAGAATAGAGGCAATCGGCTTATCCGTTCATAACAGGGCATGTTCCAAAGGTTGGCTGGCCAAGCCTTCACTCAACTCAAGGCCAGTGACTCTGTCAGATCTATAAGTATTGAGCGGACCTGCTTTATATAAGGGAAAACGTGAAGATCTGGAACGTGATGGTCTTAGACTATATTTCTTTTCCTGTAATCACACTACACTGTGACCTCCCCCCCCCCCCCCCCCCACCAACCCCCATGAGAATGTGCTACCTGTGTCTCTGGCTGGTAGACGTAGACGCTGGCATTTGAAGCTGCTGATCTACTACCGTAGTGCCCTGTTTAAGCGCCGGGTCTTCGAATAAGTGGGATATAGTGGTATTGAAAACTTGTTAATGCCATATTCCGCCTTAGCTAGATGTACACTGTACTGCGCCATTTGCAATTGTACCATTCTGTATTCCCTCTGCTCTCCAGCTACCAGCTCCGCCAGAGCCTCTGTCCTAGATTAGGGTACAAACAGGGTGTGAGTATTGTGAGTGAGTTGTACCTGGGCATTCCTTATGCCACCTGTCCCTCATAGAGTAGTGGTTAACATGGTGGATTCATGATGCAGAGGACCTAAGCTCAAATCCCTGTCAAGTCATAAGTGTTTTGTATACTACTTGAAATTGATAAGCGCCGGGGCACTTACACAGGCCACTCCTTATGATGTATATATTGGTACATGAAATTGAAACTGTAAGTAGTATATAAAATAGGCGGTAAGCACTCACACCCAACTGAACCTAATAGTACTTCCCCTATTTAGTCACGTATTGTCCCAGTAGGGACCTTTAGCAAACTACGTAAAAGCTTATAAAACGCAGACGTAGCAGTGCTGAAAGAATAGGACACATCTCCGTTTAATGAGCTTTTACGTGGTTGCTGAAGGTCCCTATTATTACGATGTAACATAGCGGACAGAGGGGCCTACTTACCCACATCCAACCCTACCTCCTAATATATTGATATATAGGGGCATACTCAATAGTATTAGCCTTATAAATATTGTTTCAACCATAAATTTTTCAAACTGTAAATTTGCTTTTTCAATATCAGAGCCATGAGTTGTATGTATACATCAGGTATCAGGATCGATAACCCGTGTAGATATGTACACCAACACGTATCATGTGTAGTGGACTCTGTATGCTCCCAGTATGCACCTGTTGACGCCCACTCCGTCATGTTTACACGCCTACCGGTACACGCCAATCACACTCTCCTACACTGGAACTATTGTAGCCGGCTCGGTGGCCAAGTGGTAAGGCGTCGGTCTCGTAAACCGAAGATCCGGGGTTCAAATCCCCGCCGGGCCTGGCTTTTAAATGTGCTTGTTAACCTCTCTGACAGCATCAGAACTGATTTATAAAACACAAATAATGCTGCACATTTAATCTGGCACCTCTGCATAACTATTATTATATTTCACATAAGCCTAGTGACACATCAGTAGCTGGAAGAAGCAATGTATTTACATTGGAGTTGCTTATTCATCCTGGCATGCTTTAAATGTCTACTGACCTACATCCATGCAGTAATGAAATGCACAAAACATTGGGGTACAGTCCTACTGTTTTCGCTAAGCCCCATGTTACCTTGATTTTAAGGGTTTACCCCCATTTGAATACAAGTCATGACCATACACAGAAAAAAGAAACAGTGTCAAAGGGGAGTCCAGGTTGCCTAAGGGAGCCCAGGTGACTCCCTGCATGGCTAACCTGAGAGAGTCACCCAGGGAGTCACATAGTTCCCTGGCTCACATAAGGGAGTCTAATATTCAATAAAGACCAGGCCTCCCCTAGGGAAGGGGAGGGCCCCGGACAGGTAAAATCGACAAATCGACATGGACAAGACCTATTTCTTTAGGAATCGACAAATGACATGGGCATTCCTTAAACTCGACAAGTGACGTGAGGATTAGGGACAAGATATGAGGGCTAGTAACAAGGGACAAATCGACTCAGACAAGTGACATAGCACCCTCCCTTCTGGAGCCCTAGGGAAGTCATTCTGGAGGCAACCTGGACTCCCCTTATGACGCTGTTTCCTGTTTCTCAGTTTAATAGTGTTGTCCCTACCTGAACCCGTCGGTGCGCCCCTGGGCTGCTGCTACTGCTGTGTGTGTGTGTGGTGAGGACGCGTCCCTTCTTGTAGCTGCAGCTCTCTGGTACATGAAGCCTGCGTCTCTGTAACACACAACACTTAAAGGTCAACATCACATCTTAAACCCTCTGGTACATGAAGCCTGCGTCTCTGTAACACACAACACTTAAAGGTCAACATCACATCTTAAACCCTCTGGTACATGAAGCCTGCGTCTCTGTAACACACAACACTTAAAGTTATACATTACATCTTAAACCCTCTGGTACATGAAGCCTGCGTCTCTGTAACACACAACACTTAAAGGTTAACATTACATCTTAAACCCTCTGGTACATGAAGCCTGCGTCTCTGTAACACACAACACTTAAAGTTATACATTACATCTTAAACCCTCTGGTACATGAAGCCTGCGTCTCTGTAACACACAACACTTAAAGGTTAACATTACATCTTAAACCCTCTGGTACATGAAGCCTGCGTCTCTGTAACACACAACACTTAAAGTTATACATTACATCTTAAACCCTCTGGTACATGAAGCCTGTGTCTCTGTAACACACAACACTTAAAGGTCAACATTAGTCTCAAGTCTCATGTTCATTTGTATTCAATGCTCTGTCAGCGAATATCAAACTCGCTGGTAGTGCGTTGGTGTATTTGGCCACCTGTCGGGAGTGTAGCCTATCAGCTTGGTATGATGCATGAATGCAGATTCATGCATTATAACAACAAAATGTTATAATGCATAAAGAGTTGGAGGTTAAATGATAGCATTGGAAAACAGCCAATTGAATTGGCACCAAAACTTCCTCCTTTCCTATCCAGGGTTCACAGTTTCCACATAGTATAGCTTCACTATAGGGATTAACGACAACGAGCTCTGACAGATTGGATTATTGGTAGAAGTAATTCCGTCTGCACCAAGGCATGTGGCCCTAAGGGACCCCTGGACACTACCTGTACACTCAAAAAGTAAACTTGTCTCCAGACTCTTCAAAGTGACCGTCATAAATTAACGAGTCACAAACTTGTCTAAAGGGGTGAATCCACTGAGGTAAATCCGTCGGATCGGATGAGATTAGTCAATAGGTTTAACATTGTGAGGTGCATCCGATCCGATGGATTTTGCTTCAGTGGATTCACGCTTTAAGTGACAAGGAAGTGGGTCTTTTAGCTGGAGATAGAAGACCCACTTGGCATATGCCAGCCCAAAACCCGACATTTGCCAGCTCCAGATTCTAATTATGGGATGGTAACCTGATAGGTTAGACAACTTTTAACTCATTTATTTTATGATAGTCACTTTGACGAGTCTGGAGACAAGTTTACTTTTTCAGTGTATAGTCTGCATTCCCAGGTCTAGAATAACCTGGTGAGGCCAACAAAGGGTCAGACTAGTGAGGTCTCTGTGGGAGTCATATAGCTGACCAGACCTCTCACCTCCAGTGTATTTAATGGAGGTGCTAATGAAATCACATTGAACGGAACTGCGCATGTAGATTTTAGGTTAACTTAATGATGCGTAAATAGGGACCTTTAGCAAAACCGACGTAGCTCTCTTAACCCAGACGTATCCTATGCCTTCAGCACTGCTACGTCTGCGTTTATTGAGCTTTTATGTGGTTGCTAAAGGTCCCTATTGCCAGCAGTCTCAGGCCCCGGCTCTATAATAGTAGAGTCTGGGCAAACTCATATAAAATACTTGTTTCACTAACTTGCCCTCAGGAGTTGACAAATCAAATCCTGTACGCCAATTCCTGTGCGCAGCCTGACAGGAAGTAACAATCTAAATATAGCAGTTGCACCAGTCCCATTTGGAGCTCTTGTGGCGGAAAAGGGTACTGGCTGAGTGAGTACGTATTGCCACCAATGCACGTATAGGGTCATCCGTCCCAATGAGCTACATTGGGTTTGCTAAAGGTCCCTAGTTAGTATTAACCCTTTAAGAGCCGCAGAGTACATTGCCCTTTGTCGTGGTGGTAGATGAATGCAGTCCTGATGAGAATGATGCCTGGAGATCAAACATGGCCATTCATGTAAAGGAAGCCAATAACATTTGACACTGCTGATCCTGCAGAGCTTGATGCAGAGACACACCTGCACAGAGAAAAGAAACCGCGTCAAAAGGGAGTCCAGGTTGCCTCCAGAATGACTCCCCTCTTTCCCAGTGGGCACAGGACATTGAATCAACATTGATAATTGGTTGTCAATGTTGATTTAATGTTGATTCAGCATTGATTCAATGTTGAACCAATTTTTGTGCCCATTGGGTTAGGGGAGCCCAGGTCGCATAAGGGAGTCTATGTGACTCTATAGCTGACCTAAGGGAGTCACCTGGGGAAGTCATATGACTCAGAGAGCTATATGACTCCCCCAAGTGACTCCCTTAGGTCAGCCAGAGAGTCACCTAGGCTGCCTTAAGCGACCTGGACTCCCCTAGATAGGGGAGTCATTCTGGGGGCAACCTGGACTCCCTTTTGACGCTGTTTCTTCTATCTGTGTGGACAATAAGAGGCCATATGCTGTATGCCACCTCCAGTGCAGGTAACCGAGACGTCCAGGGCTACTGTCCTGACCACTAATACGTGTACGTAACATTACCATGTGGCACTGCACTGCCCGGGGTAACTTTCCATGGAGTTTGACCTTCAAGTGTCGCATAGTGCTTTAATGCAGTATGCCCTTTGTCGAAATGATGCATGAATGCAAGACTGGTGAGTAACCCGCCAGTCCTAGCACATTCATGCCTCATGCCAACCCTAAGGGGGCTGATACACTCCCAAAGGGTGGGGACGATGCCTGAAATCAGTACAACACGTCTTGATGTGTAATTAGTGGTATAGGAAAAGCACGGGGACTCCGCCCCCCCCCCCCTTCCCACAGGGGGGAGGGGATGGGGGTAGATACTTTTGGTTGATAAAGCTTAATAAAGCGAGATACTTTTGGTTAATGAAGCCACATTGTTCTTAAAATTGTTCTTAAAAAATATATCCGGACACCCACAATTGGGAAAGACCCTGTGAAATAATTTACAATATATTCCCAAATGAGCTCACTTTTAAGTCTGCCCATCCCTGTACATGTAGTGTCACACTAACGGGCTGGGTGTCCACACACGTGTGTAGGTGTCATACCCAGATACACTGATTGCCGCTGTGGTATCAGGTCACCAACATGCACTAATCCCCGTCATCCCCCTACCTGTGGGGGGCAGGTAGATACCACGTCTTCTGTGTCCTCTGTACCATAAGAGAGTGATCATTTTGACAACAGGGGGGGGGGGGGCTCGTGCACATATGTTTACAACCCCCCGGGGGGTTAACGGGTCGACCCCCCCCCCCCTTACAGGTCGAAAATCGGCTCACGCACTGGTCTTTTGAAGCATAGTAACGTGCAGGCTTTTTGGTCCAAAACAGGTTAACATCTTTTGACCCCCCCCCCCGAGGGATCCAAATTTGTTACATCCCCCCCCCCCCCGGTCAAAGGGTCCACATCTCCCCCCCCCCCCCCCCCCCATGATAAAAAATGATCACTCCCTAAGGAATACTCATTTATTACCTCCAGTGGAGAAGGGGGTGCCAGGCCTTCTTGGGGAGGGGTGGCTGCAAAACTGTTTTCAGCGGAATAGCATGCGTGCTGTATTGTACTTTAAATAAAGACATGTACCTGAAGAAACTGGTTGGGGGAGGTGAAATATATCTACCCCTGTAATTAGGGTTGGGATTAAAAAAAAATCTAAAGTTTTACCCCCCTCCTTGTTAAAAAGTAGCACTCCTCTAGGTAGATAGCATATACCTGTGTCATTGTGTACAGCTTAGCATGGACACAATACACTACAGCAGGATTATAGAGACTTGTCACCGACACCAGGTGATAGTACATCTCTACTCATCACATGCAACACTTATCTTACTAGTCTTGTCGTCATGAACACAGCACTGGAAAATAACTTTCCATTGCTACATTCTTACTTCAGACGATCCTAGATGGGGTTGATACACTCCAAAAGGAGTTGGCATGACACATGAATGCAAGCCGTGGTGAGTTACTTACCAGTGCTGCATTAATGCATCATGATGACAAAGGGAATAGCAAATTAAATACTATGCGGCCCTTTTAAAAAGGGTTAAAGTTACAGATGGCATTAGCCCCTATATATATATCATGGGGTTGTCTATGGATCATAGTAATACCCCCAATAGTTGTCCTTAAATGTTGGGGAAACAAGAATCAGCTCAATCCTCTCAAGTGCCGTTGACATCCATCTAAACTTGTCAGGGAAACGCTCGTCACATCTAGTTCTGCGAAGGGCTAGAGACAAGTGTCATGTTTACTGATACCGATAAATGTGTATCTATGAGATCCTGAGACCTCTGAAATATCAGAGCTATCTTGTCCAAGTGAGCTTATCATGAAGATCATTGACCTCTCAATCAGACCACTGTACCACACTTGTTCTATGAGGAGACATGATGGGAGGGGGAGGAGGGGGAGGCAGTTTATCTAAGGGAGGTGGGGTCTTGAAAACTCCAGAATCACACAAACAGCCCATAATTTATTATATACATGTGCTAGGTTGTAGTTATGTGTTTCAAGGCAATCCACACCCCCTACAAGTCTACCATCAATTTGCAGAGAAAAGAAACAGAGTCGAAAGGGAGTATTGGCTTCCTCCATAATGGCTCCCTTTTCTGACTCTCCTATTGGAGTTATGGGACTCCCTTCAGAAAAAGGAGTCTTTCTGGAGGCAGCCAGGACTCCCCTTTGACTCTTTTAATGCTCTATGCTCCTTCCCGATGACCACACTGTAGTGACGTAAATATGCATATTTACATTGATCGTTGACAAGGTGAAGTGTCTTATTTCGATGATACCCATGAGGGTTAAGAGGGATACTAATCAACCCTTGAGAGGGCTATCGACGCAGATGTTTACTAACGTACAGCGGACGTCATAAGTCTATCAGAGATATCTGTTGTCTTCTCCCTCAGTGCTCACTAGTCCTAGAGGATGTCAACATTATTCGCAAACTTAGAAAATCTATAGCATTGATTATACACCTGAGGTTTTTCATGTTGATTGTAACTGATAAGGTAAATGATACCCGTCAGCCTAATCAACACAGATTTACAGTACCAAGGCACATTGTGTTCTAGTTCCACCTTGTGCACTGCAAAGTCCACAGTTTCATTGTTACACTGAACCCTCAGACATTGACCTGTTGATACTGTCATTCACACACTCATTAAATGACCGGACTTTGGTGGGTGAGACGTTGTCTCTTGGTTACATCAATTCATACTTGTGCACGCTACACAGGTGCACTATAAACTACATGTTTGTGAAATGTTACTATCCATATTGATATAAGATGAATAAGAAAATGTAGGAAATCTCCACTAACATGACAAAGAACAATCATAGAGAATTATGTGTAAAGGTAAAGAGAAGGAAATGGCAAGAAGAGGTAGACATATTGTCGCAGAAACAGACAGGGAAGGGTAGCAATCCCCCAAAAAACTGGTTTTGACCTATTGCTGTTATTAACATAATATTTTCCTGCATTATTCTCCCACACACAGATGCCGTTTCCATGAGCTGGTCAGCAACACAGTGTAGGTCTCATATCATTATGTCAGGTACTGGCTAAACAATGAGTTATCGGGTTGTGTAATAGTACGAACACACAGGAGTGGAAACTTACAGATAACACCCTATTCTGGGAACAGCGCCCACCTACAGCAGACCCAGGATACAGGCCAGGGATGCAGGCTAATATCTCCACTGTCCAGTCTGTATGGGCCCTGTGAACCTGCTGGCGGCCTTCGGCTGTGTTGGTTTTATTTTCTTTCTCTGTTCTGATATCTGCATCAGTAGAATGAAGACATTTGAATCAATGTGGCCCTGGGGTTGATCCTTGGTACTACGGGTGAGCCATACTTCTCTCATCACTATAGTGCTGACAGTGTATCAATGGCCTGTCTCTCTCACACCATACATAATGATGTCTGAGAAATTAACGGTCACTTGCTTCAATTACTGTGTCTCTGCCTTGAAAACACCTTAGATGTTGCCCTGGGTGTAAAGCACCTTGTAAAACCTCCCTACTGTAGTCAGTATTCAATACCCTGTCACATGCCAGGGGCTACCTCTGCTGCCCCAGCATCGCTACATCAGGCATTGGTCTGTGTAACACGGCTACGTAACCTCGGTATCCACACACTATATCATTATGTCAGTGAGGGCTATCTGCCAGCTGCTATGTAATGGTGTACCCTCAGGTGGGGAAGACTGCCCATCTACCAGGCCAAGCTACAATCACAGTGGACTCATCTGCTGATAATGCCATTCATGTTAACCCAATATCGTGAATTATTTAGTCACAATACCTCATTTTCATATATCCCATGTTAAGTGTCAAAAATTAGAATTCTGACTATATCAGATGTCCTTAGAGAGTGGTAATTTTTAACAACATGGGTTGGTGGGTTTAGGGGGGGGCAATAAAAGTTGAATTGAAAGCTAATGCAGTCAGAATGACCATATTGCTTATATAGCTACTTCTGACTAGTTAGAATGAAAACATGCTATATGCCACACTAGAATGAGATGATCTATGCCCTCGCAACACATATATAGGGATTTTGTAGTGGTGATAGAAGCAAAATGTTTTGGGAAATGTCTATTTATAACAGTAGGCAGAGATTATTTGCATGTAGTATCTGAAACTCTCTAAACGCTTCTGAACCGCATACAGCTATAAGCCTTCCAACCTACATGTGGAGCATGTATCCTGCTAACCATGATGTGTATATATATATAAGCTTTTTCACATGCAGCTGTATTATTAATGGTGTCTGATATAATACCTGGGTAAGCATGAAGTTATAATTCATGTCAGCATGTCCATCAGGTAGTGCTCATAATCATATGTAGTAATTGGCTAATGGGTGTTACTAAAGTTACTCTGTACGATATCACCTTATACTCCTGCTACATGGATATGTCAGCCAATACAGCCGCACAGTGGGATAAGAAGCAATGGGGGGGGGGGGGCAGATGGGGGGTGCTATATGATTTTGTAAAGGCGAGGGTGTACACAGCCTTACCATTTGCCTCCGCTAGTGTAGGCTCATGGGAACTTGAAGGCTGTTTGAGTTTAGAGTGGGACTCAGAGACTTCATCTTTAATAGAAATATAATTGTACATATCAGAGTTTCTTACCTTTGCAAAATGAGTTGTCACAACCCATTCACTTCATGATATATGTTTATATTCCTACACCATGCATTATGCCTGTAAATGTGATGTGAGGAACGATCTCCAGACCCTTTATTCTTCCTCCACGGGGTGACCCTAACTGGTGTCTAATACACATGTACATATAGATATACCATATCCTCTGTATGCTGATAAGCATGCGCTTCCCTGGCCTTGTACAATGTCCTATGGGGATATTTCTAACAGTGGTGGGGGGGGGGGGGGGTAGTGGTGAAAGAGGTCACACATTGACATGAAAATGAATTCTTTTATTGAAATTCCCCCTGCCCCCAGAAAAGAGAGCCCAAAATGTCTTGCCCCTCACCCACAAATCCACCTCCCACCCAACACGTTGTTTTAAAAAAAGGTATCCCTTCCAAAAGGATATTTTGCCAGTGTTTCTCCAATTAACTTGTGTAGGGAATGTTCACAAATTACGTCTCAGGCTGGGGGGTGGGGGGGTGGAGGTGTTTGGGGTTAGTGATGAAACGTGATTAGGGCCATACATTTCATAGACCTTAGCCCAAAATAGTGACAAGGGGGTGGGTGAGTCTTGAAAAAGTCCCAAAATAAGTGACGTCATTCGTGAATGTTACTTGTATGAGTGCATATAGAGCAGCAAGTATATAGATGGTTTATTATTCATACTGCTATGCAACATGTACTGCTCCTCCTCGCATGACTGATTTCTATGAACATAAAGTATAGATATATCATAGGTATTGCATGTGTATGTGGTAGAAGCATCATCTATTTTGTATGAACCTAGGAAAACATAATAGAGTTCCAGGCTCTGTCCATAAGTTTAGAGAATCAACCCTGTTCCGACTGTATTTTCATATTTTTTAAACCGAAAATGAGATCTGCCTCATCTCTTATCCTTGGCTGGATCTGGATGTAAACTGAAGAAACAACTCATTTTATTCAGTCTCGGCTTCATGACTTAATTAACAATAGTTTCCAGTTAATTAAAGCAGCGGATATTATTTGTGTTATGATTTAAATGGCACAACAAATACAAATACCTGGCAAGTAAGATCATTCATTTTTTGGAAATACAAGATCTCCTATGCTAAGCACTGGAGGGCCGTATTCAATGACCCCTATTGAATACAATGTGGCCGTATTCAATGGGCTAAGAAAAAGTAGTTTTTCCTTGGCTTCAAATAAAAAAATAAACACAAATGCCAACTTATTCTTAAGTGTCAAGGGAACTGGCCACGTCTAGTTTACTGAATAATCAGCATATGCATATTACTGATACAGAGAAACGTATTTGTAAACATTGATATGTCTGTGGGTTTCCAAGACCTCTTAAACACTTATCTTGTTATGTCAAAATAAGATCATTGTCTATTGTCTTATCAATCAAACCACACTTGTTCTAATAGAGATGGTGGGGGGGGGGGAGGGGGTTACTGGAGCTAAAGGTTTGGAGGGGAGCATTTCCTACCCAAGGGCCACACTCTAAGGACGTCAATACGATATATCTATGAATGCATAGATCAAGTGTTCCACTATGATAATACCTGAGAAGAGGGATACTGATCAATAATTTAAAAACTATCGACACAGATTGAAGTAGAAAAGTATAGGTTCTCAGTGTGCTGCACACAAGACCAGTCTCAAACCTCAATCTAAGTTCGCAATAAGCCTATACATGTATCAGAGGTTGCTGTTGTCCTCTCACTGAACAGTGCACACTTGTCCTAGAGGATGTCAACATCATCAACACACAACTACTGTCAATTGTACTGATTACACACCTAAGGTGCTTCATGTTGATTGTAACTGAGAAGAGTAGTATAGTATGTATCGGAACGGGACTATAGTTAAGTACTGTTTATTACTCAATCGACATGCAGCCAATCAGAGGCCTCCATTTGGTCACGTGACCCGTTGCCATGGTAACGTGACCTACTTAGGGCTCTCAGCCAATCAGAAGCCAGCATTCTGGGTGACCTACTGACCTACTTAGAAGCTCTCAGCCAATCAGAGGCCGGCATTCTGGTAACCATGGTAACGTGACCTGCTTACGTCACGTGACCTACTTAGGCTCAGCCAATCAGAAGCCGGCATTCTGGTAACTAGGGTAACGTGACCTACTTAGGGTTTGTTTGTAAACAACACCACGTGGCTCTCTTGTTTGTAAACAACACCACGTGACACGTGACTGTTTGTAAACAAACAAACAAAAAAAAGTTATGTAACTTATATATAGAAATAAAAACACAACAAGATAATTTCTTTTCTTTTCATTTTATTCTTTATTTTCATTTCAATCAGAAAAAACACACAAGTTTATGCTTTTTTAGCTTGCTTCTTCGATTTGCAGCAACTCAACAGGCCGCAAAGTCTCACGCCGCCGTCACTCGCACCACCACACCCCGGACGACTTCTCTCCAATAGACATTGCACGACTTTGGATAAATCCAACACCATTTCGGCAAGGCAGAGAATCTTTGCCTCCATGAAACGGCCGCCATCGCAACAACCCGTCACAACAGCATCATCGATAGCTTCTGACTCACGGCCCGGTCGCTCAGCTTTGGGATTTTGCTCATGCGCATGACGCACTTCTTGGGGTTTCTTGTTCGACATGCTTCAATTAGGAAATGAACGCAATGAGGTCCACAGGTGTCAGCAGAAGTGTCTTGTAGTTGAATGCGGTTTCTTTGCCACTTGAACGGAGCAGAGCGTTCCACGAAAGACAAGAACTCCGCACTCAGCGGCGGTAAGCCGAAGGAATCAAAGTAGTACACTTCACCCGTGCTCGACACGTAAAACGCCACCCAATGCTGACCTGGTAAATGTTGCGGATCTGTGTTGCTCACGAAACAAGTGTCTTTGATAGGGTGCTTCGGAATAGTGTCACAAGAGAAAACGCCCAGGAAACGATGTTTTGTGTGAACGTTTTCCTTCAACACTCTGCTTATTTCAAGCGTGTTCATACGATACGCCAAGTACCGCCGTCTTGTCTTCAGTTCATGTGGTAGTCGGTGACGGGGTGTCGATCTCGGGTCAGCTCGACGACGTTGTCGTACACCAAGTAGAGTAGCACCGTTGTTGTCGCTTGTAGCGCCGAGCGGAAACTGACTTCCACCCTCAGCTGACCCGCTCTTATAAGGTTCACGCGACACCCGTCGTGCGATCTGTCTGGGGTTAAGTCGAGGGGGAACACCGTGTAACCGTTCAGGAATTGATCGTATGAAATACCGCAGGAGCGCGCGCCCTCGTACATCCCCGTTTCCGTGTGTAGCGCCAAGTACTCTCTCACGGCCGCTTTGGTCTTAAAGTCGGGCACGTAGGCGTCGTTCGGCACTTTCTGATCGTTCACTATCACTTGAAGCGAGCTGATGTCGTAATGCTTCATCTCGAACGGGTTCTTGGTGTAGCTACCGTTGAAAGCGTCGTGGTCAAGGAAGCAAATCATCATCGACTTGGGAAGCTGGCCTGTGTTGGAGTGCGTGTAGCTGTGATCTCTGTTACCTTGAGGGATGGCGTACGTCGTCACCTCCACTCTGTTCACCGGGTAGTCGAAGGGCCCGTGTTCTATCACCGCTCTCTCGTGCGTTTCCGCTACAGCGTCCGCCACCAGCACGCGTCGCACGTAGAGCTTTGCTTTGTAGATCTTCAAGCTGTAGCCTCCGTCAGCGGCGCACATCAGATAGAAAGAGGGCGCCGCTTGTTTCAGAGTGAGATTGATTTCTGTCTCTCCAACGATGAGCTTCGGTTGATGAGCCAGGTCAAAGTGCAGTCGCGCCATCAGCGAAAAGCGCTTGTTGGAGATTAGCTTCTTGCGCGCTTTGTACCCCGCATTCGCGTCAGTCAACGTGTCAAACTGACCGGGCGTATCTTCATGCCACCCCTGGGCGCTCATGACGCCGTCCTTCACGTCTTTGTTGTAGTTGAGTAACCCTTCCAAGTAAGCTCGGTAAGGGTAGGTCTCGGTGTTGCCAGACACTTTGAAACCGCCGATGGAGACTTGGACGTCTTTGAAGAGCGAGTGAGCCAAGTTGTTCACCGGAGCTACCGCGTCGGTGTCCTCGATCGCCGCTCCGTTCGCTTTCAGCACTTGACATTCCAGATGAAGGTAATTCTCGTTCAGGTCTGTGTACTCTTGCGACTTGTTGATGGTGAAATTTATGTTACCTCCATCCTCTAAAGAGTTTTTTGTTTCTATCCCCAGGAAAGACGACTTTAAGATAGTAGTCTGAGTCGGCGCTACGGTGTGCAGGTCGAGCTCAGAGAGCGCGCACTCGTTACTGCTCTCGTGTACGTAAGCCATTGTGTTCTCTCTTCACGCGGCCGACAGACTGACGCTGGCCGCCTCCAGTCTTTTTATTTATACCTGAACGCCTAGGCGCTTACCGGTCGAATACATCCCCTCTACGTCTCTTGCAAGAGCCACCGCCCGTCTGAGGAGAATGCCGGCGACGTTTCGACCCTTTCTTAGACGCGACAGGCGTCTTTCCTCCCGAGAACGCCGTACTCGCCAGTCTCTTCAGAGCGCCTGCGCCTCGGTCTTTCACGCTGCTCTTTAAAGTCCGACCCGCCAGCACATCTTTAGCTACGCCCACACCGGCGCGGAGCAGCGTTTTTCCCACCGACTTCAATAGCGGGGTAGCCGAGCGCATCAGACCTAACAGAGCGCCGCCCAAACCGTGCCCGCTCTGGAAAGAGCGCCCGCTGTACACGTTGACGCCGTTGCCCAGCTGCGCGTTGTAGTAATCGCTGTACCCTCTGCCGACGGTGCGCCTGGGTGGAAAGTACGGAACGCGTTGACGCATCATTTTTCTCTCTTTCAGCGCTCAATAGGTCTCAGATGAAGTGTCACGGTCACCTCGCCTCTACCGAATGGGATGGAATGACCGGATCGGTCTCTTAAATAGATGCCGACCTCGGTAAACCTCTTGGATTTCAAGGGGAAATAATCCAAATGGGGAAAACTGATAGCTTGCACGCCACCTCGACGCTTTCCGCCTCTGTCCACCGCCACGCAGCGCAACAGCGGCACTTGCATGTCGCCCACACGTCTCTTCTGGATCATGTCGGTGTATATGTACACAGAGTGCACGTCCCCGTAAACATCCATCGAGTAGGCGCCGGTAGTCGGCGACGCGAAACACGTCTTCTCTCCGAAGCCTAGAACGCATGCGAGATGCTGACTCAGCAGGACAGCACAGTGTCTCGGCGGTTTGATGGTGACGCGTTTCGTCTTGGCGTCGTACGATAAGATCCGCATCGGTTTGAGCAAGAAGCTGTCGCCCTCTAGTCTGTCATCTCGCAACGTCTCACTCAAGCGCTCGATTAGGGTGTGGTTGCTTCCGGTGAAAATAGGAGGTATCTCGAATATGTTTGGCATGAAACTGCGCACTCCCATGTCCTTCTCCATCTTTTCGATCATCTGTCTTGCTTGATGGCTGATCGTCTTCTTCTTCACCGCCGGGGACAAGAACTGCTTGTATACGGCATTCGTCTGTCTCAAGTCGACCTCTCTCTTGAACCTTTTTGTTTCCGGTTTCAATTGCTGCTCTTCCGACGTGTCTGATATCTCTTCCACCGTTACATAGCTCGCTTCCTTCCAGCTCAGCGGGAATTTTGAGCTGAACGTTAGCTTGCTCAGACCGTTCACGTTTTTCATTCTCTTCCAGTCTACCTGTGGTTTTTTTCCTTCGGAGAATTTAGTTTCTTTTAAAACCTGGATCGCCTCCTCTAGCGAACCTTTGGTGCGCAGAGGAACAACGATGATCAAGTCGTCGTCGTGCACGTTAGTCCATTCTGTAGGGAGGATGATCTCAGTCAGAGCCGCTTCGTACGCTTCGGGCAGAAGGAGCGGCGAGTCGAAGTGAGTTCGGAAAGACGTCAAGCTGTTGTCAGGATAATACTCCATAGAGCTGTTGCTAGGTAGAGTGATGTTCATTTTTTTTTTTTTTTTTTTTTTTTTTTCTACGTTATTTTTTTGACGGGGATCCACTCGTTGAACTTGTCGTCGTAACCTAACCAACGTACGAAAGCTAACTCTTTACCGTCGACGGTCTTGCGGCGCAACACCTCGTCTATCAGGTAGTTGTTGTCGTAACGACTCTTGTACACCTTCTGAACCTCTTCCGGGTAGAAGACGCCTTTTATCTCCTCGCCCTTGTCGTCTTTCAGCTCGAACCCTCTGCTTCCCAACGTCTTAGCAACGTCGACCACTTCCTCGCGCCAGTTTCCCTCGTACCCTTTGTCGAAGGCGCCTTTAGTTCTCAACATCCTCACTCTGTCACCCGGAGCGATGACGTCGACGGCGGACGTCTTTGTTTTTTTCTTCTTTTTCCATATTTCGTCGATTTGTTTGTTAGTTGGGAGATCTTGTCGGTAGAAAACTGTTTCGCTGTTTTCCGAGCTGACTTGAGCCGGCGCCATTTTCAACGTCTTGTGGTGAGTGCGATTGTAAGAAGACACTACATGGTGCAGTACGTCTACGTAGCGATACGTGCGCTTGTGTGTGAAATAACGCCACAGCTTCTCCTTCAGACTGCGGTTCAAGCGCTCCACTAGACTAGCTTTGATGTCGTCGTTCTCGCCAGTGAAGAACTCTATGCCCTCGCTCTTCAAGTGATCTTGAAAGATCTTGTTCAAAAACTCTTTCCCCTTGTCTGTCTGAACAGTGCGCGGTCGTCTCTCGCCAGTGCCTGTCATCTCTCGGAAGGCCTCGGTGACATCAGCGCCGCTCTTGGATTTAATGGGAACGGCCCACGCGTACCTAGAGAAAACGTCGATCGCCGTCGATCTATCTGCCACTGCTGATCGATTGCGCCGGTTATAGTCTTGTTCCTTGCGAATTTTCTCCGAATGGGTTTATGTTTAGTGTAGGCGTCCAGCGACACTAAAGCATCTCGGATGACGGCCGGGTTCAGGTGGCGAAAATGATGTTTCTGGAGTTTAGTCACGCTAGTGAAACTGGAGGGCGCTTTGACGTCGGTATATCTAGCTACTACGCGCTTCTTTTCTTTTTCCTTCTTGGTCAGTCTCTTCACTGGTTTGCCCATGGTGGGCCTGTTGAGGGCGTGAACGACGAGCTCGCCGCTAGGCGGTTGCGCCCTCTCCTTTTCTTACTCGCCACGCTCCTATAGGAAGTCGGAGTTTGGAAAAGTTCACTGTCGTCCTCCTCGTCGTCAGAGGATTGATCGTCCACCTGGAGAGAAGAGTCTGCTGCTGCTACTGCTGCTGCTGCTGCTGCTGCTTCTCTTTCTTCCGAGTCGAAGCTCGGTCGTTTCCGACCTCTGTCAGCAAGCCGTGTGTCCAAACTTCGGCCAGGTCCGCTCGCTTTATACAGATGGTTTCCGATCAAGGAGTCTGTGGGAACTGCTTCGCGCAGCGCTTTCGTGAACGGCGAGTAGCCCGCCGGTCTGGGCGCCGTCTTCCTGAACCTGGCAGCGTCGTTCAGTAAGTCCACTATGTTGATGCGATGCTCAGGTGGTATTCTCCGACCCGACATCTCGCGCACCGCACCGTCCTCGTTCCACTTGATCACACCGGATTTCTCCAATTGTTTGTACAGCGCCACGGTCCGAGTGCGATTCCTCTTGGGAACTTGGTTCACCAACCGCTCGAGTAGGGACGCGCTGGCCTCTTCAGCAGACTGACGGAGGTGAGCCGGGGGCGAAGAAGAGTAGGACGAAGAGATGTTGCTGTTGTGGGGATTCGCGAGAAAAAATTGCAATCTATTCAACAACCTTCGGTATTTCAACATTTTCTCGCGCGATTCCAAAGTGGGGTCGTTCAACACTAAATCCAAGTCCCTGTAGATAAACTGTAGCACCTGGTGCAAGGCCGCGTCGGGATGAAGGGACTGTTCTGCCTGCTTGTGGTAATAGGCCATGTCGGCAGGTAGGCGGGCGGCGGTGGCAGGAGCGGAACTCTCGTTCTTTTCAGCGCGCTCATCAGGAAGAGGAGGAAGGTTTGGAGCAGTAGAAGTACTAGCAGCAGCGACTGCAGTAGTAGTAGCGCTAGTAGTAGCAGCAGCAGCGGGCACATGATGAAGTAGACCTGCTCGTGATGATTTGTAGAGCGTCTCAGGATCCACGAGCGCTAAACGTTTGTAGTGTTGTTGCTGCTCTGAGTCCGTCATGGGGACGACGGTGGCAATGACGCTGGTGGTGGCGGTAGTGGTGGTGGTGGTGGTGGTGCTGTCGGCGAGTAGGTGTCGAATGAGGTGTCTCATATACGGAGAATGCTCTTTATAAGCGGTAAGGCCATCCCTATGAGAGCCGGAATGAGGAAACCTCCCTCTTGTACCAAGACGCGTCTCTTTTTTTTGATGGGCGTAGATTTTTTGCCGACCTCCCTCAACACGTCAGCCGATTCTCGAAGCTTGTCCAGTTGTTTGTCGCTGAGCGGGATGTTCCCTACCAGTAAATTGTGACAGATCTCACTTAACGCTGCGATCAGATCGTCGCTTCCAGAGTCTATTAGATGCGAGCAGTCCTTTGGCGAGCACTTAGCTAAGTGCTTGAGAGTACCAAAGTGTCTTTCGAGTAGATGAGAAGACATTTTTTTGCTACTGCTTTCTCTTGTTCTTTTTTTTGTCTAGCGGTACGAACACTAGCTGAGAGTGTATGGACGTCAAAGAGGAGCGTATTCTCAGATCGTCAGGTGTTGACTGCTTGAAGTCCAGAAGGAGGTATGAGTGAGGTCGCTTGAGTTCATGGGTAAATATACTAGAGAGGGCCGCCGCGTTGGACGGAAACACCTGGCGAGACAGACTAGCTATTTGCCCCATGTCGCGCGGGTTCTTGAAAACGATCATGTAGTGAGCGTTCAGACTCATAGTTCGAAAGTCGGGTGATTTCTGGAATAGGTTCTGAGTGATGTATATGACGCTCACGTTCCAGTGATGCGAGGATTTAGTAAAGATGTCGGCTACCACTTGCTGATTGGAACTGCTCATCAGATCGTCCAATATCAGTAGAGTGTGGGGTCGTAAAGCGTCTTCTGCTACTTCCACGTCTCCCGCTATAGACTCTTTGCTAGGAAGACCTTCTCTGAATTCCACACCGTACTGATTTTGCATTTTTTCAAACAGAGGTTGCCACTCGCCGTAATGGTAAAAAGTCTTTTCCACCGGCGGCGTGACCAAATTGTTCACGTCGCTCAGAAATTGATCCACCAAGCGCGATTTTCCACAACCCGACGGACCGCTAATGATACAACTAAAGGGTCCTTGTAGTCGAGCGTCGAAATGAATTTCTGTGAAGAGTTTGCTTTTACTACTGGACTTTTTTTTTTTTTTTTTTCAGGACGCGTCAGAGAGCGGTTGTGTGTCTGACTGTCTGCTGTGTTTCTCACTCGAACGGTCGGTAGTGAATGGTTGTGGAGAAAAGTCAGCCGACCTTTTTATTGATACCGGCCGGTGTCACAGTAGCGGCGGCAGAAGTGACTTTTTTTTCTTTTTTTTTTGCGATAAAATTCTATTTTCACTCAATAGTCATAAATGTTTGTATCAGACTCCAGAGGAGTCTGATACAAATTTTTTTTTTTTTTTTTTTAAAAAGAAGAAGAGGAGGAGGAGGAGGAGGAGGAGGAGGAGGAGGAGGAGGAGGAGGAGGAGGAGGAGATTAATTTTTCTTTTTTTTTTTTTTTTTTTTTTTTTTTTGATCATTTAGGCAAAGCTCGTCGCTTTGCCGTTTTTTTTTCTATTTCTGTGTTGTGACACGATCGTCTCGAAAAAGCAATAAGGCATGTGAGCGCGGCGGTGACAAATACATATTGGAGCGTATGGTTTAAAATAGTGCGTCCCTATCTTCTTCAATTCGGCTGCGTTGCAATATGCGGGATAACAAGTGACGACGTCGAAACGTTTAGAGACCGTGTTCACGTCGGCCACAACGCGCGCCCACCGAGTGGGAGCTGCAGTCGCTCCCAAGAAACCGATCGGCTTGTCGAATCGTTTCATAGCACTTATTCTCACTTTATAAGAGGAGGCAGGGTGAGGAGAGTAGCGGCGCTCTTTCTTTTCATGAAACGCCCAACGAGTGGGGGCGCTGAGAGCGGCTGTTATGCAATAGTAGAGTAAATGCTGTTCTGAGAAGACGGCTCTCGGCCATGTCGCTACGTTTTCCTTTTCCGCTCTTGTATAACGACGATGGCGCTCAGCTTTGCATTTCTCGAGAATTCGGTACGCTTCAAGAGAAGCGTGAACCTCAACTACGTGACGCTCTCTCCTTTGAGATAAAAAAATAGCCAGGCAGTTGAGGAGAGCACTTTGTTCGCGCGACCGTCTTTTAGAAACTCGCGCCCTCTGCAGCGCCATATTTCTTTCCTCCGAAACAAAAAAGACTGAGTGAAAATAAAAATTTTTAAAAAACAAAAAGCTCAAACAAAAAAAATAAGCAATAAGCAGACTCAGCTCGAAATTCCCTGCTGGTGTGATGGCGGTGACTGCAGGCGGTGGCGGCGGTCGGCTGGCCGGCGGTGGCGGTGTCGGCGGCGATGGTAGAAGGGTGTGTGGAAAGAGAGACGCATCTCAGTCTTTTATAGGAGCGGCGAGTCTGACATTTTCAGCTGTCGCATGCTGACCTGCTGCTATCATAAGAGAAACAAAAGCCCTAATCACGCTTTTCAGCTGGATCCTTCCACCCCGCCAGACATGGATCCAGATGGGAAGGTGGTTTAAAATTAAATCCGTGTACCGACTGTCATACAATAGAGTAATTAGTTGAACGCGTGTTACCTGTATAAAGGATTAGCGGGTCATGGGCTCAGCGTGTGTATAGAAAAACAACTACAGGTAGCGTGAACAAAGCGACCCCCTCCCTTTCTGTCACTCTGTCTGTGACTAGAGGGTGTGCGTGTGGTAAGGGGCTTAAATCTAAAGAAAAACAAATCACCCTCTCCTGTCGTCAGCAGTCAGCCGGCCGGCGGCTGGAAAATGCGATTAGAGGGATGATGAGCCGCGTAGTAAGCGACTTAAGGCTGATCTAAAGACCTGCCGTGAGGGGGCAGCTGGCCGGTGGCTTGAAAAAAAAGGGGGGGGGAGTAAGGGTATATAAGGGGGAGTGAAACCGTATTCGGCATCGTCATCATCGTTCACGCTACTACTACTACTACTACTACTACTACTACTACTACTACTACCACCACCAGCACCGCGCCTCAATTTGCAGATCCCCATGATGGAAAGTTGCTACCGTGACATGAAGCGGAATGACGAAGCGGCGCGCGAATGTGAAGCTGATGCTGTAGCCTCTGCTACTGCTGCTGCTAGTGCTGCTCAGCGTGCTACTGCTGCATTTACTGCGGCTGTTAGTGACGCTGGTTGTGATGACGTTGTTGTTGTTGCCGCTGCGGCTGTGACTGCTGCTGTTGCTGCCGCCGATGCAGCTACTCATGCCACCGATGCCGACGCTGCTGCTGCTGATGCTGTTGCGGCTGCCGATGACGCCGCTGATAACGCTGCTAGTGCCCGCTCTGCCGCCCTTGCTACTGTCGCTGCTGCTGTTGTTGCTAATGCTCACGCTACTGCTGCTACAGCTGCTGCTACTGCTGCTACCGCTGCTGCCGAGGCTGCTGCCGCTGCTGCCGATGCTGCTGCCGATGCTGCCGATGCTGCTGCCGATGCTGATGTTAGCAGTCGCGTCGACAAAGAATCGTCATTTGTCACTCTTAAACCTCCAGTTGAACGCGCGACGAGTAGTAGGGCTACCAACGCGACGGCCGGATGGTGCAACTGGTGTCGTCGCTTCTGCTCGTGCGCTTGCTTTTCTTCCAGTCCTACCTGCTGCTGCTACGGTATGATAGTGTTATAGTGTTTGAATGAGAACGCGCGTAGTTACACATAGACGCTGTAACAGATGTGCTTTTTTTTTTGAAAATATAATTTTAACATAACATGGAACTTGTTGTGTTTATTTTCTATATATAAGTTGTTTGTTTACAAACAGTCACGTGTCACGTGGTGTTGTTTACAAACAAGAGAGCCACGTGGTGTTGTTTACAAACAAACCCTAAGTAGGTCACGTTACCCTAGTTACCAGAATGCCGGCTTCTGATTGGCTGAGCCTAAGTAGGTCACGTGACGTAAGCAGGTCACGTTACCATGGTTACCAGAATGCCGGCCTCTGATTGGCTGAGAGCTTCTAAGTAGGTCAGTAGGTCACCCAGAATGCTGGCTTCTGATTGGCTGAGAGCCCTAAGTAGGTCACGTTACCATGGCAACGGGTCACGTGACCAAATGGAGGCCTCTGATTGGCTGCATGTCGATTGAGTAATAAACAGTACTTAACTTTAGTCCCGTTCCGATACATACTATACTACTGAGAAGGTTAATGATACCCATCAGCCTAATCAACACAGATTTACAGTACCAAGGCACATTGTATTCTAGTTCAGCCTTGTACACTGCAAAGTCCACAGGTTCATTGCTGCACTGAACCCTCCAGACATTGACCTATTGATACCAGCATTCATTGGCACACTTATTAAAGGACTGGACGTCGGTGAGTCAGACGTCTCTTGTCTCTTGGTTACATGAATCTATGTACACTCACTCTACACAGGTGTGCTATGAAGTATACATTTGTATATAGATTGCATAGACAATCACGGAGGAGCATATATGTATATAATTAGGAACAGGGTAGGAGAGACAAATAGAAGAGAGAAAAGGATAGAGATAGCGCTACAGTGACAAAAAAAACAGATAGATATATAGCAAAACAAGAAAAGAGAAAGCGATAGATGGAATTAAGAAGGAGAGATATTGTGACAGAAACAATCATAGACATCCACAAACGACCTGGTTTTGACCCATTGCTGTTATCAACATCATGTGTTTGATGTCATTATCCTTCTCTCACACAGGTTGCCTTATGGTCAGCAGGTCAGCCACACCTTATGTCATTCTGTCTGATAGCAGCCTGTCGCGAGTTAGGTATATCAGGTGCAGACACATAGGAGTGGGAATTTAGAGATAATACCCTATTTTGGGAACAGGCCCCACCTGCATTAGGACAATATTTAGGCTTGGGATGCAAGCTTATATCTCCCCCTATGAACCTGCTGACCAGGCTTCAGCTGTGTTTGGTTTCAAAACTGATAGCAGGTTCACAGGGCCCATAAGGACCAAGCCTGTTTAAAACTGTTCTCTCTCGGCGCTAATATCTGCATCTTTGAAGTGCAGACTTGTTGAATCCAGGGAATCCTGGGTTTGATCCTTGTGTTACTGGTGGCCCACATCTCTCCCCTCACTGTGTATCTGCCTGGCTATATTATACATACTTTATGAAGTACATGTAATGTCAGAGGCCATCATCCCCTGCTGCCTCAGCATCGCTACATCAGGCATTGGTCTGTGTAACACGGCTACGTAACCTCAGTATTCACAACCTATATAATTATGTCAGCTAGGGTTATCTGCCAGCTGCTATGTAATGGTGTACCCTCAGGTGGCGACTAGTGTCCATGTACCAGACCAAGCTGCAATCACAATGGATCAATCCTTTTCCCATAAATCCTGTGTTAATGTAAGAATTCGAAATTGTAATTCAAATCTACCTCAGATGTTTTTACCCAATCTTCATCCTATCATTTGGGAGTAGTCATAATTTAGCAACATGAGGTGTATGGGGCGGTTGTTTTTAAATAGTGACAAAAACTTTAGATATAGCAAGCTAGTTTGAATTCACTCTATAGGTTGAATTGACTCAAATTAAAAGCTACTGCAATCAGAAGGACGAGGCCCATTTAATTACTACTTCTGCCTAGTTACCATGGATGTATACAGTTTGCCTTACAGAATAAGATAATCTATGCCCTATGAACACATATCTAGGACTTTGGTACTGATTATAGAGCCAGATTGTTTTGGAAAAGATCTATTTATAGCAGTATTATGTCAACATGTACCGGTAGTATATCTGAAACTAGTTGCAGCAACCTTACCCTATGAAACCTCCTAAACCGCATGCTGCTATAATCCTTAAAAACCTACACGTGGAGCATATATCCTGCTTATTGTAATACTGTTACTAAGTGTGTGCTTTTTCATGCAGCACCATATCTGACCGTCATGATGCAAAAATGCAGTGCTGGTGAGTAATACCCTGGTGTAGGATTGGTTTATCATGCTGGCAAATGTTGCTTATACTGAAGGTGGCATTAGAGTTATTTGACTTCAGTTCCTCCTTAGCTTAATCTTCAAATTGGCCATAGCATGAATTTACCCTGATAACCAATAGTTTCCTGTTTGTTAATATAGCAGCATGTTAAATATTCAATGTGGAGATATCCAATGTTAATAGAAGTTTCAGTTCACCAAGGAGAAGTCATCAATCATTAAATAACCTGGTTAATAATACCCAGCGTGATCATATGATAGATGTGGTTATGCATGCGACACTAGAGCATATTCTTCTAGTGAAACACTTAACACTTTAAGGATGACATGTTGTCTAAGACATGTGAGTTTCTTTTCAGAAATAAGGAGTTTGATAATCTTATATTCATGCAGGATTATGATAACAGACAAAACATCATGCCTCCCTGAAATGGTTAAGATGGTATCTATGACTGAAGTATTATATCAATATATCAGCCCCAAAGATACTGGCAATAGATACATCGAAGGATATGCATTTAAAATTTACAATTGCAGAAGTTCAAAATATTCACTTGGTATTCCATGACCCTCATCACTATAATGTTGTCATCATTTGCTAATGAATTCAAACATCTTTTAATCTTTTTACCAATTTTCTAGTTGCAAGTTTTGTACTTTTAAACTACAGCTAATTACACCTTAAGCTAGCATAGAGTTTTAATGCATTGTTTTTGTTGAACGCCATGATGCATGAATTTAGTCCTTGCATGTAACAGTAAACTTGCACAATGCTAACCTTACTTGTCCGATACACTGAAGGCATAATGTCGGCATAATATGGACCAATGCACCCATTAGTGAGTAACTCGCCAATGCTGCATTGGTGGCATGATGATGACAACAAAAGAGACAAGGTATCAATGGTATCTACGCTGAACTGATCCTACAGCCCTCCCCCACACCCCTCACCCCCACCTCCGCTGACAAGTCCAGCTCTTATCTGGAGATAAAAGCACCATCAACTTTCAAACCACTCAGGAAGGCAGTAAATAACACTAAGTAAATACAGTCTATGGTAGCACATGGTACTAACAAGTTTAAGGTGGGAGATAAGAACCATGCCAGAACGCCAGCCAAGCCAAGAAAAACAATGTCTGTATGACCCCCCCCCCCACACATTGAGCAGGTATATATTCACTTGTAGCCGCCTAGACTTACTCAAGTCTCCTAATTATACTGCATCTTTTTTTTTAGCATAGATTGATATCCATGCGTGCGTCCTGTTTATAGATGCAGATCTATTGTGGTAAAATATTAAAATGGTAATTGTTCCAGTCTCCTAATTATACTGCATTTTTTTTTTAGCATAGATTGATATCCATGCGTGCGTCCTGTTTATAGATGCAGATCTATTGTGGTAACATATCAAAATGGTAATTGTCCCACGTCCTACTCAACAAGAGCCCAGCGTGAAATATTAATTCATAGAGTTTACAATTGCAAGCATAATGTGGTTTTACAACTGCTATTATGAGTATATCCACCGTATCCTATTATAGAATTAGATTAAACAAGTGATTTACAACACAAATGACTCAGGGTTAGGGGGATTGAATTGATTGGAGCTGTAAATCATTTGCGGACCAATGACTTATTTGTCAATTCTGAGAGCAGAAACGGTTTCCTGCTTCAAAATTACCCATAATCACATAGGTGTATGTTAAGGAAGGATCAAGTGAATAAGTATCAAATTAAGGTTCGTCCTGGTCGCATTAACTGCCTACTATAAAACTGTGTATATAATTCCCTGTATGCAACAGTAACGTTCAAATTGTTCTTTGGGTTGTGGTGGTGGTTTTCCTTTTTTTCACCTGTTAAAATACATTACATACAGTGAATTCGTTTGCCAATAACATAAATCAAACAAAAAGAAGATACCATATAGTTGTATCTGTGATGTACCAATGCAGATCCAGCAAATAACTCCTTGGCACTGCATTGGTGTATCATGCCGACCATTTTGAAGTGTATTAATTCAATAAGGTCGGCACGATACATTCTTACAGCACTGACGAGTTACAGTGCTGCATTCATGCATCATATACACCAAAAGAGAAAGGCGTAAAGCAAATGCTTCATGGGTTAAATAGAGATATATACATTCCAATACTGTACAATAATATTTCCTTCAGAATGAGCGTATGGCCTACTTTCAGTTTAGTCATTTTGATATGAGGCCAGCACACGACAATAAACTTAAAGTATTGTTATACATCAATTGCCGGTGATTCTTTACTTATTTATTACTCCTTTCATTAGCTATTTCCTCAGATATGGTAACTTGGTGTAGCAATATAACACTTTTATATGGCATAATCAGGGAGTGATCATTTTTTAAGGACGGAGGGGTGCACATAATAATAATATTTAATCTTTGCCTCCACCTCCAACAGTAGGCTTTACACTACACTACTTAAAGTAAATGTAGCTGAGCAGTAGATTCCACTGTAGTTTTGCAGTATATAAAGTGTACATGGGCAGTAGAATCTACTGTTGGTTTACAATAGAAAAGTATAACACGTTGGTTCACTATCAACTGTGTATGATAACTTTTATAACATAGGGTTTTCTGTCCTGTATAGTGTACGTTTGTGTGCAGTGTTTACATTCTCAAAGTGACTGAGCTGCTCACTGAACTTCCCAACCATCATGATGAGCTGCTCTTATGTATGTAGGGCAGTGAGACTACATTGATGAGATAGATAATTATCAAAGACTAACTCACTTTACACAGCCTGTTGTGCGCAGTGTGGTATTTCCCTTGTCAGGGTGAGTTGCTGTGAGTTACTCAGGTAATAAGGTAATACCCACTGCCTGCTGCTACTCCCTGAGCTGCTCCTGTACCTCCTGTCTACCTGCTGTGTACTGCTCAGTGTGTGGTGAGTAGCTCCTCTCTATACTCCACATACCGCCCACTGCAGGTCCCTATCTACACTATAGGGAACACCCATAGCACCACATGCTGCTGGGTGGTGTATATGACTTGGGCATAGCAGGGCCGTTGTGAATAGAATTCCCTGTGGGTATTAGTGCGTTGTCCTATAATGAGTTCTTCTTTTACAGGAGTAGGCCGTAGTAAATTGCCGGGGGGAGGGGGGTGGAGGTGACTAATTCGACCAATCTTTGGGGGAAAAACAAATGTTACATGTTTTCAGAAAATAAAACAAAAACATTTCCATGCATAAATGTTAAAGGGTGCATGAACGATATATATTTTACCTCTTGGGGAGAGGTGCGCACATGACTTATTATTTACAAGATTCAAATCTACTATTGGTAGGGCAGAACTGATACTATTTATATATAGACAATATACTATTTATAAATGCTGGTACTGTCTGGACTTTTCCCTCTTAATATAGGAAGAAAGCACTAGCTATACCAGTCCCTATACCTATGTAACATTGTAAACATCAGCTGATGCTGGAGGCTATAGCCATGGGAGGAAATCTGGGACAGGGGAGAGCAGCTGTAGAGAGGTGGAGAGGTGGAGTGAGGGGTGAGGCAGTCCAAAATATACACTGTAGTGCAGCATCTAGGACACTGTGTTTGCGTGGGAGTTATGTTCCACTTAAGTTATTGTACTTTTTGTCTGTGGGAAGTAACATTTTTATACAGGCTTGTCTATTGGTAAATACATATATGATATAATTGTATCACTTCAAAGTATACTCTCTAAGTGGATTAGAGAGATAGAAATACACTTTAACTATTGTACATACAGAAACCGTAAGAGGTGGATATAGAGACTGAGGTACCGTACAGAGACATCCAGAGGCAGAGAGTGAACATAGAGAACCATAGAAGGAGAGGCACCCAGACAGAGGTAGCGATATAGCGAGGTATAAGGACAGACAGCCAGACGATATAGGCATATTAGTTAGGGAGGGGAATTGGCAACGGCTATATCTTCCAAAGCATTGAATCTTTCCTTAGGCCAAAGAAAAAAGAGGTTTGTTTCAGGTCACCCGACCGACCTTATCAAAACAGGGCCGATCCTACGTTTTTTTACGCAAGTTTAAAGACATTTCCATATTTTTCTCCCCTTTTTTGGTCAATTTTAGGGTCTTCGGAGAGGCTGGCTAGTACTTTCATGTTTAAAAATAATATTTAAAAAAACACACCTTTTTTTTCCTTTGGCCTCATGTACATGTAATATGTATCTATGGCGGTAGTCAGCATACCTTCGTGCACTATATATGTGCTGAATATAAATGCTATAATATGCATGCCTTTTATGTTAAATATTTCATTGGTAGGGGACCATACATATATGGTCACCCATGCATAAACTGTAGACGAGCCCCGGGAGACAAGCCCAAGTCTTTGATGAGGAAATCAATATAAAATACAAATGGGCAATTAAACGCACATTTATTTTTATAAGAATCGGATAAACTTCTTTTCTTTTGAGTTTGAGTTTTGGTAGTTTTTCTTGCAACGACATCTCCTGTGAGGGAGTATTTGTAGTGGTACAATGTTTCTTTAAACAGATATCAAATGTTGAATTCACATAGAGAGCCAACTGCCCATGTTCAATAAAGTTATTATGAAAATAAATTGCAATATCAGTCAGTTTGTGGTTCAAGTGACTTCACCTGAGCTGTGGTTCATATTTTGGATATTTCCTAGTTTATCAAAGAGATATCTTGGAGAACCACTCTGCTATTGTGGTATATGACAGGAGAGGTATGCCTCCAGGTAATAACTAGGTGTTGAGAAGAATCCATATAGCATTCTTTGTAAATGGCATAGGACAGGACACTGTCATTTTCAATTTAAAAATTCACATTATGTGCAGAGCTGTATTCTTTACCTGCCATGGTCAATCACTTCTATATTTGATGTGGGTATCAAAAAGTTGTAGATGGCATGTGAGACGTCTCATGGGATTTCTATACCATTTTGATAATTATCCTTAAATAGTTATGCCCCATGAGAAAAGTATACATATGTGTACAATATCGGCCAACGTATATGCAGGTTATGTGTGTACTATACCTGTAATGTGTAATGTTGCTTGTTAGGTCATATAGAAAATTAGTGGTTGTATACATGGTCATGCACCTTGAATCAGAGCCACAGAACGTGGAACAGCGCCAATAACGTAATCACCTTCGTAAACAACTTCAACTTTATAGAGCTGGTGTTGGGGGGAGGGGTTTAAGGGAGAGAGGAAGGGAGGGAGGCAGGATGGAAGGGACGGTGGAAGGGAATATGGAAGGGAGGGTATGGATTCAGGGCGATGGAGGGGAGAGGCAGGAAGGTAGGTAGTGTGTATGAGAGGGAGGGGGTTTAGGGAGAGAGGCAGGCAGGAAGGAGAGAGTGAGAAGGAGGGGGGTCAGGAGGAAACAAGTACTATCTATAACAACCATGAAGGTTTGACTTCTACAACATGTGATGTATTCCCTACCCGACCTAATTAGCTCACATGGTGTGTGCAATGTGTGTGGCAGTCATGTCTTCCACATAACACACGTATACCAGTATACTTATAGTTCATGGTCATGTACATGGTCAATGAACAATTCAGCCCCACACATGCAATGCACACTGTACATTACACCATATTTACTACTGGGCCTCTATGTGAATAGCCTGAGGCCTATACATGTACATAATTGTACGTAGTACATCCTCTACATGCATGTGGCTGAAGGCATGTGAGTGGGTGGAGTCAGTAGAGGAGGTGATTGGAAGAGACTATTTATTGTTGGTCCTGAACCATGCAGGGCTCTTCCCCTGTATACACATTACATAGAGTTAAAAAGGCTGTGTGCCATAGAGGCACATAGAGTTCTGTACACAGAGTCTGACCTCACAGCAAGAACAGGGTCTGTGGTGCTACCCAACTAGGCCATGGCATTATTAATAGTAGGACTTCAAGACACGGCTACATGTACACACATGGAAGAATAATGCAGGTATCATGTCGTCCTATGTGCGTATATTAATATGGACAAAACTCACATGTCTTAGTGTTCAACTTGATACATTGCTTAATATATTGAATATGATGTTCCCCTTCCCCTAGTTCTATTTGACTAGGTAATACATTTTGAGTAAAAGTTTCAAAACTTTGTTCTACATGCACTACCACATTCCCCCTGTGGTATAGTGACAATGCAGGCGGCTATCTGTGTCCTTGTTGTTGCTCAATGTCCTTGATCCTCTCGGTGGTGTACAGGAGGAGAGCCATAAGCCTTGATAACACCCTCAGCCCCCACCAGAGGTCAAGAGGTGACCACTGCCCCACCAGTACCACTGACCTTCAGCTGCTGCATAAACTAGATATAAAGGTGCAAATACAGCATTATTACACAGTTACAAAGTGGTATATAGGGTATATGTTCAGGTAGGAACACCAAGCTGCCTACCTGTCTGTGTGGGTGCCTCTTCTCTGCTCAGGCTACTCTGGGTTGGCAATGTTTGCATCTAGATGATTTATCTACACTGGTCTACTCTGCCTCCCTCCATGCCCTCCTGTACCATCTCTACTCCTCTCTACAGGCAGCATGTGAATCCCCCCTCCCAACTCCCTCCCCCTCCCCTCTGACTGTCAACACAGAATATAGAACATGAGCTGGTTGCCAAACATTGCATCATGTGACTGGTTTTGACCAATCAGGACGTCAGGAGGTTAGTGAGGGCCACACCTCCGGGACGTGTTGGTAAACATGACCACGTGGTGTGGGGTGCAGGGTTGGAGCAGCTCAAATATGGGGTTATCATGAAAAAAAAGGAACCTATGAGAAGTGGATGCTGCTAAGATGCCAAACCTCTATCACAGTCACGGCCATGGCAGCAAATATTATGGAATGGAGTATTCCCCTATATATGTAAAACGGCATTTAATATAGTTGGTTCGCTGGTACCACCCCATTGGATTAGGTTTGGATGCTTTGACAATAAAACAGATAAACCAAAAGAGGCTACCTAGAGCTATGTATTTTTTTCAAAGTTAACTCGATTTTTCTTCCCAAAATTACTTCAAATAATTTTTCTATTCTTTTACACTGATAATAATGGACCTGGAAATGTTACTCACTACAGACTACATTTCTTTAATCACATGAATGTACCAAAAACGACTACTGTGAAAGTACTTATTTTCACGGGTGTAAATTTTCGCGGAAGAGTGAAAATTGGCAATTTTGCGGGTATTTATTCCATACTTTAGCATATAAAAATTTCGCAGATTTTTCATTTCCACGAAAATCGCGAAAATATACACCCAGCGAAAGAAAGTACTTTCACAGTATACCAAGTTAGTCACCTATGTCTAACTTAAGTTAGTCATGTAGTCAACCTATAGTCAGCCAGTAAATCGGCTGATTTGGGCTATATGGTCAAGTGACTATGAATTTAATGGTTTCATGGTCTAAAGTAGTCACTATGACTAATAGATATAGTCAATCGTGAGAAATAAGGGAAACTTAAGTACTGAAGGCAGTCAAAGGTTCAGCTTGGATAAAGCAAGGCAGGGGACAGGCTAGGATAGGGCCAGTCAGGCGTCAAGCCGACGAGGGACCGGCGATCCTCGGCCAGCGGCCACTAATTGATCAGTTTACAAGAGGATAAAATTTATCCACTCTCAATCTGTAAGACTGGGGCAGGGCAGGGGACAGGCTAGGATAGGGCTGGGCAGGGCAGGGACAGGTTAGGATGAGGCAGGGCAGGGGACATGCTAGGATAAAGCAGGGCAGGGACAGGCTAGGATGAGGCAGGGCAGGGGACAGGCTAGGATGAGGCAGGGCAGGGACAGGCAAGGATAAGGCAGGGCAGGGACAGGGAAGGATAAGGCAGGGCAGGGGACAGGCTAGGATAGGGCAGGGCAGGGTCAGGCTAGGATACAGCAGGGCAGGGGACAGGCTAGGATAAAGCAGGGCAGGGGACAGGCCAGGAGGGGGCAGGGCAGGGGACAGGCTAGGATGAGGCAGGCCAGGGGACAAGCTAGGATGAGGCAGGGCAGGGACATGCTAGGATGAGGCAGGGCAGGGGACAGGCTAGGATAAAGCAGGGTAGGGACAGGCTAGGATGAGGCAAGACAGGGTACAGGCAAGGATAAGGCAGGGCAGGGACAGGCTAGGATGAAGCAGGGCAGGGACAGGCTAGGATGAGGCATGGCAGGGACAGGCAAGGATAAGGCAGGGCACGGACAGGCTAGGATGAAGCAGGGCAGGGACAGGCAAGGATAAGGCAGGGCAGGGGACAGGCTAGGATAGGGCTCTAGTATAACCCAAGGGTTATGCACACATAGTCATTTATTAGTGATTAGTACATCTATTACCAGTCAGTGGCATGGCCCTGGTTAACATGCAACAACCATGGCATGAGTTACCTGTACAATGGCGACTCCACCCATTGAAGCCACTGGCTAAAATGTGCCGGATGATATATATGCTTTTCGTTACCAAATTTCACATTTTAGTAGTTAAGAATTGATTGTTCTTTCAAAGTGAGAAAAAGTGAGTGCGTTATCGGCAGCATAAGCTTTAAATTGATACCAACTATGACAATACATGTATTTGTCCAATTCTATCATGTTTTTCATAAAGATTAGAAAATAAAAAGTTGCCTTAAAATCGTATTTCTATGACTTATGACACACTCGGTGATGAGAAACCAGTTGCATTTTTAAGTGGGCTTATTGAGAGGACAGAGAAAAGAGACACCATTCTTATCCAGTATTCTGGTAACCAACCATTTTCTGGCAGAATCCCTTTAATATGACAAAAATCCCTCTAGCCTCTAGTCTAGACAAGCAATGGGTAACTTTTAATCACCAAACCCTCTACCACAGGATCACTTTTTTGAGTGTTCTCCAAAATACCTTTTAAATATATTTTTTCCCCAAATTTGGTAAGTAAATAAAGTAGTCACCTCGGAAAACACAATTTTCAGGGATAAAAAAAATAGGGACATAATGCGCTATACCCTCAGTTGGACAAATATCCAGATTTCTTTTTCAATTTAAGAAAAATATGATAAACATCTTGGCGGACAAAGGCAAAGAAAAACAGGTAAGTTTTATTCAGCAAACCGAAAACATTGGCACTTTTGACTTAAAAAAAAAAGAGTTTTTCCAAAAACTTTATATTTCAGTATGGCCTGGTTGCAGACTGTTTCTCGGTGGTGCTGCAGGGTCCCGTTTCTCCACAAATTTGTGGATCTCCGCAAATATAAACGGATGTCCGCAAATATATACGGAGGTAGTATTTGTATGCTTAAGTACCAAAAAGACATAATTTGCGGAGCTCCAAAAATATATTTGCGGACGTCCGCAAATTTACGGACGTCCGTATATTTGTGGAGAAACACCATCCTGCTCCCCTACTGAGCGTAGCGCAGGGCCCAGTGTCAGGTGGCGCGGGTATTGCACCACCCCACACGGCGCGGTATATAGAGCAGGCTGGGCCGTCAGTAGGCAGGGCGAGCCAGGCTGGAGGCTGCACTCCCCGTTTGTCTTGGTAAATTCTGACAGGGATTGTTGAAGTCAGCAGGAGGGTCCAAGCGGCCCCCGCAGCTCCACCCGACCAAGATACTCGCGAGACTCTTTAGATTCCTCCAGCTGGGCCTACAATGAATTGCAGGCCTACAGAGGGGCCTAAACTGAGGCCCAAACGGGGGCCAACCCCCCGGAGCCTATCGTCAGCTGGGGGGTCCATTCCAGCGCCTTGGCGTGCTGCGCTGCGTGTGTTCGAATCCCACTTGGTGCGCTGTGTTAAAGCTTACTACATCCACCGCCAATTGTATGGCATTGGGTGAACTTGGCAGGCAGAATCTAAGCTCTATAGTAAACCAGAGAATGATTAATTTTTGGCACAGGGTTGTCTCAGGAAAAACCAACAAGATCTCCTACATAATCTATGGTATTATACATAAAAAACATACAAACGGTAGCTTACAGTCTAAATGGCTTTCCCATGTACATAACATCCTAAACACAAGCGGGCTTGGTAACCTGTTAGACAATGCCATGACCACAAGACATAACCTTATAAAGACCACTGTTAAGAGAAGGTTGACTGACATTGAACACCAGGACTGGCATAGCAGAGTTATGGATTCTGGACACTGTCTGAATTATAGAATATTCAAAAAAGAACTGTGCTTTGAAAGATATTTGCTAAACCTGAACCCTATGAGTGCAGCAAACCTGTGTAGGTTTAGATGTGGGAATCACAGGCTCCCAGTAGTTATAGGTAGATACACAGGAGTTGAAGCTGGGGATAGAAAATGTACCCACTGTAACCGTAACAGCATTGGGGACGAATTTCATTACCTGTTCCAATGCGACATGTTTAACGAGGAACGGGCACTACTCCTTGCCGACCATATAACACCCCGTCCATGTGTACCCACATTCGATGAACTATTTAATAGCAAAGACCCCCTTGTCCTGTCAAATCTGTCAAAGTTTTGCACCATTATAATGAACAAATTCAGGCCTGACCGGAAATCTAAAAGAAAACCAAGAATCAAACGAAAAAATAAGAGATCAAAACAAAGTAGCAAAAAGTAAAATTCAAAAATCAAGATGATAATGACTGACTGCACATGTGGTCCCTAACACATAAGACCTCTAAAGAGGCAAGGTGCTATGAAGCTAATCAAATATCTATATCACCTGTCTCACAACAGGTTAATTGTGGTGCTCATTACTTAATATTATGCATGTTATATATCTATTGGTGCTGACAGCTGGTCACTGACTGGAAAGCATGCCACCAGTCAGTGGATGACCAGTTATACCCACTTACTATACGCAAATGTTATTACTAGAAGTAGATACATACTTGCATACATGTCCATACGACATGATACTCTATACTGTTTGTGCAGTGATGCCAATGTAACTATCGGCTAAATCTGATCTCTTTTCTTCATTCCTTTACCTCTGATGAGGTTGTGAATAAAAACAAATTGAAATTGAAATTGCTTATTTAATCTAGCCGACACAGGGTGCCGACGTTAGGCCACTAAAAAAGGCTGCCTCTCATCGCAAAACATTCTCATTTGGTGGAGATTTCTTTCTCTTGAAAAAAGATAAATATGTTTAAAATGGAAAAATATTGGCATAGATCTATTTCGTATCAAACTATGCGCACTGAGTTGAGGACCTAACCCTGCCGAGTTTTGTACGCAAATGACGTCGTGGGTTCAGTGGGGCTGGGAATAACATACTTTTTTTTTAAAACTTTATTGATTAACAAAACATTAACTCTTATGTGAAATTTGTTCGCGAAAAGTCGAAATTTAGCCCCACATTGTCTTTTGGCCCCACACACGTAAAAAATTAAGGTTTAATAGCTAATCAAAAAAAAACACGCCCACGTCATATTTTCAAGTGCTTGGTGATGAGAAACCATCGCTCTCTCTTTTTGAGTGGCCTTTAAAATGGGGCTAGGTCCGGTCCCGGTCCCGTGTGTGGCTTGTATGGGGGTGGACCCCTAAAATCGACAAGGCGACATGGCCTTTTCTTAAAATCGACAGGCGACATGGGGCTTGTTGACAAATGACAGGAGAAATTAAAAGATATTGACAAGGGACATGGCCTTTTCTTAAAATCGACAGGCGACATGGAGCCTAGTGACAAATGACAGGAGAATTATAAAGATACTGACAATTGACAGGAGCATTTATTAAAATCAACAGGCGACATGGGGACCCCCCATCCCCCGCTTGTGTAGGGGCGGGGCGCATGGAGGGAGGCAGGACGAGCCGGAGGTGGAGGCAGCCGTCCCAGTTCCCTGAATGGGCACTTGTTGAAGTCAGCCCCAGGGTTGTCAAAACACCCGCCCCTCCACCCGCCTAAAACACTCGCAACCATTTTACAGTTCCCCTGAGCGGTCCTCATTTAGTCGAGTTTTGTATTATTTAATTAAGGGCCTACTGGACCCCTAGGTGCGCCAATACGGCACGGTATACCTGGGTTTGGGGAAGCGCATTCAACAGGGCAAGCTGGGGTGGAGGGTTGAATCTTTACCCTCGGAGAAAAGACTTTTTGCAGTTAAACTACACAGGCTCACAACAACTTTTCACGTCGTTAAACTATGAAATCTATGTTGTATTTTGTATAGTAAGCGTAGGCTGGGTTTGGGGCCGGGTAGCCCTGGTAGGCTAGTAGCCGGGGTAACAGGCAGGGCGAGCCAAGGTGGAACAGTGCGGTCTCAGTTCATGGGATAAGGACTTTGTTGAAGACTACTACGGCGGCTGTCATGGCCCCGACACCTCCACCCACCTAAGACACTCGCACAACTTTTAGCGTTTTATCACATTATTGATATTTCTTATTAGTAAAGTTTAAAAGTAGAGTGCTGGATTAGCCCGTTTGGTGAGGAGCCCGGGGCTGCGTGGGTTCGAATCCCCGGAGGCGCGCAAATTTCGCCCCCGCCCTCTCTTTCTTTTTACCCCTGCCCCCATCCACCACCTTTCCCTCAACCACATACTCCAAAAGGCATCAGACAAAGCTGCTTGAAACGCAAAACGTCCGTATTCACGAGCATTATTATGTTACAGCATATGAAGACAGTTCGTTTTTGGGCGTGTGGGGAACCCGGAAAACACCAGCCCACCCACCCCCACAGATTCTACCGATTTTATGCATATCCATAGGCTACCTCAATTTCTACGCAAGTGTTGCTGATCCGAAGTAAGAGTCACATGTTTGATGTATGGGTTATTTACTTTTGTAACATGCCGTCATCTGCTATTGATTTGCTACTACACATGTTATCTTAATTTATCAGAGGTCCTTAGTATTCATTTTGGTCAGGATAGAATGGATCGTAAAGGATAACCCGTTAAAGAGTATGTATATAAAATATGAAGTATTGAATAAAGCTGGATAATATTGCATAAAGCACACAAACTCTTGCCATTTTTTGGGTTTTACATTTTATTTATACATATTTCAGACATTGCAGTAAATGAAATACTCAATAAACTTTATAAATAATGGTGAAGCATGATTCTACTGTGAATGACTATGAGGATTAAATGAATTGATGACAACTTTTACCTCGCCATTCGAGAGCGCTATAAAAAGCTTCAGTTACTCTAAACTTATCATACCAAGGTCCATGTATACATATGATACCTGCATTCGTTCAATGTGCTATGAAATGTAGATGCTAATTATGCATTCCAAAACAATTGTTCTAGCGTAATACTCTACGCTTTCAAAACTTAAACATTACATACCAACTCACATACTACCTCACTCACTCTCTTGCACTCCTCCATTTTATCATTCACGCACTCATTCAAATCTCGCATTCCAAAATCTATAAGGGAAAAAAATATCCTAAGAAAAACATAAACGGCGGTGTTAGGGATGCCTAGACCCTCGTGAACACTTACGACGCTGAACGAGTGATTCACTAGATTACACAGACAGACATCATCTAAGAGGACTTTTAAACCCTTGTGGACTGCTGCAGTCCCTTAGTCCTCGCGGTAGATAGTTTGTGGTTATTTCAGCACAAAGTGTGTTTGCTTGTTTCGGGTTATCCCTTAACAAGCATGAATCGTTGACGGGTAATGTCTATTGTTGAACTCTGGTTGAAGTCTGTTTGGGGCGTCGCTGTACTCCCCATTACTGGAATGTCTATGACAAATGTTCTGACAAGACTAGTAGTAACACGACAAAAATACAGGCCCATTCGGACATTTCCTGTAACTATAGAGTATGATAAAACTTATACCAATATAGCGCGGATACCGAATTTTGGTAATGACGCAGATCATGGACAGTCTAGAATCTATTATTATGCTTATGCTTTGTCACGAATCGTTGGTGTTAGAATAGATGAGTCTATGCGAATCGCTTGGTGTGTCGCTCTATCTCGATGGCAGGCATCTTGGGTGGCTCGCTGAAGGCTCGTTTCAGCTGCTCGTAGCAGACGAACATGACAACGTTCCACGAGGCCAGGCGCATGAAGGAAGGCATGAAGCTGGAAAGCAGGAAAGGGGTGTGTCAGCAACTTGTATATACCAGTGCCAATCTCATATAGGAGTAAATATTTAGTCAAGCTTTACTCGTTAAAAGCCCTTTAAAACCTCTTTGTCTATCCGTCTTTTATCCAGATGATACATCAAGATCAAATTTGACAATGATTTTTTCAGCAGTGCTAAAATCAATTTAACTCATGTTAAAATATCAAGTTAAGATTTTCATTCCTTACTTTATTTCTGCAGCATTTTTTACCAAAAATAATGATATCAATCCCTTTTAAAAACTGCTTGATTCTCCGCTTTTCTCCAAAAGATAACCATACCAAAGAGCGAAACTTTAAACTTACCCTTTATAAAAGGCTGCGGCCCCTTCGTTCTTGAACATGGTCTGTGCGCAGTGCAGAACTCCATTGTAGGTGCCAGCACCTGAGTTCATGAAGCGAGTTTTGATGACGTCGACCGGCGACGCCACCACGGTGGTACAGAAACCGGCCCCGAAGGCCGACACAAAGTGACAGGGGAGGTTGTCAGAGAGCAGACCCATAGACAGGATCTTCTGTTTGATCAGGTCGTATGACACCAGCTCCGCAGCGTTCACGATGCAGTTACGTGCCACGTTGGGTGATGTTCCTGTAAGGGAAGAGAGCGGACCATCAATGATAAAGGACAATTGGCACATGTTTCTATGCAATTTAGCTTCTCGAGGGAGTGCAAGATTATTCAAATCTCTTCAGGAGCTCATAACATCAGGTGTTTATTTCTCCCCAGGGCATCAGTTTCACTCATTTACGACGATTTTTCAGGATCATTTTATCAATTGAATTTTATTAAATGCTAGTTTGGGCAAAGAAATTTGGTTTATATTAAACTTAAGGACAATTAAAATTCGGCTTATAATGCAGGTTTTAGTGTATTTATCCCATTTACAGATGAAAACGCTGCCTACCTTTCCACAGACCACGGACGCCCTCCTCCACTGCGATGGTCCTGTAGGCTGCCATGACGCCGTTGTAGCGGCGGGGCATGCCTGCAGGCTGGCACTGGAAGCGCACCTTGACCACGTCCGTAGGCTGGGCACACAGTACGGCCATCCCACCGGTTGTGATGCCGGCCAGGATCCGCACACCCACTCCTACCTGCCCCTGGTTCTGACCTGCAATGGTTGGAGAGATCATGGTTTTTCACATTTTTAACTGGTTAATTTTAAAATGTTGGGAACGAGCCATATTCCTTACAACCCACTTCTGACAGTACTAGTGAAGTACATTTCGTTTTTCTAAATTTTTAACTGGTTTGATTCAAGATGGATACATGCAATATTCCTTTTGATCCATTATCTAGACTTACTCATTTCTGTTTGGGTAGGCCATAATAATGCACTTTCACAATGAACAACAGTAACACATGCATATTTAAAGCCCATGTTACCTCAATTTAAGAATGCAAAACGAATTTCCTGAAAGCCTCCCTTCCCTGCACCCAGTATAAAGCATTGAGTGACTCACCAAAGACATTCCCGTAACCCTCTTTAACCGTGTCATACAGTCCGATCCTCACTGACGCGAAGCACATCTGGCGCTGAAGCCCCGGGATGAGTCCGTTGTAGAGCGCTTTGGGTCCCTCCTGGCGACTGATGGTACATACGGTACCAATCACCCCACGGTACTTTGCAGGCTGGACCGCCGCCGCAGCAGCAGTCGTTCTGCCAAGCATATGTTGGCCGGTGGTCGTCGATCCAGTGCTGGAAGCTGAGCTTCCCTCACCCTGGATCTAAAACACACAAGGAGCGGGATGAAGCACGGACCTCGTGCAGAGAACAGCCTACATGGTAGCAGGGAATGTCAATATAACACAACTAAGGGAATAACACAAAGGGAGGGCACGTGACTGGAGGATCAAAATAAAGCAACGATGCCCCCCAGAATCCCCCCAAGCCCCCCCTGAGACCTAACAGCAGGAAGCTAAGGGTGGCTACAACACTGTAGCACACCGTCGACCCAAAAGTCTTCATCTGTGTTTTCTTCTTCTGTATAAGGTCACCGGTGGTACCGTCACTGTTGTGCTCCCATCAGCCCGTGCCTGCTGGCACGCCCCAGTGTCGGCCGTAGCGTCCCCAGTCTACCATGACAACCTGGAAGTCAGAGTGGATGAGAGGTCATTGTCTGGTCGTTTACACAAACACAGCGGGCGAGAAGGGCTCTGGAACTCACCACACCACTGGGTGTCACACTACTAACCGGACGGTTCGACCTAAAGAGGTGTCAATATATAACTGCTGTACGGTGTTCAGTTTCCTCCCGAATAAAGAGATTTAGAGTCGACCCAGCCGAAACGTGTTGAAGACATGCATAGATACCTGGAGCTGTAGGAGGAGGTTGTCTGTAACTAGCACTGATACCCAGTTGGCACCTACAAGGGGAGGCAATTTAGTATTTGTATCATCATGTATCTTTAAAATGATATAACATGAATGATTTTATATAGAGAAAACTTGGGGAAGGGAGCGGAGTATTTTTCATTTTTTATCGTCGAGACTAATTACAGATGTAGGTGCACACGTTGAGAGGTTGAGTCTCCCTGTATTAATAACAGGCGATCTGTAAACATCACATATTGTTCATTCAGTTCATATATGGGCGGTGCAACGGGGCACCTATAGTCTATAGTCCTGTGAAAACCACTGTAGTAAACCTTGCTCGTCCGTAGCTCCGGTGTGTCGCCGCCATCTATATGTGCACCTATATCTGTAGGGGGCTTTGTCAGAGCGCAAAGCGTGTGAAATGGTGGGGATAGCTTGTAGGTGCCTACATCCTCTAGAACAGTAGTTGGGATGTTGTTTTGTGTGGTCTGTATGCATCTCAGCATTGAACCTTACTACAACCAATCACCTCTTTTTATCATGACTATGGTGGAGGGCTTTCCTTATGTTTTACCTTACACAACCCATGGTTGGGACCCATGTCTAGCTAAGTCACCGAACACCGCAGACTTTTTTTTATTACTCGTTTTGGTAACACCCATGCGAAGTGCGTAGGAGAAATATGATTGCCGTCAGATACCTCTGTGGGGCTTCGAGCCGCCGGTAGAGTGTTACGGAGGCGTACCATACTGCTGCTACTAGCACCGTAAGGTTCGCATGAGCACTTGGACAGCCTTGGTAATAGCTGGAAAATCGATTCTATATTTCTTAATTTCACTTTCATTTTACAAGAACCATCAGAACCATTCTCTGTGAGGAAACTAAAACTTTAATTTCATAATTATTGCAATATCCAAAGATAAACAGGGCTGGATTCATGTTCCCAAGAATAGGGATGTTTTCTTATGTTATGATCGTGGAAACCAGCCATGGTAAGTTGGAACCATGCTTTCGGCTTATTTGCCGCTATGAAATTTGATCTAAATATTGCCGCTGTTTTGCTTTTTAAGGTATTGCATCATCTATCCTATAATTGAAAAGAAAGTGCAATATTTAATCATGCAAGTTGAAAACTCAAAATAAGTTCTCCTCTTGTAACTTACGTCTAACATATATCACTTACACCTTTGGCATGATTTAGTAGATACCGGTGCCACACAACTTACCAAGTCCTTTTAACATTACCAGCTCTTCCCCCCAACCTTGAGACTGCGCTGCTTGTCGCCAACGGCAACGCCTAGCAACAGAAAAGTAGCAAGCAAGCATCGAGAAATTATTATGGTTTGGTATTGAAGGGTGTGCCTACCTGGAGCCTAACTTTGGCTGTGTCGAGGGGAAACGTGATGAGGTCAGCGATACAAGCGGCGGTGCCTGCAGCCAGGAGCTTGGCCGGGAGGGTGGGTTCCCGGGCAGGCATCTTGGGAGCGGGCATAGTGCGGGTCTTGAGGACCACGGCTTTAGGTTCTGAAACGAGAGGTGCGTTCTCCATCTTGTCGGGTTGTGTTGTTGTTGGTACCTTGACGGGAGCGGCTGGTGTTGCTGTAGGAGTGGTGCTGACAACTTGAGCTACAAGGAGACAAGATGAGCAAGGTGGTGAAAGTCACTGGTAGATAATAAGACATGCAATCATTGTACTTAAATATTTATGTGTGCCCTTGGCATTACTGAAATTAATTTTAATCAACTAATTGATTATTTGGGTAGCTACATGTACGGTCAACTCATAGGGAATCCAGACTGCCTCAAAATCAATGTACTTGTTTACATACTACATGTAGATATCTCTCGCAGTATGGAAATCTATCAATTTTTTTTTTTTACTAGATTACACATATAGAAAGTAACACTTACCTATTACTATAACTTGCGTTCACAGTAATTACTACTAAAATTACTATTATTATTCAATCTTTCTCTATCCTGCTCGGTATCCAGAATTCTGGTATTGATCTCCGTGTTATTCATACAAGAGCGAGCTGATTGCATCGATGTAGAGTCCTTTGATACCTAAAACATAGAAATGGCAATGGTCTCTTAGTCAATGCTGACATTTTTTCTCTCAATGATATACATCTTTTAGACCTTTGGTTAAAGCTCGGCCTCATCGATTAACAGTGAGGTCACTGGGAAAATCCTGTTTTCCTGCAAGTCACAACTACAGTACGTGGAACCGCCTGGCAGGGATTAATATCGAGCGAAGGGCACTAGGTACGCTCCAAAAGTGGGTGAGCATGGCTTATTGGCGATCGATCAATACAGTCACCATGGCGAGGTACTCAGACTGCCCTGAGTCATATCCTAGCTACTGCTAATAAACCGGTGGGAATTTCACAACTTCACCATCGAATCATAATCCTTACCCCATGGATGACTACTGTTGTTTTAGAGACTCTCCAAAGTAATTCATGAATCACCCAGGATCTGATTTCATTAGAATTTATAACACCTGCATCATGAAGCCAGTG